>JAKWJA010002499.1:22068482-23268482 GCA_027704765.1 Solanum habrochaites | reverse complement strand
AGAGTTATCCCGATGTTCTGACCGGTATGTTATAAGTTTTCTCTATTGATGTATATGCTTTACTTGATCCGGGTGCTACCCAATATTTTGTTAATCCTTTGGTAGATAGTAAGTTGATTATTTTGCTCGATATCTTGAATGAACCTTTTATGGTGTCTACTCCGGTGGATGAGTCAGTGGTTACAAAGAGGGTATATAAAGATTGTCCTATATTGTTGCCCAATAAAATTACTTATGTTGAACTAGTTGAACTAGATATGGTCGATTTCAAAGTTATATTGGGTATGGATTGGTTGCATGCTTGCTTTTCTACAATAGATTGTTAAACAAGGGTGGTGAAGTTTAACTTTCCAAATGAATCCGTGTTAGAGTGGAAGGAGGGAAATTCTATTGCTAGAGGTCAAATCATTTCTTGTTTGAAAGCTTGCAAACTAATGTCTAAAGGGAGTTTATACCATATTGTAAGATTTAAAGATTCAGACTTTGAGATTCCTCCCATTGAGATGGTCCCCATAGTGAGCGAATTTCTTGAAGTCTTTTTAAATGATCTTCTCAAAATCCTTCTTGAACGGGAAATTGATTTTGGTATTGACTTGCTACCGGATACAAATTCCATTTCAATTGCTATTTATCGGATGACTCCGTCCATATTGAATGAGTTGAAGGCTCACCTCAAGGATTTACTAGACAAAGGCTTCATACAACCTAGTATTTCGCCATGGGGCGCTCCAATTTTATTTGTAAAGAAGAAGGATGGGTCTCTTATAATGTGTATCAATTATCGACAACTTAACAAAGTGATCATTAAGAATACATATCCTTTTCGCTGGATTTATGAATAGTTTAATAAACTCCAAGGGGCAAGCTACTTTTCTAAGACGATTTGAGGTCGGGATATCACTTACTTAGGGTGAGAAATGAGGATATTCTCAAAAAGACATTTATAAAAAGATATGGTCACTATGAGTTTAGGGTGATGCCATTTCAGTTGACTTATGCCCCGGTGGCATTTATGTACCGTAGGAATAGGGTGTTCTGAAGTTACTTGGATTCCTTTGTCATTGTGTTCATTGACGACATCTTGGTATATTCGAAGAATGAAAATGGGCATGTGGACCACTTGAGAGTGGTTTTGCAAGTCCTAAATGAACATCAACTTTTTACCAATTATAGAAAATGTGAGTTTTGAGTGAGGTCAGTGGATTTCTTAGTCATATCATCTCTAATGAAGGGGTAGAAGTGGATCCGAGAAAGACCGAAACGGTCAATAATTGTCCTAGACCTTTGGCTCCAGCTGACATTAGGAGTTCTTGGGTCTTGGGTGTTATTATAGAAGGTTTTTTGATGGTTTTGCATCCATTTCTTCTCCATTTACTACCTTGACCCAAAATAATAAGAAGTTCAAGTTGTCGGAAGGATGTGATAGAAAATTCCATATGTTGAAAGATGGGATTACCTCCGCTCCGCGTTGACCTTATTGGAGGGTACTAAGGGTTTCGTGGTATTTTATAATACACCTCTATTGGGTTTAAGGTGTGTTTTATAGAGCATGGTAAAGTCATAGCCTAAGCCTGTAGGCAACTTAAGATTCATGAGAAGAATTACCCGACTCGTGATCTTGAGTTAGCGGAGGTTGTTTTTGCTTTGAAAATATTGATGCATTATTTGTATGGGGTTCATGTTGACGTGTATACCGAGCATAAGAGACTTCAATATGTTTTTACCCAAAAGGAGTTGAATCTCCGACAAAGAAGGTGGTTAGAGTTGTTGAAAGATTATGACATGAGTGTGCTCTACCACCTCGGTAAACAAAATATGGTTGCGGACACACTAATTCATATGACTATGGGTATTGTGTCTCATGTAGATGAAGCAAAGAAAGACCTAGTGAAGGTTGTTGATAGGTTGGCTTATTTGGGTGTTCGATTGGAAGATTTTCCGAATGGTGGGATTGTGGTTCATTAGAACTTTGAATAATCCTTGGTGGTTGAGGTGAAGTCTAAGAAACACCTTGATCCATTATTGATGGAGTGGAAGGAATCGGTCCTTGTTAAGCTTAATGAGTCTTTCTCCGAGGGGGGGGGGGGGGGGGTAGAAAGTTTTGAGTTGGGTTAAAGGAAGGTTAGGTACCCAATGTGGATTATTTGAGAAATTGGATCCTAGAGGAAGATTATCGGTCCCATTATTCGATTTATTTGGGTTCTAATAAGATGTATCATGACCGTAGAGGAGTGTTTTGGTGGGATGGCTTGAAAAAGGACATAGAAGAATTTGTTGCAAAGTGTCCGAATTGCCAACAAGTGAAAGCCGAGCACAAAAAGCCTGGTGGTTTACTTCAAGAAATCCAACTTCCCTCTTGGAAGGGGAAGACATTAATATAGACTTTATAGTGGGTTTGTCTTGGACTTGAAGGCAAAATGACTTTACATGGGTGGTGATGGATAGATTGACCAAGTCTGTCCATTTTATTCCCGTTAAGTCCACTTACTTGGCAAAAGATTATGCAATATCTATAGACATGTGATTTTGAGTCTTCATGATGTTCCATTATCCATCATATCGGATAAGTGCGCACAATTTACATCTAGGTATTACAGATCGTTCCAAAAAGGGTTGGGTACACAAGTGACGTCGAGCACCCTTTTCATTCCTAAACGGATGGCCAAGCGTAGCGTAGTATCAAAACTCTTGAGTATATGCTTAGATCTTGTATCATTGATTTCATGGGTAGCTGGGATGACCACTTGCCTTTGGTTGAGTTCTCTTATAACAATAGTTATCATTCCTCAATATCCATGGCTCCTTTCAAAGTTTTGTATAGTAGGAGGTGTAGTTCTCTTATTAGATGGTTTGACGTTGGCGAATCCTTACTTCTTGGTCCCGACTTTATCTATAAGAAATTGGATAAGGTTCACCTAATAAGAAATCTCTTGCAAACTGACTATATTCCGCAAAAGTATTATGCCGACAATAGGAGAAGAGCATTGGAATTCGAAGAAGGTTATAAAACGTATTTCAAAATCTCACCCATGAAAGGGGTGGTAAGATTTCACAAGAAAGGGGAGTTAAGTCCTCGTTATGTGGGTCCTTATGAAATTTTGCAAAGGGTTGCCAAGGCTGCATAAGCGTTGAGGTTACCTAGTGAGCTATCTTCGGTTCATCCGGTTTTACATGTATCTATGCTAAAGAAGCGTATCAGTGACCCCGAGTCAATTGTTACTATTGACAACCTTGGAGTTAAAGAGAACCTCTCCTATGAGAAGGTTCCGGTTCAAATCCTTGATTTTCAAGTGAAGAGCTTGAGGAACAAGAAAGTGGCCTCCTTAAAGGTGTTATAGAGGAACCACCTAGTTGAGGGAGCAACATTGGAGGACGATGCCAACATGAAGTCCCATTATCCTCATCTTTTCTAGCTAAGGTTAGTTATTCATATTAATAATGAATATAATGAGTTAATTTGAATTCAACTTATCTTGTAAAGATATGCATGTTTATGGTAAAAGGATTATGTTAAAATGAACTATAAGGAAAATAGTTTTTTTTGCTTGAATTGCACTTAATTGTGTATTTGGTATGTCGTTCCTTCACAATGTGATATTGAGAACATTGGTAGTTTTAGAAAGAAAATTTGGCATAATTGACTCCTAAATGATATGTTGATCTCATGTTGTTTTTTTGAGAAGGAAATTCCTCATGTTGAGACTTTGAGCAATAAAGTGTGGAAATTGATATTATTGAGTCATTTGTGTAAGTGCCATGATTATGTGTTGAATGGAGTTGTATAACACTCCTTTAGTTGAGTCTATCCTTTCCCTTTTAAAAAGTTTAGTGCCATTCCGGGACAAATGTTACTAAGTGGAAATTGTAACATTCCAAAAAGTCGAGACCTAATCTAGATACAAAAATGAATTTCTAAAGGTTTAGATACTGTTCTAATACCATTAATAATGTTTATAAGTCATCCGAGAATTTTTAGAGCCAAGACGTCAAGGAACGTCCATTACGTTCGGAATCTAGCTTAAATTGAACTAGTTGACGTCACTAAGTTTTGTGAAGGTTTTGAAAGGTCAAATGAAGTCTAAAACTAGTAAAAATACTTTGTATAGATAGATTGTAGCATAGAGGTTCTAAATATCCAATAACGACGCCCAAAGGACCACCCCAAGGGTCCTTGAAGAGGACCCCAATTTGTGTGGGCAGACTGCCAAAGCAGCCTGTGTGAGTCAAGAATTAGTGAGCTTCAACGCGACGCACATCCCACACGGACCCTACCGCCTCAATTCATTTTCTAAAAATAAAAAAGTATGTTTTCCTCGTGATGCGGATACACTTCGCAGATTCGGTAAAATTATATTTTTGACATTTTGACTTCACAAAATGACACACTTAAGTAAGGTCTCTTTTGGGTAATTTTGAGGGTGACTATAGATTGATTTAGGATCAGTTTTAAGCCATTTCAACTCACATAAATATTGTACTTTATAGAGCTATCTGTTTTGAGTAGGCATATTAGTGTTTCGAGACAACACAATCATGAATGACGTAAAGAGCTGACTTGCCCCCTCATTTTGTACCCCACATCGAGGTAGATTGATGAAGGAGCTCTCATCAGGTAGAAGGACTTGAATATTGCCACTCAATATTTGTTCGTGATCATCAACATATTTATAATTCCCTCGCTAAATGAGTCTATACTTTGCCACCCAAAGCTGGCTTGTATCGGACCCATCATAGCTAGGAAAAGAGTAACTTGGGACTTATTATGGATCAAGAGATGTCCATGAGTGCCAAGAATCAACATACATCCGTTGCCTTCCTGGTCCTCATTACAAAGATATGCCAGCATGCTGGTATTTCTCATGACGAGAAGAGGGACATAGAGGTCACTGCACATCTTCCGCAAACATCCGATGCAAAGAGTGTGAGAACACTTTAAAAGAGGCAAACAATAGGAGACAAGCTTCGATGGATGTATCCCTAGAGGGTGATGTTGAGTCGATACCTGCAGAGGCATCTTTACCTACTCTGGCCATCGAGTCCGCTTTCAATTCCTCCTAGGTTGCTATTTAATCAAGTTCTTCCTAACCCACGAGGATTACTCAGGCAATGATTCGTATGATTGGACACTAACCCTAATCTATCGATGTGTGGTCTACCCAGTTCGAGGCTCAGGTACCTTGGATGACTAAGAGGGATAGCCTAGCTGCATTGACACAACTCGGTACAGTTATTGAAACTCTCACAACTAGAGTAGAGGCTTGTGAAAGATGACATGGGTGTATAATATAGATGAAGAATTTTAAAGCCTAGGTTGAAAATTTGATTAAGATGTCGACTACTTCGCGTCCACATACTTCACTTCACTCTTGCGCAAATACTTTCAATAAGCAATATATGGCTTGCTAAAGATATTTTGCAACTCACTATCGCTTGTAAAATCTACCTGCAAATAATGAAGTTGCATAAAAAATATGTGAACTTTTTGCATCTAGTTGTTACAACCCGATTATTGAATGAGTGTCTTGTGATGAACATGGCACATTAGCGAATGTGTGGAGTCTCGTTTGATATTTGTGCCAATGCCTTATGTGATAAGCTTACCACGAACATTGTAGGATGACTCATAATTTTCCCCGTTTGTGTAGTTTACTAAGTGATGCAATGTACCAATCCGAGAGTGTACCCTTGAAGATATGGCATCCTAAAATCGTCATCCGCCATGTGAAACTCTGAGAAGTCTTACTCAAGCCACATGTACCATTCATTGCACCATATACTCCAAAATAAGTAATAATTTAAAACACTCTTCATACACGAAGCTCTCTTTCATTTATACGCAAGCAGAAAACTTTTAAAACATTTAACATTTAAAATGTCTGATTAAACCATCTAATACTTTTAATGTACAACATTAGGACTAAGCCCATACAAAACATAATATAAAGACTAAGACATAAAGGAACACGTGGGTCTTGTCCTCGAATCTATGAGGATCAACAATACTTCATCTTCAACCCTCAGAAATGTATCCATCATCCATGGCATATCAAGACTTCCAATTCCCTACACTTTAGTCAAAATGGGAAAATAAGGGGTTAGCACATTGAATGCACTAAGTATGGAAGCCATACAAAAACCCATTATAAAGGGACATTTAGTATATAACATGCTTTTAATATATTTTTACAAAAACCTTCTTAAATGAGTTATAAGAAATAATACAAGAGGTTATCCTAAGACCCACCTAAGTAAGGTACAAAGGGGCCGCCCATAACCCTTCACACACACCTAGATGGTCCGCTAGACTACATGATGTATAGTTATTCAAATTCATCACATATCACATAACTAAATATTCAATAAGATAAACCTTTACATCGTTACCACCTTAACTAAGGTTACTCTAGGATTCACCTAAGTAAAACATGAAGAGACCGCCCATACACCCTCTTCAAGACTACCTAAGCAATCCTCAAAGCTACCCTATATAAGTACCCTTTCATGAAACATACTTCAATAAGAAATCCATACTTTAAATAAAACCATTTTGAAAGAAAACCAAACATTTAAATGACTTAACATAATGGTTTTTTAAAGACCTAGGGAGCCTGCAAATATAGAATCTTAAAATCCAACTTGTGCCATGTCTAAGTAGCTTCCTATTAAACTACCTAGACGTTGTAGAACTTCTCCAATACTAGATTGTATCCCACATGATGAGAATAGGCATTAACCGATATAAATCATACTACCTAGGCATAGAACCCAGAGTCCTCTCTACTCTGATTGAGGGTGTTGTTCTTTTCAAGAGTAGATCTCGGACACATCCCATGTAGGAACATGGTTAAGGAATATAAAGGATTTCTTTAAACTCTAGTCTCCTTTTCAAGTAGAGCTACTACCCATTGCGTATTCACTTGGTACTTAGACTTGTTTCTCATAGAGTAAGTTTAATAACATAAGGGAATATTAAAAGGTATAGATCTTAGTAATTACCTAACCATAATGCACTTACAAAAGATGGGTCCCCTAGGGCTTCAACTCAATTGTCAAGAAGGATAGCTCAATGACTTTCTTAGATATAGTTTCATTATGTTCCAGCCAACCTATCCCCAAGTGTACCATTATGAATATAAAGGGCTTCTTTGTATTCTAGTCTCCTTCTGAAGTAGAGCTACTACCCAAGGATATTAATTCATACACATACAAGACAAAGGTGTGCTAGACTACTAAGTCAGGATGCTCATATTTACATATCTTTCATGCATAAAGAAGAGAGACTTAGGTCTACCAAATAAAGACACAACATTCTTCATATCCCATATTTAATATCATTTAAGTACCAAGTAGGGACACCAAGTCTACCACATAAGATACTACATTATTCTATAAGGACACTTCTTAGCCCTTCATCACCATACACCATCACATAGAGAAGAATCACAATCTTGTACCCTCATATAAGTTCATATCATCACATGAATACTTCACTTCATACCTTAACATTATATAAGATTACACATATCACATCATGCTTCTATTCACATGTTCATACAAACCATAACATCTTTTATTCATGATCACATTACTTCACATAATTCATTTTCATATATACCTTTATATAATCCCTAATATGATACTACTATATGTACATAATAATAATGCTGACAATGCATGTTCATCACCTAATAAACACATAAACACTGCCACCATAAGTTGACCATACCAACAAATAAAATTCAATACAAATTCTACATAGTTTAGACAGATCAAGTTAACTTACAACCTTTCCATCATCATCATCAAATTTCCGTAGAAATTTCAATCAACTCACTTCACAAAGGTTGATATATAATATTCATATAATCAAATCGAGGGAATCCATAAATCATTCAATCAGTATATACACATAAATGAATAACCCAAAGCAGTCTACATATGAATTCACTACTATCAAGTCATAGTAAATTCACCCACATTATATTTAAATTTAGTGATTTGAGAAGGTCAATGGTTAATGAAGAATTTAATTGGAAAACATCAGTTATAAATCCATAACATCATATACTAACATTTGAAAATGTTTCATGCAGGAAACCACAACAAAGAATGGAATTTGGACTTTTTCATAAATTTAAAGATCATTGAAATCACTTTTAAATAGACTCTAAGGTGATAGAAAACCTTAGATGAAGATATCCCATACCATAATTGAAGAAGATACAAGGAAATTTGGAGAATAGAACACTATAAATTCACCTTCTAGCTTAATCTTGAGTTTTAGCCTCCAATGGAGGTTTCAGAGAATTTTGAAAGCGAAGAGGGTTTTTGATTTTTGATTTCTTATTGGGTAATAGGGTTTTGTCTCGGGAAAAGGGTTAAATATTACTTAAAACCGTCAATGACCCACTTCCATTGTACCCAAAATACACCAACATTAATTGGACACTTTTAGACAAGTCTAACTAAAGTTCAATTTTAAAAATTATCGTCGGTAAACAAGTCTGCGACGTGAAGCGGCTCCCACATAATTTTTGAAAAAAATTCTGAGAAAGTGGCGTACGTGTTGTTTCCGAGTTGGGGACCAGATTTTGGTCCATGATGAATCAAATCCGCGATGCAGGCTGGTTCCCTCTAAGTTCATTTTGATGCTACCTTGGGCAGCTTGTTATCCCAAGGCTGGGTCCTACTCAAGAACCCCTAGAGCTATCTTTGGGGAGTTGTACCGGGACATTTTGACCCTAAATATGATCATTTATATGTTAGGGTCATACCCTCTGACATTAAACAACAAACAACACATCAAAAATTCCAAGGCACACTAGAATGCGCAAGCAGGTCTCAAGGCTATCTTTCGAACGTCTCGGACGTTCTTGAACATTTCACTTCCAAACTCTTCCAAACTACAGACTACATCTAATAACTTCTAGTAAACAATTAAAGACCTTATAAACTCATGACACACACATAAGCACATGCAAGAACATAGGTGACTAGTCGTTGATTGTCTTGGTCGTTCCTTGATGTTTGACTTCAAATTTAACCGGACTGACTTCAAAAATCATATACGTATTAATTAATATAATTATAATCCCTTAGAAAAGTAGTAAATCTGTATATAATACTTGTTCATATTAGGGTCGTCACATGCAAGCAGTTTCAATGATGTTAGGCAACAATTTTTAAGAGTGAACAAAATTGACAATATACTTTTTTTGTGCCCAACCTTGTGAGATGTGTGAAACTTGCTTGAACCACTTTTTATCCTTACTTTTATTGGACAAAAATTAAGATATCGAGACCTCTCTTTTTCCATTCATCCATAATCCTCATGAAGTGTGGTTTATTTAAATAGCTAACTTAGGCCAAACGCCTATGTTGGGGATGTGGTGAAAACAAGAAGCTAAATCAAGAAATATGAAGAATTCCCCTTTAAGCCAGGGTTTGGGAAAAAAATATTGAACCCCTCCATACAAAAAAAAGAGAGAAAGAAACGAAGAAGGAAGAATTTAAAAAAATACAAAAGTTTTGAGATAAAGTTGCAAATAAAATAGGGTGTCTTGTATTCAATTGGAAGTGAATAATGGGTTAAATTTAGGGCATGAGTGAAAATCATTTACCTTTCAAGAAATCTAAATTGATTAGTGTGTGAATATAGTACAATTTCCTTGACCAATGCTAACACAAAACCCGGACCTTTAGTCTTTGATGGAAATGGAGGATTTGAACAGAAAATGGAAGATATGGGATTTAGGAGTGTTTCGAAATTGAAGGAGAGAGAATTATGGATGTAATGGGGATGTTTAGTGGTGAAAAAAGTGCAAATGATTGGTTTGTTATGGTTGGGGGAGGATGAACGTAAGAAATGATTTTAAAATGAAGGGTTATATTAATTTGGGGATCTAGGATGAGTTAGTAGAAACCCTAACTTTGACAGATGAGTCCCCATCGATGGTCTGTAGATAGGGTATGTAGGTTATTTCAACATATAGAAAAAATTACATAACATACATGGGGTCTACATATGAATTCACAATCTGTGAATTGACCGACGGACCATCAATGAATCCGTAGAACACTGCAACAACTTAATTATATAGATTTTGCAATTTTGTTCCTACACACGTAACAAACATTAGTCCTTCCTTCTTACATTTTCTGGACACTTTTTAGCCAGAAAAGGTATTCTACATTTAGCAAACACTAAACATAAAAATTAATAACACCTATCTAAAGATCTAAAAAATAAAAAAAGAAAAACACTAAACTCCTATATCGAAAAGAAATTCCCTAGATTGTTTATCATGGTTTGACTCCTAAGAAGTACTTGATTTAATGTTGTGGCACGATCCATACCCCTTGATTACTCTAATTTCATCAATATAACAAGCCTCTATCACTTCATGTAAGCTTTTAGATTTCCTCACGTAGATGTTTATCCTTTATCCTTTGTCTGTTCACCTTCAAGTTCATCCCTTCCCTGTTCTCGAGCTCAACTGCTCTATGTAGAAATACTTGAGTTACTCTAAATGGACTGGTCCACTTGGACATGAGAAATCCATGGATGTATCCACTTTGAGTTGAGGTTTCCAGGAAACAAGTGCAGTTGTTAGTTGAATAAGAGCACCAAATAACCAACAAGAAATTCACACTTTTATGTTTTTAAATCATGGTACATTATCATATTCTCCTTGTACAAGGCTGAACTTTTATAGTCATTTAGGTGAAACTCTACAAGATCATTCATGTTAGTTAATTCTTTACTCGATGCAGCGACCCAAATTGCTTTATTCTCTAACTCTATAAGTAAATTGCATGACATACCATATAAAAGTAACACTGGAAATACCTATGGGAGTCTAGAAAGTTCAGAAATAGGCCCATAGAGCATCATGAAGCCCTCTTAGCTAATACATTTTGTTAGGTTTCGTAGTCCTTGAATGGATTTGCTTTATCTCTATTTTTGACACATCAACTTGCCCACTAGACTGCGGATGATAAGAACTCGCTACATTTTGATAAGAACACCATATTTCTCTAGAAACTCCTTGAACAACTTGTTATAATAGTGAGAAACTTCGTCACTGATAATTATCCTCGGTGTACCTAATCGGGATAAGATACTCTTATATAGAAATGTAGTCACACTCTTTCCCTCATTATTTGAAAGGGCAATAACTTTCACCTACTTTTATAAACAATCATCCGAAACAAGAATATAATTCACACCATGCAAACTCACAAACAATCCCATAAAGACAAGTTCACATACATTGAATAACTCATTCACCAATATCAGGTTCATAGATAACTCTTCCTTCTTTTAAATTATTTTCAATGGCTTAATCATTTACAGCGATCACATGACTTTGCAAAATCAAGAGCAACTTAGTGGATGGTAGGACAATGATACCCATACTACAAGATTTTATGAGTAGTCAAAACACCACTATATAGCTAAGAGAGTTCTTTTTTATAATGTTACAGGTATACACACTTGCAATAGGAGAAGAACCTTTCATCCCATGATTAGGTCATTGAAATTAATGTTGAAACAAGAATGTTCTTGATCAAATCATGTAAGTACACTTTATATTTTGAAAATCTAATGCTTTCATAAACTTCAGAGTCATTATCTTTATTGTTGCCAGGTGCATTTGTTACTGGATCACGGTCCTTGTTTTACATTAACATGGATTTTCCTTGTATTTCATCTAAATGAATATCAAGTAAATTAGGCTGTAAGTATTTCTCCACTTTTTTCATGATGAATATATGTAATAGGGGGATCCAAGCTTTAACCTAGTTATTACATCTGAAAAAGCCTTCCGAAAGATACTACACCAGCTCTACTATGGATGTAACATAACAATGTTTGATAAGCATACAAATATAATACTCCTTGTTATTACTGTCCACAAAAATATATTTCCCATTGGGACAAAGCTTATTTGTCTCCTCAAACACAATGACTCAACTTCCAAAAAGTAATGTCAAACATAACACATCTTCATACACTATCTCTGCATCCAATATTAAGTTTCTCATGGCAGTTACGGTACAAGAACAGATCTGCTTCCCTAATATCTTGTGATAATACACCTTTACCAGACAATACAAAAAAATATGGGACAAAATAAAGCTCTGATTTTTACATCATATGCTAAAGTATAAAAGATTAACTTTAGATGATGCTTTCAAGAAAAAATTGTATGAGATACTAATATGGAAAAAAATTTATAACAAAAATATTTTTCTTCATACCAAACACTAAATTCACATATTTATGTCTGAAAACTTATCGTAAGTTTATATTTTTAGCTCCTACTTGCGGGATTCATTAGAATGATATCTGCTATTATTTGTGATGTTAAAAGATTCCATATTATTATATCTAACAGGAAGTTCAATATTTATTCGTATTAGATGTTCATTGGATTAAAATGATACATACAAGTGAATAGAATTTCAATTTTATAACATGTCACATGTGTTTTGACTTTAATATGTTTCTCTTCAATTTTATAACATGTCACATGTGTTTTGACTTTAATATGTTTCTCTAGGTCAAGAAATGTTATTCTCCAACAAGTGTTTTTTCAAACATCTGAAAAAATGGATTTTTTATTCATGTCGAGTGTACAACAAGCTACAGGCTAGACAATGGTCTTACAAAGATGATACAATGAAGGAATATACAGAAATAAACGTGTTCTTTTAAATATATGAGCAAGATATTAAATTAAACCAAATTAAATAATAAATGAATGTTCTTAATAATATGGAAAAAAAATTAAATTTAACAAAAATGAAATAAAATTAATGTTCTTAATAATATGACTAAGAAATTGAAGAAGGATAAAAGTGAAAGGAAAATATAGTTAAAACAATATTTGTCCAGATGAAGAAAAAAAATATAGAAAATGAAGAACAAGACAAAATATATAATAAATTAAATGTAAAAATAGAAATTATATTTTGTTAGAAATTTGTGAGCTTAATTAGTTGTTGAAAATAATAACTTAGAGTGATTTAGCCTGATACCTTTCATCTATCACATTTCTATCATTAAATTATATTTCAAACAAAAATTTTCATATTCAATTAGGATATTTTTTCTAAAAGAAATTATATTAATACAAAATATGGTTTTTTTGTCGGTTTTATTATCTCTCTTTGAATATGGTTTTCATTCTTCATTTAACCTAAACAAAGAAATAAGGGATAGAAAAAATGTTTTCTAAATCAAACTAATCATCCCAACTTCAAGCAACAAAATCTCAAGAACATTTTCTATACAAAACATTTACAAAGTTTGGATTTACTATACGAAACATTTACCGAGTTAATAGGAAGTGATGAGTTTGATTTACTCTGATGGGGGAGCTGAACTTCTCTCCAATCTTACAAGAACTATGATTAATCAACAAAATTATATTGGTAATTTGCTAAAAAGCTTCAACATTGAATGTTGAAAGACCCTTGATACACCAATAGAACCACTATAATACTAGATATAGCCAAACAAGCAGTTGACACAATATGTTGAGGAATTATTTGCTCTTTTCTATACATAAAAACAACCAAACTAGATATTGTCTTCATTTTTGGAATATTTTGAAGACTTTAGACCTATCTTAGGGCCTAACTTGAATGATGTGATGTACCATGGTTTCACAGTACTTTCAACGCTTTTCCTTAAGTTTAGTATGTGTCTAGGGCATTTTTATAGTATTTTTAATGGTTTTTATCTATGTTTTGCAGGAAAGTAATCCAAAATGGAAATGCATAAGATTGTTCAGAAGATGTGACCTAAGAAGCCATCGATGGCCCGTCCTTCCATCGAAGGTCCGTAGGTGGTGGTCGTCGACTTTAGGTCCAACCATGTGAAAGAAACTTGGGGAATTTTGACCAAGTGTGGGTCTACAAAACTGATCGACGGTGCGTCCACTGATCGATGAACCGTCCTAGAAAATCATCGATCAGATCAGAGGGTAATCCTAGTACATGAATTTGAAAAACTAAGTATTAAAAATTGAGGCATCAACGTACCATAGATGTATCGACGAACCATGTTGTTGGTTCATTGATTGGATCAGATAATATGCCAGGATGAAGGTTGAAGAAGTTGCTAAGTAAGGAACAAAGATATGCACTGACGGACCGTCACTGGTGTTGTCGATTTTAGACGCGTTTCTGGACAGACTTTCCTTATGTATAACTCCTTTTAATTTAGGTCTTAATTACTATAAATAGGGTTAAAAACCTTATTTTTTGTGTTACATTTTTTGTTATTTTTCGTACTCTTGTTATTGGAAGTTGAACTTTGGATTTTGGTAATTAGTTCAAGTTTCTGGAATCGATTCTAAAGATATTTTCGTTAATTCAAGTGTTATTTCTGGATTTTCTACAAACTTGTCAAAGTATGTACATGAAATCTTGTTTAACAACCATGAATTGTGTATTATAAGAAGGGGTAACTCAAATCAACACGGTGGTGGGAACCAGGACTATGAAGCCCCTCAAATGTCATGCGTTTCAGCGATGGTCCAAGGTCGTGGTCGTTAGACGGAGGGTCAGGTTCAAGCATTTGGAAGTAACTCGGGGAATTATGACGTATTGTGGGGCTACGAAAGGATCGACATCCGTTGACTCATTGATTGACCTTCCTGGAAAATAGTCGATCAGATCAGAGAGTAGTCTAGTACCCGAAGTTGAATAAAAACTAAGTATGGAACAACGGAAGCATCGAAAACAGTGAGTCTCCGGACGGAACGTGATCTTGTCCGTTTGATGGATAACGAGAATAGCCAGGATGAAGGCTGAAGAAGTTGCTAAGATGGACAAACTCGATATGCACGAAGGACTGTATGTTGCACGACAAATTTTGTTGTTGGTCAGTCGATTGGCAGTAGAGAAAGCTCCAGCTCTTCCCATCTTGTGGTACCAATTGGAGGCTGAAGAAGATGACTAAGTGTTGACCGACGGTGGCAGTCGCGGCAGTCGATGGGTCCGTCGTTCTAGCGACGGGAATGTCAATAAGTTGTGGCGATTGAAGACGTGTTTTGAACAAACTTCCTGATTTAGAAACTCCTTTTAATTTAGGGACTTCATTACTTAAATAGGGTTAAAAACCTCATTTTGGGGTTAGACTTTTTGTTATTTTTCAAATTCTTGTTATTGAGGTTGAACTGGGAGTTTGGGAATTACTTCAAGTTCTTGCATCGATTCTCTAGATATTTTGGTAATTGCAAGTGTTATTTCTTAATTTTTTTCAATCTTGTCAAAAGTAGTACATGAATTCTCGTTTCAACAAACATGAATGTGGATTTTTAAGCATGGTAATGAAATCCCCATTTAGGGGTGTGGGAACCATGGGTAATTAACAAGGCAAAAATAGATAAATAATAATTCGAGAATAGTTTCTTGAATGTATTGTAATTTTTTCGTTTAGAAGTATTTTAACGAGTGCAAACGTTAGAACTTGCCCTATTCGTACTTGCCGGACCAAAGAAGTAGTTGATAGCAAAAGAATTATCAACAGATTTAGTATACACTATGTAATAGACTAGTTTCAATTGGTGCGAAGTAGTAACTTAGCCAAACATTTAATATGATTCTTAATATGAGGTAAAGGTAAGGTTTAGTAAAGTATACACACGTAGCCGGACCAAGGTACAGAGTGAAACTGTCTAGTTGCCGGATCAAGGAATTAGGGATACATAACTTACCACTTTGCATGCAAGACACTAGGAAATAATTTTTATATCTAGGAGTACCACTTTATGAACCTATTGGGAACACTTACACCCCAGTTTCTGTCATCACTTGATAAACACCAAAGTTATAAAATTGATATTTTTCTTACGTAAAAAAATTAAACATTTTTTTTACACAAAACCCCCCTTTAGTTAATTGTCTTCATAAAGGACTTGGCTAAATAGACGTATCGTAAAGTAAAGTTAAGTCTAAAACATTTTTTCTCGTGGGATCGACCCCAACCTAACAATTGGGTTATTTACTTGATCCAATCGCTATAATTTGAACGTATCAAATTTAGGCACCGTTGCCAGGGAAAGTGGCTTTTAGATTATCTTTTAGTGCAATTACCGAATTTTAGTCAATAATTTCCTAATTTTAATTTTTTCCTTGTTTTTTTAAATTTCAGGTCTAGCTCTAGTTTATGCCAAGTACATGGTGTTTAAGAGAACCAATGCTTCCATTTGATCTAGAACTAAACCGTACACTCCACATAATGAATGAGACACACAATCCTCATAATATTGGTGATGGAATAAATCGTCAACTTACTCCACTGGTTGATGCTGATAACAAAGTGATCATGGAAAACCCTGATGAGGGCGCTCTAAGGAGACAACCTCTTGCGCCACGCCCCCTAGAGTATTATAGTGTCAATGTTAACATTGATAATTTGGATGGACCTTTTATCCTACCTCCTATACCACAACATCATTCATTTGTGGTAACTAGTAGCTTGATGCAGATGCTCACACCTAGAGGTTTATCTTCGAGGCTACCATATAAGGATCCACATACTCACATCGCCAAACTAAGGTCGGTGGGCCAGAGTTGTTTAGGGAGTTCGAAATTGGACATGGATATCATTGTATTAAGGGTGTTCCATCTCTCACTGACGGGAGAGGCCACAATTTGATTTACTGAGTTGCCTTATAATTTGATCTATACTTGGGAGCAGTTGAGGGATGGGTTCCTAACAAGGTATTACTCGGTTTCTAAAAATCTTAACCACAAAGATAGGGTGAACAACTTTATGGAATTGCCTGGGGAGTCCGTAAGTAATTCTTCGGATGGGTTCACTTCATTTCTGAGAAGTGTCCCAAACCACCGCATTGATGACAAATTGTTGAAAGAGTACTTCTATAGGTGGCAAGATGATAACAATAAGGCGGTACTCGATACTATTGCGGGTGGTTCTTATTGTGAGTGCACTTATGGAGAGATTGCAGAGAAATTGGAGAATATTTCCCAAAACAACAAGGCATGGAGAAATAGGAAGTAGGACACTGGGAGAAACACCTTTGCAGTGTAAGCTACACACAACCCGACTGCAGATGAGATTCGTGAAGAGATGGCTCATATGAGAACTGAGCTTGGGTTAGTATTGAAACATGTAACTAGGGATGCAGAGAGAGTGAATGTGGTAAATAATTTGACTAAGACACCACCGCCGGTAGATGAATTTTACAATGAGGAAGACTCTTATGTAGTGAATGAACAAATAAGGGTTTTTTGACCGAACGCCCAAGGATCCAATCAGGATAGTTGGCACCAAGGTCAAAGAAATAAAGGTCGGAACTATGGGAATTACAACCGAGAGGGTCACTTTGTTCGAGATAGAAACCACATCCACGACAACAACTTCAACCAGGGTAACTATGGTAAAAGAAACGATCGGAGTGGGCCCTATGTTCCACCCCAAAATCAGAAATTTGTTCCTAGGGAGGGTGGACGCACGCTAAGACCCCTATACGACCAGAAGGTTGGAGGTAGTTTTATGGCGCGGAGTTAAGAATGGTTGCAGAAGAACGATTTGAAGAGGTTTGATTAACTAGTGATGAGCATGACCAAGGACTTGAAGAGGTGATTTAGCGATATAGGGAAAAAAGGTGGTGCACATGCAATCTCAATCAAACATATTGAGTTGCAAAATTGCCCACTGCTTTCTACGTACTTTGCCTAGCATGACAGTCCAAAATTGAAAAATGATGGGACATAGGTGGTAGTCATTTACTACCGGGAGTAAGCAAAACCATGAACCACTGGGTTTGCCGTCTGTCGTAGAAGATGAGATGATGTGGTATAGTAAGTTAGTGGTGAGTTGGTAAACAAATCGGGGAAAGAAGCTGAGATACCACAGAAGGTAATTCCCATTCCTAGACCACTACCTCCATTCTCGTAAAGATTGGTGAAAAAGACTGAGGATGGTAAATAGCAATGTTTTATTACTTCCATCAATTCCTTTTTGATAGAAGCTCTTGAACAAACGCATGGTTACACCTCGTGCAGAAGAGGTGACCTACAAAGTCATAGACGGGCTGTCATTCCATTAACGGTCCATAGTTCGTGGTCGTCGACTGGAGGTCCAAGCATTTGGAAGTAACTCGGGGAATTCTGACCAATTGTGGAGTTACAAAAGGATCGGCAGTCCGTCCACTGATCAATGGATCATCTCGAAAATTGTCAATAAGATCATAGACTAGTCCCACTACCCGAAGTTGAAGAAAAACTAAGTATGGAACAATGGAGGAATTGATAGACCGTAGGAGTATCGACAAACATTGTTGTTGGTCTGTCGATTGGATCAGAGAATATGCTAGGATGAAGGGTGAATAAGTTCCAAAGTATGGAATGATGATATGCACCAACGGACTGTATGTGCATCGACGGACCGTGCTGTTGGCCCATCGATTGGATCAGAGAAGGTGCAAGTTGGAGTCTTGAAGAATAAGCTAAGTGTGGACCGATGGAGGCAGTCGACGGTCCGTGTTCCATCGACGGACCGTCAGTGGTGTCGTCGATTGATGACGCATTTCTGAGCAGACTTTCACGATTTACAAATCCTTTAATTAGGACTTTAATTATTATAAATTAGGGTTAAAAACCTCGTTTTTGGTGTTATACTTTTTCGTTATTTGTCATAATATGTTATTGGGGAAGTGAGCTTGGATTTTTGGAATTATATATATATAGATATATCTTACATAAAGTGTAGGTCATTTCACTTTTGCGTGAACTGTTGCTTTTTTTTTTATTTTAAAAAAAAGATCGTCAATTTGATATGCCTATACCCGTGGTGCTTGCTTTAAACTGAACCATTCCTTCTTCAATCTGTATACTTTGCACTTTCATGCACTAAAAATTAAGCCTTCAGGTTGGTAATCATAAAATTTTTCTTGTAATTTGCCATTTAGGAAAGCAAACTTAACATAAAATTGATACACATGCCAATCAAGTTGAGCAACCAAGGCTAGAGTAGTTCTAACCTTTTCAAAGAGAGACAGTGTTAACAAAGTCTCATTAAAGTCGATGCCTTGTTTTTGAGAGTATCCATTAGAAACAAGTCAAGCTTTATGCCTTTTGAAACTTCCATCAGCATTGTACTTTTTGTTTTGAAAATCCATCCCAATAACATTCTTCCCTTCTGGCAAATCAACTAGCTGCCATGTTGAATTTTTCTCTATAGCCTAAATCTTCTTTATCATCGCATCTTGACACTCTTCTTATTTTACAAATTCTTCATAATATGTCGGTTCGGTAGCTAACATGGCAAACTACAAGATTCATAAACATCTTGTAGTGACCGAAACTTTGTTGGTGGCGTCTCGCTTGATGACGCCAAAGGTGGAGAATGAGAGCTTGGTGGAGTAGAATTGTTGCGACTTCCATGAGCAGTAAAGTCAGTATTGCTGCTACAAAGTGAGAAAAAACAGAACTTGTTGTTTCAAGTATCCATGTATGCCCTAATTTTGGTGAGGTGGAATATGGATGACTGAATCTTCTTCCTTGTCGTTCCACTCCCAGGCTGATTCTTCATGAAATACAACATACTTGCTGATAATCACTTTGCCACTAGTAGGATTTTATAGTCTATATGATTTGGATTGAGGACTATACCTTATGAAAATACATTTCTCAGATTTTTCATCTAGCTTAAACGTAAATTAACCAAAGCATAAGCTATACAATAAAAAAATTTCAAGTGGCTTACTCATGGTTTCTGTCCCGTCTATGCTTTAAATGGAGTACAATTCGAAACGACTTTTATTCGAGAGATGTTTAATAGGTACAAAGTTGCAACCACTGCTTCTCCCAAAAAAAATGGAAAAAGGAAGTTTCCCTTGCATTAAGTAGGCTTCTAGACATCTCAACCACAATACGATCCTTTCTCTCGGTCACTCCATTTTGTTGTGGCGAGTACGGTGTCGTAAGATCCCTGCAAATTCCATTCTTTTCACAAAACAAAGTAAAACCATTAGATAAAAATTCACCACCACTATGCAAAGATACGTAATGTTAGAGCCTATTTTCTCCTACACGAGTGCCTTGAATTTCCTCTAAAACGCCTTTGAGTTGAAACTCAGAAAATAAGACCAACTCATACGACTATAACAATCATTAAATAGATGAAAATACTGACTCTTACCAAGTGACTTGATCTTCATTGGTCCACATAGGTCAGCATGTACAAGGTTAAGACAACGAGAATTTCTCCACGATTTTCCTACAAGAAATGATTTTCTACTTTGTTTCCTGGAGATGCCACGGCTTCAATTCAATAAAAACTGTAAACAACATTAAAATGGGCTATTTAAATAATTGCTGAATGTGCTAGAATGCCTACGAAGTTTTTTTTTAAGACCGGGTTCATACGAATTGAGTGAGCGTTTAGAAACATACCTTAGAACCCTTACTAAAGAACACCAATAACTTGCGGACTTATTTGAGCTAGTGAAACGGTTTGGTCCAGCACCCATGTAGGTCTCTTAAATATGACGGATTGTAACGGATGAGTCGTACCGAAAATATAAAAAAGGAATATCTTAAGTTCTGGAGGGTCCTAGGGGTTTAACAATGATCTTTTGCCAGCTAAGAGTAGTATCGTAATTACCCTAAATATATAATTAATTATTTAATTAATAAGGTAGAAGAGCAATTTTTGGAGATCGGGCCAAAAATTAGCTCTTAGAGAGAAGTCTTACTTCACTCGGGTTCAAACCTAGGTGGAAGCGATAATTTAAATTGTTTTTTATTTAAGTTAGTAAATTAATATAATTGATTAATATTTATTATTTATTGGGCTATTTAAAATAAAAGGGAAATCAGATTTTTTAATATTTAACTAAACCCTATTTGACTAAGTCCTAAACTAGAGTCCTAAGCCTAAGATAAAACTCTCCTCTCACGTCTATCTCTCACTTTCACGATCAAACCAACTCTCATTCTTATTCTCTCTACAAAATAACGTACAAGAACAGAAGATAAACCAAAGTTCTTTACACTTGAAGAACCCACAACAAAAATTTTAAAGAAACAACTAATAAAAAACGTTAGGTAAAGGAGGTTTTCCGCCAAAAGTTTGGTGTTGAAACTTTGATTTGAACGTGAGTGTGGAGCAGGTTTGGGTAGAAACTTGATGGTTCTAATGTCATAAAAGGTATGGTTTCTCTTCTCTCTTGGTCCTTTCCTAGAGACCCCTTAAGGTGTCAGTATTTTCGTCAAAACTAGGGTGTTTCCCAGTTGAAATCCTTGTGCACTAAGCTCCCATTGAATCATCAGGGTGGTTATGTTTGCTGGTAGAAAAACTAGCCGGATTAAAAAGTGTTTTCTGATGCTTATGTGGTTATATGTATGTTCGAAATTATGGACTTATGTGATGTTTTCCGAAAAAGGTAACTTTTTTTTTTAACGGGCGTGTTTGGGTGTTTTTCGTGGGTATGGTCAAGGTTTAGGTATCTGAAATGGCTGTTAAAGTTATGTATTGAGCGTGTACACATGTGTATGTAAGTCGTTGATGTTCATTGTGAGAGAAATGTGGCTTATTTGAGTGATGTAATCTCTTGCTAAATGGAATTCATGAAAATGATCTAAAACGTTCTAAATGCACTATGAAATGAAAATTTCCACAAGAACACTAAAATGTAATGTATGGAAAAGAAGCTTGTAAATTGTAACTCAAATTTCCTAAGCACCTCTTGAAGAATTCCAACCAATTAAGCTGTTTAAAATGTCATGAAAAGAACGAAAAACAAGTGAGGTCACGAGGGTCAACCCGTGACCTCACCACGTTAAAAGTTGTGAAAAATAAGAAGTGAAAAAACAATGTCGTAAGGGGGAAGAACATTCTCCTGGCTGGAAAGTAAATATGAAAATCAGAATCGCCAGGGGTGAGCACTCTCCGAACCCACAGCCTCTCGGTCCAAGCATCACAGCGCCAAAAAAACTGAAAAGAAAAATAAATTTGAGGCCACGTGATAAATCGAACCACCACGAACCTCAGGCGCGAATAGAAGAGAAATAAAAGAAAAATTAAAGTGAGGCTATGGGGGTTCGATCCCACAACTTCCATGGTCAACTCGAAAAAGTATGGAAAGAGGAAATTTAAACTAAAGGGGCAGTGGGGGCTTTGATACCAACCCTTCTCGGCCAAGAAAGTGAAACTTAAAGAGACGGAATTATTTAAATAAAAGAAGGCGTGGGGCATGAAACTTGGGTTCACAATGCGGTTGGACCAAAAATAAAAAAATGAAACATATCAGAGTTGTCCAAGGATTCAAAAACGGCGTCCCTTGGACCCAATTCAGTATTGATACCAAGTCATACCTTGACGTAAATGTTAAAGATACTGCTACCTACATAGACAGCCTCAGATATTGACCATACATACAAGACGCATAAGTCTTGTTTACTACATAATCTTAGTAAGATATGAATTACTTAAAACAAATTAATTGACGTCTCATGGATTGTATGTCAGACCCATAGTCTAAATACGTTAGAAGTAAGTGAACCTATGCTGTATGTAATGAAAATGATGATATGAATAAGAAATGATGAAACTCTAGCAATGGTGATTAAGTAAGCGTGTGAAAAAAAACACTAAATGGAGAAGTGTGTGGCATAGAT
This sequence comes from Solanum habrochaites, assembly GCA_027704765.1. Classification (NCBI taxonomy): domain Eukaryota; kingdom Viridiplantae; phylum Streptophyta; class Magnoliopsida; order Solanales; family Solanaceae; genus Solanum; species Solanum habrochaites. The sequence goes on along the minus strand of JAKWJA010002499.1, from coordinate 23,245,817 downwards.
GAAATGATTCTTCATGTAAAATGGCGTCAAGAATTATGAAGAGAAAATTTGGCTAATTACTAGGATTGTGGTGACAACATGATATGAGCCTAATGTAAAAAGAGGAGAGGCAATTTAGAATTGAGGAATAATGTAAAGATGAGGCAATTTGAGTTGAGGCCTAAGTAAATGTTACCAAAATGTACACACCTATCAGAGTTGTAAGTATGAAAAGAGACCAGTACGTATGAACACTCTAATGAAGTATAAGATTAAAACACTATACTAATAATGAGATGAGAATAACTACTAAGCTCGGATTTCCTATAACTAGAAGCTACACTTCACCATGACGTATGAGTTGAATGTAATGGAAACTTTATATTGAGCACTGAAGACTAGGCCATGAGAGGTGTGATGCCTTCTTCGCAAACGGGTGGAGGTTCACGGTAACTCTCAAGAGATTAGAATTAGCTTATCGGATGACGGGTATGGGGTTCCTTATATCCCTAGTCTTCAAACCTATACTGCCAAAAATAGGGATCTAGCAGGTCGATTCCAGGTCACTAACAGTTTTGGTTAAAATTTGGCGGTGATTCCAACCTATTTTGGAGGTGGACAGGTGACATTGGATATCATGATGCTAACATGTCTATGTCGGTTTAAACTTAAAGTTTCCAATGCATGAATTGAGGTCAGCTTCAAATGACCTGTAACATAATGACAATGAATGATACCGAAGGTGTGGGATAGGGATGAATCAAGAGGTGAGGTAGGACTTAAGTCATGAAAGTAGGTCATTTCTTGATCATTGCATAACGAACCCGATAAAGTATTAAACTACATCCTAGGTATAGTTGGTGTTTACACTAAGCCTATTGAAAGAAATTAAATTAAAGTACATTATGAATGAAGCAGACTATGTGTTGTAAGGAAGGCTCCCTGGTTGAGGTCCCATATGTTGAGACCATCATTTGGGAAGTCTAATGTCAAGTCCATATCTTCAAACTATTCATGGCCTATGAATGAAATGATATGAATATGTTATTGATATGTGTAAGATGGTATATTCCGTATTGAAATATATAAGTATGATGATGCATGTTTTTAATGGCATGACTTTCCCCAACCAAATTTGGAAAGCTAATATACTTTCCTAATCCAAATTTGGGAGATCACTAACTTTCACTAATCCCAAATTTGCAGTCCACTGGTGACTTTCCACAATGATGTTGTTAGGAAAGATCTGTTTTTACTATGCATGTCATTGGTGGTGAGTTACATATACCAATACATAGTATAAAAGGTGCTTACTAAAACACATAGAATTCTACAATTTTTAGGTGCAGGAAAATGTGGACTCTAGAGCTTACAGTTTGATGTGCAGCTATCATGATGTGGAAACTTTCATATGGATTGTAAGCCCTCATGATTCGACGATGTCTACCAATATTATCTAGAGTAGATTGTAGTAGGCATGCTTGTGGGCATGTTCCACTAGTGTTTCTTTCCATTTCCTTTCAAACTTTGGTATTGGTGCCGTTTTGGTAAGAATACGTTTAATGCAATTATGAATTATATTCACTTTGTTATCTCATATTAGATCGTTAATTTGTGATGCCTATGATGTTAGTTTAAAATATAGCATTAAAATAAGAAAACAAAAAGTTCAATTTTCCGTTAAAATTAACCTAGATGAAGTCAGAATGACGTATGTAGGGTGTCTCGTGTCTGCACATCTGAGCGGTCAACGACGCAGGTACGTCTGGGGGTCTAGATTTGGTCGTTGAAATATTGGTTATAGTGCTTAGGTTCAAATTCCGGGATTAATTAGTTCACATCAAACCACATGAGTAGTTTCTTAAGTAATGGTAGTGAAATGCCAACAATATCCTGAATAGAGACTTCATGTGCGTAGGAGGAAAATTTTCCCTTATTTGATTCTTATCTGACTTTCCGACATGTCTGATTTTCTGGTTGTTATGAGGGTCTAAACATTAATCCTTGTTTTTTTCCCCAGAAAAATGAATACTAGGATAACAATGGTCAAAGAAGGAGAGGAGCAACTGCTGGGGGCAATCAGGTTTAACCAAAGGCTCTAGCATGAAGGAGGGCTTGCGGTTAACCATTCTAGGTTAAGCTGCTGAGGTGCGGTCATATCTGAGACAATATGGCACAAGCCAGGAATTGAGGGCCCAGGCCTGATGACCAAGGTTAACGGCCGAATGTTTTAGAAGGGGATAACCCACTAGTTGAGTATGGCTGAAAGGCTGGTGAAGGCTGAGAGAAAGTACGAGGATGAATTCCTTTTTCACAGGGTCTAAGACTTTGGAGGATCTCCAAGAGTTTGGTGAATGAAGGTTCATTAAAATAATTGGGTATATGGGACCACAAATACTCAAAAAACAGATTGCTTTCCATCAACTCAGTATGTTTTACAGACTCGGTGCAAGATGTGGCAAGATATCAAGTTTTGGGCGGAGTTATGGTCCAGTTGAAAGATATTAGAGAGTCTTCATGGAGAGATTCTGTCACCAGGGAGATGAGGGAGGCCCAAGGTAAGGAGTTCATCAACCTTAAGTAGGGATCCAGACATCAGGGAGTATTCCTGAGGTTGTAAAATGTATAGCAGGTTGTACTTCCCTGTATCTAACAACATGGATTAGATGAGCAGGTTTCTCACAAGAATCAACGGAGATTTAGACGAGGAGTGTCAGTCTGCGATGCTCCATGATAATATGGACTTCTCCAGGTTGATGGTGCATGTCTAGCAGGTAGAGGACAGCCGAAAGAAGAGAGGTGTTTGTGATGCTACGAGGCCTAGACCCTGATCAGGCAGGTCCTAGCAATGGGGGCAACAGGAATAGCTTTGGTGTTCGTGAGCATCCCAGATTTAAAAAAGGCAAACAGAGTTTAGGGAACTCTAAATTTCATAGGAGTACAAAACCTAGAGGAGGTATAACCCTGAAGCCCTAAAATACCAAGAATGTGCAATGGAGTTAAGATGCGCTTTTTCCTCAGAATTAGTCCTGTGCTTGTGTGGTCGTGTTTCATCGTGGAGAGTTCATACCGGGCACTAATGCCGTTCTTCGGTTGAGGTACTAGCTGCACATGGTTATACTACCCACATAAAAGAGGGTCAGGCTTAAGGGTTAATTCTCATCCTGTGCCTAATCCACAGGATTCATAGCCGTCCGTATGTCTTCTTCCATCCTAGGGACTAAGACGTTTTCTACTTCCATTACGGGAAGGAAGGAGCAGAGGTGTCCATGAAGTTTAATAGTATGCTGTCAAGAATTCTCAAGTTCTTTGTGCTTTAACTTGATATCTAGGGTTCCTCTACCACTTTCATTTTTACTCCTTTGCTTCGCTCTCACTTTGGAAATATTGCCTGAGTTTCGCATGACCTAGTGTTTGGTACACCTTTAAGAGAAAATGTAAGAACTGTTAGAGTATACAAAGGAATTGCCCAATGAGTTGTATGTGGTAAGACTCAGGTGCGCTGAATTGATTGAGTTACAATGCACTGATTTTTGATGTTCTTTTTTGCATGACTTGATTCATAGTTTTATTTCTGGCGAGGATGGATTGTCTTAATAGGTAGAGGTGTGTGAGATTATGTTTCCCTAATGAAAAAAGAGATAGACTGGGAGTGGTACACGTGGAGTCATCCTAATCCCTTGAGTTTGACCTTACTCCAATAAAATTGTCAATGGGTTTATTGTTTCATCTTTTAGTGTTAGTAATTTAGAATCATGACTTCCTTCCATAAATCATTTCCTGTAGTTAATGAGTGTCCAAGATGTATTTCCTGATGAATGTGCTGGAGTTGCTCCCCGTCCGAGAGATTGACTTTGGTATCGACTTTACCCGAAACTACCACTAATTTCATTCCCCCAGTACAGAATGGCTCCAGCTAAACCCAAGAGTTGAAGCTGCAGGTAAAGTATCACAGATAAGGGTTCAATTCAGCCGCGCCTATCCCTTTTGTGCGCTCGCCAGTGTGTCCTGTTAAAAAGAAAGTGAGCCCTTAGAATGTGTATCGATTATTGGCAGCTCAACAAAGTCACTATCAAGAACAAATATCCATTTCCCAGAATAGATGACTTGATCAACCAACTCTAAGAGTCTATATTATTCTCGAAGATTGATCTTCGTTCAGGGTACCATCAACTTAGTATTAGGGATGGAGATATCTCAAAGACACCATTTACCGTTATGGTCACTATGAGTTCTTAGTTATGTCATTTGGTCTCACGAATGCACCTGCTGCATTTATGGATCTCATTAACATCAGTTGTTTTCTAAATTCAGCAAAAGTGAATTCTGGAATAGATTAGTGACCATCCTGGGTCATATTGTGTCCGACGAAGGTGTGGAGGTAGATCTCAGGAAGACTAAAGTTGTCAAGAACTGGCCAAAACCTCTTACTCCCACATATATCCATAGCTTCTTCGGATTGGTTGGTTATTATCACATGTTTGTGGAGGGTTTTTCTTCTATTTCTACCTCACTGAGAGCTTTGAACAAAGAAGAAGGCCAAGTTTGAATGGGACGGATTCTTGTGAGGAGAGTTTCCTGGAGCTCAAGGATAGACTCACTTCAACCCCGATGCGTACTTTGCCTAGGTGTGGTGAGAATTACACTATGTATTTTGATGCATCTAGGGTTGGTTTGGGTTGTGTTCTTCTGCAGTGTGGTAAGGTGATAACTTATGCGTCCAGAAAACTGAAGGTTCATGAAAAGAATTGTCCCACTCATGACCTGGAGTAGACAGCTGTGGTGGTTGCACTAAAATTGTGGAGGAACAACTTGTATGTAGTGCATGTGGATGTGTTTAGTAACCACAAGAGTCTCCAATACATGTTTATACAAAGAGAGTTGTATCTACGTCAACGGAGATGGTTGGAGCTGTTGAAGGACTATGAAATGAATGTTAACTATATTGCAGGTGAAGCTAATGTTGTAGTTGATGAGTTGAGTAGGATGATCATGGGAAGTACAACCAACGTTTAGGATGGGAATAAGGATTTGGTGAAAGATATACATAGACTGGCTAGACCGGGTGTGCAATTAGTTGACTCTACTAGTGGGATGTTTCAGTTCATCTTAGTTGTCAATCATCCTTAGTAATTAAAGTCAAGGAGGGTCAGCATTTTGATCCTGTGTTGATGGAGCTGAAGGACTCAGTGTTGGTTAAGATGAATCACTTCTTGCCTTTGGGAAGAGATAATGGCATACTTTAGGTACAGCAACAGCTGTTATGTACTAAATGTGGATGTTTTTGCGGAGCAAACATTGCAGATACCCATGTTCAGAATAGTCCTACATCAAGGTTCCACCAAGATGTATCATGATATCAAACAGATGTATTGGTGGGATGGCATGAAGAAGGACATTGCAGATTATGTGTCCAAGTGTCTTAATTGTCAAAAGGTTAAGGCAGAACATCTTAAGCCTCGCGGTCTTACTCAGATTATTGAGGTTCAAACGAGGAAATGAGAGGCCATTAATATGGACTTCAGGGTTGGTCTTCTTAAGAGTAGGAGGCAGTATGACTCCATATGGGTTATTGTGGACCGTATGACTATGTATACCCACTTTATCACTATGAAGTCTACTTACAGAGCCGAGGATTATGAGAAAGTCTACATTGATGAGATTTTGAGATGGCATCGGATTCCTTTGCCTATCATTTCAAATAGGAGAGCTCAGTTCACTTCACATTTCTGGAGATCCTTCCAGAAGAGCTTAGGCATGCAGAAAAATCTTAGTACTATCGCATAGCGCACCTTTGAGATAATGGAGGACATGTTGAGGGCGCGTGTGATTGACTTCAAGGGTAGTTGGGATTACCATCTGCCTTCGATAAAGTTCTCGTATAATAATAGCTATCACTCAAGCATTGGGATGGCACCGTTTGAGTCATTGTATGGTAGGAGCTGTAGGCCTACAGTTGGGTGGTTCGAGGTTGGTGAGTTATCAATTTTTGGTCAATAGATCAATAATGAGGCCTTAGAGAAAGTCAGGATGATTAGGGACAGGTTGGATACTGCTTAAAGTAGGCAAAAGTCTTATGCAGACAATAGAAAATGACCCTTAGAGTTTGATGTTGGTGACCATGTCTATTTGAAGATATCACCTATGATTGGGTGATGGGGTTTGGCAAGAAGGGGAAGTTGAGTACAAGGTATGTTGGGCCATATGAGATCCTACCGGATCCTACACACGGTGTGGGAGAGGTGGCCTATCAGTTGGCATTGCCTGCGAACTATCTTCTATTTCATCCACTATTGCATTGTCTCTATGTTAAGAGAACCTAGGTGATCCACCATCGATTCTACCTGTTGAAGGGTGGGGGTTGAGAGACTTTGTCCTATGGCAGGTACCGTTGGAGATTTTGGACAGGACAGTTTCAAGCTGCTGTGGAACAGGAGATTGCCACACAGTTAAGGTATTTGTAAGACTCATCTTGTTGGGGTGCTACTGGGAGGCCGAGTACGATATGAGATCCCGCTAACCCCCATTTTCGGCTTTGAGGTTAGCTTTCTACTCTTAAGTCTACTTTCCTTATCTCTGTTATTCTGTGATTGCTATTGCTTGTTGTGTATAGTAACTATGTTATGATCTGACTGGCGTTACGTGAAATATTAATAGTGTCCATTTGGGATGAATTTTCCTAGGGGGGGGGGGGGATAATGTAAACACCCTAATAATGACACAATGTGTAAATAATGCTTAATTGTGTCTAGAATGCCTATGATTAGACTGGTTCAGGGGCGGATATGCGCGCGTATAACACACCTCGACACTTACGACAGCCAAGACAACTAATTGGGGTTTATTTATCTAGGAAGGTTGGGTCTGATCTATGTAGGGCCTCCCGAATATGAATACTTTTACTGGATGAGTCTACCAGTGCTTAGAAAGGAAATTTTATGTTTGGAGGGTTTTAGGGGTAAATGTTTCTTTTTCCAGGCTAAGGTACTATCGTAATGTACTAAATATTAATTAATTATTTATTAATTAGGTGGAGGGTCCTTTTGGGGAGAGAGGGCGTAAAATTGGGGCTCTTGAGTGGAGTCTTCTCCACCCTGGTTCTAACCTAGGTGACAATCGATGATTTAAAATTATTTTTTTATTTAGTAACTCGGTAAATTTATAATTGTAATTCCTTAATATCTTTATTTATTTTCTGATTTACATTGACTTGAAATCAAATTTTTTAATAGTTAACTAAACCCCTATGTGACTATTCCTAACTATACGCCTAGCCTAAGATAACACCCTCTCTCTCCTCTCACATCTATGTCTTACTGTTCATCAGGATCAAAGCAATTCGCATTCACATTCCTCTTTGTGAAAATAACATAAAGAACAATAAACCAAATTTCTTCCACCTTGAAGACTCACAACGAAAATTTTGAACAAAAAACTAATCAAAAACGTTATGTCAAAGGAAGGAGATTTTTCCGTGAAAGTTTGATGTTGAAACTTGGATTGAAGTGAGTGTGGAAAAAAAAAAAGAAGGTCTGGCAGCAACTTCAAATTTGAACGTTTAATCTAAGGTATGGTTCTCTTCTCTCTTGGTCTCTTTCCCAGAGACCCCTAAGTTTAAGTATAGTTCCGTCCGAAAACTAGGGGGTTTTCCCCGTTGTGGCATGAACCCTGTCACTAGCTCCCATTGATTAACATGTTTGGTTATGTTTCTGAAAGAAAAAACTAGGATAAAACGGGTTTTTTGTGTGCTTATGTGTTTATCTGTATGTCGGAATAATGTAACTATGTTGATGTTTTTGAAAATTTAACTACGTGAGTTAGGTGTGTTGCCCGTGTGGGCTATTTGTCACTAAAAAAAAAATAAAATATAGGAATTGAACATGGCATGTTAGTTTTTCTTTTTATTTCATGTACCCATGTTTATTTACATTGTGATGCTCATGATGAAATGAACTGTGGCTATTTTAGTGATAATCTCTTGCCTAAACGAATCATGAAATGCACGCTAAAATGTTCTAAATTGCACTAATGAATTCCTCTAAGAACTAACGTGTAAAATTGAACTGAAAAGAAGCTGAAAATTTCAATTAAACTCCCAGTACCTTGTTGATTAATTTCTGCCAATTTAAGTTGTTTAAAATGTGGGATTTCATGAAAAGTAAAGAAAAACAAGTGAGGTGATTGAGGGTCGAACCCGTGACCTTACCACGTTAAAAGTTGTGAAAATAAAGAACCAAAAAAGAATGTGGTAAGGGGGAATCAAACCATGCTCCTGGCTGGAAAATAAAGTATGAAAATAAGAAATTAGAGGAGTGGGATTTGAACCCACAACCTCTTAGTCAATCTTAAGGAAAAATGAAAATAAAATAAGTGTGAGGCGTGGGAATCGAACCCAAGACCTCTAGGTGTAAAAGAAGAATTAAAAGAAAAATAAAGTGAGGCTTTGGGGGTTCGATCCCACAACCTCATGGTCAACTCAAAAAAGTCATGTAAAATGAAATTAACATAAAAGGGTTTGTGGGGGTTCAAATTTACAACCCTCGGCAATGAAAGAGAAAATTTAACGAAAAGAAATTAAAAGAAAATGAAGGCATTGGGTCTTGATCTTGGGTCCCCAAGCCGTGTGCACCCAAAATAAAAAAAAATAAAAAATATAGCTGTCCCAGGGATTCAAAACCGGGTTCCCTTCCCAATTTCATATTGATCTAGTTCATACGGAATTAAATGGTCAAGAATAATGATTTCCTACAGAGATTAAGTCTATATCTGCCATACATATAAGATTGCATTAGCTTGTTCGCACAGTAATGTTAGGAAGATATGAATCATTATAAGGATTTATGATGAAGCTCATGGCTTGTATGTCTAGACCCCATAAGTCTAGCCATATAAGACCCCTCAGTCCTAGAATACGTTTAGTATTAAGTGAACCTAAGATGTCGTAATCAAATTATAAGCTGAACAATGAAATGATGAACCCTAGAAGGGTTAAGTAAGTTTGAAAACACTAAAATGGCCAGTGCTTGCATACTGATGCAATGATCCTTCACGCAAAACGTAGTGAGTAATTATGAAGAGCAATGTGCTAATACTAATGATTGTGGTAACACATGATTGAGGCAATTAAGATGAGACCTTTCATATGAGCCAAGTCATGTTTACCAAAATGGTACACCTATGAGAGTGTAAGTTAATGAAGAGACCATTCCTATGAACACTCTACTGAAATGATTGAGATTAACACACTTAATACGAATGATGAGATTAGAAATAATCTATTGGCCTATGAGATGTCCTCATACTAACGCCAACTTCTATGAATGGTGTTGAATTAATGGAACTTTATATTGAGCAACCGATAGACTAGGCTTTATGAGTGGTGCGTTGCCTTTTTTTGAAGGGTGGAGGTCACGTAAGTCTCCATGAGATGAACTGTACGGCATACATGAAGTTGGGTATTTTTATATCTCCTAGTCTTTCGAACCTAAATACTGCCAATATATGAATATGGAGGGGGGGTGGGGTTTTCACTTCCCATTTACCCCTAGCCTGTTTTGGGATCACTTTGGCCGGTGATTACCCTCTCGTCGGTGTGGGGAGACACTGATTTCAGATGATGCTAACATTATCGATGTCATTTAAGTTTAAAGTCCCAATGACTGAACTATCCCCTGCCTCAAATGAGTTACATAATGACACAAATGACATTACCAGGTCTCTTGATCATTGCAGGGTAACCCTATGAAAGTATTAAACTATATCCTAGGTATAGCTTGTGTTTAAACTATCCTATGAAAGAAATGAAATGAAGTACGTATAAATGAATGAATATACTCTCTGGTTATTTAAGAAGGCCTCCCTAGTTTGAGGTCCCATATGTTTTTAGCCCTTATTTTGGGAGTCTTAATGTCAATCCAATAATTATATTCATGGTCTCATGGCCTATGATGATGATATGAAAGATGTTTATATGCTAGATGCCAATATCGTTATGTTCTATGTTATAAGATTTTATGTTGTGGTGGTCAATATAACTAAGTATGGATGATGCATGTTTCTCTAATATGGCATGACTTTCCCAATCCAATTTGAAAACCTCACTCCTTTCCTAATCCACAAATGGAAAACTTCACTAACTTTCCCAATCCCCAATTTGGCAAAGATCCCTGACTTTAACTATCCTAATCTTGTTGGTTAGGAAAGTTATTTTTTACTCATGCATGTCCTTAGTGTTTGGTTCGCGTATAATCATACTTAGTACAAGTTTGTACTAATCCTAGATATTCTACCATTTTATGCTGCAGGCACAGGTGGAAACGCTAGTGCTTACAGGTTGTGACGTTGCCAGCTAAATCCTACGTGGAGGCATTCATCCGGACATGGTCTGCCCTCAATGCCTTTCGAGGATATCTACCGTTTTATCTAGCTTATGTGTCGTCCTAAGTAGTGGAGCATGTTTCCACTAGTGTTTCTTTCCACTTTCCATTCACAGACTTTGATGGTGCCGTTTTGGCAATAATACATTTAATGCAATTATGAACTGTTTCTTTCCTTTGATAACCTCTATATTAGATAGTTGATTTGTGATCGCGGATGATGTTATGTTTAAAATGTTTTAGCATTAAATAAGAAAACAAAAATTTCAATTTTTTCGCTAAAATTAACCTAGATGAAGTAAGAATGACGTACGTAGGCTTGTCTGCGACCTCTGAGAGGTTCAACGACGCTGGTCTCGTCTGTGGTCTAAAATAAGGTCGTGACATCAACATCACCCATTTCAGGTAACCCACCTACCATATTCTTCCTAGTCAATAATTTCAGCTTATTAGTGTTCAAATGGTCATAGCGAAAATGCCATTATTGTGATTCATTAATACCTTTAGCAACTAAGGCATTTTTTTCCACACTTGAAAAATTAAGGGGAAACATGTTATTTGGGTCATAGGCACAACTTCTATAGTTTGACTAGACATAATATCACTGACAACAAATGAACTACTTTAAAACAAAACAGAGTAACCACTAAACATCAATTGTCGAACAGTCAGCAAATTATGTGCCAAACTAGGAACAAGTTGCACATTTCAAAGGAATTTTACATTGCCCTGCATTATCTTGATGTATATGGTTCCTTTGCCTTCAACGCAAAATTTCTTGTCACAAAAAGTCAAACCTAACTCTTTTGTGACATATCGAGGTCTATAAATAAGACCCTTATGCCACTATTATGAATCGAGCATCACCTATCAATGAACCAAACATTATTACTAATGTTAGTGACTGAATAATGAGCCATGAATATCTTACTTTCATTCTCTGTGTTCTAAGAGAAATTTGTTTGATTCTATTGGTCATTTTGCTTAGTCCAACAAAATGGTTCACTATGACAAAATTTTTTGCAATACTGGCACTGAAAGTTATTCTTGGGCTGATGGGTGTCACTGAATTGACTGCCTTTACCCCGGCCACAAAATCTGCCTCTTCTTCTACCTCCTCTAGAAAAATTGGAGAAAGATTACTCCTCTTTCACCTAGAATGACTTTTATTTAATTTTTTCATGAGACCTATCCTATCTTCACGAGATAATAAAGAACCCATTAATTCATCAAATAAATAATCATATTAATCCTTGGTTATTCAATAGCAGCAATCACAAGCTCAAATGTTTTTGTTAAAGATCTCAAGACCTTTGCCACACCAATTTAATCACTAATGTTATCCCCTTACGAACTCATAAAATTTACAATGGAAAAAACTCTAGACATATAATCTTGAACATATTCATTACTTTTCATCAGTAAAGTTTCAAAATCATGGCACAAAGTTTGTAATTTTACAACAAATACCTTTTTATCTTCCATATACTCATGTTGAAGAATTTCCCAAGCTTCGTGAGAAGACTCTGATGCTACAATTCGGGGAAAGCTCTCAGCATTGAAGTGCTTGAGTGAATGAGGAAACACAACCTTTTGATATTCTTGGCGCTAATCTCCCGTCTAGTCGTTATATGTGGCCTTCATTCGAATCTGCAAATCAAATCTCCATCAAGTCCCATAACACTTAAGACTTGAAGAGAGTCTTCATCATATTAGTTCAAAAATGATAATTCATCCCTTTGAAAATTGGGAATTTGTTAGGATTTAGTGTTCGAGGTTACTGCCATTAAGTCTATGGTTTGGTTAGGATTTAGTGTTCGAGGTTACTGCCATTAAGTCTATGGTTTGGTATTTCTTGCGCTAAGAATTGTTTTTCTCGTTACGCGTAAAAACTGGCTCTGATACCAAGTATTTTTGATGAGAAACCAAAACAAAATAAATGAAAAGAGTTTGAGAGACAAAAGGATATGTTGGATGAGAAGGCAAAAAAATTAAATGAAAGAGTTTGAGAGACAAAAGAATTCTTTTTTTTACTGCAAAACTTTTTATATATTAAAGTGAAAACTCCTATTGCCCATTTATAGGCTTATAATTAACTACTAAAGCAAAAATAAAGCAACACATTAATAATTGACTTTGGTACATGGTCCTCTACAATAAGAATATAATTTTATTGACTAAGTAAAACATAAACCCACTAATCCTAGAAAATAGACCCACAACTTGATTTCTTCAAATTAATTATTTTGAAGTATTACAAAGAATATATTTTTTATGAAAAGATGTGTTACTTCATATACTTTATGCCTTCTTAGATATAACTTATTCCTTTTATATCTATAGTGATCCACCCTACAATATGAAGTGTAAAAGCCAAAAATAAGTGATCTTTTCCATTATAAAGAGGAAATTGATTCTTCAACCGCTTTCACGCTCATGTCACATCGAGGTACCGCAAAAAAGAACAACAAAATTTGATACAATTAATAGTTGTTGATTAGTTAACATGTTGATTAACATTAATTTGTAACACGGAAAAAAATCATTGGTTTAAAAAATTATATATCCAGTCGTGAAAAAGATTCAACAAAAGACAGACAAATCCACTATACGTTTTACATCAAGAAATACGTGGACTATCTCCTGATATAACACTAAAATCAAGACGTGTAAGGGGATCGACTAATCAAGTCCCAGAAAAAGGATCCACTCAAGGAAAAGCACTTGCCATTTGTTTGTTATTAGAGGCATCCCAAAAATGTCTTGGTCGAAATTTGGTTTTTAAATTAAGTTTTGATTTAGTGGATGATACCATAGGGGGTGTCAATGCCATACTAAAAAGAAGAGACTCAAAGAATGGAAAAGGCAAATAGAGTTTTTGCACATTTTCGTTAATCCATGAAAACATCTATACATCTAGATCAAAAACGAATCAAGATAAAAACGAAATAATTGGATTTGGTAGAAGGTTTCTCAAAACAAACAAAAATAAAATAAAAAATGAAACATATATCATGGATCAACTAAGCCCTCTCGGGGAGTTCCTTTAAAGGAACCTCATGTAAATACCATGGAATAAGGTTTGATCATATTCACTGAGATTCTGTAACTATTCAAAAAATGGAATGTTAGACACAATTGGTATTGTTATTTTGGAAATTGGAAGCAGTTATAAATTAATGATCTTGCATGCACAGAATTAGAACTTCATTCTAGAATCTATGAGAATATTGTCCCTATTGCTTCGTGTGAGAGAAGAACCTATGATTTACTTTTCAGGAAATTTCCAAAGGAACATTTTCAACGAAATCCTTTAATTTATTATATTAATATGTTCAACTCTATCTATTACTCTATCCGTAAAGTACATTAAATCTACATTTATGGCTATAATAGAGTTTCTCTTATTCGTATTAACAGCTACTCAAGGGGAACATTTTTATGCGGTTCTAATGATTTAATAACTATCTTTGTAGCCCTTAAATATTTGAGTTTATGCTCCTACAAATTATATGGATGCCCCAAGAAAGAGGTACGGTCTAATAAGGCTACTATGAAATAGTTACTTATGGGTGGGGAAAGATCTTCTATTCTGGTTCATGGTTTCCATTATCTATGTGGTTCATCTGGGGGAGAGATTAATCATGAAGAAACAGTGAACGGTCTCTTCAATTATCAAATGTATATTTCCCCAGGAATTTCAATTGTGCTCATATTCATTATCGTAGGAGTTGGGTTCAAGCTTTCCTCAACCCTTTTTCATCAATAGACTCTTGACGTATATAAATAAGTGCGGTTCATTTGAGAAATTTCTACCTCTCTATTTATCTTTGAGATATTTAAATTTCAAAACTCCATGGACATGCATAACAAAAATGCTACTCCAAATCAGACCAAGACATAACTTTTGCTTGTTCAAACAACAATAAGCTGAAGCAGGGTCAAGAATGACAAATCTGTTTATGATAACAAGATTCATTTTATCAAGTTTGTTGTTATGGTAGTTCCTACAAAGGATCAGACTAATGACTTACACAATACTTCAATTCTCGATGTAGATGTTACGTAGTTCATTCTCATCCTTTAGAGACTACGAGCGTAATAAGAGAATCCGTTGACAAAAGGATCACCCTAAGATAATCATCTCATGGCTATTTAGAACTAATTAAAGTAGATGGTTATATTTCTCATCTTTTTGAATTTCTCCTACGAAGGTCAAAATGATGCAATAAACAGCCATTCACAACTGATGATGAAAGATTCCTTGAAAAGTTAAGGATTAGTAATACATTATAGAAATCGAATGGATACAGTCTTATACATACCCAGGAAGATAATATAAAAAGAAAAAAAATGGGTTCTTCTTTATTTTATCACTAGGAGCCGTATGAAATGAAAGTCTCATGCGTGGTTTTGAATGAGAGAAAGAAGTGAGGAATCCTCTTTTTGACTCTGACTCTCCCACTCTAGTCATTGCTTTTCTTTTTGTTACTTCGAAAGTAGTTGCTTCACCTTAAGACACTCGAATTTTAAATATTCCTTTTTATTTCTCTTCTAGAAATCCTAGGTATTCTTAGAATGTAAATGGGAAATCTCATCTTGATTAATAAAATAAGCATGAAACATATGCTTGCATATTCGTCCATAGGCAAAATCAGATATGTAATTATTGGAATAATTGTTGGAACTCAAATGATGGATATGCTAGCATCATAACTTATATGATGTTCTATATCTCTATGAATCTTGACCTTTTGTTTGGATTTTATAATTTTTTCAACTTATCGGAACTGATAGCATCCGAGATTATGTAGAAATATACACAAAAGATCCTCTTTTTCTTATCCTTTTAACTAGTCTCTTATCCTAAGAGATATTCCTCCAATAGCAAACATTTTTTTAGGAAAAACTCTAGTATCTGTGTGATGGAAAAGAAGGCCTATATTTCATGGTTTTAATAGGACTTCTTAAAGTTTTTTCTATCTACTATTATCTAAAAATAATCATGTTATTAATGACTATATGAAACCATGAAATAACCACTCCAGTGCAAAATTATACAAGATCCTCTTTAACATCAAACATTTCCATCAAATTAAGTATGATCGTATGTATGATAGAATCTACTATAGTAGGAATATCAATGAACCTGATTATTTCAATTGCTCCAAATAGCCTTTTTTAGCTTACAGGGTCTATTTCTTGGTTCAAAATCCCTCTTACTAACTGGAATAAAAGAATTAGTAGATCTGTTCTGCCCAAAATAGAATAGACTAGGGTTATGAACTTATAATCTGATGATCGAGTCGATTCCATTTTCTAAGTTCATTACATACCAGAAAAGTACATAAAAGGGTTATATACATTCTCATTATGATAAGGGGCCATTCAGGCTTATCTAAATAGATATCATGTTTACATAAGAATTCCTACATCGTTACATTATATTTAGGATTAGGAATATGCGTAAACGGGCCTGTTTTTTTACATAAATTTTTTGGGACCCTATTAACTCTTTCAATCAACTAAGAAATAGTTTTGATTGTCCATCTTTTTTATATATATCAGGTATTGAATTCGCAAAATAATTCAAATCAAATCAATTGGATGTCTAACTCGAGCCTATATGACATGATCAATCAATAGATCCACCTTTCTCATATATTGCATACATCATACTATATATATACTAGATATATTCAATTCCTGGAAAAAATTCACTTTCAAAATGCCTAGAGATTGACGTAGATACAACTTCATCCGTTTCTTCTTGTTCTTCTCAATACTTTGTGCATAATTATTTTTGTTCTCTAATTATTTCACTTCTTTTTACACTTTCAAGAGGAAACTTTTTGTAATTCAAGACTCAGTAAATCACTGGAAGTCATATTAGAATTAGAGAAGGAAAATAAGTTTATTAACCCTCGAAGTTGTTTATTTCATACTTTAAGTATTTCGCCCTTTGCATAGCTTAGTTGTATCTCTTGTGTGGTATTGCATTAGGTGAAACATTTTCCAAGGTATATTGAAGTGCATTTATCTATGTTTTTTTCTTTAGGATCCTTTGTAAACAAAAGAGTGTTGTCAGTTCCATCAGCTCCAAAAGGTTCTCTTTGTTCTAGTTGTGTGTTTGGTTTTGTTTTTGAGGATTTAATTTTAAGTTTGTGTCATAAGATATTTTAGCTTCAAATTTTTTACCAAAGTTTGACTATTGCAAAAATCATGCATAACACGCCAAGATGGAAATCCAACTAGCACAATTAGCTCCAGAAATGTGGAGTTTGATCTATAACGACATTTGGTTTTTATCTTAAGGTGTTTGGGATGATTTTGTGGATTTTTTCTTTTTTATGTTTGGTTATAAGTGTTGAATTATGTTGTTTATGAAAATTCAGGAATTTAAGCATTGTTCTTTATGATTCTCACATTTTTGCTCAATTTATTCTACAATATTCATCATGAAATCTGCACTATAAAATCCATGAAATCTCCTCAAATTTTTACTGATAAGAACAAAAATTTAGTACAACCACTGCCTAATTTTCACGAATATGGGTATTTCTGAAATCATAATCTTTTTCCTCGAATTAGGTCTAAATTTTAACTCAAAACTAGTTTAAATTTATACCAAATGAATACAAATTTCTTATTTGAAATTCCTCACACATTCAAGATATTTTGAAGTAAATAAAGAATAAATAAGAAACAAAATACTTATCAAAGATAAAAACAAAAAAATGATTCCTCTTTTGAAGTAATTAAAGAACTAATTTATAATTTGAACAAGTTATTACAAGATTAAATTCAACTAATAGATAAATAATATTACCAAATATATTCAAGAAATATCCAATAGAGGAAAAAAATATACAACCCCTAAAACTCATCTACTAGAATAGTCATCGAAAAATATTGTCTATCACAATAGTACTAATCTTTTTATATATATACTACTAGGATTGAACAAATGAAAAAAATACATAAATACCCTAAATAACATATACATCATACTATGCTTAATAAAATCATAAAACGTTATGATATTCTCTTCCTATATTGTGGAACTAAAACATCACAATATTTTATTGGTTCTTTTATTTTCTTAATCTCTTTAAATACTTTATGCTCTTGATGCCAATTGAAATATTTCAATGTAATGAATACTTTCCGGAATTGTACTATCTAGCCCCTATACGTTTTTTATTTCCCTTTACCTGTCCTAATATCTAATATAATCAACCTCTAAAATTTCCTAACACAAACATTTGTGAATCTCCTAACCAAGGCATTTGTGCAACTTCTTATCAAATTTAAAAATCATCTCAACCTTATTTCCCTCATGTTGTCCACCATGGAGGTCACTCTTTCCTGATTCCAAATATCCTAAATAGCCTCCTTTATAATTTTATCAGTGTTTGTATACCAAGACATTATATTAACATCTTAATTAGTACAACATACAACTTCTTAATATTGGATTTCTTGAATGACTAAGACTCCACCACATATATCAAAAACACATTAACCACAACTCTATAAAGATAACTTTTTAATTTCGTTGATATATTTTTATCATAGATGATTTTGAATGCAAGTCCTTCACTTAATTCCTTAATGTGTAACTGAGATTATAAGAATGTTCCACTATTTTTTCATTATCGGTAAATTATTTCCTCTTATGACATAATCCTTTTTCAACCATTTTATTTCTTAAATATTCTTCCATTGATTTACTACTATTATTTTCTATCAAGAAAGAATCCTTTTAATTCATAACATCAGAGGAAATATTCTATCCAAAAATAATATCTAGGATAACAATATATTTGGCAAAGGTTGTATCCATAAATTATAGCCTACATGAATCCCTAGTTTACTATATATTTTCAAACCTATATGAAATATTATATTAAATGAGGTGTTTTTAAATTGATTGGTGAGTTTGAATAATTTTCTTGATTTGATTAATGATGATTACACAATTTGGACTCATTCAAGGCTATATTTTTATAGGTTTTGTGTTGTCAAATGCATATTTTGTCTTTAGAACTAATTTATACCTTGAGTTTAAGGTATATTAGAAACAACGCATGGATACTATGGAGCAAAAAAGAACAAAAGAAGCTAAAATAACGAAGAAATAAAGATTTGTGGATTGCCGACCCGTTTGGTGAGACGTAAAGGAGCGACTTTGCGCGAGCGTTTGTGCTCTGGACCCCGGAAAACCCCAGGGGAGCAAGATGACACATGACAGACAGCCCCCTTTGCGGCGTGGAGGCTCCATGTGTTTTTGGCTATCGCGACTCGCGTCACACGTTTGTGCGAGTGAGATAAGACTTGAAGGAAAGGATCCAATTGACGGTGAAAAAGAGTAGTCGGCGTATTATCATGAAGTTTTTCAAAGCAATACCATGTCTCCCAATAATAAAAAACATGTACATGATTAAGGCTAATGCAAGACATCGATGACAATGCCAAATAGTGGATCGCCGAGTTTATCGGTGATCCGACTAACTGCGCCGAGTGGTTAATTGATATTTTTCTAACTTTTAGTTCTACTGAGTAATTTTGATACTGAGTTTTTGATTTGAGTTTCTGAGTGCTTTTGGGAAACTTTTCTCTTGAACTTTTGAGATTTGAAGATTTTGACCTTGAAAAATTCCAAGTGGTGTTGGTTCATTCTAGACTCAATTAAAGTGAAAATAAATCATACCTAGTTGATGTTATTTCAATTTGATATCTCTTCGTTTTCTTTATGTCTATATAAATATGAGGCAAATTTACTTTTGTGTGTTTCTTATTGTTGGTATATTCTCTTCTTAAATGTGATTTCACATTGTAGTTGTGTTGAACTAAATGGGGTAGTAGTTTCATATACAAATTCACCTTAGTGTTTTGGATTGCACGATAGAGAGATTTTAAAACTAAGACTACTAAGTTGATGACTAGTTGTTATTCAGTCATCATTGGTTCATCGCGAGAGAGTGAATCCTAGTCCCTTTCCCACACTTTCAGCTCAAATGAGTGATTCGGATAAGGCAGAGGTTTTGTAAAGGCTGTAACTTGTTGTTCAAGAGAAATCGAATGAATTTGGGGTAAGTTTCTTCTCGAGAGAATTTACCCCACTAAAGTCTAGCCTAGTTAATTATATATATTTAGTGATAACTATTATTAGGAACAACCCCGCAATGTATTTTATCTCATATTCCTATCACATCCCAAGAATCCCGTTTCCCCGTAAGTCTCTCTTACTGTTTTTACTTTATTAGTTATTACTTTGCATTCAAAACCCCCATTGTTAACTTACACTTGTGTCACCCCTATAATTTTACTATTTTAAGTTATAGATTATTAACATTTTTTCATTTTCTTTTGTTTGGTCATGTATTGAATCATCAAAATAAGAATTTATAATCATTACGGGTACTAAACGAATCATCCCTTATGGGTACCAAACGAATCATACCTTTCTTAAACTGTTGAACCGTAGGGACAACCTCCTAACATTCAATCAAGTAGGGGATGAGAACATTAAGTAAATGTGATAGACGTTTCAGGCAGTGCTCCATCTATGCCCATCTCATGGAATTACAAATAGAGAGATGTTTGAGTGCTTCTATTGGGAACCTAGACTTGAAATAGAAGTAACGCCGATCAAGTTTTCACGAGTGGTATACTACACTATATCTAAGAAGTCGTAGAAAAACTACTTGATGCGATGGTTGAAACTAACAATAAAGACAAAAAGAAAAAAAATTGGAAAAAACACAAGCACTTCTCTCTTAGAGAATGTAAAAATGGGAAGAAGCATGGGTTTGTGCAGCATGATGAAATCCTCTCACCCATTCAACAAAAAATTGAAGAAAAAGACAATAAGTTGAGTGAGATGCAAGACAACATTGAAATGCTGAATGCAATGTCTACTTAAAAATGCATGACTATTATATTGTATTATGCCCAAAAAAAACAATTTGATATCAGGTCAATATCCACCATTTGTTGAGGACTGACCTAGATACAGCATGTCAAACTACATGGATTAGGAATACGTGGACATTCACCGTACCTCAATGTTAACTAAGGCGCTGTTTGGGAGGCAACCCAAAAGCCTTTCTATTGTTTTTTATTCATTTTTAATAATTATTTGTTAGTGTGCAGCATGAAGTGTAGGAAGTAGTAGGAAATAAGGATTTTAGCAATCAAAATGTTTAATTTGGTGGATCGTCGAAGTTGTCGGCAATCTCGATCCACTCCGTCATTGGGCTCAAGAAATACATATGTTAGAGTTTGTAAAACTCGGTGAGCCCACGAAATTATTGGTTGTTTGCCAACCAGTTCGGCGATTTCATCATTTACAACCATGTATTTTAAAACATGGTGAAGTAAGTGACTACTCAGCGTACCGCCGATTGGTTTGGCGATCACAACTAATATCGCTGAATGGGAAAAAATGGACAGTTTTTGAAATAAAAGGTTTAAATTTCACAAACTCCTTTCAATTCCATCACTTTTAAGTCTTCAAACTCACACCTGCACCTACACTTTTATATATCTTCAACTACGTTTTATTTTAGTTATTGAGTTGTGCTCGGATCATGATTGTATGGCCACCTAGTATCTCGTATACATTTGAATCGGCATCCAAGGTTGATTTCTGCACCCTAAGTTTCATTTATTGAAAATTGTACTCAAATGAAAAAGAATTATCTTGTTGATGTTTGTTGGATCTCTTTGGTAGGATTAGAATCATTGTGTACTTACTTAAATTCAATAATCTTTCATGTAGTGTATCAAAAAAGTTGATTCTAGAAAATTGTTTCTTATAATGGATGAAATTTTTTGGGTTGTGAATGGTTATTGCTGTTTTAAGCATAGTTTAAGTTGTGCATGCCTTAATTTTGCCATCGAGGATTGCATGAGTTTGAGTTTAAAATGGGAATGTTTATATAGTTAGCGAGCTAGGTTGAGCTCTCGTAATCATTTGGTGATTCGCTTTATGTCTCATGTTGCCTTTGATTACAGGCTAAATGAATTGTTTGATTCTATAACTTTTGATGAGAAGTCTGAGGTCACTGATCGCATTCAGAGTATCGTAAAAGATATTCTTGTTCGCCTTTTGATGTACTGTTGTATTCTCTACGCGCTACACTCAACGAATCCCCTAAGTAATTGTAAAATTCTCCATTTGGTTCAGCAAAGCATTTCTGCATCTAAACATCCATTCTTTTGTTTAAATATGTTCTTATTCTTTTGTTTACATAGATTTTTAGCTAATTTTTTGATTTTGAGAATAACTTTTAGGCTAAGTTTCTAATTTGAGTTATTGAGAGAAGTTGGGAAACTTTGATCTAAGTTTCTAATTTGAGTTATTGAGAGCAGTTGGGAAACTTTGATCTTGAACGTTGGAAATTTGAAGATTCTCCCTTTGAAAAATTCGAAGAGGGTGTTCGAAATTCTTCCTCCTGGACTCAGTTAACGTGAGAATAAATCTTACCTAGTTGATGTTACTTCCATTTGGTATTATTTTTTTCCAATATGGTTAGCTAAAACCCCAATTTTGAGTCGTGATTTAGTGAATATGAGGTAAATATATTTTTGATTGTTGCTTATTATTGGTATATTCATTCTTTAAATATGATTTGACTTAGTAGTTTTATTTGATCTAAATGAGGTTGTGGTTTCCAATAAGAATTCACCTTAGTGTTTTTGTCTTGCTTGAGATAATGGTTTTGAAACTAAGATTACTAAGTTGATAGCTAGTGGTTGTTGGAACGTCATGGGTTCGGCTCGAGAGAGTGAATCCTAGTCCTATTCACACACTTTATGCTCAACAACGAAGTTTGTGCTTAACGACTGCAACTCCGTGTTCTAGATAAATCGAGTTGATTCAGGGTAAGTTCCTCGAGAGAAAATTTACCCCCACTAAATTCTAACGTAGTTAGATATATTCAAGGATTTATCACTAACAATAATCCTCCGGTGTCTTTTGTTTCACATTCCAGTCACATCCAAAGAATCACGTTTCTCTGTTTGTATGTGATTATTCGATAATTATCTTGTAGCTATGACTGGCATAACCTATTCTGTACTTGGCTGAATTATTCTCAGTACCACTCACTGTTCGAACGATCCCAATCCTTAGTTGGGTTATATACTGATTGACGACTGTAGATACTTATTATTGGATGAAGTATCATCGATTGCATCACCTGTCAATTAACATTGAGGCATAGATGTATATAGATAGTTGAAACCGTGAAAACGGATATGTGAAGTTCAAACTTTGGAGAACTCATCTTCACAAACTTAAAGCATACATTTTTTTAATCTAAAGGTTTAGTAAATTCTATAGAACTCTTGAGCCCATATATTTTTCATGTACTTTTTCCAATATCTGAAGCTAAATATTTCAATATTTATATTAAAGTTGATAGTAAAAGATTTGGAGGTGCGGGGGGTGGGGTGGGGTGGTGGTGGTGGTGAATTTATACTTTTTACTTTTCTTTGTGGACTGACTATTTTAGCAGTAGACTAAATAGTACGTAAAATGTAAAGAAATAAGTTATGTATAGTAAGGAAATTTAACATATGATGTTTTATACTAGATTGTATCAAGAATTATCCTACTCTGGTCTCCTTAGATTGCAAGACTTTTCTGTTCTATCGTTCTAATATTGAAGTTGTTAGAATTACATATCCTAAATATACACTTAACTCTTTCTTTTCATTTCTTTTACATCTTTTGATATAAGGCCTCACCAAACGAATTTTCTCTTTTATTTTTTTCTATTACATAGCAATTAATTCAGGAAAACAATTTTTGCTATGAGTAGATGAGAATCGTAAGAATGTTAAGTCATCCAATATATTGATCTTAAACAACTTCTTTCTTTTTATAGAGATGATCAAGGTTTTCTTCAATGTAAAGGCAACCCTAGAGATTTTATCTTGTAAAGGAAAGAAATCCTATTCCAGTAAATCAAACCCTGATGTTGTCTATGACTTTGGAATCCAATATTGATCTTACTCTAGTGCCCTTTGGTTGAACGGGTTTTATATTCTTGTTTCGTGATATAGAAATGGTTAAAAGTATAGATCCTAAGTCTACAACAATTCTCGCTTTTACTTTAGTTTTATTATTTTTATACAAGGCTCACCAAACTATTTTTTTGTCCTCTTTTCTTATCACACAGAAATTCACGTAGAAAAACAATATTTGCTAAAAGTAGAAGAAAATGTAAGAAGGTTCATGAATTGACTAAATTAATCTTCAGCAACTTCTTGCTTTTTATATAGAGACGATTATAGGTTTTTTGAAGGTAAAGGCAACCCAAGTAATTTGATCCTTGGAAAAGGAAAGGGAATCATACTTCCAAGAATAAGTTAAAGTATTAATGACTGGTAATCTTCAAAAGTATATACGTGGATTTGTCAATCAATCACTCTTTGAGATCTTCCTTGATTTTCTTGATTTGCAAAATATCCTTTAATTTAACATTCTTCATATCAGGTTGATACCAACTTATAATCCTCACAACCTGATTCTATTGATATATTCCTTTTTAGCATTCTTCCGAGATATTTGGTCAATGAGCTATACATTCATAGATATTTACCAATCGGAGATTTTGTGTCTTCCTTTATTTTTCTCAATAGCATGCCATTTAGTACTGTGTCCTACACATACATCATCAAAGTTAACACTAACAATATTCCCCTTTTAGGAAGACAATTTATCATTTATAGTCAACTTTTCTTTCTGAAGAGATTTGATAGTTTTTTCACCCTAAGTATAAGAATTTAATTGATATAATTAGTTGAGTATCAAAATTTTTTTACCTTTCCTAGGTTAGTTATTGTCTATTTGGATATAATTATCCCTCTTTGACATCACAAAAGTGAAGAAAGAAAGGAACATAGCAGAAGATACATGTATACACATAGAAATGAGCGAAATAAGTGAATAAAAGCAGTTCACAAGAGACCAATAACATAATATGGAACTACCTTTGGCTTATTCCATATAAAATATTATTTGACAAAGATTATCAAAAAAATAATGCGTATAAAGTGATCACAACAAACATTAACGATATTTCAAAGAAATTACAAGTAAATAAGAGGGAATGTTGATAGATAGATGACAATGGCAGATTTCAAGGTGGGAAATTAATTGGAAATAGATGTAGCAATAACGCATAGTCTCTTTGAGAATCTTTAGGGGAATCTTTGCCATATAAACAAATAATTCCTTTGCACTGTTCCTTCTCTCTCTAGAGTCTCTTTGAGGTTGCACAAGTTTCATTCTAAGGTACTCTCCCCAAAATTTTAATTAAAGTAAGCTGCTCAAGTTTCAAAAGCATCAAAACAAGAACACCTACATAAAAAACAAACAAATGACAAAGTGATCGAGCTATAAGTACAACCCCTGAGGTGGACGTGTTGACCTTTCAGGCTGCGCTCGAGAGTCTGCGAGCGGACATTGACATGATCCTAGAGACTAGTGTGCCTGAGTCTGAGTCCCCTTTTGCAGAGCCTGCTGAGGACACAGCTATGGCGGCCTTATTCGCCACTTCTGAGATTCCACCACCTCCCCCTCGAGATCATGCCAAGAGGAAAAAGGGTCGAGAGGAGGATGAGGCTAGATCACGGAAAAAGAAGCTCCATGAGATAGAGGCTGCGACGAGAGCCTCGCTTGCTGATGAGGAGGCGCGTCGGATGAGAGTTGTAGAGTCAGTTGCTGGGGCATCAATCTCTAGAGATGGGGCATAGCGGGAGGCACTGCTGATAGTGTTGTTGCTGATGAGGACACTACTGAGGATGTCAATACTACAGAGGTAGTGGTTCTGGGAAACCGGATCCACCAACTTGATGACCGTTGGCGCTTTGTGCCCCAGTTTTGCTTCACCTACCACTCTCGTATATCAATTTTTTTATGCATTGGAAAAAATTGCATATCTTTATATTGGGGGTGGGGTAAATGGAAAGTGAGTGCTAGGGTAAAGTACGAGTAGCCAAATTCACTATCCTCTTTTGGGTTTTTTTGCCTGTGTCGTTTTCCCTTCGCCCAAGAGACTGTTATATTTTTATTGTTGAACCGTCATGTATATATCTTGTGGTACAAAGTTTCCAACAGCTTAAGCATGATGGCTAAAAAAGGAATATCAAATGATTTAATGAAATTATGCTGACTAGCATAGAATTGATAAGGTGTGGCTCTAATCCTGACCTAGAGATACAACACTGCATGACCCTAATTCTAAAATTCGAACTCAGGTGTCTGATAATCTGGTATAGTAAGTGAGATGTCAAGTGGAGTGGGAGGAAGATTTGAATAGTCCACTATTTTGACCAAGCTAGAACTGGCCTGTAAGTCCTGCCTACAAGTAAGTTGTAATAAACAATTGGAAAGATCATAGGCCCTGTCAATATAAGCTTATTTTTTAGCTAGATAAAAAAATGAATGAAATTAATCCCCTTTTTGATCCCAATGATTTGAGATTACAAATAAACCTTTCCTTTTTCATCCCCAACTTATCTTTTTATGTGAATATGGTGCTTTGCCCTGGTCTCCCGTTCTCTCTTTGCTTGTCCTCCTCAAACCTTAATGCCAAAATCATAAGTTGCGGGTGGCTAATAGCATTAAACACCTTTTCGTGGCCCTAACCCAATTTTAGGTATTGGGTACTTTGACTCATGACAAAGCCATGAGTTTGAGGGGGGCTCTTATGATGAATGCTCTGGAAGGTGGGGTTTGAAAGAACAAAGAAGAAGAATAGACAAAGTAAGTGACTCAAGAACCTTTGAGAAAAAAAAGTAAATATATTAAAAAAATACAACAAATACACCTCAAGAAAAGAAGAGAGTCCACTTTACACAAATGTAGAGAGCAGGGAAAATAGCAAGGTGAAATCATATGAGAATTAGGCAAAATAAAATTATAAAAAGTGGATTTTAGCCATGTTTCAATCAAGGAGGTAAACATCTCTAAAGATACCTACATATACCCAGCCTGACCTGAGCCTATGTTTCAAGCTAAGAAAGTCCTATCGCGATTCTAAGAGTTGTATGGTGAACTGAAGCATGAAAATAAGGACTAAGCTTATGGCAATATGATGAATGAGTTTGCGACTTTGTTTTTGAGATTTAGTGTTGAAAAAGTACTCCTATACTAAAACTTAAATCCATTGTGTGAAAAATAAGATGTTTTTTGAATAATGACACTGTTGCAAATACAAGAAATTTAGCACCTCGGTGAGAAAATTGAAGAGATAGGCGTCAGTGCGAGGTAATTCTGTTCGTGGTCTATTCCACATAATTCCAGCCAATAGTCATACAATGCATAGACATGATGAGACTAATCGGGATTGATAACCAAATGATTGCGAAAGCTAAAAGATGGACACTATTGTACCAAGATTTTGTAGTCAGTCTAATGCGTTAACCTGAGGACAAAAAATGAATTTAGTTGAGGTGTTTTTTGGGATCTCCTGTGGTTTTCCAACTGCTAATTTTTATATGCTTCTGTTTCCTTCCTGTTTAAGTATTTGTCCGAAATCCTTTTTGTATTGATTTTTATGAAATTTTATCTTTATTTGTGAGAAATATGTCTAATGATGAACGCGGAAGTTTTTGAGCAAGAAATGCAAAAAAGTTACCACCATAGGGCGTGTGACGGTCCGTCGAGCTTGTGACGGCCCGTAGGTGGAATCATAGTGAAGCTGCTGACGGAAGATGGGGAAGTCTGACCTACGTGTGGGATTACACAGTTCATGACGGACCGTCATAGTCACGACAGTCCGTCCTGCTGGTTCATCGTGATGATCATAGAGTAGTCCCATAACCCGAATTCCCCACAGAAGTTTTAAGTGTTATGGACGGAGACCCTCCTACGACCGTCTTGCTTGGAACGGTCCATCATACCTTTTCGTCGAGGTAATGAAAAAGCAAGCAGAATATTGTGTAAAGTCTCGCATGAGCGGAGGCCATGACGGCGCCCGTCTTTCCCCACTACCCCCCCCGGCCTTCACTAGGTGTCCCGTCGACTCGGACGCATTTTGACAGATTTTCAGCGATTAGAGTCCTTTTTTATTAGGTTTTTGTTTTTTTATAAATAGTTGGAAAAACATCGTTTTTGGTGTTAGATTCTCTTATGTTAGTCTCTTTGTTAGTATACTCTTTGTTATTAGACTTTGTGATTGTTATAATTTTGGAGAATCTTTAGTCCTCGATTAATTTCAGTAATTGATACACTTTTTGTGGAATTGATTGTTGGTGCGTTTGTTGATTAATCAAGTGGAACCTTCCTTGATTATTGCTTTCCTCATTGAACGTACGTGCATGAATTATATATTCATATATAAATATTGTTATTATGACTATGGTAGCTAAACTCCATAACTAGGGTTTGGGGCAACCATGGGGGAATATTAGGGTTAGGATAGCACACACGTAGCCGACCAAGGTTTGGATGAAATTTCTATATGCCGGACCACGATTTTCGAAACACATAACTTTCACTTTGCATGCAACATACTTACTAAGGAAAGAATTGTTATAGTTAACAATTATCAAGTTAGAAACCCTATGGGAACACTTAAAACCTAGTTACTTTTATTACTTGATTAAACTCAGAATTTGAATCTGTTAGTTATTTCCTTTAATTTGATAGTTTATTTTCATAATAGAAATACCCCCCCCCCTTATTATCCTTTTTTTTTCTAAGGAAATAATTGAATAAAATAATAGTATATAGATTAAAGTTACGTATTAACTATTCTCGTGGGAACGATCCCAACCTCATTCATAGTTCCTTTACTTATTTGAAACGACCAGCTTTACTTCTTATTTAAGAAGTATTTTGAGCGTATCAATTACTATATGATGTTAATGAAGTAAGTTGACTGTATGTCGAATGTTAAGGAAGGTTATGTAAATGGTTGAATGTGATGTGCCTATTCTAGGGTGGTTCCACTGGAGCACTAAGTGGGAATAGTAGAATGGGATGCTACTTTCACATTGAACTAGTGTAACTTAGAGTTATCCTAGGGGATGATCTTTATGTGATTTCTTAAATGCATGAATGTTTCCTCTAGTATCTCTAGTAATGAATGATTACTTGTTAAGTTTTGATGAAAAGGGAATATCCTTATATGTGGTGGTCTTAAGGATAACTTAGGTGTATATTGAATAAGTGTAAAGGCTATCCCTTCATGTTTTACTTAGGCGGGTCTTAGGATAACTTTGGATAAATGGACTAACTAGTAATGGTTTACTTAATGAATATGGTTATAGGTTGAGAATTATGGGAATATTACCTTGTATGTTAAATGATAGACTTAAAAGATGTCTTGTACACCTAGTTAGCATGAAAATCATATTTCAACTAAAGTTTCCCTTTTGACATGGTTTTCTTTCATGTTCACCATACTTAGTGCATTTAATGTTCTAACCCCATACTCTTCTCTATTTCTACAAGTTTAGGTTGAAGGAAGTGAGGATCTTAGAGTTGAAGCTTGGGAAGTAGATTGGTCTATGAAGACTCTTGGTACGTCTTCATATGTTAGAGGAAGTGGATATTGTTATTTGTAGTTTTCATTCATTAAAGTCATTGTATAAACACCAGTTTCTTTCTTTTCTATGTAAGGGTCGTAACCCTATGATAATAATATGTGTCTATGATGGCTTGTACTAATGAGACTTAGTTCTTTTTACGTTTTATAATAGAGTTTATTATTGAATTTATTGTGAAATTTTTTATCCCGCACTACCTTTCATACCTATGTGATGAATGAAACTATGGGAATTTGACAAGATCTCCGAGAGGTCAGTAGGCCGTGTTACTTCTAAGGGTGTTACTTCCCGCTTGTAACACAGTAGTGAAATTTAGGGGAACGCCGACACCCGAATGCAAATGACCAGGTAAGGGTCATCCCAGCGTAGCTGGAGAGGATGGCATAGAACTCCTTTAACCAGGTAGAGCGGGCATCTGAGGGAGCTGCAATAGGTGATAGCCAATCAAACTCGATAAACTGAGCATAGAAATCATGAGATATCACCTCCACCTTGTGCAAAACGAGCACCCTCTCACAATAGAATCCAGTGGTCTACTAATCATGATGTTTCTCACGGCTAGCGGCATTGGAAAATCGTATGAAGGGTGCATTATCATCATTTTTACTGGCCGAGATACTGCTAGAAATATTACAAGTTAGGAGAATCTAGACCAGGTAGTGAATCAAAAATGATAAAAGAATTTTTTTGGAAAAAAGGGACAAGCAACTGGTGTAGGCCATGTCACTGCAACGGCCATCGTCTAGCTACATCGGAATGATGTATGTTGCTACAATGGGATGAAGGCCACTGAAACGACCTTCATCTGGGATGAACCAAGACACAAAGATCGCGTGTTTTTTTGTCCAAAAATCCCTATTTTACTTATTTTTCTGAAGATCAGAGTATATAGACTATCCTAGAATGTCAATTAGCAAGTATTTCAACCCAATAAACCCTAAATTGTGTCTAAATCTATGTTTATGGAAAGTTGAATTTTAAAATTCCCCCACCCATTTTTGTATCAATTAATCTTATTTTTATAGAATGCTTATCCCAGGACGTTGTCTGAACGTTGAGAACATAAGGGAAGTAACCATGCTATGAAACTCTAATACTTTAGCAACCTAGTTCAATTATTGAAAGTAACTACCTAAAAACAATTGTGATTCGATTTGTTAATTAGCATGATATCATTGTAATAGAGAAAGGAAAATAGTTAGAAAGAAGAATGAAAAGAATTTACCATAATTTTGACGATTCAAAGGAGAGTCATCGGGAATGTTTTGATACAATTTTTAATAAGGGAGAAAGAGGGAAATGAGGGAAAGAATTATCTTTACCCCCTTAAATATCCCCGATCTCCCGCTACAACAGCGTCACTGGCTTGGAAAATTTTTAGACTTGATTAATTTTGACCTTCGCGAGATGTTTGATGAACTACCCCGTGGAAGCCTAGTACTCATTCTGTGTAATGTATTTTAAATCTCCTTTCAAGCTTGTGTCTACCTTTTCTTGGTTTCCAAATATTAGATGTCGTGAACTTCGTTGTTCCCTATAGGAGTTTGTTCTCTAACTTTGAGATTTCTGAAGTGAGAGTCTGTGACGATCGAGCCATATTCGTTCGTGGACAAAGATTTGTAAATAGGTATCTATTGTAATAACCTAAACCGTCATTCATGTAAAAGGGAAAAAACGCAAAAAATATGGTATAACATTCCAAAAATGTACTCGTCTAGTGAAAAGTCTATTAAGTTTTAAGAATAAGTATTGGGGTACATAGGCATCCCAATGCCCAATATTGAGAAATATTGGGCATATTAGAGAATATTGACTTAAGGGTGTTAGCCAATTTCAATATATTAAGATATATACTTTGATGTTCAAATTCCCTAATTCAAGCTTGTTTAAGAATTGTACCTGCAATGAAGACTCCAAACTAAAATGCTTAATTCCTTAGCTCACAAATTAGATACGAGGCATCCATATGTCAAGACTAAATACCACAACACATGTTCATTTAAAATGATCATGTAGAGTAAGAAGTTCCCAAGGATGTAGTGAGTATACTTTGCACAAAAAGAAATTAGAAGCAACACATGAACAAGAACATGTGCAACACATGCTCAAGCACATGTTCTAACCGGCCAAGGGACAATCCCAACCAAATTCGGTTAGGGCGATTGGGGGGGAAGGAACGTACACAAATCTATCCATGTGAAGCCTAGATTCCTAACAAACTCTAGGATATAACTAAATTACCTAACTAGCTAAATAACTTAGAACTAACCAAAATTAACTAACTAGTGCACTCGACAACCTAAGACCTAACTGGGTTTCCTTTCCCCAAGAGGCTTTTCAAAATGTTTTTTATTTCAAAAACCAAAACTAGGGATTTTCCCAATGAAAGTTTGGAATGTTCATCTCCCTAGTTCTCCCTATTTTCCGATACTAGTAGCATATATAATTCAAAATCTCAAGTATGTTGTTGGTATGTGTTGCTAAATGATCATTATGTGTAGGTTTCTATGATTTGATAATGACGGTCCGTTGTAGCTATGATGGTCCGTCCTGCAGGTTCGTCGTGAAGTTCAGAGAAGTGACCCCATAAAAACGCAGATTTCCATTCAAAGAGTGAAAGTGTTTTGGAATGAAGACCCTCGACTTATCGTTTTGACTTGACGTTCCCTTCATACTTTGCCGTTTACGGGTAATGAAGAGAGCGCGGAAGAAATTCATACCAAGTAAATGGGACGACGGGTCCACTACGTCCGTTGTGACCACAACGACGTCCGTTGGCGTGGGTCCGTCGACCCACCGCGGCCTTTTGGCAGATTTTCCCACCAACAATTAGAAATCCGTGTTTATTAGGTTTTTTTGTTTTTTTATCAATAGTTCAAAAAACCTAATTTTTTGAGGTTAGACACCTGATAGTTAACTCTTAGTTGTTAAACTCCTGTATTGGTAAATATTGTATTGTGAGATTCCTTGATAATCATTAGACTTCTCGTGAGATTATTGGTTACTTTGAGAATTCTTTGCAAGTGATTTTTGGTGAGACTCCAAGGCAAACTTTTTGGATTTTTAGTCTTTCTTATTGAATAAGTACCTGAACTCTTTATCTAATATATTTGAATATTGGTTTACGGCCAAGAGTAACTAAACTCCATAACTAGGTTGTGGAAAACCAAGGCAAATAATGAGATAAACCCTAACTAAAATAAACATGCATAGAATAGTGTCTTCTGTTTTAATATTCGTTTCGCTTAGTAGTCTTTTAACGGTGGGCCAACATTAGAACTCGCCCATTAAGGCTACTCTTGCCGGACCACGGAGGTAGATAATAGGAAAAGCTTATTAACATAGATGTAGTGTATACTATGTAATAGGCTAGTATATGGAATTGGTACGACGTAATAACTTAGTCAAATATCGAATACGTGCTTAATAGAGGTGAGGATAAGGGTAGGATAGCAAACACATACCGGAACCAAGGTGCGGATGAGAATTTTTCTTGATGTGCCCCGCGGACCATGGATTTATAATACATCAACTTACACTTTTATGGCATGCAAGTATACTAGGAAAGGAATTGTTAATTAGAATTCTCCAAGTTGTGGAACCTGTGGGGAACACGTAAACCCTAGTTACTTGGATTACTTGATTAAAATCCAACATTCAAGTTGTTCATTTTTCTCTTTAAACATTGCATTTTTAGTTTCACTCATTTAACTAGAAAACCCCCCTTTTTAATTGTTTTTTACTTGCCAAGAAGTCATTGAAAACCAAACAATAGTAATAACAATTTGCAGTTAAGTCTAGACTATTTTTTCCTCGTGGACTGATCACCTCACTAGTTGGGTTATTTTACTTGACACGACCGGCTTTACTTCCATTTAGAGTAGTTTGAGCGTATCCACACATTTTGGGCGCCGCTGCCCCGGGGAATATAGCTTTTTAGATTAACTTGGAACTTATTACTATATTTTTTAGTTGAATATTTTCTTGATTTTACTTTGTTTTATTGTTTTTGATTTCTTTTTAGGGAACACATCCTCCTTGTATGGCCAATACACAAGAGGGAAGAGAACCCTTTGTTTCCCTATGATCACGATTTCGAGGCGTCACTGCGCTATGATCGAAAATTGGGAATACATGATGAGGCTCCGAACCAGAACATCCCAGCTCCGGTTGATTTTCTGGTCAGGAGTTTACCACCCGATGCTCCGGGTGAAACAACAGAGGGGGACAAAATCCCGCTCCACGGCCCCAAGCATACTAAAGCTATGAATATAGAGATTCGGATGGGCCACTGGTTTTGCCTCCTCTAACCCACAGGGGGCCACACGTTTTTGGTGAACTAGTAGTCTGATGCAAATTCTCCTGCCAAGGGTTTGTTTTCCAGGGCACCTCTGCGGATCACATTGTGCCCATTAGCTAAGTACGGTGTGTGTCAAATTTTGTGGTAGGGAGGGCCTGATTTGGCTTTATATGTACTAAGGTCTACAGAGTGTTTTTCCTCCTTCATCACTGACGGGGATATTTGGGTTCATTTACGATCCCAATACACCTCCCTCTTTACTTGGAATCAACTAAGGGGGATGTCTTCTTAATAGCACGCTACTTATCCGTCCCAAGAAACTAAACCACAAAGAAGAGTGAGAAACTTTGTGCACTACCAGGAAAAGTAGTTTAGTAGTCTTGGGATAGATTCAACTTATCTTGATAAGTGTTCCAAATCATCACCGTAAATATATGTGAGTCACTGAAAGGAATACTTCTATTGGGGACATGATGATCCAACCACAAAGCGTTGTTTGGACACTATAGCAGTGATCTTATAGAGAATGTCCTTAATGCTGATATCGCTTGAAACATTAGAAAAATCTTCCCGGAATAACCAAGCTTGGAGTACTACGGAGGAACGTCTAGCTGATACAGTGGGAAACCCTCGCAGTACCGTCCACTCACAAAACCCAGCACAGATGTATATGCGTGAAGAAATGGATCATTGCGAACTGAGCTTGTGTTGGTACTTTAAACATGTCACTGGGGGCAGAAAGATAAATGCACGTCAACTACTTGTCGAAACCACCGTCACATGAGACGATATGTTATGGATGGAGGAGGGATTCCCTATACATTAAATGACAGATGGGAGGTTTCCCGAA
Organism: Solanum habrochaites; assembly: GCA_027704765.1. Lineage (NCBI taxonomy): Eukaryota > Viridiplantae > Streptophyta > Magnoliopsida > Solanales > Solanaceae > Solanum > Solanum habrochaites. The sequence goes on along the minus strand of JAKWJA010002499.1, from coordinate 23,211,739 downwards.
CAAGTGCCCCAAGGCTCTAATCAGGATAATTAGCGTCAAGGTCAAGGAAACCAAGGTCGGACCTATGGTAACTAAATCGTGAGGGTCATTATGCCGATATGGAAACTCCATCGCGAACCACAACTTCAACGGGGTAATATGGTAATAAAACGACAGGGAATGGACCCTATGTTCCTCCTCAAATCGTGAGTTACTCCAGGGATGGTGGATGGGGTAGTAGGCCAGTTTTGAGATATGTTGCCCAAATGATGGGAGGTTCGACCACTATGTATGAACACATTAAAGAGTTGAGGTGTGATTTAGACTATATTGGCAAAAGGTGATACACATGCAATTTCGTTAAACAGATCGAACTGCAAGTGGCCCAATTAATCTGCGACTTGACACAGTTAACACGTCAACCAGGACACTCCTTCCTAGCAAACAACTGTCCAAAATTCAAGAATTATGGTCACACTGTATGCCAATCACTACTCAGGGTTGGTAAGGCAAACCAATCGACCCACTTAATGCCATCTTACCAGGAAAATGTGAAAAAAGATATGATAATGTGGAAAGGGTAGTGTTGAAGCAGAGGAAAGTAATGGAAAAGCTGTTGAAGACCTACCTAGGTAATTCCCATAACCTGGCCACCACCACCCTTCCCTCAGAGATTAGTGAAAAAGAACCGCGGTGGTAAATACCGGCGTCAAACAATGTTTTGAAGCCTTTCTATAATTTCCCTTTGGGGAAGTCTAGAACAATGCCGGTTATGCCAAATTTATGAAGATCTGGTCACCATAAAAAGATCGATTCGCTTCAAGATGAATGATATACTACAACATTTGTAGTGCTATTGTACAAGATCCCCCTCGTACAAAGAAGAAGATCCGGGTGGCGATTCACTATTTCTGTAGAGTTGGGTCGTTACATTTTGCGAAAGCATTAATGTGATCTGGGGGAAGCATAAATCTATCTCATGCCCCTCTCAATTAAAAGAAGTTGGCTTGGGGGATCCAAAAACCACTTGCGATTCGGCTACTGATGGCTGGTCGGTACAGTGAAACGCCCATAGGAATACTCCATGATGTGCTAGTAAAGTGGAGTCATTCATCCTTTCCGGCTGATTTTGTTATTCTTGATGCGAGGGTCGATTTTGAAGTGCCTATTATCTTGAGAGGCATTCCTGTGCTACATCAGTTAGAGCTTTTGAATATGGAGAAAAGGGACAGATGGACATTTTCCGGTGAATATTAAAGAAGCGACCTTCAAAATTTGTAGGACCATGAGGCAGAGGGTAAGCTCCCAATTCGTAATCTTCAATCCCACAAAGAAAATATTGAATAATGAGATGAACAAAAAAATTCAAAACAAGAGTTTATGGTTGGGGATTTGGTGCTTGTAGACAGTTCTGGGTTGCTTGTTCTTCCGGGAAAGCTTCAAGTCCAAATGGACTGGCCCTTACCTGATTACCCACGTATTCCCTTATTGGAGCAGTAAGTTAAAAGCCAAGGAGGTAGGTGCGTTTAAAGAGTAGAGATAGAATAAAACTCTATTTTACGCATAAAGAATCGGGGAATGAGGTGTTAGCATACCATCTTGATGAAGTCTGAGTAAATCAAAGGGTCCCCAGTCGTGCGCGACTTTAAAATCAGGCACTTTTGGGAGGCAACCCAATACTTATAGTCTTTTTAGTAATGATAACATTCTTCTACTAAATGGGTTTTGAATTTGCAGGCACATCACCAGGAATTTGCAAAAATATTACTCTTGCAGCAGGTCACTGACGGACCAATCATCGCACTTTTGTGCGCCTGCGACGGACCGTCGTATGCATCCGTCGTACGGTATTTTTTTTTCTGTTTATTTTTTTGAAACTAGGGCACACACAGAACGACGGAATAAACTATGGGTCATCACAACTGCGACGGACCGTTCGTTGGGGACCGTCCCGTGATTAATGATTTACCCGACCGCGAACCACCGCGGCCTTTTTTTTTACAAATCAAACCGTTAAAAATAAATAAAACCAATCAACCCCTCATTTAAAACCCCATTACTGACTACTTACTAACAACTTATTTACTTTACTTATTATTCCTCTCATAATCCCCTCCTCTTTTCAACTTCCATATTCCCTCCCACCCGATCATTGCCCCCGTATATGCTTCTCCAACTTCTCCAACGTACGCCCTAGAGTTTATCATCTACTAGTCGGAGCTGCTGCTGCTGTAGGTGTGCTACTTTGCAAACTGAGTACTTGTCAGTTGTTTTTCTCCCCTTTCTAAGGTATGTATCTCGAATTTCTACTCATTTATCTTGCATTTTTTGTTTTATTAGTTTAGTATAATAGCTTAGTTTCTTCGTCTGGATATTGTTTTCCTTTATATGATTATGGTCTAATACCTAGGGCTCAAAATAGTTCGAATTTTCCATTTTGACCAACCCTAGACAGTAGGTGCTGTGGCTTGGCTTAGTTTCCTCGTAAGTTGGGAATAGAACAAATATTAGGTCCCAAAAACACTACAAGACCATGTGGGTTCATCGCGATGTCTGGGGTACCGCCCGTTCTGTCACTGTTTTCAGAACGATACCCCGATGACGGACCGTCGTACCCACGACGGACCGTCGTACCCACGAAGTACCGTCGTATGGTCCGTTCCAAAAGCCCCTAACACCCGTCCCAACGGCACCACATTGTGACGGACCTCGTCTCTGCACAACTGTTCTAGTTGTAGAGACACTGTTTCTAAGGGTCTCGCACTTTTTCTAAGTGTCCCCTTCAACGGACATCATGTGACGGACCCATCATAACACACGACGGTCCCCGTCCTGCACGAGCCGTCCCATGAGGTCAGAGACCCCTCTGCTAAGGTCTCCATATTTTTTTAAAGTGCTCCCCTGCGACGGACCATCGTCCTGTGACGGTCATCCTGCATATACCTTCATGATAGTCATAGACCTCTCCTTCAGGTTTTTTCTTTAATTATACATAAACCAAGTAAACAACACGGACCCTCATGACGGTCCTTCATACCCACGACGAGCCGTCACCAGGCCCGTCGGGGTGTGATACAATTTCATAGAAATAACAACACACTATTTTTCAATGTTTTCTTTCGTATGGTTTTTTGCCTGTCTTGTGTGGCCACTCCCGTACTAATCTATCTCAGAGATCTTCAGGTACTATCTACTATGGCACCAAGGCAAGACCCGCACCTACGCACCCGGGCTATCGACTTTTTGTCGCCCCATCTCCCCGCATGATCATCGGCTCTGAGAATAAGACGTGACCTGAATACGTACCGCCCAGCAACTTCCACACCGCCCCTTCCCCGTGCTGCGCTTCTCCCAGAGCCCACACCCCGAAAAGTGGCGTCCGACGTAGCCCTGTCCTCCAGTCTGATGAGGAGCGCACAACTGACCGGCACACCCTCTGGGTCAGCCACCAATGAGGAAGGAGCGTCTGGGCTTTCTTTCTGAGTATCCTGGTCCGAGGAAGCTCTGGCTCTGCTAAGGTTCCCACACCCTTCCATCCACACCGCCTCTTCATTTTCGGCCCTCGTCTGATGAGGCTACCAGTTTTGGAGGCTGACAATTTAAGACTCACACAAATCCGGCTCACCAAATCAGGTTCCCCAAGCCCAGCCACTGACTAGCCCAACCATGGGTGGGTCGACGGGCAGTTTTCCAAGTCCTATCTGACGCCATTTTCCTCACTGTAAAACGAGTAATGACTCGAAACCTCACTTGTGAGGCGGCGGGTCCTATAGGGAGCCTCCTATCGATTCCTGCGATCCACAATCTCTTCACCAGGCTCGCTGGAGTGTACCGCATGTCCTTTGGACGATATATACAAGAAATGGTCAGAGTTCTACCATCCTACGTAGCGACTCTCTGATCACAGATCGATAAGGCGGGCTACCCCCGCTAAACAGGCCCCACTGAGCAGTTTCGAGTCCAGGGCATACCGGTTGACATTTTCCTTGCCAGCCATCCTCCGGTTTCTATACGGCGAGAGTATGGAGCGTCTCTACCCCTCAACCGCCGAGTTTCGACTACCGCTGGGAGATATCAAGGATACCAATTCTTTTCTTGCGCGAGCCGCCTGATGAGAGACCACCAAGAAAAGGTGGATGGCTCCCTTGCACTTGTCAGTATTTGAGAGGGTGTCGATTGGGTGACTTAGCCGAATGGGGCCATCAATAAAGGCCAACCTCAACGTTCAACAAAGCAAATTTTATTGTTTTATTTTTTTTCCGTCCCTTACTCCTTCCTCTCACCCCACCGTCTTCTACAACAGGACATCGTTACCTACCTGGGATTGAGCAGTGTTGATGGCGGCGATGATAGCTGGATTCGAGGTAACTTCGCATGGCTTCTCCAGGCAGTCAATGCACGAGAGTGCATTCCAGGTCACTACCCCTACCCCCCTTCCCGTCATGATCTTGTTGCCCTTTGCATGTCCGCAAGTTGATGCCCATATGGCAGTAGATCAGCTGAAGAGACCCGCAGGGCACCATTGACAATCGTTCTCATCAGAGACGAGGCAATGAGTTGGGGCCCACGTAGAGGGCCCCCCGTCCAGAGCTTCCTCCACTTGCTTATGAATCTTGCTGATACGGTAGCCCAGGCCCCGCACACACAAGGCATCCCTTGACCACGACCCGGTCGGAGTCTTATCCCTGGTATAGCACAGCCCACGAGCTCCCTCGCACAACCCCTCTACCTACACTACCTACACTTGTCCCGCTTGCAAAACTCCAAAAACTGGAGGAACAATGGCCCACTCTTCTACATCAGATCCATCCATGGATGCAGAATTGGATGCTGAGTTCGAACACGCCCTAGAGAAGGAAAATGGTGCAGTTTACAGAGCGGAAGCTCGACTGAGTTAACCAGTGCCTGGCGCCTTCGAGTTGAGCAGTTGCTCGCCTACCATCCCCCTGCCGTGATGTGGCCGACTCTTCAGGATGCATTCGGCAGTCTTCGTACATCCATTGACAGCGATCTTAGAGGCTAGGTTGGTGGTGTATGAGGCCCCACTCCTGTCGAGCCTGCTGAAGTGACACGTTTGGCAAGCCCTTTTGCTACTATCTTACATTCACTCACCAGCTCCCCCTCCGAGATAGGTGCCAGAGGGGTAGGGGTCCTAGCATGGACGAGCCGCGAGCAAGGAACAAAGGAGCCGCCGCTAGATGGAGGCTGCGCTGAGAGCCTCACTTGCTGACGAGGCTGCGCACTATATGAAGTGTCTAGTTAAAAGGTTTGGTGGCGTCTAGCTCCCGGAACGTAGATATCGCTGAGGCACTACTGATGGTACGGTTGTTGCGGAGGACCCGATCAGGGTGTCCAATTGCAGAGGACGTGGGTTCCTGGGACCAGACCCCCCATCTTCTGATCGACGGCGCGTTGGCGCCACAGGTTTGCTTCACTTACCACTTCTAGTAGTATTTAGACTTTTATAATGCATTGGGACATTGCATGCTTTTTTGTTTGGGGGTGGGTAATGGATAGTGAGTGTAGGGTAAGTCTGAGTAGCCCAAGTCACTATCTTCTTTTGGGGCTTTCCTTGCCTGTGTTCTTTTTTTTCCCACAAAAGAACGATTACCTTTTTTCTGTTGAACCGACATGTTTTATACTTTTGTACATAGTTTAATTCTGGACATGATGGCTAAATGATATCCTGATAAACTGGAAAATAATGCATGGCTCGGCAAGTAAACTGATAATTGTGTGCTCAGGCATGAAATAGAGTTACAACCACCATTGCATTACCCCTAAGTCCTTAATTCGACTAGGTGTCGACAATCTTGTTATAGTGAGAGAATGTCAATTGAGTGTGAGAAAATTTGATACACTCTCCCTATTGGTACTGAGCTATAACTTGGCCTGGTTAGTCCCCTGCTCAAAAGTAGTTGTAATAGACCAATTAAGGAAAGTATCCATAGGCCCCTTTATTCAATATAGAACCTTTTCCTAGCCTAAAAAAAGAAACCAATGAATTTAATCCTGCTTTGATCCAAATCATCTGAGATTAAAATTAAGACTTTCGTTTTCGTCCCAACTTTCTTTTCTAGGAGCAAAGTGTTTGCCCTGCCCTCCTTGGACATGTGCACCTCAACTTTATGCCAACAGCATAAGTTTGAGGGTGGCTAATGCATGAAAACCTTCGTTTATGATGGCCCTGACCCCAATTTTTTGGGTATTATGTCCCTTGACTCATGGCAAAGCCATGAGTTTCCAGGTGGCTATTAGGAGGAATGCTCTGGAAAGTGGGGTTGAAAGAACAAAGAGACCAAGAATAAAATTAAAGTGACTCAAGAATTAAGTTTTAAGAAAAGTAAAGAAAAAGTAAAATACCCGAAATACCGCAGAAAAGAAGAGAGTCCCTTACACAAAATGAAGAAAGAAGAGACATTAGCAAGTTCAAGAATATGAGAAACCTAGGCGTGATAAAATGATAGAAAATTGAAAGGTTTATCCGAGATGGAAAAAGTAACTAAAAGTATCCTATATATACCCTACCCTGACCTGAGCCTATGTTTACAAAGCTAAAAAGTCCTATTGTGATCCTAAGGGTTTGTATAGCGAAACTCCAAAGGCATTGGGAAAATAGTGGAAAGATTATGGCAATAGGTTATAATGAGTGTGACTTGTTCTGAGAGCGAGTGTTGAAAAGTATCCTTATACTCAAAACTGAAATCATTGTGTTGAAAATGAGGATTTTGTTTTAAAGTGAGGACACTAGTTGCAATCCGAATTGTTAGCACCTCGGTGGAGAAGTGAAGAGATGGGTGTTAATGCATTGGTGAGTCTGTGTCATGTTCTGATCCGCCACACAAATTCAAGCCTAATAGTGATAGCATGCATATATTTTTTATGAGATAATCGGGATTGATAGCCAAATAATTGCAAAGGATACAACTAGGACATACTATTGTAAAAAGACGTGTAGTGAGTAATAGTTCGTCGCTTTGAGGACAAACAAACAAATTTAATAAGTTGAGGGTTGTTTATATACCGTGGTTTAACGGTAATAATTAATACTTCTTTCCACTTAATTTTCGTGTGTCCGAAAAGCTTTTTGTGCTAATTTTTTATGTAAGTTTCTCTTTGTTTTGCAACGAAATTCTGTCCAAACCGAATGCGGAGATTTTATATTCAAAGAAAATGCAGCAGAAGGACCCCCCTCCGGAGCTTATGACGGTCCCCGTCGTGCCTTTGTGACAGTAACGTAGGTGGGCAGCGTAAGTGCAGCTGTTTGAATGAAGGTGGGGAAGTCTGACCAAGTGTGGGATTAACGAAAATTATGATGGTCCCGTTGAAGCTATGACGGTCCGTCCTGCAGATTCGTCGTGAAGTTTTTTCAAAGAAGTGGATTCCAGTACCCAATTCCAAGAGTTGAAGTGTTTGGAATGAAAGACCCTCGACTTACCGTTGTGCTTATGAACGGTCTTCGGATACTTGCCCGTCGGGGGACTGAAAGAGCAGCCAGAAGAAATTGCACAAGTATGGGACGATGGAGTTCTTGACGGTCCGTTAGAACCCAACAGACGGTCCGTCGCTTGGTCCGTCGACCCAGCCGCGTTAATGGCAGATTTTCCCCATTAGAATCTCTTGTTTACTTAGGTTTTTTGTTTTTTTAAAATAGTTTTCGAAAATCTTCTTTTTTGAGGTTAGACAACCCTGATAGTTTTAGACTCTTTAGATTGTTTAAAACTCCGTATTGGTAAACATTGTATTGGTGAGATTCTTGATAATCTTAGACTTCTCGTGAGATTATTGGTTACTTTTGAGAATTCTTGGCAAGTGATTTTTGGTGATTAGTTAAGCCAAATTTTGGTTTTAATTCTTTCTCATGAAGTAAGTACAGGTGAACAACATAATCTAATATATTTAATATTGTGTTTAATTGCCAGGAGTAACTAAAACTCCTACTAGGGTTGTGGGAACCATAGGCAAATAATGGATAAACCCAACAATCCTAGAATATTGGGTCTTTGCCTGTATTAATAATTCTTTTCGCTTAGAGTCTTTTTTTATTAAACGGATGGCCAATGTTACGAACTCACCTTAATTCTACTTGCCGGACCATGGAGGTAGATAATAGGAAAAGAATTATTACCATAGATTTTTAGGTGTATACTATCTAAAAGCCTGTATTGATTGGTACAAAGTAATAATTAGTTCACCTATCAAATACGATGCTTTAATATTAGGTGAGGATAGGGTTAGGAATAGCAACAGTCGTATCTGGACCAAGTGGCGAAGTGAGATTTTCTAGATGCCGGAACCAAGGATTTACAAATACATAATCTTATCACTTTGAATGCAAGATACTAGGAAAGAATTGTTTATAGTTAGAATTCAAATTGTGAACTGTGGGGAACCACGTAAACCCTAGTTACTTTGGTTAATTGATTAAAATCAACCATTCAAGCTGTAAGTGTCTCTTTAAATTGCATTAGTTATTTTCACTCATTTAGAACTAGAAACCCCTCTTTTGATGGTTTTTATACGTTTCCAAGGCAGTCAATTGACCAAACATAGTATACAAGTTGAAGTTTAAGTCTAGACCTATTGTCCCCTCATTTGGAACGATCCCCAACCTCACTAGTTTGGTTTTATTATACTTGACACGACCCTTTAACTTTTACTTCTTTATTTGCAATAAGTTTTTGAGGTATCAGAGACCTATAGGGTTTATATCCGTATGAGTAATACCCTATTTTTTTCGAGAAGATGAAATTGTTATAAGTCGTTTATGAAATTTAGTTTATTATTGAAAAGGGATGAATGTTTCGACTTTACTGCTTGTTTTTACAGTAGATATGTTGTGAGTATTTGGAATGCAATGTTTCCAAGAAGAAACAAGATGTGAATAAAAGCTAATTAATGAATCTTCCATGCCAAATCAAATTTATAGTGTGGCCAATCAAACACTGAATTGTTTTTATAAGCTAATTTAATGTTAAATGTTGTCTTGATTAAATTGAAGGTTTAGATGTACAATAAATGGAAACTTTGTCTTAATTGCAATTGTGTTTGAAAATATGACATTGTTTCTTATAATATAATCCAATGTTAAAAGTTGGCTGATGACATTTAGATTACTATAATGTATTCAATAAATAATTGAATTTTTTGGCTAGTGATAATATCATTTGTTTTGATTTATGCCATCAAGGTTTACATATGGTTTTTCAAAAATAGAATAATAAAATTGTCTAATGATTAATAATATACCGAATTAAGGCATACCAATGTAACTCATGAATCATAACCCGGGTATTCCAATCCTTGGGACAAGTCCCAACATACCCTATCCAAATGAACTATGAATATAGATGTACATTGAGTAAGTTTATAACTTTCATAAAGAATGGTGTAAGGCTACCAAAGGACATTGAGCAAGAAAAGGTGAGTAATGACATAACTAAAAGCTTATTAGTTATGAAATTTAATAGGATGGGGTGTTAAAAGAAATGAGACAAGTCTCACTTGCACCTAAACTATAATGTTAAAGATACTCACATAAGAGTGTCTTAAAAATTGTGAGATAAGTCTCATTAACACCACGATGTTAATGTAAGGCTAAAGTTCACATTCATCAAGTAAAGGAAGGGATGACAAGTTATCCATTAAGTTAAGCACACCTCATATTAAAAGCAAGCTTCCATAATGTATGAGTCAACTCTAAAAGTTAAAAAAGCATAAGAAATTGAGAAAAACCAATATACTAGCAATGAACTTGTGCAAGCACATATAAGCCTCATGAGATGAGTCTACCAACAAGGTGGTTAAGTATTCTCTGAAATCTCCTAGTCATTGAACTATGTTTCAAGCATAGCAACTAGCCAGTGAATTTCCTTAGAGATCTAGGTAGTATTTGGTTTTACTTGAGCAGGTGAACCACCCCTTTTCAGTGTGGGGCAGACACTATATTTCATGTTTAGCTCACATGTTCTCTTTCGGTTAATGCTCAAGGAAAGTATTCGGTTTCACTTTCTCCGTGAACAACCTCTTTTTGTTGTGGGGAAGACACTGGACTTGGTTTCATTTTATCTGATGAACCACCTCTTTCCAGTGTGGGTCAGACACTGGATTTTATGCTAACTGACATGATCTAGGTTCTCTTTTGATCGGTGAATCACCCTTATCGGTGTTGGAAAGACAATGGATTTCATGTTAGCTCACATGACCTTAATGCTAAAGAATTCTTTAAAAAAGTAAGAAAGAAAGAAGAAGAAATGTAAGTTCAAAGTGAACTAAGAAAGCAAAGCTTAAAGTACATCAAATCATCAGGGGTTGATAAGAATGAAGTTTTAACAAGTTATTTTCTGATGCAAATAAAGATATATATTCCAGTATCTTCATATTATGCAAATTATCAAATAATTGTCCTAGCTAAAAGATTGGCTTATAAAGATTTCATGCCCAATTGTAGTTAAATCATTTCCTTAGTCTCTTGGATTTCTTACTTGATTAATTAGGATGGGACTATAATGAATCATTGCACTTGTATGTAAGACATAGGGTTAAAGGAGATCAATGAATTACACAACTAAAAGAAGAAATGACTGAATAGGGTTAGAGGAGATCAATGAATTACACAACGAAAAGAAGAAATGACTGAAAAATAAACTAAGGCATGGGAGTAGAGCTCTCGGCTTTAGAGGGTGCAAAAATAATAGTTTTTGTTGGAGTTGTTCTAAAATTATATTATGATTCCAAGTTTTTAGTTCAGATGGAAATTGAGTGTGTATTTCAAATGTAGAAAACATTGTTCATTTTTAATAGCATGAATCACCAATAACGAATTATTGGAAAAGTTTAGGACTTCACTTCAGAAATGGCAATGTTTCTATAAAGAAGAGCTTTCCTTGATAGCATAGTTCTTCTGTAATTATATGCATAAAAACATAATTAGTACAGGTTGGGTACTACTCCTATACTATTACTATTTTAGATTGCAGGTTCTTAAAGAAGATTGAAGATATGTGGAAAGCAGTTCGGACTGGCATCTCCAGACCTTGTATAGGTCTCTTGAGTTCAAGGATGCTACGTTTACTTATTCTAGCTTAAGTACATTATAACATAGCTAGTTGGATGTTGTCCCTAGCATTTCCTTAAACAATTGTTCAAGACTTTGTATTAAGCCCTTGGAAAACTATTAGTGTATTATGGATTCTTTCATTTCGATTGTTTAATCTAATATAGATAGGTGTTAGTGGAGCCCTTAGTATATCTTCTTATGACATAAATTATATATGAATCAAGTACCCTCATTAAGTTTAAAATTTAAAATTTTCCGCACAATTTACAACAACATTGAGTACCCCCGAACTTGTTCAACAGCCAACACCACAGAGCCCCCCAAAACTACCCCATGAAGAGGCTTGTTTGAGACACACACCCTCTGAGAGGTTTACAACAATGTATGTTCTCATCTTGGTTCTAGCTTTTGGTATGACAAACCTGGTTATCTGAAGCATGAGGTTAAATTTAATTACATAGGAACAAGCTCAAAAACAAACCACTTGTGTAGTTTCTAACTTATGATTGTGAAGTGACCAAAAAGATGACTTAGGAGACAAGGATTATTAGGAATCTTCCCTTCTTCTACTCTTTATCGTGCTGCATAAACTATAGAGATTTTGAGTCATTCTAGCAACGAACTTCATTATTGTGTATGTTTTTAGAATAATGAACACAAGGAGAAACGCATGAAGAAGAGTTGAAGAATAAGCTGCGGAGGAAACCAAGCTCCTCTTCAAGCCCCAAGTGCTGGAGTACAAGTGCCTGCCAACTCAGCTGCGTTGACTGATGGAGAAGTGAGAGAAGCACTAGTTCAGATGGACCAAGCCATCACTACTAAGGCGCAAACTATCACAGCCGAAGCCACTAGAGAGGGTTCTCCAAGGGAGAACCCACATGCTAGCACCATGGCTTGCAAACTGAGGAATTTCACCAGAATGAATCCTCATGTCTACTTCGGGTCCAAAACTAATGAGGATCCCAAGGAGTTTGTGGCTGAGGGCTACAAAATTATCTGTGCCATGGGTGTTAATGAAAAGGAGAAGGCTTAGTTGGCTGCATATCAACTCAAAGATGTTGCTCAGGTGTGGTACAAAATGTGGGTAGATAGACGAGCACCAGGAGAAGTCCCCATCACTTGAAAGATTCTCAAAACTGCATTCCTGGAGAGGTTATTTCCCAGAGACCAGAGACAGGATAATTTTGAGGGATTCATCAACCTACGATAGGGAGTTATGTTAGTGAAGAAATACTCCTTGAAATTTTTTAAGCTTTCCCAATATGCTTGTTTCCTGGGTTCCAATAGCAGGGATTAGATGAACAGGTTTGTGACTGGTGTTTCGGAGGATCAGGAGAAGGAATATCAGGAAGCCATGTTTCATGATAACATGGACCTTGAGCACAGTCGTCGAAGAAAGAGAGGCCGAGAAGACAAGAAACCTAGCCACTCGGATCAGGCTGGTTCTCACACAGGTAGGAGTTTGTTTGGAGTTTAGGACAGGCCCAAGTTAAAGAAGGGCCACAAGTACTCAGGTAATCCTACTCCGTCCAGAAACACTAATTCTAAAGCGAACAAGTTTGGCCCCAAGAAGGGCATGATAGAAATACCCAGCGTAACAACAAGTCATGTGGTAAGTGTGGCCGTTTGCATGGACGTGAGTGCCTGGTAGGTACCAATACCTTCTATGGGTCTATTAAGAGTGGTCATATGCTGAAGGACTACCCACAGGTGAGGAATAAATCCAAGGAAGATACTCTGCCACTGCCTGATCCTACTGCTGCAGTCGAACCACCCAAGAGGAACAAATTCTATGCTTTGAAAGGTAGAGAGGAGCAAGAGAAGTCAGCTGATTTGGTCACTGGTACGTTGCATGTCTTTTCTTTTCCTGCGTGTGCATTGTTAGATCCACGATGCACTTTGTCTTTTGCTACTCCTTTAGTAGAAAGCGAATTTGACTTGCTTCTTATTATTTTGAACGAGCCTTTTCTAGTTAGTACTCTCATAGGAGGCATCACTAGAGCATAAAGAGTATGTAGAGATTGTCCAATAACTATTCTTTATAAAGTCACCTATTCTTACCCCATATAATTAACCATGATTGACTTTGATATATTTTTGGTATGGATTGGCTAAAGAAAAGGGCGCCTCCTTTCTGTCGCGTCGCCCGGTCTCATTCGTTATTCATAACTTTTTTTCGTTCTTCCACCCCTCAACGTTCCTTGCGTCTCCATTATCGCTGTGATCAAGCTCTTCAGTCCCCTATTTTTGACCCCACTCCAATACTCCCGGTTCCCCTGTTCCAGAAAGACGAAAAAGCAAAAAAACAAGAACAGAGAATAACTGTGTCGTCCCCCTTATTTCCTCCATAACGTACCACATTTTTCCTTTTTGTTTTTCGACAGGCTTTCTTGTCACTCTTCCTCCCCCGCGGCCGGTTCACTCCCGCTTTCGTTCACGCCCTCAACTCGTCTCGATCTATGTTTGGCTACCATGATGATCTTTCGAAACAGGGGGTAGTAGAACGCATCAATTTTTTAATGAATTAGAACTAATAAGGGAGGGCGTGGTTCAAATCCAACAAGCCAAATAGTTTCCTATCTTAAATCCAATAAGATGTTATCTAAGGGGTATTTATAACACTTAGTTAGAGTAAATGACATAGAGCATGAGGTTCCTTGCATATAGTCTGTGTCCGTAGTAAATGCTTTTCAAGTTGTCTTTCAGGAGGATTTACTAAGAATTCCTCCTAAACCTAAAATTTGTTCTGGTGTTGATTTAGATCCCAACACCAAACCAATTCTAATTCCTCCCTATAGAATAGGCCCAGCTAAACTCAAAAGATTTTTGAAGTTTCAGTTAAAAGATCTACTTGATAAGTTCTTTATCCAGCCGATCATATCCCCATGGAGTGATCCAGTGTTGTTCGTTTGTAAAAGGATAGAACTCTTACAATGTATATTAATTATCGGCAAATCAACAAAGTCACTATAAAGAACAAATACCCTTTTCCCAGAAATGATGATTTATATGATCAGCTTCAAGGTTTAAGTTTCTTTTCTAAAATAGATCTCCGATCAGGGTAACACCATCTTAGAGTAAGATAAGAGGATATTCCTATGATTGCATTCATTACTAGGTATGGTCATTTCCGAGGTTTTGTTTGTCATTGTCAGGTGGTGCTCACTCAACGCACCAACCACATTTATGGCTTTTGAATAGGGTTTTTATATTATTGTTTTATACCGTGAGTACCTTGATTCTTTTGTCATAGCTTTCGTAGATGACATCCTCATATACTCTAAGACTATAGAAGAGGATGAACAATATCAGAAAATGACATTGCAAGTACTCACGAAACATCAGTTGTATGCAAAATTCACCAAATGTGAGTTTTGGTTGAGATCAGTGACCTTCCTTGGTCATGTTGTATCCGACCAGGGCATAGAGGTTGATTAAAAAAATATTAAGGCAGTAAAGAATTGATCAAGACCCCTCACTCCTACAGACATCCAGAGTATCTTGGGTTTGGCTAATTGATAATGTTTGAATATACTTCTTGAAAATAAATATAAACTATCGTATGCAATATATTTATCGAACTATAAGTCGGTGTCGGTCCCACAAAGAATATGGAAGAATATTATCAATAACAAAAATTTAACTTGATAGTCGTTATATAAAAATGGGGGATTTTAAATTTAATGAAAAATAAAAGAAATAAAAATAACTTCAAACTAAGTATTTATTTATATCCAAATAAATAAAAATAACTAGGAATGTGTTCCCCATAAGCACATAACGAGGTAATCCTACTAATAGCAATAATTTTACAATTTTATGCATGCAAAGTGATAAGTTATGTATGTCAAAATCCTTGGTGCGACATCTAGAGAATTTCACCTCGTACTTTGGTCCAGCTACGTGTGTATAATTTACTAAATCTTACATTTACCTATTATTAAGCATCATTTTCAATGTATGGCTAAGTTACTACTTCGCACCAATTTAAACTAGACTATAGATAGTATATACTAAATCTACGTTGATAATTCTTTTCTTATTAACTACATCCTTGGTCTGGGAAGTAGCAACAAGAAAAGTTCTAACGTAGGCCACTGTTAAAAACGCTTATAAGCGAAAGAATTATCAATGAATGAAATAACCTATTTGAAAATTTCTTAATCACTGTTCATACATTGTTAATCGCTCATGGTTCCCACAAACCTAGTTGTTAACCTTAGCTGCTCATTATCGCAAAAAACACAATCAAAATTTATTAACTAAATTCTATTTTTATTAATCATGTATACCAATAAATAATAAAGGAGAACAAATAATAAACAACAATTCTTCGTCCTCCACGGCGGCTCTTACAATGCTCAAAATCTAGAAAAAAATTATATTATGTCTTGTATTTTCTTTCTTGGATTCCTAAATAATAATTTTCCACGAATTATTTATAGATGTAGAAAATCCTAAATAAAATAATTGAGTCCAAACAAATTAGGAATCCAAAACTAAAAAGAATTGTTATGCGTTTGTTCCACGTGTAGTGCCGTGTGAATGGATTGTCCAGTACATTGATGGAATGCCACGTGGCAGGCTTTAACATTTTTGTGAATTGTTTTGCAATTTGCAGCAGCAATATGCACTTATATATAAATATGTTATTTTAGTTACTTTAATCCATTAAGTTGTCTTCTTGATTTCCTTCTTCCACCTTTTATTTTAAATTTGTTTTAGCTTCAAATTTCTCCATTTTCCACCAATTTAATCTTACGAATAAAATATACAATTTAGCACAATCCATAAATTTTATTCCCAAAATGGACAAATATATATAATAAATGTGAGGTAAATAATGATAAAAATGTGTATTTTGGCGTCACATCAACACCCCACACTTAAACTTTTGTTTGTCTTCGAGCAAGCATTAAAGATCATCTTTGAAAATTTTACTAGCAATGTCATCACTTTAATTGATACAGACAATTAGTCCATATACCCATTTTAAAATATCAAGTAGATTTCTCAATCATTATGCAATACATCTAAGTAATGACAAACCTCTAACCTCCTAACTTGAAGCAATTTGAACTCATAAAAATTATGTTCTTTCACCTACTCTCATCAAAGAAAGTTAATAACATCACATATCTATCATGAAACAAGTGCCCTAACATAACAAAATAGTCCACACAGTCAATTCAAAAGATTGAATTTAAATTAAGGACTTCATATAAAGAACAACTCACACTCATAAATAAAATTTACAGTGCATGCCACAAAGAACATATGCTGCCCACTATGTCATTCCACTAATTACGGGGCTATTGAATAGAATCAAATAGGGCTTAACGGGTTGTAATGTAGTCTAGGGGACTGGTAAAAAAAAATATATTATAGTGATATTCACTTCCTTAAGCACTTTGCAATTTTTAGACTTCATCACTAATATTTTATTCTCTTTATTTTCAGCCCTCTCTTTAAATAATTATTTCACAAAAAATTCTCATCATCACAAGAATGTTTAAGTGATTATTCTCTTTTTTTTAACTTTTTTATTTTCCTTCAAAATAGCCACCCTGCACTTGCATATTTTACATGAGTTAAGGTGCACGATGTCCTTGGAAGGACCAGGGTCATCATCAAGGTAATTTCTTTTTTGCTTTATTTAATGTCACATTCCAATTATATATTTTTTTTCACATTCTTTCAAAGAGGGATTTTAAGAACTTTGTAGTTATCATTGATTACCATTTGACTCATCCATCCTTTTTTCTCAAAATTGATAGTTAAAATAAGTCTATGATACGGTGCTCAAGGAAGTAAGGTACAAAAACTAGGGATACAACAAAAATAGTCAAGGGAAAAATATGGGTATCAATAAAAGGCTACAATCTCAAAAGGTGTAAATAGTGATAAAATATTTGAAAATGCTAAAATTTGTACTAAAAATCAATGAAAGCCTATTATCATCTCCTAAAAAAGGAAACACTTTTTTGTTTCGTTTCAATAACATACAGGGCAAATTCTATCTAAGATGCAAAATATGGAATAAAAAAAATCTCACCACACATGAAACAAGTTAAGAACATTAGCTAAATTATGTTTTTATTAATACAAATACAAATAAATAATGAAGGAGAAGAAAGAATATAGTACAATTATTCGCTTCCACGGCACGACGGCTCTTACAAATCTCCAAAGCTAGAAAAAATTTATATTATGTCCTCTCTCTTCTTTCTTGGCTTCCTAAATAATAATTTTTCATGCCTTATTTATAGATGTAGAAAACCCTAAATAAACTAATTGAGTCCAAACAAATTGGGAATCCAAAACCAAAAATAATTGGAGTGCTTTTTTTCCTTTTTTTTCTGCGTGTAGTGCCACGTAAATGGATTGTCTAGTGCATTGAGGGAATGGCACGTGGCAGGCTGCAACTTTTTTTGTGAATTTTTTTGCAATTCGCAGCAGCAATATGCACTTACATATAAATATATTATTTTATTCACTTTATTCTATTAAGCTGTTTCCTTGATTTCATTCTCCAACCTTTCATTTTCAATTTTTTTTAGCTTCAAATTTCTTCATTTTCCCACCAATTTGATTCTACAAATAAAATACACAATTTAGCAACCATAAAATTTATGCTCAAAACGGACAAATATAAATAATAAATGTGAGGTAAATAATGATAAAAAAATGTGTATTTTTTCCTCTTATCACTAATTACTATCGCATGTTTTTTGAGGGATTTTCTTCTATTGTTGCTCCATTGACAACTTTAACAAAGAAGAAGGCATAGTTTGAGTGGTCTGAAAATTGTGAAAAGACAAAATCACTTCAGCCCCAGTTCTCACTTTGCCGAAGAGTGGTGTAGGGTATGTGGTATACTGTGATGCTTCTCGAGTAGGTTTTGAGATATGTTATTATGCAGGATGGCAAGGTGATTACAAATGCATCAAGACAGTTGAAAAACCACAAAAAAATTACCCTGCACATAATCTTGAGTTAGCTGTTGTGGAATTTGCGTTAAAACTTTAGAGACATTACTTATATGGTGTACATGTTGATGTACTAACGAACCATAAAAGTCTTCAGTATGTTTTTTCACAAAGAGAATTGATATTCGTTAGAGAAGATGGATAGAGCTTCTTAAGGATTCTGACATGAGTGTCCACCATCACCCAGGTAAGGCCAATGTAGTGGCTGATGCGATGAGCCGATTGAGCATGGGCAGTGTGTCTCATATTAATGATGAGAAGAAGGAGCTGGTTAAAAAGGTATACCAATTGGCTAGGTTAGGTGTACGACTGGTAGATACACCAAGTGGGGTTGTTTCGGTTCATTTCAGTTCTGAATCCTCATTTGTTATAGATGCTAAAGATAAGCAGCATATCGACCCAGTGCTAATGGAGTTGAAAGACTTAGTGTTGAGTAAGTAGAATGAATCATTCTCCCTAAGGGAAGATGGTGTCCTTAGATACCAGGGCAGATTTTGTGTGCCCAATATTGATAATCTGAGAACTAATATTATTGAAGAGGCTCATTGCTCCACGTATTCACTTCATCCACGTTCCACCAAGATGTATCATGATCTCAAAGAGATCTATTGGTGGGATGGTATGAAGAAAGATATTTCTATGTTTGTGGAGGAGTGTCGTAATTCCCAACAGGTTAAGGTTGAACACCTTAAGGCTGGATGTCTTACCTAGTCGATTGAGATTCCAACATTGAAGTGGGAGGCTATTAATATGGATTTTGTAGTTGGTTTGCCCAAGACCAGAAGACTGCATGATTCCATTTGGGTCATTGTTTATAGGATGACTAAGTCTGCTCGCTTCATACTTGTGAAATGTACCTACAGGGCCCAAGATTATGCCAAGCTGTATATTGATATGATATTAAGGTGGCATGGGATTTCTTTTATGTATCATTTTGGGTACACATGTGAAGCTCAATAATGCGTTTTATCCCCAGACTAATGGACAAGCAGAGCGTACCATTCAAACCTTTGAATACATGCTTACATCATGTTTATTTACTTCAAGGGGAGATGTGATGATCACTTTCTACTGATTGAGTTCTCTTGTAATAATAAATAACATTCCAGTATTGGAATGACACCTTTTGAAGCACTATATGGCAGGAGATGTAGGCATCTAGTTGGGTAGTTTGAGTAGGACATTCTTCCATCCTTGGCCCTGTGATCATACATGAGGCTGTGGAAAAGGTGAGAAAGGTTAGGAATAGATTTGCTACTACTTACAGTCATCAAAAATCCTATGCTGATAAGAGGAAGAGCTCTTGAATTGGAGGTAGGTGATCAAGTTTACCTTAAATATCACCCATGAAAGGGGTGATGAGGTTTGGTAAGAAAGGGAATTTAAGTCCAAGGTATATAGGTCCTTATGAGATGTTACAACGAGTATGGTATATTGCCTATGAACTGAAAATACCAAATCACTTGGCTTCTGTTCATCCAATGTTTCGTGTTTCGATGCTTAAAATGTTTCTAGGCGATCCAACATCCATTCTACCTGTTAAGAGGTTAGGAGTCGATGAGAACCTTTCTTACGAAGAGGTTCCAGTTGAAATTTTAGATAGCCAAGTTAAGCAGCTGAGGAACAAGGAGGTTGCCACCATAAAAGTGTTATGGAGGAACCACCTTGTTAAGGGAGCAACATGGGAGGCCGAGGCCGATATGAGCTCTGTTAACCTAACTTGCTCATTTCTTGAGGTTAGATATACTCTTCCTAAGTTTTATTTTATTTATGAAACTCTAAATTTTAGTGCATTAGTCGGTTTTGGTGTTTTAAGTCCATAACTGTTTTTTATAATTGCATTATATGAGTTAATATGAGTTCATGCTTGCATTCATGTTGCTTTTTTTGTAGAGAATTTACACGATTTTTGTGTTGCATGATTTGTGATGTGCATTGAGTTTAAGTAAGATTAGAAATCAGAGTAAGTTGTGAATCAGATATTCTTAAAGATAAAATTTAAAGTATGCTGATGTGTTTTCAAAAATACCCTCTTTGATTCAAAATTATGTGTAGTGTCATTTGGGGATGAATATTCCTAAGGTGGGGATACTGTAAAATTTAAAAAAATGTACTCGTCTAGTTAAGAGTCTATTAAGTTTTAAGAATTAGTAAGAGGGTAATAGGATTCCAATGCCCCAATGAGAACATTTGGGCATTAGAAACTATTGGCTTCAGGTTTGTTAGCAAGTTCTATGTATTAAGATATAATTGATGTCAAATGCCCCAATAAAATCCTGGTTTACGAATTGTACCATCAAGGAAGACACCCTAAACTAAAAAGGCTTTAATTCATTTTAACTCACAAATTTGGTCCGCTGGCAGCATCCAATGTCAAGCCTAGGTACCAGGGCACATGATATTTAAAATGTCATGTAGAGTAATCATTGCCCAAGGATCTAGTGAGGATACTTGGGACAACAGAAAGGAAGAAGCACACATGTGCCTTCCACATGTTGCTAACCGGCCAAAGGATAAGCACAATCATATTGTTAGGGCGATAAGGAGGCAGGCAGCGCGCACGGGCTCATCCATTGTTGGTCCTAGCTTTCTAAAAAAACTCTAGGCTCTCAAACTAACGTAAACTAACTAGCTAATAACCTTAGGACTAACGAATAAATAACTAGTGACAACCGACAACCTAAGACCTAACCGAGAGGACACTAGCTAGTAACTACTCAAAGAAACATCCTACTACCTAACTAGGATGGTCAAAGGGGTTGAATTTATGGTCCTAATACTTTGGAGATTTATTATCGCTAGGTCCATAATTAATTAAATAGAACTTAATTAATTAAAAAATCGAAATTAAGGCGAAACCCTTAGAAAATTAAAATTAGGCTCTAAGTCAAAATGTTTCCTATTTTTTAGTCAATTTAGAGGGCGTTTTTGGGTTTATTTAGTAGTGATTTATTCAATTAACTTAATTTAGCTGAAGTTGAATTAGTCATATCAGTGCCTAGGCTATACTTCACGTTCAACACTAGAAACTACATTACGAAAAACGTTGAGCAAAATGCAAGAAAGAAAAACTGAAAATACTCTCCAGTTCTCTTGGCGATTTTAAGGGCTATTCTTCAAAGTATGTTCAGCAAAGTTCAATGTTGGATATTCGTAATTCAATTCCTAAAGTAATTGTACGGGTTTTCTCTCTTGGTTTCTTTCCCTAAGAGGCATTTTCGATGTTTTTGAATTCAAACAAAACAAAAACAAGGGTTGTTCTAATGTGGGTGTGAATGTGCATCTCCCGCTTTCTCTATTACGTTTGTAGAAGGTAGATGCAAAATCTTCAAGATTTGTCGGTATGTGGTGCTAATTGGTAATTGAGTAGGTTTCTAGACTTAATAATGTCGATTAAGACTATGTTATCCATATGACTAAGGCCCTATTTGTTCGAGAAAATGAAATTGTTATAGTCGTTATGAAAAAGTTAGTTTACTATGAAAAGGGATGAAGGTTTCGACTGACTTGTTGTGGTTTACCGTAGATATGTTGTGCAGTATTGGAATGCAAGTTTCCCAAAAGAAAAAGATATGATTTCAAGTAATTAATGAATCGTCCATGATAAATCAAAACTTATAGCGTCGGCAATCTAACCACTGAATTGTTCTTCTAAGCTAATAAATGTTAAAGTTTGATTTTTTTAAATGAAGGTTTAGATTACTATTAATAGTGAAGTTTGGCTTATGCCAATTGTGTTGAAAAGATGAAGTTGTTATTATAAGCAATAAAAGGTAAAAAGTTATATTGTGGACATGATGAGATTAATAAATGTATTCATAAAAAAAATTGAATGGCTAGTGATAATATCATAGTTTAATTTCCTGCCATCAAATGGCTTACAAGTTATTTCCGGAAATTTGTATAAAAAGTTGGCCAAGGACTAAGTATACCAAAATTAAACATGAGTAATGTATCTCAAGAATTCATAAACTAAGGGTTATATGCCAACATTTTTTTTTTTTTGGGAGAAGTCCCAACATACACTATCCAAATGATGGTGATTATAATAGTACAGTGAATAAGTTTATGACTTTTATAAAGAATGGAGTAGGTCTTCCAAATGACATGAGCAAGATAAGGTGAGTAATGACAGAACTAAAAGATTATAAAGTATGAAAATTGACCTAGATGGGGTTAAAGGAAGTGAACAAGTCTCACTTGCAAGCTAAACGATAATGTTAAAATATCTCACAAAGAGGGTTGTTAGAAATCGTGAGACAAGTCTCAGTAACACCATGATGATAATGATAATGATTAAGTTCACATTAATCAAGTAATGAAAGGGATGACCAAATCATTCCTTGAGTTAAGCAACATAATATTAGAAGAAGATTCATAATATAGAGTCAACACTAAGTGAATAAGTATAAGAAATTGAGCAAAAAACACCGATAGAAGCAATAAATTTGTGCTAGCACATAATAGCATCATTCGATGAGGCGGCTACTGTAGATCGTTGCATTTTTCAGATTATTTTTTTTTAAGGTGTGTTACTTATTTCATTTAGTATTCCTAGTTTCTAGATAGACTTAAGTCAACTTAAGTGCTCAACTTTCTGAAGTTTAGTGGGCCCATTATGGTTGGTAGTGTGCCCCTTTTATGGTAGTTAGTGGTACATGTTCTATTTTATTTTTAATCTTTATGTTTTCTTTTGTATAAATTCAGACTGCTACAAATTAATATACACAAGGATTTCATAATTTCACTCTATTTTTATTTCACACATTTCTTGAGTATTTTTGCTTTCTAACAGTGGTATCAGAGCATATATTGACATACAAGATATAAAAAAAAAGTTTAACCTACAACACAAATGGCATCCAACAACCTACCTTTAAATCCACCATTAACTTTCATTGGTGAAAATTACCAAATCTGGGTGGTGAAGATTGCAAGCTTATTGGAAGAAGTCTATGAACTTTGGCAAACTGTTACAGAAGATAAACACTGCTCCTCTACCAGCAAATCCTACCTTGGCTCAGAGCAAATCCAAAACGAAGAGAAGGCCAAAGAAAATAAAACCAAGTCTCTATGCAGAATTGTGTCGGCAGATATTGTTGTTTTACAGAATCACTGGTTGCCAAAACTGCAAAATAGGCTTGGGTAGGTTGAAAGAGGAATATCAAGGAAGTGATAGAACACGTCACTGAAATTTGAACCTGAAAGAGATTTTGGTCCTTGAATTACAGGAGGATGGAAATATCAGTAATTATGCCTGATCAAATCCGTTAATTGTTAATAACATTAGACTTTCTTGGTGAAGAATTCTACAGATAAATGAAAGATGAAGAAAAGTCTTGTGATCGTCCTGAGAGATTTGAATCTAAGTTTCCTCTCTCTTGAATGACGATCCAAGGGACCTGAGCAAAACTTTCATAGGTGAGCTGTTAATAAATGGGTGATGTCAAGCACAAAGAGCAAAAGAGGACTATACGACGGGAAAGTACAAGGAAGCTTTCTCTGTACAATAGAAAAAAAAGAAAAGCAAAAAATACTAAAAGAATAAGGGCAAGCATGCTAAGAAACAATAGTGGAGATGTAAAGGAGAAGTCCCTCCTTGCAAACATTGTAAAAGAAATAAGAAATACACATATGGAGAAAGTATTGTTGGTGGAGAGTCGTTTCTATATGCGGCACAAATGAAGCAGAAGGTTTACACGTACAAAGAGTCTGAAAATCAAGAGCAACACAGCCTCTGGGCTTGCAGCACAAGTAGAGAATTGCGATGCACATGAAAACAACTATTGCAGTTTAATTACTTTTCAATTAGTGATCCCTAATTCATGGCTTCTGACTGCGGTTGCACACATCCTGTTCAATAGTGTTTGAAATGTTCAATTCCTAGATGATACTTACAATTGATAAAGTAAAAGTGGGAAACGGTGAGGCAAAATAGAAGTCAAAGGCAGAGGTACAATTGTTATCTCAACAATATCAGGTATAAAAATATTCTGAGGTTTTGTACACACCGATAAGAATCGTGTGAATGTGTTGTTTCTGACACTTCTGGCGTAGGTTATTTTATGTCAAGATGAGGAAACAGAAGGTTTTATGTTTATTGGAGAAAGATGTGAAGGCAGGCTTACATATTACTTTAACAAAACATGTGCAAACCTATGGCAAAGAAGGTTTCGTCCCTTCAATCTGAAAAGATATCGCCGAGATGAAAAAAGGAGCCTAGTTGAAAAATAGTGCCTGAATTTGTTTTCTAATGCTCAAGGTGTGATGAAACTTGACAACAGGGGGAAATCAAACAAAATCCCTTTGAAGCAAATCAAGTACGAAGAGCTAACCAGAAAACTTCATCTTCATCATACGGATGTTTGTGGCCAATGAAAACAGATTAGTGAGTGGTAACAGATACTTGTTCCTTTTATTGATGACTACACCAGAATGGTTGGTTTATTTTATAAGACTGAAGAGGAAGTCTTTGATATTTAAACAATTTAAATCTTTTGTTAGAAAATAAACAATGAAATCTGAGTACTAAGGCTTTAAGTGGGCAATGGAGGAGATACATCTTATCAATTGTGTGAGTTTGGTAATAGCACAGGTATTAAAACGCCAACTGACATTACCATACACCTCCACACAAAAATGGTGTGTGGAAAGGAAGAATAGGACGTAATGGAGATGACAAATGTCTTTATAGAAAGAAAGATCCCAAATATTTGGCTGAGGAAGTCATACCTTGTAGATTTGTGAACAGATTATTAACTACTAAGACCTTGCAGGACTTACTCCATATAATCTTGGTGCAGGAAACAAACGATTAATACACCATATCAAACTTTTGGTTGTATATGTTATATCGGAGTTTAGAAACAAAAAGGAGTAAGTGAATAACAAGCTCATAAGGCAATTTATTCGGCTGTTCATCAAAGGTTAGAGGATTTATTTTTTGATCAGACAAATTAATTCTCAGTGAGATCAAGTTTGATTGAAGCAGCTGCTTGGGATTAGATAAGTTAGAGACCTCTTATTTGATTCATTTAAATTTTAAATAGCGCAGCCTAACTTCAGGAAGATGAACTACTGGAGAGTGTATCAGTGAGGGGAACATCGATCATTAAAAAGGTATGTCACGTAACTTAATTAGCTCTAAAACAACAAGCTATGCTGAAGCACAAGACTCTCGGGCATGAGGAGAGCTATGCAGAAGAACAGAACATGACTCGAGAAGAATGGAAAACCTGGCACTTGTTGACAGACCTAGAAAAGCTCAAGGGTAATTGGTTGTTTGTAGTAAATTCGAAAAATTTTCAAAAAAAACTCAATACAGATGGAACAATTTTGCAAACATATAAGGTAGTGGTGGTGAGAGGGATACACACAACAATGTGGTGTGGGGATTACCAGGAAAATTTGCTACTGTAGGCAAGGTATGACAAAATTCAAGCTCTATTCATGCATGTGCATCTCATAGTTCTGGCAGATTCATCAACATATATGTCAAATCAACTTTTGAAAGGTTTGCTTGCTAAAGAGACTATGAGAGATCTGATGGTTCTCAACTCCTAGAAAAAAGAGGATCACGATATCTCTTAACAAGCGTTGTATGCCTAAAACAAGCCCCAAAGGCATGGTATGATAGATGGAAAATCATCATCATCCAACTTGGCTTTAGTAGGAGTCAAAGTGAAGATACTAGTATTGAAAGTATGATGCAGGTGAGTCCTTAATTGTCTCCAATTATGTGGATGGGACATGCTGGAGAGGAAGCAAAATTGAACTAATCAACGGTTTCAAGGTGAATGAATGAATGGAGAAAAGAGAAAATCTTTTTAAAATTACCTGATCTAGGAGTCATTAGTACTTTCTCGGCAGGGGAAGTGGTGCAGGCCAAGTGTGAATTTTCTATGCCAGCAGAAATATATTTCGTATATTCTAAAAAGGTTCAAAATGGAAAAGAGCTTCAACCTCTGAGTACTCAAATATCTAGTGGTGTGATGATGATTGGCAGGGTTGAGGATTCGAAAAAAAAAGTGGAGTAGTATGTATAGAAGCTTTAATTGGCACTCTTCAATATCAAACCGCAAGCAGGGCCTAACTTCTTATTTGTTGTTCGTGGTATCCCTAGGTTCATGCATTTTCCGAGAGACACAACCTCCAGCTGCTAAAAGAGTGCTAGTTATTAAAAGGAACTAGCAAAGTTTGGAAGTTTTTTCCCCAAAACTGCCAATAACTAGGACCTCAGTGGTGGGGTACTATGATATTTATGTGGTGGTGGAGTTTATGATTCCATAAGCACATCTGGATATCTTTTTGTTTGGGAACAAGTTGTTTTAGTTGGGCTTAGAAAAAGAACTACAGCTCAATCAACAACAAAAGTTGAGTACATAGCTGCTGCAATTGCTTAATCCAAGTTATCTAGCTAAAAAAATATGATTGAAGGACTTAGGCCATGACAACAGAAGCTACAAAGATCAGTGTGCAGGAAACATTTCAGCAGTTCAATTTTCAAAAAAAATCAAGTTTTTCATGGTGTGAATAACACATTATTGAAGATCAAGGTTAATTTTATAAGAGAGACTAACAATCTAAAAGTTTTGCACCTTGTTCATTGTTCATCGGAGAACCAGCTAGATGATTATTTCACCAAGTCATTTGCAAAGGAAAGGTTTTTTGAAGATTTGATGCAAAAAAGAATTGGTGTTTCCCAAAATGCCAAGGAGGAGTGTTACACAATGGAATTTTTCTCAGGGTATTATTTTTTTTACTGTTTTTTACGTATTCACTTTGTGCTGCCTATTTTCTTAGCTAGCATAGTCACTTTTAGTGCTCAACTTGCTGAAGTAGTTGCCCCATTATGGTTGGGAATGGCCCCCTTTTATGGTAGTTTGTGGCACATGTTCTTATTTTAGTTTTAATGTTTATATTTTTATCTTTGTATAAATTCACACTTACTGCAGATTAATATACAAAAGGAATTTCATAAGTTCACTATATTTATATTTTAAATCATATTCGTGAGTATTTTTATTCTAACAGCTACCACCAAGGTTGATAAATAGTCTTTGAAATCTCCTAGTCTTTGAACTATGTTGCCAGTAAAGGAACTAGCCAGTGGATTCCACCTAAGAGACCTAGGTAGTATTCAGTTTCACTTTGGAAGGTGAACAACCCCTTTTAAGTGTGGGGAAGACATTGGATTTCATGTTTATCTCATATGATCTATGTCGGTTAATGCTCAAAGAAAGTATTCAGTTATGAACCACCGTCGTGTGTTTCGGTGGTGGGGAAGACACTCGAGTTTTGTTTTCATCACTTTAGCCTTGTGAACCCACCCCTTTTCATGTGGGGCATACACTAGATTTTCATGTTAAATCACATTATCTAGTATAACTTTTGATCAGTGAACCATCCCTTTTTCGTGTGGGTACACTGGATTTTCATGTTAGCTCACTGATCTTATGCTAAATATTTCTTTAAGAAAGTAATAAAAAGAAAGAAGAAATGTAAATTGTGCAAAGTGAACTAAAAAAAGCAGAGCGTAAAAGTACATTGAAATCATTAGTGGGTTGATAACAATGAAGTTTTAAACAACCGGTTATTGCTTAGCAAGAAATATATATGATCCAGTATTTCAAATTATGGCAAATGATCAAATAATTGGCCGTGTCATAAAGGGCTTGACTTAGAATACGTACTTCTGCCGCCGCAATTTTTATAGTGAATCATTTCCTTAGTCCTCTTCTTTTGATTTAATCTTACTTGACTCATTGTAGGTAATGTGAACGCATAATTAGTCATTGCACACTTGTTATAAACATAGGATCAAAGGAGATCATTCAACTCACCACAAAAAGAAAAAAGACTGAAATAAACTAAGCATTGGTGAGTCTAGCTCTTGACCTAAAGGGAGAAAAAATAATAATTTTTTGTTGAGTGTTCTAAAATTAATGTCATGAATTTCCAAGGTCGTTATGTTCATATAGAAAATGAGTTGTGTGATTTCAGTCATGAAAACATTTCATATGATAGAATGAATCACAAATAACGATTAGGAAATTAAGTGACTTACTTTCTACAACGTCATTTGCTAGATGAAGAGCTTTCCTTGATCATGCATAGATCTTATGTATGTGCATAAACCCAACTTTAGTAAACGTGTGTACTTACACCTATACTATTACTCTATTACTATTTTTTATATGTGCATGCAGTTTCGGTCAAGAACTTTGAAGATACGTTGAAGAGGTTCGGACTGTATCTCCAGACATTTGGTATGTCCTCTTGAGTTTGAGCATACTACGTTTACTATTGTAGATTTATTACATTATACATAGCTAGTGTATGTTGTCCCTTGCATTTACGTTCAAACAATTTTTCTAAGCTTTTGTTAAAGGTTGTTTGGAAAACTATTATTATATTATCGATTCTTTCATTTCAATTGTTTAATCTAATATAGATGGGTTTTTAGTTTGAGATAGTATATCACTCTTATGAAAATTATATGAAGTCTAAGTACACTTCATGAAGTTTAAAATATAAATTTTCCACAAATTTAATTGTATTATTGTGCTGAAATCATAGAAGAGGCTTGTCTGCGACCTCTTAGAGGTTAACGACGCCTGTCTCATCTGTGGTCTAGATTCCGAGTGTGACATATGGACATTGTTCTCCTTGAGCGAGACAGGTTCCACTGGCGCAATGGCGTCGTAGCGGCAATTTACCTCGCTGCAGTGGGATTAACGATGCTGAATTTGAATTTTGAGAAACACTTATTTTTCTATATTTCCAAAAAAATATATAGGTCATAAATTACCCTAGAAACCATCTAGAAGTTATTTCAATTTAGGGAAATAAGGATAAGGATCTTTCTAGCGTAAGGATAGCAGAATCTTGCGAGATCTTGGCCAAACTCATTGCAGTGAATTTAGAAAAGTTGGTAAAGAAATTAAACTTCGTACAAATTTCTTGGCACTCAGGTACGTTGATTTTAGTATGCATTGAATAATTTTAAATATGTGCTTATCACATAATATATGAAATTAATAATGAGAAACATGATTGGACCTTCGTGCAGTGAGTGAATTTCGTGAAAGTTTTCGATGATATAACGCATTTGAGGTAAGCTCTTAAGTTTAAGATGATGATGATTGGTCAAGCGTTCTTGGTGGTTTTCTTGATGTAGCTTTCATTTTTATAAGCAAGGGTATCCAGTAGACGTGGATGAATTTTAGTGTATTTAGATTTAACCTATAAGAGTAACCCAGTGTTAAATGTTTAAATAATTTAGGTCTTAAAAACCCTAGGGACGAACCCTAATGAAGAACTAGGGCTAAACTTGGCTTCTGGTCATATAGGAATTGAGGGGGAAAATAGTAGGTGATTGTTGTTATTTCATGAATTGTGTGAAGTGTGCATGTTGTTGCTTCATTATGATACATATATGTATATGAATGTCGCAATATTGATCATGTCACTATAATCGAGATAGATGAAGAATATATCCACGAAATCATGATCTAAATGTATGATTTGATAATGTACTTGTGATTTTAACTATGGTGTGTTATTCGTGTTCAGATTGACACATTCCATCATAAATATTGGATTGGGTTTCCACGTTCCGACATAACTACTGGATCACATTTCCATATTCTGACAAGATAACTAGGATCACGTACCTCGCTAGTGCACTAACATATTGACTTTGGGTTCCGTGAGAGGACCAACTAATTGTGCTAAGATGAAGTGAAAAACATGTTATATTTCGGTATTGTGATATGATTATACTTGCAATGATTGATTACTTATCTAAGTATGTGAGTATGGGGTGATGTGTATATATCTTATGAGGTGTACTTGTCAAAAAAGAGTGGGTGTTGAGGTGTTTCTCTAGGTAAATAACATGTGTTGGAACTGAGATAGGGCTAGAGTTTGATGTAAGGGGGAACTTTATTGTTTGGAGTAGATAAGGGAGCGATACTTTAAGAATGTGACAGACTTGATTTTGTACAAAATGATGTTACAGGTGGTTGGGATTATCTAATATGGTTAGCAATGCTTATGATATGACTTAAACAACTGCAAGTGTTAGATGTTCGGATGGAAGCAGTTAGCAGTTAGAGTTTTGTTACTAGTTAAAGGTGTTGAAATAATGGGGCCAGGGTTGAGAAACGAGTGGTACTTGCATGATCCTATTTTTCTTTTCTTATATTATGAGGTGGGTGTTGGATTTATTAATTATGCCTACATGTATGTGTAGTTTTACTGATACTAATTTTGCTATGTAATTTTGATATAGTGTTGATGTAGGATTGGTGATGTTTAATTTGGTGAAGACGATGAATTCCTCCAGCAGCTTCGACTCTTCCTTCCCCATGATAGGAGTTGTGTCTTACTTATTATTTGCCACTGTTATTCGTAGTACCTCTTGTACTTGTTATACTAGATCCTTGATATTCATAAATTATTTTGCAAGGTTAACAAAGAGTGTATTCACAAAATTTATTATTTATTGAATTTTGTCAACCTCGCTGTCCGTCTTCTTTAATTTCCCGAAGTTATTTCTCTATTAGGATACGAGGATACTCCTAGTTAGGTATATAGTGGGTGCCCACATGGACCATTTTATTTGGTCGTGACGTTTATGTTCTCTCTTATTCATTTCATTAGTGTTAAATAAGCTCCAAGGATTTAATTTTATTCATTGGAATGACTCTTCACTTCAACTTTTAGCTTGGCCACAGTAAAGTTTCAAAGATTCGACTTAAAATTTTGGATTGACTTTGTACCAAAATGAGATCTCCATCAAAGAGATTAGTCCCATATACTACGAGAAGACGGATATCATACATATCCCAAGAATAAATTTGAGTGGTTAGGTGATTCCATCCAATCCAAAACCAAAGTTCTTCCAAATGTTAACTAAATAGTGAATTTTATGGTCTATCTTGCACTTATTGGGTTTTCAATTTTGTTACATTTCGGAGAGAGTAGGGTTGCCTCTAAAATGTAACAAAATTGAAAATTCTATGAGTTCAAGAGAAAGCACAAGTTTCACATATATAATGCACATTAGTAGGAATTAAATTTTTGAATTGGTTATGACCTTCTACCCACCCAAAATTCTACTCTCGATATGCAGGATTTTCTCCTTCATTCTCTATTTGTGACTCTTCTATTTTACAGTGTTCTCAATTTTATATTACAAGGTATCACAAATGACTTAACCAAAGATAGATCTACGAAGTTAATATAACACAATTTATGAGCACTTAAGGTGCAAAAAAAGTGCAACCTAGTATTGTATCCCTCAACAATAAATTCAAATTTAATCAAATGTTCATTAGGTTCATGCTTTCTCTCTCTTGTAGAAGCACTACTATATTTATTATATAATTTTTTACGATAACCTCTATAAGAAGTAAAAAAGTGTAAGACATAATTAACACCAAAAATTTGTTGATAAAAATAACAAATCACACAAGTTTCTCTCTCACCTGTATCACTCAAATTATTGCACTCATTTTTATTTGCACTGGAGTATTTACTAAAAGGTCACATGCTTTAGACATAGACTGAGATGATTTCCCCACTCAAGGGTATCCCTTAGTCTCTAAATAGTTCTATAATCTCAAATAATATCAATGTAAACTTATGAATATATAATTAAAATGAAATTTATGTCTTTAACAAAGTAAAAAAATAGTACCGAACTTCAAATAAAATAAACACATGACATAACTAAAAATGAAAAGTATGAAACAAATTCCAATGAATGAAATATAAAAATAAAAAATAGATAAAACTTAGAAGGGGGGGTGTGGGGGGGGGGGGGGGTGGGGGGGGGGGGGTGAACTAATATTAACTTAATCTATTAATAAAATGCAAGCGAAGAATAAGAAAAGCACGAGCTAAAATACTAAGTGTTAAACCTAGACAACAAAGTAGTCAAAACACAAATTTGGTTCTTTCTGAAATTTCAGAAATTTAAAAAAAATTAATTCTAAAAAAAAAAAAAAAAAAAAAAACGCATTTTCTTCAAGATTCTCCCATTTCTTTCTTCTCAATTCTTTACAAATCAAGTAGGAAGTCCCCCATAAAATTTATGAAATCTACAAAAAAAAAATTTACTAATAAGAACAACAATTTAATACACCCACTTAATAATTTTCATGAATTTGGTATTTCTGAAATCATCATCTTCTTCTTCCTTAAATTAGGTGTGAATTTTAACTTGCAACTAGTTCAAATCTATACCAAATGAACCTGAATTTCAGATTTTAAATCCCTCACGAATTCTAGATATTTTGAACTAATTAAAGAAGAAAGAAGAAATAAAAGGCCTATCAATGATAAAGAAGAAAGAAAACAATTTTTCTTTTGATGTAATTAAGGAATAACTTTCTAATTGAATAAGTTATTACAAGATTAAATTCAACTCATACATATATAATTATACCAAATTATATTCATAGAGAGAAAAATATAGAACCCATAAATCTCACCTACTAGAGTAGTCACTGAAAAATATTGTTTACCACAATAGTACTCCTATTCTATATATACTACTATGGTTAGCTAAATTAAGAAAATACATAAATGCCCTTATAACATGGACATCATACTATAATTAAAAATCGTGAAACATAATTATATTCTTTTCCTGTATTGTATAACTAAAACATCATAATCTTTTTTATTGGTTCTTTGATTTTTATAATCTCTTTAAATACTATGTGCTCTTGATGCCAAATAGAAATCCTCCCAAGTAATGAATACATCCCACACTTGTAATACCTCACCCCAATACTTTTTACGATCTTCCTTTACGTCTCTTGATATCCAATATATTCAGCCTCTAAAATCCTACTAAATGGACATTATGCATATCCTAACTAAGGTATTTGTGTATCTTCTTTTCACATGAACAAATTATCTAAACCTTATTGACCTCATCTTTTCCACCATTCATGTAACTGTTTCCTTATCCTAAATATCCACATTAATAATTTTACTACTCATTTTATGTCGACACATCGATCTCAAAGTCCTCATTACTACAAGATATAACTTCATATTGAAGTTCTTGACTGGCTAACACCCCACCACATACAACAATGACATTTTAACCACGACATTATAACAATCACTTTTTAATTTCATTGTTACATTTCTATAATAGAAAAAGGGCTACATATCTCTCAACAAGGACATTTTATTACCTAAGAAACTTCCAAACTAGTTGGATTCACTTATTTTATCTTCAAAAGTTCTTGATCACATGGACTACAGAAAGAATAAAATTGAGGCACACATTTACTTTGAAGATCTGTTTACTTGCTAATCTTTCAAGCTTATGACTATGTATAGTAGGGATATATAAATGATACCTTTAATTTATATGATCAATCAATGGGGATAACTTAATATTTTCTTCACAAACTTGTTTTATTCAAGTTGGATGAAATTAATTAACAAATGTTCGCAGGGTAATATAACTACAAGCCAGAATCCCTTCTAATCAATTTAAGAAGCTCAAGTTTCATAAACTAGTAAAGGCAAAGAAGAAAAAAACATACTACTGATAGGCATGACATGAAAACCTCCATTCCCATGTGTTATTTCAATATGAATAAGATTATCAATTTAAGGAAAAAATTAAATTCTCATGATGTATTGATGACTATTTCCCATGAAACGAATTAAATGATAGGTTTAATACCACTACAAGCTAGAATCCCAAAAAAACAACAACACAAGAAAAAAAAAATGTACCCTCACGAAATAAACCTAGATGCAACAAATTTAGACTTTTAAAGGTAGAAAACTCTACCTGATAAACTCTATTCTAGCAAAACCCTTTTGATCTGATGAAACTTTAGGATATGATCTTCATTGTTCTGTCCCTAGTGAATGATGAAAAAATTGATGAGATCTTTGTACGTGGTCGACAAACAAAGAGAAAATCGTGAAAATTGAGCAAAAAGAGCTTCAATTTGGATTTTTCTTATCTCAAAAGACAGTAAAAATCATAGAAGTATTTTTAAATCATTGTTTAACTATTTAGTGAAAAATCATTACTTGTCAATTAAAAAAATACTTGTTAATTTTGGCGAATATTCATTCATACAAATCCTTAAAAAACTTAAGATTTATATAGGGCAATTTGAATATATTTAGAGACTAGGAGAATTTTTTTGTATTGTTTATGAATTTTCATTCCGGTGAAATAAAAATGAGAGGGAGATTTGAATTTGTTGAAGGTAATAAAATATTTTTAATGAAAACTATAAGGCCACACATGGTAAGCGTTGTTTTTATAATTATAAAAGTGGCTCACTTTAAAACTGTAGTGAGTTATATAAATAGGTGTATCCAATTATAACATGAAGTGACAATGCTTATAACATGTAGCCTACACTACTAAAGAGCACGTTTTACATGTATTGCAAATATTATCGTGGTCAAAATCTAAAAACTAAGGCTACACATTAAAAGTGTAGCTTTAAAAAATTTAGGCAACACTTCATAAGCGTTGTCTTGGTTTAATGTTGATTTAGGCCTAAAACACTGTAGTTATTAATCTATTTTTTCAATTTGTCGGTCTTAGAGTAAAGTTACCCTTCTATTTTTAGTTTTTTAATACGTGTGTAAAGTCCATAAAACACAATTGTTGTTAGATATAGGGGTTATTTCTTTTTTCCTTTTATGACAACGATATAATTTTGATTTTTCACGTGACATGTTTAAAATGACAAGATCAAAAAATATTTTGCTACTTATTTTACATAATCAATATAAGATTACAAGAGTCTAAAATCTTATTTATTTAGTTAAACTCAGCATCAAGTCAAAACCAGACAAAAGTTAAAACGGAAAACAACATTCAATTGACACACAGTAATAAATAATGATTAACTATTCCAACTATCATTTTTTAAGGTTATGTTAAGGATGTGGAGAGGAAAAATAAATCAATTAAAATGAATGGGAGGACGTAATTTTTTTTTATCTGTATAAATTTAAATTCTAAAAACAGATACAGAAAGCACTTATCATATACAATTGTACACCAATAATTAACAATAAATCATTCAATCTTGTAGTGATTTGCTTATGATTGATTCAATGTTCTACACTTGTCCTTCAATTGTCACGTTTCCCTATGTAAGCTCAAAAACAAATACTAGCTTTGGAACAACAAAACTATTTAATTATCAAAGTTTAATATGGTATGTGAGATTCTATCAAATGGATTACTATCTTTTTTTTTTGGTGTCATTAATTCCTTGTGAAATAGTTGTACTACAAGATTTAGATTATGAAGAAGGGAAAGTTTTATTAAATTCTTTATAGTCCTTAATTTATAATAGTGGGTCCCTCAGTACAATAAAAATATCATATTGAAACGGCTCCAAAAAAACCCTAAGACGCTTGTACTATGTGTTCTCATATCAATTTTGTCACGATCCGAGCATACATCCTTGACGTCGCAAACACTCGAGAACAATTCCTTCCCCCCAAGAGAACCCTAATTCATTCTAATTTCAAGTAGAAAACTAAGTCAAGTATATATAAGAATCAAATACAAAGAAATGTTTAAAAACAGTTTACTGAATATAATAACTTCATTGAATATATTCAGTATAAAACATATGTTTTAAATAAATATCTTTAGTTGAAAAACTCTACAAATTGTCTAACTATGAAGCATCTAATCTATAAAAAGATGAGTGTTGTGATAAGACCTGCGAGCACTCAAGGGAACTAGTAGTAACAATTCATAAAAATTGGGGTCGTCGAAAGGAGGAAGGTCTTACTCAAAACCTAGCGAGCAGACGAAGTGATCTCAGAACACTCTTGTTGAGGATCCTAAGAACCAATATCTGCATCGATAAAATATGTCGGTTGAATGACATTAGTACAATGAATGTACGACTATGTAGTATATCTAGATAATAAATAATTTAAATTAAAGATTGCAATATATAATAATGTACTTAACTTGAATGTAGAGAAATAAATGATTTAAATCATTTAAAGATTTACAAAGTACTTTCTCATCTCTAAAATCAGCATCATAAGTGATATATCAGAATATACTTTAACTCATAATATAGTTTACTTGTGGGGAGTTTTTTTAACTGCCAACAGTGAAAAATAGGTGGCCCAATATAATTGAACCCCTATGCAACACTACATAGTTTGCTAAATTCCTATCTCCGATTAAATAATTATGTTCGTTTTAGTAAAGCCCTATCAGGTATACAATGATCACCGACTGGACTATATAGTTTGTGGTCCAAAATTGAAACCCCTAATGCAACACTACATATTTGCTAAAATTTCCTAATCTCCGATTTTTTTTAAATAATTAATGTTTCTTTTTTAGTAAAAGCCCTATCAGGTTTTTTACAATGAATCACCGACTGGACTATATAGTTTGTGGTCCAAAAGAGGGACGTATGGCCCTCCATTAATGGACTACATCAATTTTAAGTTAGTGTCATTTACCTCTTTTTTTCCCCTAATGACGTGGGGCCCCTTAAAACAACTACCGTTTTTTTTATTGCCCAAACTAACTACGTCCCGTTTTTTTACTAAGTCCTAAAGACTAATAACTTTCGTTTTAAACCTTGGCTTTAGAACACTTATTGTTCAAAAATCATCAGAACATGGAGAAAATGAAACTGTAAAAGTTGGAAAAAGCACCGTAGAACAAGAAGCAATGTTCTTTAAAGTTAAGCTCCAAAATCCAAATTACTTCTCTGTAAATTTGATCACCGAGTCTGTGGGATTACAATTGATTTTTTTCCCTATTCATCCCACTAGGTCCCCCCGTAGAAATTCAGCCAGTTCCTTGAAATTTTTTTCCCATCCTCTAAATTTTTAGACTTAAAGTGTTTTCAAAAATCTTTGGATATTTAGTTTTCAATGTTAAAGTTTGTTGTATATTATGATGAGTATCAACTCCAATTTTGGAGTCAAATGTAAGGGCTTTTTGTTTTTTTTTTTATAGTATCCTCAAATGCATATTTATTTCTTTATAGTTATGTTTAAGTGTTGATATACAACTATGAAGGATGAAGACCAAGGAAAGGACATAACTGAATAAAAAAATTGAAGAGCAGCAAAAGTGAAGAAAAAACAATCCTGGAGATCGGAAAGAACACTCGGTGAACCATTTAGTGGAATATCAACTCTCTCAAATTTATAGAATGGGAACTACGGAAGAACAATGTTTGTTTGGCAGAACGGTGAAATCATCAAATGTCGTTCGGATCATTTCCCGCGATAAGAGAAAAATGGATTGCCCCAAAAAGATAATTGGCGGAGATGTGGTGAAAGGCCAATGTAAAATTGTGATGGAAGATGACACTTAGTTGATCACCAACCGGTTTTGTGTAGCACGACTTAACCTGTCGAGTGGACTTTCAGTCTTAATTATGGGAAACTATAAATTGGATTCTAAATGTATTGTTTGAGAGTTTTGTCTCTGTTTTTTCTCCCGCTAGCTATTAACAGTTTTTTCCCCCCCATTTAGAATTCGAGGTTTTTTTTATCGATTTTTATTTTTGAGTGTACAAATTTTGTAATTTTTAGATGGATGAGAAAAGGGGGGGCGGTGGGAAGGCCAGGGGAAAGGGCGGGAAACGCCTTCCCCAGAGTATGGCTAATGTATTTGGATCTAACTGGGGCCGCTAGGGGGAGGAGGAGGAAGACAAAACGGCCAGGTTTTTGGGGGGGGGATTAGTTTATGTGGGTGTTTTGTTGAGTGAGCATGATGAATGAGGGTGTTTATGTTGTTTTCGGAGTAAATTGGTTTTGGTTAGAGTTTGGGGTTTAATCATACCTTTAGTTTTTTTAAGTTAGAATTTGTTTCAATGCACATATTAGAATTAGAGTTTTTAGCCTTCCAGGAGAAGGGAGTTTTTTTTTGGACCAAATTGCTTTGTTTTTTTTTTAGTTGGTTGGTTTTTTTTGTTTTTTTATTTTTTTTGGGTGTTTGTTTTTTTTTAGGGAGTTTGGAATAGTGGACTTGAACTCCCGAACTTCTCACCTCGCTGTCTTCCTTTCGTCCCCTTCGATCCCATGAATGAAGCCTATCCCTAATTGCCTGCCGTGGTGAAAAGTTCTAACTCTGGGCCGAAAGCTATAGTATGGCTGGGAGCTGTTATTTCCGGGAGGGGGAGGCGTTGAGCCTGAGCGGGGACGGGGCACCCAGTTGAGGGCGGGGTATCTTAGAATTGTGACCACTTGTTGGGATTAATGGAGTAGGGACCGAGGACGGGTTTATCCGGGGTAATCTTAGAATTCCTCCATCGAGGTTTTTCCCCCCTCTCCCCCTCTCCCCACACATACCACATAGTCACGCGCCGCACCCCCAAAAAGCCGTGCGACGAATCGCGGTTACAGAGGGTCTCGCTGCTTAAACGAAGGCGTGGAGGAAGGAATAATTTTAGCATATGGGGGGCTATCGGTGGGTCGGTTATTGCGTTCTATCGCAGTAGATCTGGACTCTTCGGGAAGAGTCTTGAATTAGTGTATAATGGACCTTGGGGAAGTCTTGGACCTGGTTCGATTTACCGTGAGTATCTGAAGTTCGAGAGGTCGAGCTGCATCTAAATGGATCCTCCTCCACTAGGTACTCCCCATCTCCCATCCTATACTCCTTCCCTCTTTCTTTCTCTTCCGCCGTTTTTGTTTCTTACTTGTTTTTTTTTTTGCTTGCTGCTTTTGATGAGGCCAGTCGGTCCTCCTTGGTTTCCCCTTCCCCCCGCGTTTCGTTTTATCATCGCTCCTAACCGATCGAGAGTGCCAACGAGACTGCCGGATTAAGGGACGAGACAGTTTATAGCGTGAAGAGGGGGTGGGGTTTGGAAAGAAGGAAGCCGGAAAGCCGTAATAGGTTGTCTTTGCGGGGGGGGGAGGGAAATGCAGGTGCCCCACCGAAAGGCCCCAGCCGACACACAAGGGGGCAGAAAGGGACCAGGACAGGGGAAAAAGCACCCCGAGGGGCAGGAGAAGCCGATGAAGTGAAGCACAAGCCCCAAGAAACGCCACGCCCATAGGGGGACGGGCGACGACGAAAGTCCCACCGCTGGGCCGCCAGAGGGGTTGGCGAATTGCGGACGTTGGGTGATGGGGTGAGGGCCAGGAGGCGATAAGGGCCTGAACAGGGAGGTGAGGAGGGGGGGTTATAGACGCAGGGGGTCCCCCAAGGGTTGGTGAAGGGGGGGGGGAGATAAAACACAAGGGTGGGCGGAAACGACCGGGCAGGGCGATGGGCAGTTTGGGGCTGCAAGGGTGGAACGTGGTTTGCCATATGGGAATGAAAAGCAGGTGGGAGGGCCCCTAAACGCAGATTCAAACATATGAGGTTGGAAACGTATTCCCGGGTAAATGACTTTCCGAAGTGGAGGACCCACAAGGGTAACCTATAGGAGGACCCCCAACTTGGAGCTTCAACACTATAGGCCATGCCAAACGACGACCACAAACCGACGGCCAACCCGACAAAGGAGACGGCCCCCTCAATGGATGGCAAAATAGATGTGAAGGCCGTGCAAGACCTAGAGGTAGAGGCAACTGCAACAGCAACAACACTAACAGCTAGACCCAACTCGATGGGCGTGGTCTCCCCACGGACCGTCCAACGAACATGTTTAGGTCCGTCCGATGGTGGCCTGTGAAGTTTTTCTACATATTTCTGTTAGGACTTGGGGTTTTTGGGAAAATTTTAACACCAGTCTTATAAAAAATTAAGAGGGACGGTTTGTTTTGAGCGTTTTTTACCAGGTATTTTAAGAGTACAAATTCCATTCATAATCTCATTATAACCCTAAATCCTAAATAAACACATTGAACGCGTTGGTGGAGATGGTTTGTTGGAATAGTTGGAGGATCAAAGGTTTTCCTCCCAAGGTTTCGGTCCCAAAAACCTCCATGAGAGTTTTCAAGGGTGAATATGGGAGCTTTGAATATGGTTCCTTCAATGGAGTTTTCTATTTCAATTCTCATGGATTTTCTTTATAACAAGGTATGTGAGTGTCTTCCATCTCAAGCTTTCCTATCACCTAGAGACCAGTTTTCAAAGATGAGTTTTTTCAATGTTTTTCCAAAAAGATAAAAGTCCAATAATCTATTCCTAAGTTTCTTGGGTTTCTTTGCAATGAAAGGTTTTCAAAACGATTAAATAATTAATGATGAAATGATGTATAATTGAATGTTTTCCAAATAAAATTTCCTCCATAACCTTGACATTCACAAATCTTTCATTTAAAAAAAATATGAGTTTTATGTGAATAATGCTTTGATATTGAATGAATGCATGTGTAGATCGTTATGGGGTTATTTGGATTTCATGTAATAGATTATGGTTTAAGTCGTTTATAATTTTGTTTTTTCAATTTTTTGCTAAGTTGGATATTGTAATATTCCCTTTTAGATCTATTGAATTTTTAATGCTTAAAAAAAAATTTGATTATTGAACTCAAGGGGTTTATGACTTTATTTAGGTTTTCCCCACATAGAATTTGATTTAATTAATGAATAATAGTAAAGTTAATAATCTAGGTTGAATAAGTTGGATTGAATGATTGGTAATTTTGTCCCTAGTTTTTCCGTGAATAATTGTTTTATAATTATGTTGCAGTGTTGGGTTATGGCATGGGTAAGAGCCCCCCCTTGTCCATATCGAATTTTGGTGGGGTTTTTTGAATCGGTTTTTTGAGTTGTTTTTTGAGAAGGAAGTGGTGCTAAGCTTCCGATTTTAACTTTATTTTTTTTTTCTATTAATTAGACTTTCCAATTAATGTTTTTTGATTGGTATGGTTCCACTTAATGGTGCGATGTTTTAATGTGTTTTTTACTGGCAATTACTGTCTCCCCTTGTCCGACGTTACATTAAGTATTATGATGATCATGTACTTGTCGGCACTACTTGAAGTAAACATGAATTTGTTTTGTTTGTATAGTTGTTTATATAAACTAAATGAGTAACTGTCCCCTTATCTATTAGTGCCCAATGAATGTGAAAAGTAATGGTGGTTTTTTTTTCTTTTCTATGTAATGTTCGGAATCATATAGACCTATAAACTATGTGGTGCTTGTAATTGCAGTCTTTAAGGTTTTTATGATGGTTTTGTGTTTTTCCTAACTTTGACGTAATGTGAATCCTTTATAATGGTTATGTTGATCATGATAGGTAAGTGTATATCATGACTTAAAGATAATAATGATTATTCCTAAGTGGATTAAAGAATGATATGTCATATGTGATAAGATAAAGAATGTTGTGTCTTGTTTTGTAGACTTGTGTCCCTTACTTGATATTTGTATGAATGATATGATATTATGATATATCTCGACTAAGTAGGCGTAGTTCACCCCTGTCATGTATGAACGAAAGATATGTGAGACACCTTAATTGATGTTTTTAAGAGGTCCATGTCGGGAACCTTTAAACCTAGTGGGCAATGTTATAAATGTGAAGTTCCAAGAGTTTTTTTTTGTAAGTGTAATCAATCTGTAAACGAATGGTGGAATGTAGGATAAATGGTGCTTTGAAAGACTTATAAATCCACATTAGGGAAAGTCCATAATGATCTATCTTATCCCCCGCCATTGAAAGGTAGTCCTATGGACCTCCCCTTTGAAGGGTGAATTTGTTAATTTGGGTTTATGAACTAGTAAGGAACCTTCTTTATGTGATGCTTTAATGTTAATTGTCAAATTACTCCCCCTGTTGAGAACCAAAGCCTTTCCACCGAGTGATTTAAATGTTTTGAATGTGAAGTAGATCTCCTTTAGAATAATACTACAGAATAATGTAACCTCTACTTGAAAAATGAACTGAGAGTGACATACAATCCCTTCATATTCCCTTGAAACCGTTGGTGCCTAAATGGGAATGTTTTGTTTCTAGTTGTCTACCTTTTTGGCAAACAGTAAACACTGTCCATCGTTAGTAGTTTTTTAGAACTCCGGGCCCTAAATGCTTTTTTCTTTTTTTCTCTAACCCATGTTAATGTCCATTTTATTTTGCCCTATGCTCATCATATAGGATAACCTACTAGAATTAGAAAAAGTTTTCTAGGAAGTTTTAGGTGGTGGTCTGGGAAACACTATTGGCTAGACCATTTTCCTAGTCTTGAAGGTGTTTTTGTGATGTCCCTAGGTATTCTCCAAACCATTACTTGAATGTTCCCCTTTTATGTGATGATATAGTCTTAAATTTTTAAGTGTTAACAAAGTGGTTTAAATGGAATAAGTTACTTATATTGCGTAGAAGGGTTTGTAATAGTGTAAGGTATAAGATGGGGCATAGGGAAAAATGGTCACTTCCTTGTCTTACCTAGATAAGTCCTTTAAAGAATGACTCAAGTTAGGGAAGAGGGTTTGAATATGTTTTGACATGATGCTAAGCCTTAGGTTCATTTCCCCCTTAAGGATGTTTATTTAGGTAAATCTTAAAAGGTCATCATGGACGTTATCTCTTGAATACTTAAGTTAAATCTTTTTGATAGCCTTTGGCAGGAAGAATGTCAAATATATCTATGTGTTTTGAGTGTAATTAAATGTGAATGATTCTTATCCTACATGTGGTATGAGGACTCTTAAGTGTGTGTGGTAAGAAAATTATATGAGCGGATCCCGCGTTCACAATTTTCCCACTGCAACATACCCTCAGAATCACCTTTTGGTAGGTTGGAAGATTCCTCATGTTTCAATGTAGATGTGTTCTTTTTGTAAATGTATTTTTGATATCAAATTATGGGTTTGTCCCTTAAAGGATCATTTAGGGGTGTGCTTGAAAAGGGTTTTTAATGGGTGGTAATATCTTTTGTTTTACTTAAAGTGGAAGTCTTTTAGGATAGCCTTTTTTTAGTGAGGGAACTAATGTGCTATAGGTTGTGCCCCAATTTCGGGATGTGAATGGGAACTTTCACTGTAAAAGTGAATTAGTTCACTGTCATTGAAGTGAATTTCACTATAAAATTCCCCTTAAATGTGACTAATTGCTTTAAAGGTTGGTTTTTTTTTAAAGTGTGTGTTTCCTAAGTTTGTTGTTTTTTAAAATGTTTTTCTTATGCTTGTAGTTTATATATTTTTTAAAATCGAAATTCATAACTAGTATGCTTTTTTTTTGACTAACTGTCCTTTTTCCAATGATTTTTTTGGCATGACTTTCCATAGACTTGGTGCATCTAATGTTGCTTGAACCCTTCCTTTTTCCCGTTTTAACTTTATGTAGGGAATTGGAAGTCTTGATGTTGCAATGAAAGGATTGGAGATGTTTTCTAAGTCTTGAAGATGAAGTATTGGTGAGGTCCTCATCCTATTTCGCCGGACATATCCTCATGTCCCTTATGTCCCAGTAGTCCCTTTTTATTTCAGCGTCTTTATATGGTTAAGTCCCCCCCTCAAGTAGTATATACTCTAAGTTGAAAACGGTTTGTTTCAAGTAAAGTGTGTAAAGTGTTGTTTAATGTTTTAATGGAAGTTCTTTTCACTTTTTGTATAAAATGTTTTAAAAAGAGTTGTTTTTCTTCATGTGGTGAAGAAACCTTTTTTAATTCTTAATCATTTTAAGTAATATTTATTATGAAATAAATGATTATGATAGTTCCTTCGAAATTGTGAACTTTCCTTGTTTGGACGTCTCATTTGCCCTGTTAAGACTCAATGATAAACACTAACTTCTGAGGGGGCGTGTACGTTTGTGGGGTCATGACAAGCATGGTATCAGAGTATTAGAGGTTTGAGCGAGTTGTGTCCCTTAGTAGTTCTTTATACAAACATGTATTTTGAGTCTTGTTTTTAATAATGTGAAAGTTTCCTCCACAATTATAATTAGGAGTCTATTGGTGCCTTTTAGAAATTTTCACTTATCCGATTCCTCTAATATTGGGGTCCCCCCCCTAGTGATTTGTAATATGGTGGTCTTTTCCCTAGTTTCCTCCTTATGGTGTT
The DNA here is from genome assembly GCA_027704765.1 of Solanum habrochaites. Classification (NCBI taxonomy): domain Eukaryota; kingdom Viridiplantae; phylum Streptophyta; class Magnoliopsida; order Solanales; family Solanaceae; genus Solanum; species Solanum habrochaites. The sequence goes on along the minus strand of JAKWJA010002499.1, from coordinate 23,167,741 downwards.
TGGTCCCCTTCGAGGGGTTTTTACATGTTATGAATTTTTTTGGGTTGGGGGATAGAAAAATATGAATTATACTTTTTGTTATGAGGTGGTGAGTTAGATTGGGTGGTTTTTTTTATCTTAGATAGTCCCCCCTTGGTTTACCTTTTTTGAAATATAGTGTCGTTTTGAAAAGACGTGGTAAGGTACATTTTGTTTTTTGGAAAACCTTGAGGAGTCGTTAAAAGATCGTTTGGGGGGGAAAGTTGGCCTAAGACCCCACCATCGGAGCGGAGGTATGTGGAGATTCCAAAGAGTAAAGGTTGAGTTTCCACCTGTAATGGGGTTTAGGTAATTAGATGAAATGAACCTTTGAGGTTATTTTAAAAAAAACTTGCTACAGAAGTATTAGTAAAGGTTAAGGTTCCTTTGAGGGAAGGTTCCTGTATAGTAATGTTATGTTCACCTTAGAATGGGTTTTCCCTCCTAAGTGGGGGAGTATGGTGAAGGAGTATGGGTTGTTGGGAAAATGAGTACCCCGTTAACTTTTTTCCTTAGTGTTTGTTTTATTCAATCCCGACACCAAGAGTAGTTTAGTAACATTTGGATTTTTTATAGGATTCTTTTTGGCGGAAGAGTTGAGTTTTTCCAAATATTCACCTTATGAATTATGCATGTTTTTTGTTGAAAGTTTTTTTTTTCACTGCAAAAATGAGTTTTTATGCTTGTATCTTTCTATATTCTTCAATGTACATCAGTGGTAGGTTTGATAAAATTGGTTTTCCATAATTTTGAAATTGCGCCATGTTCTAAATGATTTTTTATGAGATAGATTTGTTTACGAATTTTAACAGACACTTTTCCTTAGTGGTTTTGGCATTGTTTTGAATTTTGTGAACATTTTTTCCGACTGAAAGGTTTGCAAGGGAATTTTCTGCTCACTATAGACATGTTGCAAAAAATTGAACCTAATTTCCCTTTTTTTTTTGTTAATGTGTTTTAAATAGAGGTTAGAATGTTTATTTGTTAATATGGACGTACAAAAGAATTATATTGAATATAAAAATGAGTTTTTTGCTAGTTTTAGAATGACAGCAAATGTGAGTTTTTGTAGAATTAGTTTTTTTATAGAGTTGTTTTTTTTTCTAGTTTTTTTCTCGTTTGGTGGTGTGATTATTTTATTGATGTGAAAGTGACTTTAATCTTGGTGTTTTATTTCCCATACTTTTTATGAGATTGTTTATATTTATGGTATGAGTTTGTTCTATTGAGGTTCTTACCTTTGGGGGAAGTGGTTTTTTTGGAGGTTGCCAAGTGTCATTTTCGCGACAAACATATTGTCCCCCATGGGTGGGGGAGAATGTAAGAACCCCCAAAATGACTTTAGGTGCATCTGATAGCTCAGCATGGGTTTTTTCATCATGGATCGTCTAAGGTCCTAAAATGGGTTTCATAATGTGGGGTATGAGGTTTAATGTCTTAAAGAGTTTTTTTAGGTTGCATTTTGAAGAAGTCAACTTCAAGGGACGACTAAAACGTTTTTCGACGACTTAAGTCACCTATGTACCTCATATGTGGTTTTCTATGTCCTTTTTTATGTGTGGAATTAATGATGTTTGTTTATCAGATCTTAAAAATGATTTCTTATGTTTTGTAGATTGTCCCCAGTGTGTCCCACAAAGATTGTACCGTGAATGTTTTTGGGATTCAAACGTCTTTAGGAAAGCCCATGAACATTTTTAAATGTTTTTTGGCCTTAAAATGACCTTGCCGTAATGAATTTCATGTTTTCAATATAGTGTGTTTTTTTTTTTACATGTTTTGTTTTGGATGAAACTCATGTGGTAAGGTCCCCTAAACTCGTTATTCAAACCATATTGGTTTAGAAAGCGTTCAGGTACGACTTCGGAAGTAAGGCCCACAAGGGGCCCGCTAAAAAGGAGGTGACCCAACCTTGTGAGCTTAAACGGGCTTCCCCAGGCAAGTGGCAAAACGACCGGCCAACCGACCAGGAGATTTGCCCGTCGATGGATGGATCGATGGACCCCTGCAAGATTGGAGGTTGGTGATAAACTGCAAGAGAAAAAACAACGAGACCCTATCGACGGGGACGGAGTGGTCTCAACCACCCACGGACAGTCCCATGTAGGCCTCGATGGTGCTGGATGAAATTTTGGGCCTTCAGTTTTTCCCTGTTAGGACTTTTGGGGTTTTTTTCGATAAATTTCACCTAAACCTCCGTTAAAAAATAAGTGTAACGGGTTTTTGTTGGTTTTTTCGCGTCTTCCTGGGTCATCTCCGGTCCTCTCCCGCCTCATTATAACCCAACCACCATAAATCAAAACCCGCATTCCCTCCCAAAAGGTGGTCGTATGTGTGGTCGACCCTACCAAAACCTCCCATGAAGTGTTCAAGATGAAGATGGAGCAAAATGAGATGTGTTTTCGGTCAATGGAGTTTCCGTGCTACAATGATCATGGGGTGTGGGGTTTCCGGCGAAGAAGCGGACGAGGGGTTGTCGGCAGCGAAGGCGTTGCGAGCAACGTGAGAGCCAAGGGCAAAGGAGGATGGGGTTCAAGGGGGGGTGGGGGAACAAAGGAGGAAAAGGCGGGAAGTTTGCCGAACCCGAGACGTGGGGTGGGGGGCAGGATAGTGGGGGGGGCAAACATGGAAGAAGGAGGAAAGGGGATAGCGAAGGGAGGGGGGGGCCCAACGAGAGGCCCAAGGCAACCCCCGGGGGCCTGCACACAACGAGCGGCAAGGGGGACAAAAAGAGGGGGGAGGTGGAGCAGGGGGCGTGGAGACGTGATGGAAGGCAGAGTGGAGCGGGAAAAGGTGGGGGGGCCCGGGGGTGGAGTCATGGACGTATTAAGGTTAAAATATTTATAGCTATGTTTCATTTTGATCAAAATTGAATTATTGTAAAATCTTTTTAAGATGTATTGAATATATTCGCCTTTTATTGAATTGGATATGGGGGTGGTGTTGGGGGGTGGGGGGGTGGTTTACAAAAAACCGCCAAAGACGCCGCACCCACCCAGCGCCCCCAGTTTTTAGAGGGGAAAATTTTGAGAGGAGGTTATGGGCTTTAGGATTAGAGGGTAGTGAGACGGATTAGGGCGGTGGGTAAGAAATTGACTATCAGGAGGAGAATGGGTTGGAGCGCGAGTATGTTGGCAGAAAAAAACGGGGTACTGGTTTTGTGGGGAGGAGGGGGGGGGGGTGTGAAGAGGAGGTTAGGCGATGGAATGAGGTGTGGAGGGTTGTCGGTATGTAGGTAGGGTGGGGTTGCCATATGTTTACCCTACTTTTGTTTATTTTGTTCGTGTATCAGTACTTCGCTCTTTCTTCTTTCTTTGTCCTTCTTTTTTTCTTTTCTTTTGGGTCTCTAGTTTTCTCGTTGTTTTTTTTTTCTTCCTCCTTTTCTCTCCCCCTTCTCGCTTATAGGATTTTTTTCTCGCTCTTCCTTTTTCTTTGTGTTCCTCTGTGTTTTCTCTTAGGACTATCCATTTCTCTGTAGTGTTCTTGTTCTGCGCTTCTTCGCCCCCCCCGCACACCCCCACTACCCCCCAACCCCCCCCCCCCCCTGCCCCCCCCACCTACCCCCCCCCCCCCAACTCCCCACCACCCCCCCTACCCCCCCCCCCCCCCCCCCGCTCTCCCCGCCCCCCCCCCCCCAGACGCCCCAACGCCCCCCCCCCCACCACCCACCCCGCTCACTCCCCCCCCGCACCCTCGACCCCCCCCCCCCCCCCAAGCCATCGCGCCCACGCCACGAGCACCTTCCCCTTCCCTGCCTCCAAATCCCGCGCACCCGCCATTTCGGCTGCCCCGCTCACGATGCGGCCCCGACGCCCCCCGCCTGCCGCGGCTCCTGTTGGGATGTTTTTGTGGGTTGGTGTTTATTTTAGTCATGAAATTGTTTTATGGGGATGACTAGCGATGTTTTTTAGTAAACTTTGTGTGTTGCTGGTGACCCGATATGTTATTTTGTTGGTTTTTGGGTTTGGGGGGTTTCCCCCCCCCCGGCTCCCCGCCGCGGCCCCCCGTCCCTACACTCGGCCTCGCGCCCCGCCCTCTAAGTCGGCGAGGAATTGTAGGGGTGAGGTAGAGCTAAGGCGAACCGGCTATTGGCGACTCTGAGCCGTCTACCGCCCAACAGTAACACCCGAATCAACGCATACCTAACTCGCGGTGCACTCAGCTTGCGATCCGTGACAAGGGGGGGGACGGTTCGATTAACAGGAGTAAGAGCTACACCTAAGTGCTTCGGAGGAGTACCAGCAGGGGCCGGACACTCCCAATGCAGGTGGGAGGTCCTGGGGTCGGCTGAAGGAGCCACTGTGGATCATCGATAAAACAGAGCGGCGGGCAGCTGAGGACATGATTGGTTGTGCTGCAGGGGGTTTGGGGTGCTGTGGCGATCTAGTGATCCCAATACGTAGCTGAGATCTTTACAGTGTGCGGATAGCGGGGACGACTGCGGATGTGGATGGAAAGACGGCCTCATGCAGACAGTAGTGTTAGTAGCGCACTGGTGGTGCAAGGTCAGGGGCCGCATGGCGGGGCGTGGACCGTCCTCCCCCCCTCGCAGCCGCCTCCTGCTGACCCGAGTGGTGATGTTTGAGGAGTAGGGGGGGCGGACATAGGGCTGGAACGAGACCCTTCACGATCCTCTAGTGATATAGGTAAGACGGAGAAGTACACGAGGAAATAAGGACTAGAAGATACACCTTGGTACCAGAAGGGGCTGCTGTCCCCTCGGTTGCGTGTGTGTGTAGCTGGCCGCAAGTAGACATCACCCGTACTAGTGGGGGGGCTGGGGAGGCTACACTTCATTTCGGGGAGGGGACAGGCGAGTCGAGTGGACAGGATAAGGCAGAGGGTAGAAACAGTGGGCGTGGCCAGTGGAGGGATGTGGAAGCCTGCCAACGGCTAGCAGGGGGCGATTAGGGACAAGAAACAACACTCGTTTATTCGTTGAGGATGTGGGCACTTTTGTTTTACTTTGATTTTTTTCTTTTATATATACTCTTTTGTGTTTCTTTTTTGCTTTTCTTCTTTTTTCTTTTATTTACTATTTTCTTACTTTTTTAGTTCTTTCCTTCTCTAGCTTTCACTCTCGATTCACATTTATGACAATTTAGCAGGCTTTCCCTTGGAAAATTCCTACCGCTTCAGCCAACACCCTTAAGAAGAAAATCGATGCCTGTCAGGGCCGATTAAGGGATGGATGGACAGGTTGGAAACCGCGGACGGGGGTCGGGGAGGCTGCAGGTGGGAAACTTTAGGAAACGCGACGATTAGTTGTTGGATAGAGTAAGGCGCCAGTTGCAAATGACTAAAAAATCTGACGGAGTAAGAGCAGCGGAGCGCCTGGCGCTGAGGGAGAGTCCTGAGGCTCGTGGTGTCCAAAATTGGGAGAAGGAAGGGAGCAGAGGGGTGTTAGGATGGCTGGAAGGGTTTCACAATTATAGTGATCTGTAAATGTGGGTGATGTTGGTGGTGTGTGTCGTGGAGGGGAAGCGAGGGGTTATAAATGTAGGGTGGAAACTGAAACGCGTACGGAGTGGGGATGGTTGTGGATGGTGTGTTGTTGAAGAGGGGTTGATGGAGCTTAGAATGGGTGTTAGGGTAATGTACGGGGGGGTTAGAGAGGGAGTGTGAGTCTAAGGTACATGTGTGGGGGGGTATTCGCCCTCACGATTTTCTTCTCGGTATAGTTGTCCCACATAGGCCCTTTCTTGGGATTACTTTAATTGATTATAAGAAAAAGTATTATCTATGTTTGGCATTAGGATTGATGATGTGTAATTTAAATTTTGACCAGTTTTCATCAATATTGTTTATAATTTTTTTGGTTTTGATTTGGTTTTTGGTTAGGTCCTATGGGAAGGGGCCTTGTGGTATTGAATTTTGGTGATTTTCCGCATTGGGGTTTGTTTTTGAGGTATTGATAAATGAGTGTGGTAAAGCGTTTTCCCCTATTTTCCTTATTTTTTATATTTAATCTTTGACTTTTTTATGTTTTTGTGATTTTTGTAATGGTCCCACCTTATGTGGGATGTTGTTTATGGTTCCTTTTTTTACTTGGAATTAATGTGCCTTGGGTCCTCTGCGGTTACTTTATGTATTTAATGGTTAAATTCATAGCCCCTTGTTTGGAACCTACTTTAAGTAACCAAGAATGTTTTTTGTATAGCTGTTTATGTGGAGTAAATGAAGTATTTTTCCTATTAATTATGTGCAAGATAATGTGGAAAGTATGTGTGTTTTTTTTTCTTTCCAAATGTATTTTAGGAAATCATGTAGACTATGACTATGTGCTTCTAGGGCCGTTATTCCTTAGGTTTTGATTCATGGTTTGTTTTTCCTACTTGAAGTATATGAAATTTATAATGGTTATATTTGATGATGATATGGAAGGTGTATATGAATTTACTGTAAAGATGATAATGGTTTATTCCTACGTGCCTTTAAGAATGATATGCTATATGTTGATAAAGCTTAAATATTGTTTGTGGTTCCCCCCCCCACTTGTTTTAGTTAGACTTTGTGTCCGCTTACTGATGATACGTAATGGAAATGATAATAGATATTCTGATATTTCCCTTGACTAGGTGTCTTAGGTGTCACCCTTGTCCCATGGTAATGATGAAAGATATGTGATAACCGTTAGATGGAGGTTTAAGAAGGCGATGAATGTGGGAAACCTTAAACCTAGTGGTTAGGTTTATGATTGGGTTGTAAGTCGAGAGCCTTAAATGGTAAATCCTTCCATGTATTAATTGGTGGAAATGGCTTTTTGATTGGCTGGAACGACATCATATAATCCTTAATAAACTCATAATGAGTTATCTCTGTCTCAATTGAAAGGTATACCTAGTGGACCTCGTTTGTAGGGTGAATGTGATTGGATTATGAACTAGATAAGGAAACTCTTCAGGTGATCCTTTAGCGTAAAATTACTCTATGAGAATGAAGGCTAGCATAGAGTGATTATGTTATGGGAAGTATCTCTACTTGAGAAAAATGCGAGTAATACATGTACCTCCTATGAGATGAGAAGTAGAGTGCATAGAAAGCCTTTTCATATTCCTTACCATGTTTTCCTAATGGTGTTGTGTCCCCTAGTTTCTACCCTTGGCCAAGGTAGAAACACCCTCCATCGGAGTAGGTGTATAAACTTCTGGAGTCCTGCTTTGCTAACCTGTGTCTATGTTCGGTTTTTATTTTCCTATTCTCCCCTCATCCATATAGGATACCTACTAGCAATTAGAGAAGTTTCTATGAAGTCCCCTAGGTGAAACTTATGAGACGCTTTCTAGACAATTGGCACAATATGCTTTCTGAAGGTGGTTTAGTGAGAGTCCCTAGGTGTCTTTGTCCTAGACCCATTTATTTGAATGTCCTCTTGTGATGAACTGTAGTTCCCTTAAAATGAACCAATGAATGTAATAACTTACGTTTTTTAATAAAGTAGGTTTTTTTAAATGAATAAGCCACTTTTACCTTATTGTAATTTAAGGGTTTGTCTTAGTTTGTTTGTAAGGTGTTGAAGGGGGCAAATAGGAAATAAAATCACTTTGCTTATCTTTGTTACCTAGATTAATTTCCTTAAGCAATGAATCTAGTTTTTAGGGAAAAGGCTTGTAAATATGTAGACACGATCCTATGAACCTTTTCCGGGTAGTCTTTAAGAATTTGTTTTGTAATCCTTTGAAGAGGTTCAAATCATGGTTGTTTATCTTTCTTTTATTTTACTTAAGTTAAATTTTTGTTTGATAAGCCTTGGAAAGGATAATGTAAATATCATCCATGTGTTTGATGCTTTTAAGTTGAGATTTGATTCTGTTTAGTAGTCGTTTTTCTGCATACTAATTGAAGTTTGTGTGGGGATTTTTATGGGCGGTCGTTTCAAGATAAATGTAGAATCATTTTGGTAGTAGGATTCTCCAAATGTTTCGTATGTTTTAATGGTGTCTTTTGTAAAAACGTATGTTGATCTCAATTCTTGGATTGTTATTTTGTTTTGTAAGGATCATTTAGGTAATCTTTTGAGGTGTATTGGCGGTTCCTCTTTTGGTGTTTCTTAAGTGGGAGTCTTAGGAATAGCTGTTTTTTTGTGGAGGGAATCATATGCTATTAAGGTGGTTCCAAGTGAAGGAAAGGAAAATTCAGTTGTACACTTTTGGTACAGTAAAGTTGTCTTCAACTTGTAACATTTTCCTAAAAATGTGACTATGTCTTAGATGATTTCGTTATCGATTTTCTTAAAGTTTCCCTTAAATGTTGTTTTTTCTTAATTTTTTTATAGTTATGATGTTTTTTTTAAATTGAAATTCATGAAAAGTAAAATGTTTTTAAATTCAATAAATGTCCCCCTTTTTTTCCACATGGTTTTTTTTTGCATGCCTAACATACTTAGTGCATCTAACGTTGGTAACCCCTTCTTTTCCTTTTTTGAACTAATAGTAGTTAAATTTTAAAGTCCTTGATGTACAATGGGAGGAATGGATAGGTTTCTCTATAGGCTTGAAATCGATGAAGAAATTGGTGATTTTTTTTTCATGGAATTCGAGGAAAATATACACTGTTCCCCTTTTATGGTCAGTTAGTTAAATTTATTTTTAAATCTTGTTTTTTTTTGGGATTTAGTCCCCCCCCCATGTATTGTTTACCCTCCTAAAGTTTGTAAGATGGGTCAACTAGATGGTGTAAAGATGTAATTTTTTTGTAAGAAAGTTTTTTTTCTGCTTGTTTATGGTTTATAAAAGAGTTTTCTTTTCGTTTTTGTTTGAAGGAAAAAGTTTTATGTTTCTTTAACTCATTTTAGTATGTTTTATTATTTTTTTATGCATGATTACAGAGGCTTAGAATGAGACCTTTCTGTGAAGTCTCCATTTTGCCGTTGGTGATGAACACAAGGATACTCTAACATCTAGGGTGAACTTGTGGTACGTGACAATCGAAAAATGGTTTTGTTTTAAATCATTTATTGAAGTTGAATTGTTATTTATTTGCGTTATAGTTGAATCAAATATTCTTTTTTGTGTTTTTGTTGTTTGTTTTGAGTAGAAGATGAGATTATCGTAAATGGGAGTAATGGTATCCAAGTGGGCCACCAAGATGACATTGAAAATTTGAATGACGTAAATGACCCAATTCAATTGAGCCACATTTTTGCAATTTGTCTACATCTTGCTGAAGGAAATGTTGTCCTCCACATCATTAGAACAATGCTTCGAATCCTACAACTTAAATTATTACTTGGGGGCATGGCTCAAGAGGAACCACGTTAATTTAAGAATTTTTGTGGAAGTCCTATTGTTCATATGTCTTTAGTTAAGAACATATTATAATAGATCAATAAGTCCGTTTAGGTATTTTGTTTTTTTTTTCCCAATCCCCCCCCCCTCTTTTATGTGGGTGAAGGCTAACTAAATGGTTTTTGACTGATTTTATTGCAGGATCCCATCAACTCTTGTGATGAACATACCAACGTTCCAAGTGAGATTTTTTCCACTATCAAAGATGATGACTTTAAGATATGGCATCCAAGGTTTCGAATGATTGGAAAGTAAACCAATCAACTAGACGTTTCTGAGATTAAAGAAGTTGATGCTAAAAATGACAAACTCATGGACTTCCAAATAAATGTGTTTTGTTTTTTGCCCAACTCTTCTAATAGGAGGTCCCCCTCATTTAGTGGAATAAAGGTGTGGATGATCAACTTTTATCCTTTGGTAAGTTTTATATAGTAGCAATAGCCCTATAAAAGGACGCTTGTGTTTCTCATTAGGTTGTATTGCATGACAAAGAATCCAATAAGGTTGCCGGCAAAACACTCGTAAAAGATTTTAGTTTTTCTTTTTCTCGGTAACATTTTAGAATGAAAACAGAAGTAAGATAAAAAAGGATCAAGAGAGACCACAAAAATAAATAAAGTTATGACCCAGCTGGATTTGGTCTGTGCAAAAAAATGTCCCCATGGGGTAGTTGGGTGAAAATATTGTTTTTTAATGTTGGTGGGTGTGGGCGTAGTAAACCTTGATTGACTCCATTTTTTGGAATTTGTAACAATGAAGGAAGTGAATCTTCCTTTTTCTTAATTAAGGCCAAGTTTATCATGTTAGTCATCACACAGGGTTTGTTTTTTTCCACGTAAGGTCCATCAACCAAGGTATAAAACCTAATATCCAAAACCAGACCAGTCCATATTTTTTTTACTAGTGTGGGCGATGTTTCAACACAAAGATACTCCATTCAGTTAATTTGGTCCCTAAGTCACAACGAGCTAAAAAGTTTGATATTCGTTTTTTTTCTATGCAACTACATTATTTCTCATCGCAGCCGTGCATTTATTTTTGTTCGAATAACCATATTCACACAACACAAGTGTCAAAATTTTTTTTAAATGGGTCAAAAACCATTTACATTAATAATAAGGAGCCATAATCTCAAACATCCCCAAAACAATATCAAAACGCAATTAAAAGCACAAAGCCCCAATAGTATGTACAAAAGATAGACACAAGAGGTAGTTATAGAAATACCTTTACCCACCAAAAATAAATAGGCAGTTGTCCTCGAGTACAACAAAAGTAATACAGGGTTGATAAAACAACAGAGTGAGGTAAAGAAAGCTCTTTGTGAAACAGTCTCGCCATCTGTTGGGCCATAATTGTCCGTAGTCACATTATCAGCACTAGCTCCACTATGGCCTTCCATAGACGTGTTTTTTTTTTCAGTGTTGTTTATGAATGAATTGAGTTTTGTAAAATTTGTCTTTTTTCTAAATCTAGAAATTTCTAGTATATAAATGGATGGTTATCAGAAGGCCCTTTCCAATTAATATCCCAAGGTTACCCAAATCATTTTGTTTTTCCTTCCTAGGAAAGTAAAGTGAAAAATGTGGAAGTTTCAAAGTTAGTCTTACATCTTTTTTTTTCCTAAAATCTGCAATCTCACTTTTTTTAATGATGGTCCAATCTCTGATGTTAAACCCATGTAATACTTTCAACAAGTGGCTAATATATCCATGAGAGTGTCCCCAAATAAGTTGTCCATAGGGGTGGTCAAATTACTAAGGCTTAGGCTTAGCCTCTCATCATCCAAGTGCTCAGCCACTTTATTGTGGTTAGCCCCGCAACACCTGTTAAAATCCGCCTAAATTTTTTTCCCCATCTTACGGATCATGTACAAAGTAATGCTAGTTAGCTGGGAAGCAGTAGATGAATTAGGAACCTAGAAGTAACTGGAAGAGGGAACGGTCGATGGAGTAGGCAAAGAGGCCTATGCAGGTATCGACTCAACATAAACCTTTGGGGATGCATCCACCAAAGCCGCTCTCCTCTTGTATTCCTTTGTCCCTTAGTGGTAATAATGCGTAAGATATGATGTTTAAATTGTATATTGGGTGGATGTGGGGATGGTAACCTGATGTTTTAACTTCCCTATCGTCAATAGAACTTCAACATGCTAGAAATAGTTTTCTTATAACCAAAGATCCCGTGAATGAAAGGGAACGTCTACCCCGCTAATTTTGCTTCCCATGGCTATCTCTTGCCTCTAAATAACTTACCTCCCAAGTTTTAGTGGTTTTTTCCTTTGCAATGATGGGTATGAAGTAGGAAGTCTTTGGGTGATGAAGGATGTCCTCGTTCTTCGAGGGCATGATAAAGATGTTGTTACTCTTGAACCAAAATCAAGCGACAATATTCAGGGCCTTCTTCTCAATGAGAGTTCCTATCTTAATCCACCTCGGGTAGTGTATATATAGCATCGTGCAACTATAATGAAAAATAAAGGACTTCAAAATCTTGAAATACTTAATTTTGGAAGTATATGGAAATATGGAAAATTTATGTAAGTTAAAAGTAAAAACATTGTAAACTTTTAAAAAACGCCATAACTTCTTTGCTCCTAAGTGGAAATAGGTGTTATCCTCTATATTTTTTGTTAGAAAGACTTGGAAATGGTCCCTTTACAACCGACAAGTTTTTCAACGATGTTTTTCAGTTTGTTTCACTTTTCGTAATGAGTTGGAGTCATCCTTTTTTTTGAAGATGGGCTGTCTGATTAAGGAAATGTCCCAATCCGGAATTTTTCAAGGATGTGTTAGTCTTTTCACTACCATATTAAATTAAATATGTTTTTAAGAGTTTAATAAGGGTCAAATAAGAACTTAGTTAGTTTTTGAAGATGGGAATTTTCATGCTAAGGCTAAGGAGAAAGGAGTAAAAGAAAGACCGCAAAATTCACCAAGATCGTCAAATTAACTTAACAACTTAATCGGGGGTGATCCCTAAAAAGGTATGTGGGTCTATCTAAACATCGGCTCATTCACCCACATGCCTAACATGTTTGATTCAGCGTGATTTCATTCTAAAAGGATTGGATTATGAATGTTCTTGAATGTAGTTTATTGAATTGCTTTTGTTCTTGAATATGAGCAGAGATTTAAGAGTTCTTATTGATTTATGTGTTGTGCATGAATTCATTGGGTCATATCCTTGTAGATATGATGTGGGTACTTGAAATCTAAGTGAATTTGAGAAAAGAAGCCGAAAAGGAACCATTTAAAATAAGAAAATGAGTTGGGAAATTCGTTAGGTTTCACCTTCCCAGGGCCAAGCGTGCCGTGCCAATCCATCTGCAGCGCGCTAAAATAACGACTCTAAGTTTGAGGCCTAGCTTGGTCATGCGCCAGAATTGGCATTTTTTGCCATTTTTTTGTAATTCAATCTGATTAAGACTTTATAAGTGTTTCAACACTTCCTAATGATCGTAAATACTCTCAATGACTTCTAATCATATAGAAATCATCAAGAAACATGAATTTTAACATTGAATCCATAACATCAAATTCAAGGATAATTAAGAGCCTAGTCTAGAAAGTTCGTAGAGTCTTTTCATGAATTCTTTTGCAAATGCTTTGAACATTGTTTTATGACTTAAAGATCAAGTTGACTAAAGAGTAAAGATAAAGGGAAGAAGTTAATTTATAGTTTCGTAAGTCTTTTACAAACATTTTAACTTCGTTCGAAGACTTCAGTTTGAGTTTAATTAAGAGTAAAGTGATGTCTTTTCTTCAAAGATGTATATGGGGAGTAAATATTACAAAAGAATTATAAACATATTTTTCACATTCAATTAAGAGATGAAATTGAGATTTCCAAATACATTGAGCTACTTTTTAAGTAAAGAGAAAACTATGATTTCCAAGAGAGATTTCTATGTTAAGATTAAGAAATTATCTCAAACCAGCAAAGAACTTGTTTCAAAAACATATCAGCAAAGTACATTTTTTGGACAAGTATTGGGCACTGATATAGGGATTCGAGTTCATATTAACTGAAGCCCCCTAAACCATGTAGCCATCATGGGAAAACAAAGCATCATACTTTTTAGATGATTCTTTAGTGATTTTTAGCATAGATTAGTGTATCATTATAGTGAGTTTAGGTTTTATACCGATAGCAATGTATAGAATGGTCATTAGTAACGTGAGGTTACGCGGTGTACCATCACATAGGATCATAGTTGTTACGCCCCATTTTTCTCTCAAAACGGGTTTTGATGCACAACCTAACAACTCATTTGGGGTTTTGAATTTTGACGACTCGCCACCTAATGAATTGAGGCGTGTTAGGTCACCTATGTAACCTAACGAATTCTAACTAAGGTCAAAGAGCTAGAAATTAGGGTAAGGGTTTGAATTACCTTGAGGGAAAGGTGTTAGGCATACTTGGAAGTCTACAAATGTGGGTCCCGACCGTATATCATGCAATTTATGTAGGGGTTACAAGTACCAATTAAGGTCACTTCATTATTTAGTTTATTTAATTAAACATATTTTCTATGCGATAACATAAAATTAAACAATTAAGACTATTTTATTATTTTAAGTAAATAAGCATGAAAGACTAGGTGATAAAATAAACAATTAAAGTAACTTTATTATTTTGATTAATTAATTAACCATGCAAGACTAGGTGATAAGATCAACAAAGATTAAACAATTTCTCACATTGTTATTTTAATTAACTATAAGCATGCGAGACCAGGCGATAATAATATTAAACCATTAAGAGCTTTATTATTTTAATAAATTAATTAGGCATACAAGAATACGTGATAAAAATAATAAATACAACAAAACTAATCAATTAAAATGAAAAGATAAGCGAGGAGACAGAAAATATATAATAGATTAGAAATCAATTTTAATATTTTATTTAAACTACCCCAAGTAAATATAATTAAATTAAAACAAATAAAGGACAAAAGGTAAGGGAGACTATGATAGACTTTTTGGATAAGCACCCCACTTTTCTTTTTTATTTTCCGATAGTCTTCCGTATAGGGGCAAAGAGAACAAAGTTTTGTCTTTTCAAGCCTGAGTCGACGTCATTATCTCCGTAGGTCCAACTACCCCTACCCCACCCCTGCATGTATTTCTTCATAAAAGGTTCCTACCGTCCCCGCATAAGGTCGAAGAGTCTTTGGACTACTAGTATAATAGTTTAGACAAAATAAAATATAACGCCCTCCTAGACACAAAGCAAAAGAAAAATACTGGACGAAATTTGACACATAAAATCTCAAGTTTTCCTCTACATTCTGTTCTTAACATGTTAGCAAACACATATATAGTGAAAGATCTCATGCGAGTATGTGAACAAACAAGCATACATATTATAACAATATGACTAAATTTAGAGGCCAAATAATTATCATGAGCGCAAGAAATATATTTTATAATAATGATTCACTATATTTTAACATGTCAAAAGAGAAATACAAACTTCTTTTAAGTAGTAAAGCTGTCTACTGTTATACAAAAGTTAATTATCTTCGGGAAATTTTATTAGCATGCTACTGTTAATTAAATCCTACTGGCAGATATCTTTGTTAATGACACATAGAAAACTATCTTTACAAATCTGATTAGTTGAACTATTGATAAAAGAATTGCAATTATTTTGAGCCGGAACATTTAAGTTATTAACATAACAAGGTTGTTAAAATCATATTAGCTTGGTCGAAAGTCATGCTGAAATTTGTAACTTAATAACACCAACATATTAAGCTTATTCCTTAGATACCTATAGGAATGATCTCTAAGTGGATTAAAATTAACCTTATATGCATCCTCACTACACCCAAATGTAATAAAAAATTAATTAATCATATAGTCAAGGTATTTAACTAAGGACCGATATATATTTGTTTTTTCTCTTATGTTTTAGAAAGGAGAGTTAGTTTATTACAAAACACGAGTATCATACCATAGTGTATTTGTTATGATGTTGAGAGAAATTAAAAACCATAATGGACAACCAAACTAGTCAGGCACATGATTAGCTTTAAAGTATTTAGCTAAAAGGGTGACTAAGAGAATGTAAATTCATTTTAATAGTTTTAAGGAAGTGAAGAAAATTAAAACACGAATAATCTAACGACCATAATCCTATAGGAATGCTTTCTAACAAGTTAAAATAAAATAAATGAACAAGTAACATGTAATCCCCCTTCCCCTTAGATGATCCCCCAAATATATTTTACATATATACTAGAGTTAAGAATTATACAATTATTACAAACACAATAGAGTGGAACCATACAAGATAAAAATTAACTCAAAAGTAAAATTTCATCAACTCTTTCCCAAAGCAAATCTTCACAAACTTCAACTGATATTCAAAAGCTCTTCTAAATTAAGGAGATACCACACAAAAAAAATGTAAAATAACAAATGAATATAATGTTAATTTTCCTATATTGGAAATATCATTTGATTCAAAAGTAGGGGGGCACACATAACATGGATGTACGACATACATGAACTTAAATACAAAATAAGCATACACATAGAAAAAGATAGTAGAACTAACCCACACACTTCCATTATTTATATCGATTGAAAATTATGCTAATGCAAGACAATAGATTATAGCGATAAAGGGAACTAACCAGTTGAGCAGACCAATTATTTAGCAAACAAACTTAAATTCAAACCGATTTAGAGAAGACCACATAATCACAAGTCTCTCCAATATATGAACAACTATTAGTTTTTAAGATCATAAGAGAGTGTTCTATTCTCCTTAAAGTGGTTAAGAGTATTAAACTGTGAGTTAAAAAGTGAATGCATAAGTGTTGAAGTCTAAGAGTGTGAGCAGTATTTCAACAATAATGGAAGAGTCTTCTCTATATAGTGGAAGAGGGGCATTCACTAAAGGAAAGGAATAAAATAGAATCAATTAGGAGCAAAGATATTCTTTTACCTTAAATAAAGAAGAGCCTAAACAATCTTTTTTTCCTAAATCAATTAGTAAGAAATCAGTCCCATTTTTAAAATAAGGTAAACAAAATCAGTCTACCGTAATTGTATGTTGTTCGTGTCGATTTTTTCACTAACCACACAAATCTACAATATGTTTTCACTTAGAGAGAGTTTGATTATAAACTAAAGAGGAGGTCGGAATTGCTCAAGGATTATGACATGAGTATTCTTTACCTCCCATGTACAACTAATGTTGTTGCTAATTCCTTAATGAGGTTTTCTATGGCTAGTACCACACATCATGAGGAAGAGAAGAAGAAACTAGCAAAATATATGCTTAAACTTACACATTTAGGAGTTCGACTAATGGATTCCACAGAAAAAGGAATAGTGGTTAAGAATGGGATATTGAATCATCCTTGTACTATCGAAGTAAAACAGAAACAAAAGAGACCATTTTTATTAATTGAGCAAAATGTTCCAAAAGTAAGGAGATTAGGATTATTGAAAAAAGGGAACATGGTTTTTTGAGATATCAAGGTAGATGGTGTGTACCTTTTGTGGACGGACTCTAATGAGTCCTCAAATTGAACTCATCTAGGGACTTATTTTAATGCAAATAGTATCCTCGATTCTGTATTTTAGCTTGATATCTGATAAAAAACTATATTTAAGGTATTTGAGGATTTGTATGGAGCATAGACACTTACGTCAAAATGGAAGCAAAACAAAAAAAAAGAGTTGAAGATGCAAAGTGTGCATCGCCAAGCATACTTGGAGATACGTTGTATAACAGAGTTTCTCATCTGTTACAACAAGTGAGCCCTGAAGGAACTTGATCAAAAGGCGATGAAAAGAAGCACTCGCCGCTTCGCCGAACAATTCCTCGAAGCAGAGTCATTCCGCCAAATGTTACAACACGAAAGGATATAAAGGAAAGAACAAAAAATGATGACCTAGAGGAAGGGCCCGAATCGCCGAATCACTTGGCGATTCAAGACTATAGACGCCTAATGGATCCACCAGCACTAAATCTAAATCCTATAAACACTAAACTCTTTTATTATTTGGGGGAATTTTTAGAGAGATTTTAGAGAGTTAAACATTAGTTACATATTATTTTACTGTAGAAACATTGTTTATAAGTTTTCTCTCAAGTTTGTAGAGGGTTTGAGGAAGATTGAAGAAAGAAGTTTTCTTCCAAATCTTGGAAGTGGGTCTTCTCCATTAACCTTGTTTTGTAGTTTTTAAGGTTTAATATTTTATACCCATTTTATTTCTTTATCATTTTAAGTATATTTTATTGGTATTTAATGTGTGGCTAAAACCCCCATTCTTGGGTATTGTTTAGCAAATATGTGTTATTATTTATTGGTCCTGCTTGCAAATAGGATAAGATGTATTTTAATGGTGATTTCACCTATTCTGTGTGTTTTAATTTAATGGGCTTGTAGTTTCCAATAAAAAAAACCACCCCTTGTTCTTTAGTCTTGACCGAAAGGGAGGTCAGAAATCAAGACCACTAGACTGATCTCCTTAAGGTTAAATCGACATAAGGTTCAACCCAAGTGGGTGAGCCCTTTTCGTAAGGACCCTATATCAAAAGGTCAGGGTGCTGATAAGGCATAATAAGGTTAGTTTAGACGAGTGGGTGTCCGAGAGGAACCCATTTGAGATGGGATAAGTTTCAATAGAAGGAATTCACATTCACCAAAAGCTTATCCTAGCCACCATTGCCTTGCAATTTTACTATCAAAAGCATGTAACCATTACTTTGTTTCAAAATATATTACGGTCCCAGCCTATGAAATCTCTCCCTTACTTGTTTTCTCCTTTATTTTTTCTATTTTACTAGATGTGAAAAAACCTCTTCATGATATTTGACACTTTAGTGTCACTAATTTAAATTTTTTTGTTTTAATATTCGAAAATATCTTGAGGTATAACGATTTAGAATGAAACTCTAAATAGCAACTACTTTCACTACAACTCCCTTAGGACACGAATCCAACACTTCGTTAGGTTACTTTATAGCTTCGATTAGTAGACAATAAAACTATAGGTTAGGGTCTTTGATAAGAAAATATAAATGATATCATGGAGGGTTCTCATAGCTAAGATATTTTCATTCATCCAAATCCACAAAGTGTAGCGTGATTTAAGATAAGTATATTGGTTGAATGGTATGAAGAAATACATTGTTGAATTTGTTTCCAAGTGATAAGTTAAAGTAGAGAACCAAACTCATGGAGATTGGCGCAAAATCAAGAACTTCCGGAGTTTGATAGAATGATAAAGTTAGCAAACTTCTAATTGCCGGTAGAGTCTAGTCATTCGGTAGAGGATTATACTAACTTGTACATACAAGAGGTGGTGATATTTCATGGACTTTCATCCTCCATTATTTCAGATAGAGTTTCACATTTTATTGCACAGTTATGGAAATCTTTTAAAAAAGGTTTGGGTTCAAATGTGAACTTAAGTATTTCCTTTATCCTCTTATTGACAGGTAAGCATAGCGTACTATTAAGATATTAGAAGATGTGTTGAGGGCATTTGTTATCGATTTCAAACGGTGTTCGGGCGACCACCTACTTCTCATTGAGTTTTCTTACAACAACGGTTACCATTCTAGAATCAAAATGTCTCCTTATACAGCTCTTTATGGAAGAATATACTGGGTGGTTTGAAGTTGGTAAAACAGGGTTGATAGGACTAGATTTAGTTCACCAAGCTTTTAAGAAGGTTAAGGTTATTATTGAGATATTAAAAATAACAAAAAGTCATCAAAAATCCTACACTGATGTTATGAGAAGGTCTTTAGAGTTCTAAATAGATGATTGGGTGTATCTAAAAGTTTCACCCATGAAAGGTGTTATTAGGTTTTGTAAGTAGGGAAACTGAGTCCCCTGTATATTAGACCTTATTGCATAACCTAGAGGATTGACAATGTAACTTATGAGTTAGAGCTACCAAAGAGTTAGCAGCAGTTCATCTAGTTTTTCATATGAGTAGGTGTATGGGCGATCCGTCATTGACCATTCCAACTTAAAATATTGGGATCAAGGATAGTCTATCGTATGAACAGATTTTGGTTGAGATCTTAGATCGCCAAGTTTTCAAGTTGAGCATGTCAGATCCGCGAATACCGCCTAGACATAACCGGCGTTAGCTTAGTCTTTTAGGACTAAGACTAGCCTCATAGCTTAAATCATTATATTTATAGGTCAAATTTAACGGAAAATATAGAGCATTTCGTTGCTTCTAGTCGATGTTTTATATAAACCTCCACATACACATAGTATATAATTATCAAGTATACATAGACCCTTCCTATAGGAAGTTTATTAAGTCTTTTATTTTTATTGCACATAATATATAGAACATAGAATAATCTCAATATAGTTGTATCTTCTCATAACCATATAATAAGAGTATATCAAATTGTCCTAGCACATACATCAATGAAACAAGACCACATATAGGTCATACAATGTTTAATATCCAATTGAAAAGGAAAAATACATAAGAGTCTTAATACTAAAAACAACATCATAGGATTGATAGGGGAATTACCCTCGGACAATGAGGACCTACCCTACTTGGATGATCAAGAATTCCATGTCATCTTCAAGTCGTCTCCGAAATCACTTCAATGATCGGAACCTAAAACTTCGGGGAAAAAAAGAAATGGGTTTAGTACACCACTTGTACTAAGTATGAGACCACATGCACACAAATCATGAAAACATGCTGAAAGGGACATTTCATTAAGTATGAAATTTACATTGAAAAACTTTATGCACAGTCAACAAGACTATACCCAATCAATAAGGAATATTCATTAAGTCAAAGGTATGTACATCACATGACCAACGACATCAAAATTAGTCTAGTCAACATGCATATCATGTAATTTAATACATAATGAAGTAACTCTATCATCAATTCATAAATAACCACAAGCATGAATAAGATTTCATTATAACATAATCAAAGCAAGAAAATTACCCATGAACCCCTATCAAGTCAACAAATGCAATTACCAAGCAAAGCTCAATAACCTTACTCAATCAAGTAATCCAAAAAGAATAATGACCAACATCGCAATTCATACAACATGATAGTTAAGAGTACATAGCATAATAATTTAACAATATAGACCAACATATACTCTTAAGTGACACAATCAACATATAGTATGAAAATGTGGAAGTTCATCATATACATATCATGTACCGTTATAAGCATATTCATACATAAGAACATCATACTAAGACTTACTTCAAGGCTAAATAGTGCAATTTTTAGGTAGAGTCCCATACTTTTACCTAGAATAAGCTAAACCCCTTAGGTTATCCTAGATATAATTCATCCTTTATTTTATTTTACCTTTGGGAACATCTTTCCTAACTGATACACACTACATGAGGTAATGTGAAATCTGGTGTCATGGAACCCTACATAATAAAGGAGGAATACATGACAAGGTAGTAAACAAAACATGAACATAGAAACTATGGGGATTCACTAGCTCTTATTCTTATGGGGCCCACATAGTTCAAGAAATAGGAGATGTAATTGGAACCCTTTTTATGCTACATGCATCATAGTCTCCAATCTCAAGAGTACATTAGTGATCCTACCTTCCCTATATGGGAAGGAACACTCCTCACTCTAGTTCACTCGGTGCTAAGCTAGAGTCTCTTTTTGAAGTGTCTTTAATATCTTTATTAATGATCATAACTTAGTGTAGGTTATAGGGTCTAAACTGTAAGACCCAAAAATGAGTTAGGGTGTGTAGAAAATAACATGTTTGTATTAATGTTATAAGTTCCAAAAAATACTTATAATATGGTTTAGAGGCAGTGTGTAAAGTTGAAGTGCTTTGGAAGTCGAATGTCAGAAGATGACCAAAACGTTCGACGACTAGTCACCTATATGTCTTTTGTGTCGATGCATGTTTATATACTGTATGATATGAGATATGAAGTATTAAAATAATTTATAATGATGTTTAATATGGTATATGGAGTTTTTAGAAGTTTGGAGGTCAATGGATCAAGAACTTCCAAGGCATTCGAAAGATAGCTCTTAAGACGTTCAATGTGTGTCTTGATGGGGCCTAGCCTATTTGGATGAATTGCGTGTATTTGTTTTGGGTGAAACTCATGTGGGATGTATAAAAATTTCTAAGGTTTGTATTTAAATTGAAACCTTCCGGGTACGAATTTTAAAGGGCCCCACAAAAGGCCCCACAAGAAGGACCGAAGGCTGGTCGAGATACTGCCTTGGCAGTGTCAATCGACGGACCAAACGAGGACATGTTGGTCAACCAACGGATCATTGGTGAGGTTTCTTAGATGTACACTTAGATTGGGTAGGTATCGACCTAAAATTTGGCTAAGGAATAATCGACACAAACCAAAGGACGGCCAGTCGATGGGTTTGCTAATGGTAGCCTGTAGTTACTGTCTAGAGGACTATTTTATTTAAGGGGTGAATGGGAAATTTACCCCACATCCTAACCTGAATCTAATAGGTTTTTTTATCTACTTTTTGGCGTATACAAGTCATCAAACACGTGAAGAACTCATTCTAAATCCTTTCCCACACTTTTCCCTCCAAAAATATTCTCCCTACAAACCACCATTGTTGGTGAATATCAAAAAAATGTTGGAGCTTGAATTTCGATGGATTGATCACCAAGGTTTAGACGTTTTCAACTATACAAAGGTATGGTGATCCTTCATCTCTAAGTAACCTTTCACTTGGAGAGTTCTTCCCAATGTTTTCAAAGAAGATTTTATGATTTATCTTCAATCTAGCCATGGGTTCTTTCTAAAAACATTTTGAATGATTAAATCATTATGAATTGAAGTTAAAAAATTGTTTTGAACGTGATTTTACTCCAATCGCATGATGAGTCCATGTTCCCTCCCTAAATCGATGTACTCCTTGCATGGGCTTTGTGATCTTGACTTGTTATCGAATGAATTGTGATTCTCTTATGTTGAATTGCTTATATCTATTGTTATTACGTTAATTGATTATGTGTTGGTAATGAACAATCCATTATGATAACCGTATGAAGATTTGAGTATGAATAGCCTAGAATGTATTTTATTGGTAAAATATAGTTGATGATTAATACTTTGTGAGAATTAGTAAGATGGACTATTCTCTCTACTGTACATTGACTTAATAGTTTAATGCCTACAATGGTATCTTAATCTTGTAAGGATGTAAGCATGATTTCGATATGATTAATTGTATATTTAGATACTACCTTAGATTGATATTATTGATGAAGTATGATCTATAATCCATGCAAGTGACATTGGTTGATGGTCTACTACCTTCTACCCTCTAGTATGTTGATGTATTGTACTAGTTGTAACATGACCTTTTAGTAGCTTATGCTTAACTTCATGTACAATTATGGTACCTTAAGCTAATGCCCTATACTTGATTCGTTTATAAAAGAGTATTAATGGTCATTAATGACCAAAGTCTAAAGGGTTGGTATGACTTCCTCTACTCTTCTTCTTCTCTATTTCTTTATAGTAATTTTGGTGAAGCTTTGTATGGAATTGTGTGGTATGTTCCACTTATGGTTGAGGTGGTTACTTTATTGTCGATTCTCATACATGTAGTGATCAATGGATTGAAGGCAAATTGGAGTTTATATGTGAACATGTGCTTATTGATGATACTATGTTGAAGTTTATGCCTACTTTCCTAATTCTTAGTTTGATCTAGGTTGTATGGCTTATTGTATAAAGCATGTGCAGATCCATGTAGTATAAAATATAGGTGATTTCCATGATGAGTTTAATATGGTTAATATGCCCTTACTTATGTACCCCTATGTGAATGCATGAATAACACAAGTTAGGAGTCTTAAATGTAATATGAAGTTGACTTGTCTCCTATGCTATTGTCTGTTGTGTGGTCTATGTTTAAAAAGTATTATGGTCTAATAGGGTGGCTTCCTCTATGTGTTGTTGATAGCCATTATGTGATCATGTTGACCAATGTACACACAAAGTCACTTTACATGCATGTTACAAGTAGTATAGGTCATGGTGTCCAAATGATAGGTAATTCTCATATTCACTAGTATCTACTTCTATGCGTATTAAAATGAAGTTTATGAAAGTATGATAGGTGTTTTCTTACTAGTATGGTTAAGGGTATGTGACTTTGCCTATGCATTGCACATGTGTACCTTGATAGGATAGTTCTAGTTCATGGTTTGTATATGTATGAGTACGAATGAATTAAAATATGTTACTTAAGGTTTTATGTGAAAGGCACGCTTACATATGTGTATACACACATATATGAATGATGATCTAGTCAATTGAGTATCCTTGAAAGGTGTGCTCAAGTGTATCCTAAACTAGATAGTGTTAATACATATGCTATGTCCATGTGAAAGGAACTTCTCACATGCTTTAGATTGATGAAATTTCATCTATGACCTTTGATTTAAGCATATGGGGGATAAATATCCTAGTCCTATATTTTATAAATTGATGTTAGTGAAGGATTTTCAATATATGGAACTTATCTTAGCACCAAGAACTTTAATATGAGTGTGTGTTTCCAATGTGGGAAGGTAGGTCACCATAAATTTCATGAGATGGATAGCCACAATGCATCAATAGGCATAAATAGGATTTCCATAAGTGAATAACCATAATGCCCCATCTTGGCATAAAGAGAATTTTCACATGTACCTCCAACTTCTATGACTATGCTTGATACATACGATATAGCAATGTTATATCACTTAGTATGCTAGAATGTGTTGATGTTTTACCTTGGCTAGGTAAGAACACCTTCCATTGGTGTAAGTATCTACAACACTGAATTCCATGTTTACAACCCATGGTCTTAGTGTCAGTTAAGGCTATAGTTTTCCTAAAGTAAAATGGACGATGGAAGTAAATGAATGGGATCCTAACTAGGAGGACTTAAGATAAGTTACTTAGGATAGGCGGAAGTAATGAACCCATCTAGACATTGCATAAGTAGATCTTTAGGAAGTCCTAAAAAGGTGACCTAATATGTATGATTATGTTTATGTCCATATGAATGACTTGGTAGTATTTGGTCTACTTGTTATGAAGATGTGCATGGTATGAACCTATATGATGTGGTCTTCTCCTTATATGCACTATGTTGGTCTAAAGGACTATATGGTCATTGACATGAATGAAGTTATCTTTACATGTTATGTTGATGTATCAAATGTTAAGGTTTGTGGTCTTATAAAATGTTTACTAAGAATTAATGGCGTTGGGGGGCTTCATATGTTCATTGCACTAGTGGACCAAAATTGGGGTCATGAACAAAGTATTATAATGACGTATTTAAAGTGAAGTCATCATTGGTGTAAAGTGAATATAGCTTACTGTAATTGTCTTGTGGTGTTGGCTTAATTATTTCAATGTTGTACTAAACTCCTAGATTATATGTGTTGCCTTGTGTAAGTTATATGTATGCTTTCTTGTGACCTTATGGTAATACATTGGACCAAGTATCACTAGAGGGTTACTTGGGAAGTTAATGAATAAAAGGAAATAATGCTCACTTTAAACGTGAAAGAGCTAACTGTAAAATGACTTTAAAATGTCCTAAATTATATATGCGATCTTATGTGTCTTTTGGCCTTTGAATATGTTTATATGAAGTATCAATGGTATAAATTCTATTGTTTAAAGGTTTTATAAAGATGTACTCAAAATGTATGAAGTATGATTTCAAGAAAATGTCCCTTTTAAATGCATACTTTTGCATGGTTGCCATACTTTGTGCATTCTTATACTAATCCAATTATTCTCTAATGTTTACACTAAGCTTAGGTTATGTATTCTTAAAGTATATCTTGAATGGTGAAGATCTAGATATATGATTCCCAGCTCAATGAAAATAATCCTTAAGTTCAACGATCTCCCACTTTATATCTTTAATGTAATGTTTATTAAAATTGTATAGTTATGTCTTATGTCTTAAGGGTTGTGTCCCTAATGTATTCTAATGTTGTTAAGGATATGATCGAAAAGAGACTTAGGGTCTAAAAATGTATTATGACTTATATGTTATATGTATATGAAGTTAAGTTTCTAGCATATGATGTTTATGAAAAGTTCTAAATTTTCTGCTAAATTTATTATGTCTGTAAAACTTTGAAAATCCAAGACACATTGTAAAGCCTAACATAGGTGTCATAAGGTGTAATTACTGTTTCTAAGTATGTTTTTAAGGAATATAGGTCATTTAAGAGGTTTAAAACCAAAACGTCTAGGACGTTGGTTCAAAGGAATGTTAGTGTGCCTTAGCCTATTTGACTAACTTTTAGGAGCCACAAATGTACTAAAATTGGTGGAAAGGTAGATAATATATGTTAGAGTTGTTTCATGGTTGAAACGTCTTGGTACGACACCCTAAGGATTAACCAAAGGTCCTTGAGGAGGACCCTTATAGTTTGATGCAACACTGCCTAGCAGTGTGCGTAGACAGGACAGAAGACGGACCTTGTGTGGATCAACAAGGCGTCGATGCCATCGTAGTCCCACAATTAGGCTGGTGGATAAGGAAACTTCACCCGCACAGCCTGTGAACTCATCAACGGAGTGCAGAGTTGTAGACTATTGTCCGTGTGTGGAATCGACAGGGCGTCGATGCCACTGTGGTCTAACACTTAGACAATTAGAGGAAGTCCCTCGTCTGCACAGTCTCTGACCAAGATGACGGAGTGCAGGACGGAATGGGAGATGTCCATCGGACTAACAGAAGAGTAAAGAAAGAGGTTCTTTATTTCTATCCTCTTTTTCTTGTATGTGGGGTATTAAGTTCTACAATTTTCAATTCTGATTATTTAATTAATTAGGATGCTTAGGGGTTAGTTGGGTATTAAAGGGAAACTAATTAAGTTGATTAAATCCCACTATAACTACCCTCAACCCTGAGAATAAACCCTCTTCCTTCTCTCTTAATTATCAATGGAAGCAAGTAAATTATCCCTAACATAGTCATTCATATGCTTGTAACATTAGAAATACAACCTAGATTAGAGCTAGAATAAGAAATTAGGTAAAGGCTTCACATAATGCAATTATCATAATCACAAACTCATATATCATCAAGTTTCTTTCAAGGACATAATAAACATATATATATTGGCAATAATGTAAACACCACCACCATAAGTGGAATATACCACACAATGCCATAAAAGGCTTCATCAACTAATAATACTATAATAAAGTAAGGGAAATAGAGAATCCTACAAATTTCTCATCCTTTGATCTTCATTGACCGATAATCCCTTTTTCATCAACAATATAATTTAAGATTGTAGCTACAAGTTATTGAACATAAACGAAAATCCCCCCCCCCCCCCCCCCCCCTCTTCCCACCCCCCCCCCCGCCACTACATTCGTACATTATAACATCGAGTTTATAGTGAATAACATATATTACAATAGATAGGAAGTAGAGTAATATAGATCACCCACAAATTTCCCTTGCATTGGTAATTAATCATAGTTCATCAACGATACACATGTATGGAAGAATCTAAATAGATAATAACCTAAGCAAGATCATTCTTCATCTACCCTATAATTGAGATCACATCATGTACATTACATTATCAATCTATAGGCTAGAAGAACCTAGATCGGTCTTATCAATTTTACTGTCTGTATTAATATTGGATCAATTAAACCTAATTTATCATCACATTAAAGAAATAGGCACTAGCTAAGACAATTCATCATGATCGAGTCACATAACAACCATTTTAGCATCAAGATCACAAGTTACTTCATTATAGACTAGCCTTATTCAAACCTTCAAACTTTGATCCTCATGGATCATTCCTCAACAATTCATCATCAATACACTTACTAGGAAGTATATATAATCAGTTTAACATAACTAAATCACAATTCAATTTACGTATATATAAAGATATCAAAGCCCACGCATAGGCTAAAATGAGACTTTGAAGGAGATCATGGGTTCAACATGGAATCGAATTGAAAATCTCACTCAAATAATTAGATAATCATCAATTCATTAATATAATTCTTTTGAAATAAGTTTGACAGAGAACTCATGGAATAGATTGAAGAAGAAGAGATTTGATAATATTTACTTTTTGAAAAATTTGAGAATAACTCTGTAGATGGAAGTTCAACAACAGATGAAGGATCACCATACCTTTTTTAGATGAAAAAACAATGAAAACTTGTTTAAGAACCTATGTTAATCCAATCTCCAAGTTGTTCTTGAGCTTCACCTCCAATGGAGGTTTCTAGACAGAATATTTTGGGAGCTGGAAGTCTAATTTTGAATTGAGAATGGGGAATGGGGCTGTCACGTTTTTGATCACTTAAATACATCCAAAAAATAATAAAATAAACCAAATAGGTTCAGGTTAGAACGTGCGGTTAATTTCACATTTACCCCATACTAAAACAGCATGCATTGCAGTGATGTTGCAGCATATATCAACGGACCCATCGATGCCCGTTAGGCCCATCGACGAGCCGTTGGTGGGCACCGTCATTTGGGTTTGAGTGTTTCATTTGGCTGAGCCTTCTCCTGGATAAATCTCAACCAGCGGTTCACCATCGATAGGGCGTAGATGAACCTACTGGTTGTCGATTGAAGGACGTTGGTAGACACTGCCAAGGAAGTGTCTGGCAGACTTTGGGTCCTCCTTGAGGGCCTTCTGCGGGGCCCTTGTAAAGTTTTACCCGTACATTTACAACGTAAATATATACCTTTACGTTTCCAGGACCTTCCACATAAAATTCAACAAAAATGAACATGTAAAATACATCGAATCATGACAGCCCCACTCAAGACATACATGCACGTACCAAGGGCTATCTTTCAAACATCTTGGACGTTCTAGGACGTTTGACCTCCAAAATTCATGAAACTTAACATTCTTTTAATAAAAATATTTGTTAATCATATAAGGACCTCATAATCTCATGACATACAAATATAAGCATGTATAGAAACATGAGGCACATAGGTGACTAGTCGTCGAGCGTCTAAATCGTCCCTTGACATTTGATTTCTAATTCACCAAAATATTTAGTTACTGACTCAATACAACATTATAAACCATTTTACCTTAGAACCTTTTGAAAAACATGTTACGCTAGACACCCTAACTTATGTTGGGGTCTTACATAAATACCTTATTTGGTGCATATAATTATAATTCTATCATTGTATAATTAACAATAATACACAAATACAACTAGATATACATATAAACTATAATCATTTTTGGAAATATCATACTTATAGCTATTGACTTCAAATAAACCTATTAGTATAGTCATTTATGTAAGCTGATCTATACCAAATCAGGGTCCTCAAATTCTTTATTTGTGTATATAACTGATGTAAAACCCTTGACTTTCATGCTTATGGATTAAGGAACAAATCAAGGACACTAATAAGAGAAAAGGAACAAAACAGGCTGAAAGGATAAAGAAAGGAATCCTGGTGATCACAAAGTTTTCTTTGCAAATCGACAACTGGCTATTTGACCACCTAAAGTTTTCCAATATGCCAAGTCATGAAGGAAAAAAATAAAATTTGTGACTGAAAGGAGCTGTTGGCGGATTGCGGTGTAATTCCATAAAGACAAGATAGATTGCCTAAAGTTATAAACCTGGAGGATGCTGAGTACCAAGGCAAAATGACGATGGAATAGACCAAAGAGGGGATTGCCGAGTCGTTCAGCGAGCCCGACATACTTCGCCGAGTAACTCCTTGCAACACATTTTTTGCGGATTGAAATATATTTTTGAACATTTATGTTAGGATTTTACATCATATATTTTTAATCTATTTTGAGTCTAAATTTTGAGAAAGTTTTCTCTATTAGTTTTAGCTTAGACGAATTGAAGTTTTTCTCTTTTAAGTAGTTGGAAGTGGGTTTTATCAATTCTTTTAATTGGATCATTGTAAGGACGAAATTACCCTTGCCCAGTTGATGGATAGTTGATTTCGTAGTTGTTCTTACCCTTTATGATCTGCCAGTTAAAACCCTAATTCTAGTTGTCTGATTATGTTATTATGGGCTGATTTAGTTTATGGTTATTTTTAATTGTTAGTATAAATGCTATTTAGAAGTGATTTTAGTCATTAATTGTGGTTTAATTTAAGAATTCTAGTTGTAAATGTAGTTCTATGTTCATGTTCTTTGCTTGGTCAGGAAAGAGGTTTTAGAACTAGAATTATTGATTCACGGTTTTTGTGTATTGGGTTGACCTACGTTCAGCTAGAGAGAGTGAATCCTAAAACGAATCCCACATATTTATCTTAGAAAGTGAATGATTGAGAGAAATATTACCTCCCCTAGACAATAGCTTACTCACTAATATCTAGTTATTTACTATAGATGGAATTACCCATTCATCTATATTAGCTTATAATCGATCACTTCCAAAGAACAAGTCTAGTTATTATTATTTCGTGTTATTGTGATTACTGTGTAGTTTATAGTTTAAACCAAAAAATCCATTTTAGATTTGTGTTACCCCTTAATTTGAATGATGTCTTTGTTCAGTGATGTTTATTTCTTTGAGTGACTTGAGCATGTTCATATTTCACAATTGAATCTTAAGCACGTACATCTCTATGTGGTATTTGACTCTAACACACTTAGTTGGGATTTACACTGATTAATGAATTTTGATTCTTATAATTTGATGGGGTGTCTTTGATAACTTTATTTCAATCAAAATGGCACCGTTTGCCGAGGACTGGAGTTTTTTGAAATTCATTTGCTAAAGTCAAAATTTGTTCTTTTTAGCATAGTTGAATCTACTTATTATTTTTTTGGGTTTGTGTGTTGTTGTTGCAAAAGAGGAAAATGAGTGTCAACGGAAGCAATGTTAGCCAAGTGGACAACCAAGATAACATAGGAAATCTCAATTATGTTAATCAACCAGATGTAAATGACCCAAATATTATTGGAGGAATCGGTGTCATTAACTTGCAACCACTTGAAGGGAATGTTGTGTTCAACATTGCAAGCACCATGTTGCAGCTCTAGTAATTGAAAATCTTCTTTGGTGGGTTATCTAATGTTAATCCCCATGAGTATATAAGGAATTGTGCTGATGTTTTCGGATTGTTCTCCTATAAAAACATTTCAAATAGTCGTTCCAACTAAGGTTGTTCCCATTTTGTCTAATGGGAAAATCTTGGGAGTGATTGTCTAAGTTTCCAAGAGATTCCATCACTTTGTTGGAAAAGCTCATTAACACATTGAAGTATGATTCTTTCCCCATTAGATGATGATGACTCTTCGGGACGATATCCACAAACTTCAAGCGGTTTGAGGGTGAGCGAATCTATGAGACATTGATAAGATTTAAGAAGTAGGTTTTGTAATACCCAAATCATGGATTTCCAGACAATGTTTTTCTTACCAATGCCTTAATTCGATAAATAAGTTAGTGGCTGATCAACTTCTCTGGGAGATATAATATACGAACTTACAGTTTACCAACCCAACTCTTGGATGGTATGACTAAAATTAACTATACATGGTACACCCATGAATATCAGGTCTCCCCTATCAATTTTACACAAAAAAGGACCCGATTCAAATATATCAAGAGAGGGTCCAAAATATGGCAAAGATTATGACCCACCTGGACATATTGTCCAAGAATGTCACGGGTGCTAGTGCATGGAGTTTAAATGTTGTGGGTGTATGGTATTGAAATCCTAAAGAGGCAATGCTCAAGAAATATACAATGAGGAAGTCAACTTCGTTGCAAACGAAGGAGGTGGTTATCGTGCTAACTATCCTAGACAGGGTGGTAACCTATGTTTGAACAAGGATGAAGTCTAGAGAGACCGTGATAGAGAGTGGATGAATTCTAACCCCATGAGCGTCAAAAGTAAAACAATTCTGAGGGTGGCTGGACTGACAATATTCTCTCGTTCTTTCAAAAAGATTGATGGGTCTGATAAGGTTTTGAAGGTAATAAAGGAAGATGTATAAATCCTCAACCTGATTAGTTACTTCTCATTTTGTCTATATCAAAAAGTTGGATACCCAAATGGGTAAGATTTCGTTGCATCCTAACCATACACAACAAAGTGAATTTCCTACTGATACAATGGAAAACCCAAAAATGACGTTTGAGTGGGTACTTGTGTCATGTCATGCCGTTAACTAAGGGGTCTTAGGAGGAAACCTATATTCTTATTACTTTATTTGAATTTCAGAATATGTGAAAAAGTGGAATGTGTTTCAAATATATAGGTGGTCGAGCTGAGTGTCTAGTCAGTGACTTATCAAAAAGGTTGGTGAGACCCACTTGGACCACCGTTGGACTAAAGGAATAACAAAAAAGGAGTTTGTAAAACTCAGTGGGCCTATGGATAAGTCGGCGAGCCCGCCTTTGTTAGATGTTATGGCCCCCAAATTAACTAGAGGTCCTATAAAAATCGTAGATTTAAGTAAACACTCGTCATGTCGCCGAGTGGTTAGGCAAGGATGACTAATATATCAAAAAAAAAGAGCGAACTGAATGGTTTTTAAAAGACCAATGATTGAAAATTTTAAACATTTTGACATTTTATTACTCTGTACTCATTGATTCTGTTTCATAGTACAAATTGTATTTCGACATATAAGGTTGGTAATCTGAACCCTAAACCTTTAAAATAGAGGTTGACCTCATTTTCGATTATGTAATTATTATTAATGTTTGTTTGGCCTCTTTGTAATCATAAATATGTGCTAGTTTACCTATTTTGATTTTGATTTCGTGCCTTGATTGCCTACAAATTTAGTTTCCCAAAGTTCTTGCTTTATATTGGTCTTATCTTGTTGGTCGTGCCAAATATTTGTTGAGTCAAGTAGGATTAAGTTTGAGTAAACCTGATTGTGCTAAATGATGTAAAACCCAACGATGGAGCATTTGACATCATTCTTAAGGACTAATGTCGTTAAATGACCAATTTTATACTTAAAGAGTCTGAGTACCCTAGTGGAATGGATGATATGGGTCTAAGCTAATTGAGTTTGTATGTGGTTTGATTTTCATTTAGAGGGTTGCGGGTTGAATTATAGAGTTAGGGTTGAAAATGGGTAGATTGGATTGTTTGGAGAGCAAGGTCGAGCTCGCCATACCAATCGGCGGTTCATCAAATTCCCCCTATTATGCCTTTAATTTCATTCTTTGGTTGATTTTGATTCTATATCTTTCAGCGAGAAGCTTGAGCTCGCTGAGATTACTTATCAACTCGCCTTAAGTCTCACTTCATCACCATTTAGCATTCCCACCCCGAAAACATAGCTTGACGAATTATATAGGCAATTTTCCCAAAGGCCCTTTTAATCCCCGACAAGATATTTTTATGGGAATTTTTGCGTCAATCCTTTTGGAAATACCGATCATGATTGTCGAAGTGATTTGGTGACTCTCTAATGGGTTCAGCGAGTTTGTATTCAACCTGACTTCTAAAATTTTTCTTGAATTCTTTCCAACATTCCACGATATTTATGACAATATATAAGACCCAAAATGAGTTAGGGTGTCTAGAGCTTAACATGTTTTTCGTAAGGTTCTAAGGTCCTAAAATAGTTTATAATGTTGTATTGAGATAGTGACTAAAGATTTAGGTTAATTGGAAGTGTAACGTCAAGGGACAACAAAGATGTTTGAGGACTAGTCACCTATGGGCCTCATGTGTCTATACGTGCTTATATTTATGTCTCATCGGCTTATGAGGTCCTTATATGAGTTATAATGATATTTATGTATAGTACATTAAGTTTCATGAAGTTTGGAGGTTAAACATCCAAGACGTTTGAAAGTTAGCCCTTGAGACGTGCATGTGTGTCTTGAGTGTGCCTTGCATGTTTGGATATGTTTTACGTGGTCTTTTTGGGTGAAAACGGTGTGGAAGTTACTTGAAATTTTAATCTTGGTACAACTCCCTAAGGGCTCCGCAAGAGACCTTCAACGAGGACCCAAAGGCAGTCGAGACACTGCTTTGGCAGTGTCAATCGATGCCTAGTCCTTCAATCAATGCCCCGTCGATGGGACGTGGGAGTTTATCCTCCAAAGATTAATTTTCAATAACAAACAATGGAGCAATAGGATGGCTCATCGACAAGGCGACGCCCCGTCGACTTGCTCGTTGATGCAGCCTGCAACTTCACATCTTGCACGTTGCTTCATTAAGGGATGAATTAGATATTCACCCCATGTTATGACCGGACCCTAGTTGGTTTATTTGATTATTTTTGGGTGTTTTTAAGTGATCAAAAATGTAAAAAGCCCATTCCCAATTCAACTTACACAAATTACATTTCCCTCCCAAACCAAACTCTCTCTAGAACCTCAATCCAATGTGAAGCTCTTGAATAGATTGGAGATTGGATTTTTACGGGATCTTCATCAATTTTAAGATTTTTTATTCTACATTAAGGTATGTGGATCCTTCATCTATAGTTAGCCTTCCACCTAGAGATTTTATCTCAATTTTTTCAAAGAAATGATCTGATTAAATCTATTCTTCTTCATTCTGGCTATGGGTTCTTTCTCAAAACATTTTCAAAGGCTTTCTCATGATGAATTGATGATAATATATTGATTTTAATGTGTATTTAAATCCAATTGCATGATGAAACCATGTCCCTCATTTTTCATTTTAGCTTATATATGAACATTGTGATCGTGACTTTGTATTGATTAAATAATGATTCTAGCACGTTGAATTGCTTATATCTACTGCCTAGTACGTGTATTGATTATGAATTCTGTGTTTTCATTCCAATGAGTATTGATCCATGAAAACTTAATTCCTACTTCCTATAGGATGTTAATGCATGGCCTTCACTGTAATCTCGATTAGTGCATGATTGAAGGATTCGTTTATGTCTAGAAAATTTTAGCTACTGACTTATATCGATGTCATTTATTAATTTTGGGTATTAATCATTCAATTAAGGTACTCTTAGTAAGATTGATTTACATTGTTTAGCCTAAAGATTAATAATGTTATGTACATGGTGATCTCGATTTTTAGGTAGATGAAACATGATTTAGACTTGGTTATTATGTCTTTAGATACTTCCCTAGATTATTAACATTTATGGATTTTAAGTATTGATAAAAGTAAAGAATATTAGTAAATGATCTATGTCTCTCTACTTTCTAGTATATTGGTAATGTATTGTACTATGTTGTAGCATGATCTTGTAATGATTTGTACATGATTTTTTTTTTATTAAAGTACATTTAAATAATTCTCTTGTACATTAATTTTTGAGGAAAAAGGTACATTGATCAATGATGATCAAAGATTGATCAAAATGATAAGAATGATTATTCCCTTCTACTTTCTTATAGTATTGATAATTGATGAAGCCTTGTATGGCATTGTGTGGTATGGTCCACTTATGATGGTGGTTCTTACATTATTTACAATATTTATGTGTTGATTATGGCCTTAAAGGAAACTTGATAATATTATGAATGTGTGTTGTTGATGATCACACCATGTGAAGCCTTTGCCTATTTTCCTATTCTAATTGTGATCTAGGTGGTATGGCTCTTGTGTATGTGTATAACTATGTTATAGATAGCTTAGGTGCTTGCATTCATGAGTTATGATTGTTGACTTTCCTTGACCTATGTACCCCAATATAAATGTGTGAGTAGATAAGGTTGGGATTCTTGAATGTAATCGTTAAGGTTGTCTTGTATCCTATGCTAAATTGTGTTATGTGGTCTATGTTTGAAAGTGTATTGTGGTCCTAAGTGGGTTGCTGCATCAATGTGTTCTTGATAGTTATTATGGTATCATGTTGACCAATGTACATATACAATCTTATATTATGAATGCTTACAAGGTAGTATAGGTTAATGGTGTCAAAATGAAAGGTTGTTCTCATATTAACTAAATGTCTACTACTATGCATGTAAGGTATATGTATATAAAACAATATGTATTCCCTTAACTAGGATGACTTGATAGGTGTACTATTATGGGCAAGGGTATGAGACCTTGTCTATGCATTGCACATGCGTGCCTTGATAGGATAGTTACTAGTTTGGCTTTCTATGTACATAAATATGAATGCATGGTTATGTTATGAATGTGCCTAATATCTTAATGTGTTCATATGAAAGCATTTTTCATAAATACACATGCGTTGATATATGAACATGTGTGACATTGATGTGTTATGGGAAAGGTTTGTTCACATATAAGTATACACACACATGTATGATAATTTAGTCAATGGATGTTCCTTGAAAGGTGTGCTCAAGTGTACCCTAAACAAGGTAGGTGCTTGAATATTCTATGTCCATGTAAAAGGGTTTCTCACATGATTTTAGGTTAAGGAGATCTCTTTTATGACCTCTGAGATAAGAATATGAGGAGTTAACTCTCCTAAGCCTAATTTTATAAAGTAATGTTAATAAAAGCTTTTCAATAAAGGAAAAAATTCGTTGGCACCGACGGGATATCATTGAGGTGAGGGGGCTCGGTAGGCAGCTTTCCAAGGATGAAGGTCAGGGTTACCACGGTTCTACAGAGGGGATAGACTTCTAACCAAAAAAAATTGTTTGTGGTGCATAGTAGCGTGATGTTTCCATGACGGACCCCAAGTTCCATAAACTATTCTTGACACATAGGATCTAGCAAGTCAATGCACTTAGTATGCTAGCATGTGTTAATGTTCTACATTGGATAGGTAAGAACATATTCTATTGGTGTAAGGCTTTACACATCAAATTCTATGTTTAGCACCCATGGTCTTAGTGTGGGTTAAGGCTATAGTTTCCCTTAAAGTAAAATGGACAATGGAAGTAAAGTAATGTAGAAGGACCCTAACTAGGATAACCGAAGGGAAGGTACTTAGGATAAGATGAAGTAATGAATCCATCTATTCGTTGCACAAGTATCTCTCTAAGGAAGTCCTAGGAAGGTATTCTAAGATGTATAATTATGGTTATTTCCCTTTGTGCATGGCATGGTAGTATTTGTCTACTTGTTGCGAGGGAATGCATGGTATGAGTCTATATGATGTGGTTTGTTCTTATATGCATAATGTTGGTCTTAATGACTATATGGTGAAGGTTTTTCTTGACATTAATGAAGTTCTCTACGTTGCCATGTTGATGTATAAGTGAAGGTTTAAGGCTGTTCGGTCCATGATTGTGGGGGAAGCAAGAACCTTCTTCCACGCGCACCTCGCCCCCCCAACCCCCACTTCACAGCTGGTTAGATTATGGGGCTTCACATGTACATTGCACTAGTAAACCTAGATTGGGATTGTGAGTAAGGTATTATAATCATTTATGCGAAGTGAAATTAGTATGTATGCAAAGTTAATAGATTTCACTGTAATGTCCTTATTGTCTTGTCATAAATGTGTCTATGATGTGTTATATTTCTAAGATGGTATGTGTTGGATTATGTAAGTTGTATGTATGGTTTTCCTTGTTACTTTAAGTTGATGCATTGAACCAAGTATCACTAGATGGTTACTTGGGAGGTTTATGAGTTAAAAGAGTAAGTTCACTGTAAAGGAAATATGCTTACTCTAAAATGCAAATAGGTTACTGTAAAGTGACCCCAAATGTGGCTTAAATCCTATGTGTGATTTTATATAATGTTTGGTGTTTAAATATTCCTATATGAAGTATGTAAATAGTATAATGCTTATTGTATAAAGGTTTTATGAAGATTTTCTCAAAAAGTTGTGAAGTGTGATTTCAAGAAAAATGTCCCTTTTAAATGCATGTTTTTGCATGGTTATTATACTTCGTGCTTTCTTGTACCAACTCCATTCTTCACTACCATTTTACGCAAAGTGTAGGTTATGGTGCTTAAAGAATGTATTTAGATGAAAAGGATCTTGATATGTGATTCCCAAGCTCAAGAAAAGGAATACTTAAGTCCAAGGATTCCTACTTATGGTTTACTGTGAAGACTTGTAATTATATACTTATGATTATGTTGTATGGGTCGTGTCCCTTATATACTCTAATTATGTTAAGTCTATGATGGTAAAAAAAATACTAGAGTCTTTAACTATGTATTATGATACTTCTTATTTAAATGAAGTGATGTCTTAGTATATAATGTGGTAAGAAAGTTTCAAATTTTCCACTAATTTACCTATGAAAAGGCGATGAATGATAACTATGGGCTTATATAAGACCTCTGATAGGTCAAGTAAGCCATGTTACTTCTATGGGGTGCTCCCCGGATGTGACAAGATATTTCTAGGACAAACCTGGATATGTCGTCCCATATATGAGAACGGAGCATTGTTATTAATGAGGGTGTTGTTTCCCCTTGTAAAAAGGTAGAATGTCACGGCCGGGGAGCAATTCCTAGAAGTAACATGGCGTACTTGACCTCTCGTAGGTATTATACAAGCCCATAGTTATCATTAAACACATTATTATTGGTAAATTTAAGGTAAAATTTAAAAGTTTCATAGCACATCATATGATAGAACATAACTTCCAATAAATATATATAATATCATATTTAAATAGTTAGACTCTAAGTCTCTATGCCATCGTAGACTCAACATCATTAAAGTACATTAGGGACACGACCCTTATAACTTAATTTATTAACTAAGCTATTACAAACTTTACTTAAAACAATGACATAGGAAATCCTTGAACTTAAGGATCCCCTTTCTTTGAGCTTGGGAAACACATAACAAGATCCTCACTATAGAGACTTCATTTAAGCATCCATTACGTACACTTTGTATAAAAAGGTAGAGAAGAATGGACTTAGTACAAGAATGCACTACGTATGGAAACCATACAAAAACATGCATTTATAAGGGGACATTTTATTTGAAACCATGCATCATGCCTTTTTGTGAAATCTTCATAGATACAATAACATTTATACAATTCACATACATAATAAAGGCACATTTAGTGGTAATACATCATATAAAATTACACATAGCATTTAAGTCACATTTTGTAGCACATTAAAGTAACATATTTACTCTTTACAGTAAGCTTTCTTTCTTTTAACATCTTAATTTACCAAGTACCCCTCTAGTGATACTTAGTTCAATGCATCACCGTAAGGCCACAATTAAAACATACAAACAACGCTACATAAGCCACCACAAATTTAATACGGTGAACTCTATTAAATTTGCACATATGCTAACTTCACTTCACATTCAATATTATAAGACCTTACTCATGACCCCAATCTAAATCTAATAGTGCAATGTTCATGTGAATCCCCATAACCTCACACATACTTAGTAAACCTATTATAAGACTACAATCATCTCAACGTGTACTTCATATATCAATATGCAAAGTATAGACTATTCATACTAACCAAGCAAGACCTTCACCATACAGTCAATAAGACGAACATTATGCACATAAGGACACACAACATCCCATAAACCCATACCATGCATTTCATGACAAAAAGTAGACAATACTACAATCTCTTGCATAAGGACTTAAACATAATCATACATGTTAGAACACCTTCCTATAACTTCCTAAAGAGCTACTTGTGCAATGTATAGGTAAGTTCATTACTCTCACATATCCTCTGAAACTTAACTTAGGACATCCTAGTTAGGGTTCTAATAATTTATTTTTATTGTCCATTTTAGTTTAGGGAGACTATAGCCTTAACTGACACTAAGACCATGGGTGCTAAACATAGAATTTGGTGTTGTAGAGACTCACACCAATTAAAGGTTCTCCACCGAGCCAAAGTATAACATTAACACATTCTAACATACTAAGTGATATCACTTGCTAGATCCCATGTGGCAAGAATAGTTATAGAATTTGGAGGTATATGTGAAACACTTTTAATGCCTATTGAGGAAATGTAGTTATAACTTATGGAAATATCACTCTATGTCATTTGGCTATGAGGCTAACCACCTCGGGAGGATTATGGTGACCTACCTTCCTATAATGGAAAGTGACACCTCTCATATTCAAGTTCACTCGATGCTAAGCTAAATTCCCTTTATTGAAAAGCCTTTATTAACATTTGTCTATAAAAATAAGGCTTAGGAGACTTAACTCCTCATATGCTTAGCTTAGAGGTCATAGATGAGAGTTCATCAACCTATATCATGTGATAAACCCCATCACATGTGTGTGTGTATACATATATGAGAGAAGTCCTTTCATATAACACATTGAGGCCAAACATGTTCATACATCAATGCACAAGTTTATAGGTGTAACTATATGAGCAATCCTTTCATATAAACACTTTAGAACATTATACACATTCATATAAAAACCATTCATTCATATTCACCTACATAGAAAACCAAACCTAGGAACTATCATATGAAGGCACACATGTGCAATGCATAGAGAAGGTCCGGTACCCTTGTCCATAGTAGTACACCTATCAAGAAATACTCCTAGTTAATAATACATCACATAAAATTCTTCATAAAATATACCTTACATGCATAGTAGTAGATATTAGTGAATATAAGAACGACCTTTCATTAGACACCATGAAACTATACTACTTTGTAAGCAGGCATGAAGTGTGAGTGTGTGTGTATATTAGTCAACATAATTACATAATGGCTATTAACAACATATTGAGGGAGCCACCCACTTAGGACCACAACACATAACTAAGCATAGACCACACAACACTTAATAGCATAGGAGACAAGCTAACTTCACATTACATTTAAGACTCCTAGACTTATCTATTCACACATTCACATAGGGTACATAGGTAAGACATTATTAACCTTTATGAATCTTCAATGGAAGCACCTAAACATAATCGTATCAAGTTCATTTAATCATAGAAGACATAATCAAAACATAGGACATGCTCCTAGATTGAGAACTACACATAAACTTCACTTAGTGTAATCATCATAATCACACACTCATATATCATAAAGTTGCCTTCAAGGCCATGATCCAAACATATATGGATTGACATGAAGTAAACACCGCCACCATAAGTTGACCATACCATACAATGCCACACAAGGCTTCATCAACTAACAATTCTATATAAAAGTAGAGAGGGCCATTCTTACCAATTCATCAACCTTTGATCATAATTGATCAATACTCATTTTTCATCAACACTTCAAGTATAGGGAAATATCTAAATGTGATTTAACATAAACGAAATCACATGCATAAGCCACTAAAATATCATAACACTAACAAGTACACTACATCACTGATACATTACAATGTAAAGAGACATAGATCATTAACCAATTTCCCTTTCCTTGATAATCAATCATAACTCATCACTAATATACATGTAGGGAAGTATCTAAAG
Source organism: Solanum habrochaites (assembly GCA_027704765.1). Classification (NCBI taxonomy): domain Eukaryota; kingdom Viridiplantae; phylum Streptophyta; class Magnoliopsida; order Solanales; family Solanaceae; genus Solanum; species Solanum habrochaites. The sequence goes on along the minus strand of JAKWJA010002499.1, from coordinate 23,127,084 downwards.
ATATATAATCCTAAACAAAATCATACTTCATCTACCCTAGAATTTAGATCACATCGTATACATTACAATATCAAATCTATAGGCTAGAAGAACCTAGATCAATCCTTTTCAAAACTCCTTTTATTTGATCATCAATGATTCATATCCACCATTTATAAATAATATAAATATAAGGCAGTAGCTACATTTATATTTACATAAACGAATCCTACATTCATGCACTATAGAATCGATTTTACAGTGAACACCATATATTAAAAATAGATAGGGAGTATAAATCAAGTCTTCAAATATTAATATACATTGGAACAATAACACATAATGCATGATCACACTACATCCGCAGTAGCTAACAATCAATCTAACATAATTGAAATAACATCACAATCCTCCTTACATCAAGATCATACTAACCAATACATAGGCTTAAAACGAGAATTGGAAGGGAGCATGGGTTCATCATGCAATTTGATTGAAATCCACTGTACCTTCAATACATTATCATTAATTCATCATGAGAAAGTTTTTGTAATTGTTTTGAGAAGGAACCAATGTCTATATTGAAGAATACGCCATTTCATCATGAAACTTGTTTGAAAACATTGAAAGGAACTCTCTAGATGGAAGAATAACTAGAGATGAAGGATCACCATACCTTCTTGTAAAATAAAACCACTGAAAATTTATGAATAAGGTGTGAGAATCCATCACAGTGGTTGTTCTTGAGCTTCATCTTCAAAGGAGTATTCTAGAGAGGTTTCTTTTTGGGAGGGAAGGGTTTAATTTGAAAAATGAATTGGGAATGGGCTAGTCACGTTTTTAATCAACTAAATACACCCAAAAAAACCAAATAAACCATCTAGGGTCAGGTTAGGACGTGGGTTGAATTTTCATTGACCCCATAATGAGAAAGCGTCGATGGCAATTAATTGCACCCTGCATCGACAGTTACAAACGACCCCAGTAGATCCCTCTACGGACGACACCGTTAGCCGTCATTTAGGACTGAGGCTTTTCCATTGTCTTGTACCTTCATCGATCAATATTTGGACGATGCCTCACCATCTACGGGGTGTATATGAGACTACTGGACTTCTTTTGGCTCCATCGATTAACACTGCCAAGGCAGTGTTCCAACAACCATTGGGTCCTCTTTGAGAACCTCTTGTCTTGCCCTTAGGGAGTTGTGCCCGGAATTTTCCAACGTAAATATAAATATTAACATTTCAAGGACCTTCCGCATCAGTTTCCCAAAAAAAAAAAAAACTAGAAACTCATCCAAACATTCTAGCCACCCTCAAGTCACGCATGCATGTTTGAAGGGCTAACTTTCTAACGTGTTGGACGCTCATGGACGTTTCAATTCAAAATGGCTTCAAATAAATCATGCATACTCTAAAAAACTTAACTTAACATGTAGACAATCTTATAGGAACATGTGAGGCTCTAGACATACTAACTGATTTTAGGGGTCTTACAATATCCCCCAATTTGAACATTCGTCCTCGAATGACACCTGGAACACTTTTATCACAAAAAGGAATTCAATGAATCATAGAGAATATCACAATATTGATAATACTATCACATATAAGTCAATGCACCAAAATTGGAAGGACCACAGACTTCAAACCACTTACAAAATAATGCAACACAAGCAAGCAAAAATCCTTATAGACTCACTTTCAAAATGCAACAACACATAGGCACTTCTCATGTTCATAGGAGGAACATACTTCTCCTAATAATAACATGTTCATTACACTTCATTTCATTAAGAGATCTTCATATAAGATCACATATAGGTGGATTTAACAACACTCTAGAAACAAATAGGCACTCATACTTCAATACACATAGACTTGAGTAAATTGAATCAACAAGAATCTTTATTAATTCGGCCTAGTATCATCAAGGTCATACTAAACCATAGCATGCTTAGTTATGTTATGGAGGAATATCCTTCTCTTCAACACACTTTCATGTCTCATGAGTTCATACCCAAGAAAAACAGAAAGGTAATTCATTTAAAAAGGGGATTTCTCAACTTTTAAAATTCATGCTCAAATAGTATTCCTAATGAAGTCAAAATGGTAATTCACACCACAAACCTCACAACAATATGATGTCATTTCACAAAATTTCAATTTATAGCATGTCACTAGCATCCATAAACAAGCATAAATTTGGGAAAATAACCCAATTTTTAGGCACACAAAAGGAAACTAGCTAAACATGCCTTTACTTTTCAAGAGTGAGCCTACAATCACGCTTTACAAATCATAAAAGTCAGATAATTCTTCAAGAGACTCACATTTTTCATTTTAAAGAGGCTCAATTTAATATTATAAGGCTGACCTTACACCTCAAAAGTGACTACAATCATGTTCCTTACCTTATCTCATGAAGTTTAATGCACAACTAGCATAGAAAGATGCACAATCAACTTGAGAAAGTATGAATTTGATCAAAATTCTTTTTCATGTACTTTAGAATCTTAAAATATTCTTAACATAGGTCAATCAAAACACACATAACATATGGAGAACATACAATTCATATTTTATACAAAACTCCTATGATGAACAAGCTTACTAAGAATTCATTAGTTTAAAGTTCAAGTAAGAATAGAAGGTAAAGATAGAAATATCTACAACCTTACTACTACACCATCACCTTCCCCGACATAGGGTAAACCATATAAAGAGAAAATTAACCCAACCTCAAGAGGATGTTAGCTTTTCAACTCTCATTATCATCGATAAAAAGTGATTACCGACCTAAAAGGAATTACATTAACTCAACCTAAGAATAAAAAAGGGCATTTAACATCTTAACATCTAGGCACACTATCCCCCACTTGGGGTATGCCTAATCACATCATCCCCTTAATAACCAAGGTTAAAGCAACTCAGAACCAACCTTTTATACTCTTCACTCAAGAAGGTTTAACATCATTGAGGTTTTTACTCCTAATATCACATCAAGGAGTCTACTAACTCAATCATAACCATCCCTCTTGGCCTAAAACCCAAAGGAAATCCATAAAGCACAAGTTAGGTCATTCTAGCCAACCACATATGGACTAAACTATACTATAGACACCAAGTGTAATGACAACTTTAGGGGAAACAATAGAGGAAACTTATCCATAAGGACTCTTTCTTATCTTTATACCTAATAGTAAGGTAACTTCTAGGTCAGTTAAACCCACATAATCAAACTACAAAGACAGGCATGCTACCCTATCTTCTAGGATCAAGCCTATACAAAAAGACTTCAATCCATACAAAGCAACTATGTAGAACCACTCATATTATAAAAAGGGAAACTTTTGAACCATTAAGCATATATAGGCAATATGTATTTTTGTCCATTTACCACACTCCCTAAAGCATTTAAAGTCGAAACAATATCATAAGACTATCATCATTTAAAACCATATATCAAAATACCTGTCACATCCGGGGAGCACCCCCTAGAAGTAATATAGTGTACTTGGCCTCTCGGAGGTCTTGTATAGGCCAATAGTTATCATTCATCGCATTGACCTAGTAAATTTAGTGGAAAATTTAAAACTTCTCATAGCTCATCATATGCTAGAAACTTTCCTTCATATATATATAAAACATATGTCATAATACATATTTAGACAATAATTTTCTTTGCCATCTTATACTCAACAACACTAGAATACGTTAGGGACACGACCCTTAAAACATAAAACATAACTTTACAACATTTAATAAACTTTACATTAAGACATGAGTAGGGAATCCTTCAAACTAAAGGACCTCTTTCCTTGAGCTTGAGAATCACATATCAAGCTCATCAATCAAAGACATCCTTTAAGAATCCATAACCTACACTTTTTGTAAAAATTTGAGAAGAATGGTATTAGTACAAGAATGCACTAAGTATGAAAACCATGCAAAAATATATATTTATAAGGGACATTTTCTTGAAATCACACTTCATGCATATTTTGAGTAAATCTGCATAAAACCTTTAGGAAATTGAATTTATATCATTCACATACTTCATATTGACATATTCAAAAGCTAAACATCACATAAGATCACATATACAATTTAAGTAATTTTTGAGTCACATTACAGTAAGCTATTCCTACTTAACAGTGAACATTTCTTGCTTTTATTCATTAACCTCCCAAGTAACCCTCTAGTGATACTTGGTGAAATGTATCACCTTAAGGCCACAAGAAAACATACATATAACCTACCTAAGCCAACACATATCATCATATAAGCATAATATATCAAATACACATTTAAGTCAAGACTACATGGGTTTACAGTAAGCTACTTCAAGTTGTACATATTCTTACTCTTTTAACATCCATCATTATAAGACCTTATTCATGACCCCAATCTTAGTCTACTAGTGCAATTCACATGTGAAGGCCCATAATCTCACATTCTTAGTAAACCCTTCATGAGACCACAAACATTAACATTCAATTCATACCATTAAACAAGCAGTGAGAAGAAAGAAAAAAATTCATTCATGTCAATACAAAAAGGACCTTCATTCAGTCATGACATTTTATACCAATATAGTGCATATAAGGAAAGCCCACATCATATAGATTTTTATACCCATGAACATATTCATGACAAAGTAGAAAACAATTGCAGATAAAGTCATCATATGGGGAAATAAAAACATAATTCACATTACTAGGTCACCTTCCTAGGACTTTCCTAAGGAGCTACTTGTGCAGATGTCATGATGGGTTCATTACTTCCACCCTATCCTAAGTTAATTACCTTAAGTCCCTCATAGTTAGGATCCTATTCATTTACTTCCATTGCCATTTCCTTTAGGGCAAAAACTCATAGCCTTAACCGACACTAAGACCATGGGTGCTAAAATGGAATTTGGTGTTGTAGAGCCTTTCCACAAAGGAAGGTTGTTCCTACCTAGCAAGTGTTCCGTTAGAACAATAAACCCGTGTGCACGCCTATTCTAAGTGATTATCACATTGGTAGATCATATGTGGGCAAGCATTGTTTTGGAAACTGGATGGTACATGTGAAAACCTATTTATGCCAAGGATTGGGAGCTACGCCTATGGTTATTCACTTATCGAAACCCTATTTAGCCTATTGAGGAATTGGGTTACTACCTCATGGAGATTTATGGTTAGACCTCCTTTTCACATTGGAAAGGTACACAAAAAGTCATCTTCAAGTTCACCGGGCTAAGCTAGTTACCTTGATTTAAAAGCCATTGGTACATTACTTTTGTAAAAATTAGGCCTTACGAGAGTAATACTTTCATATGCTCTTAGATCATATGGTCAAGATGAAAGTCATCAACCTAAATTATGTCGAGAAATCATTTCATATGAACATAGCCTAAGTATTGAAAAAATATTTAGTTAGTATACAGTTGAGCAACCTTTCACGGCTCATAATTGAACTAGATCATCATTCGGCGTGCCTATACATATAGTTGAGCAAACCTTTCACATACACACATTAAGCACACAGTTCATTACATTCATATTCATACATATAGAAAAACTAAAATTAGAACTATCCTATCAAAAGTACACATGTGCAATGTGCATAGGCAAAGTTCCCCATTTACATTATCCATTACAAGTTACACCTATCACGTAATACTAGCTAAGGAAACACATATCATACTTTCATAAACATCAGTAGACACTAGTGAATATGACAACTACCTTTCAGTTAGACACCATGACCTATACTACTTGTAACATGCATGTAAATAGCTATCAACAAAAAATTGAAGAAGCCACCTTCTTAGATAATAATACTCATTCCTAGCATAGACCACAAAATACACAATACCATAGGAGACAAGCCGACTTCATATTACATTTAAGAATCCTAACTTGTACTATTCATGAATTCACATAGGGGAACATAGGTAAGGAATCACTAACCATTTTAACTTAGTAAGTGGCAGCACCTATACTTTACCCTAACATGGATATACACATGCTATACAATAGCCATACAACCTAGATCACAACTAGAATAGGAAAGTAGGCATAAACTTCTCATAGTATCATCATAAGCACATGTTCATATGTTCATCAATTTTCCTTCAAAGACATGGTCAACACATATATAATTACAATAACGTAAACACCACCACCATAAGAGGACCATACAACACAGTGCAATACAAGACTATATCACCTACAATAATATAAAAGAGTAGATAAGCATTCTTACCAATTAATAAATATTTGATCATTATTGATCAATACTCCTTTCTCATCCTTTATACATTATAGAGCAGTATTTATTAGCTCTTAAGTCATATACGAAACCATGTACAAGTCGTCACAAGAGGATGATACAACTAGTGCACTACATCACATATATGGTAGAAAGTAGAGAGCTATATATCATCAAATAATTTCTCATAAATGATCATGTTTCAATAATATACATTTAGGTAAGTACCTAAAAATATATAAATCAAATATAAATCATGTTTCATCTACCCTGGATTTAAGATCACATAATGTTCATTAAAACATTCAAATTGCAGGCTAGAAGAACCTAGATCAATTCATGCCAAGACTCCTTTCTTTGATCATCAAGAATTCATACCCACAATTAATTAATATCATCAATATAATTCAGTATTTAAGGACAATATAACCTAAATGAAATCCTACTATAATTGACAAATTGTCTAGATCACAGTGAACATGCTACTTTAGACATTAATGGAAAATAGAAGAATCATAGGCTAATCGACATTGATCAACATGAATCACTTATTTACAATTCATCAATAGTATCCAATCAATACAGTAGATACAATCAACCCTACACAATCAAATTCCACATGAAATCATTAAGAGTCCAATGTTCTAGTAAATTATATAAACTAAGCTAAATATGTTCGAATCCTCATACAATAATGCACATGGATTCATCATCCTCAATTAAACACAAATTCACATAATCAACAGTAGATATAAACACTTCAAAATAATAGAATAGTAATTCAATCGATAACAAGTCAAGATCACAAAGTCCATGCAAGGACTAAATCAATTTAGGGAAGAAACATGGGTTCATCATGCAATTGGATTAAAATCACATTAAAACAAATAAATTAACAACAATTTACCGTGATTTAAACATTAAAACATTTTGAGAAAGAACCCATGGCTAGATTGAAAAAGAAAAAGAACTTTGATCGTAAACTTTCTTTGAAAACTTTGAGATTAACTCTCTAAATGAAAGGATAACTACATATGAAGGATCACCATATATTTTTAATCATGAAAACCTTTAAAAATTTATGAAGAAGTCATAGTAATTCATGCTCCAAGCTGTTCTTGAGCCTTACCAACAATGGAGGATTTCTAGGGAGATGATTTTTAGAGAGAAAGGTTCAATTTCGTGTAGAGGGATTGGGAATGGGTTGGTCATGTTTTAGATGACTTATTACACACGAAAGTGTGAATTAAATAAACATATTATAGTAATTTTAGGACCTGGGGTGAATTTCCAATTCAATCATTAAATAAAATAGACACAAGGCAGCAGTTACAGGCCACCATCGACGGACCGAATCGACTGGCCATCCTTTGTCTTCCTTCGTTTGCTACATGAAAAAAATTTTGGTTGGGATATTTCCAAGATAATTTTCCTCGATGAAAACTCACCAACGGGCCGTTGGTCAACCAATTGTCTGTCGTTTGGTCCGTCCATTAACATTGCCAAGGCAGTGTCTCGACCAGCCTTGGGTCCTTCTTATGAGCCCTTATGCGGGGCCCTTTAGAAGTCGTACCCAAAAATTTCCCAATTTAACTACAACCCTTAAAAAATTTAGACCTGCCACATGAGTTTCACCAAAAACAAATACTCACAACTCTTCCAAATAAGCTAGTCCCAATCAAGACAAACTTGAGCGTCTTAAGGGCTATCTTCCGAACGCCTTGGACGCTCTTGGTCGTTTGACCTCCAAACTTCTCAAAACTACATATACCATATTTTACATGCTGATATCTCAGTTTAATACGTATGAAGATCCTGACTGCAAATAGAAACACTTATAGACACATGAGGCACATAGGTGACTATGTGGTCGAACTTTGGGTCGTCCCTTGATGTTGAATTCCAAATCCCTCAACTCACTTTACACCACTCCCTCTCTAAAACCATATTAAAGCCATTTTAGGACTTAGACAATTAATAAAAAAATCGTTAAGTTATTAAAAACACCCAACTCATTTTTGGGGTAGTACAATATCCCCCACTGGGAACATTCGTCCTCGAATGTCACTTAGAATACTCAATCACAAGGAAAGGACTTCAATGCATCTAGGCCGTTCATCATCATTTATAACATCATCAAATTAATTTTAGGAACTCAATGAAACACAAGCAAGCAAAACCATTACTCACTCACCACTCTTTAAGGCACAAACACAAAAGGCTCTTATCATGTGACTAGGGAGAACATCCTTCTCCTAATCATAACATGTCATTACCTGCAATTTATTGAGAAATCATTTTGCAACTCCTATTTAAGTCACAATTAGGAGATTTCATCACATCATGAAAACAATAGCAATCATAAATTTTTTCATGCATATAGGGGACTTGAGTTAATTTGAAATAAACAAAGATCTTTATTAGTTAGAGCTAGTGCGAGAATGGTTCCATACTTAACCATACCATGATTAGTAGTGCCATGGAGGAATATCTTCTCTAAAACACACTTACATGTATCATGAGTCCACCTAAGAAAAAAACTGACAAGATCATTTCCTCTGTAAATGGAAATTCTAATTTTAAACCCAAGCATTGCTCAGTTCCTTTCTAGTAAAGTCTAATGCTAAGTCACACCAAGTTACATCACAAAAAATAGGAAGAAAATTTCACAAAATTTCAATTTCTAACATAGTACTCGACCGTCATAGGGACGATCTTTTGAGAAGAATAACACAATCACAGGCGCACCACACATTAACATTAGCTTAACACATGCTTTCACTTTTCAACGAGGGATCTACAAGTTGGCATCCAAATCATTGAAAAGGTCCAAATTTTTCAAGGACTCGACATAGGTCATTAAAATACACTCAACTTTCCATTACAACACTAAACATTACAGCTCACAAACCTGACTTCAAGCGTGTTTCTTATCTCACCTCATGAAGTCAAATTCACAATTAGCATATTAAGATGAACAATACACATGAGAAAACATGGATTTTATCAAAAACCTTTATTTCATGCACTTTGGAATCTTAAAAATATCCTTGAGGTAATGTAAATCAATGCATAACAAACATGTAATGTTCATGCAATTCATACTTTATGCAAATCTCTTAATCATGAAAAAGCTTACAAAAGATTCAATAGATTCCCAAGAAATTCAATAGATTCAAGTTCAAGCCAAAAAATAAGGTCAATTGTAGAAAATATGTGCAACCTTACTACTCTATGACCATCCCCACTTAGGGTAAAGCCAATTTACAGAAACTTAGCCCAAACTTAAGAGGATATTAGCTAAACAACCTTCATTTTCATCACTTAAAAAAAACTACTACTTTAGAAGGATTTGTGTTGTATGTGAATAATTAGGAACACCCAAGCGTATTCTAGCCTGTCCCTTCTCACCGATTGGCAATTATCCCCAATTAACAAGTTAGGTAATCCATGAAAAAAAAACAACTTTAAAGGTTGCATACAATACCAAAAACACCGATAAGTCATACATCATTAGGGGAAAAACTAAGATAGAGATTTAATCTTAAGGATTATTTCTTTATTTTAAAATTAATGTATGGTAACTTCTAGGTCAATCAAGGCCCACATTCATCCACCCAACATAGATAAGAGTACTTACCCTTAATTATAGGGAAACAAAATTCCACCAAATCAAGGGGGCTCACAAACACAATAAAGAAGGTTCGAAACACCAATGGCTATGCCCATAAGATTCTCATTCTTTATTCAAATGTAAAAATCCTTTTACATCATTATCATGTTCATATGCATCACATTCTATACACATTTCAATAAACTCCTAATTAAAGAACAATTTAAGTTGGTTCTTAAAATATTACAATAAGTGGACTCGGCATTACAGCTGAATGCTTCAACATTCCAAAATGCAACTTTTAGGAAATGAAGGAATAAAAGAATTGAACAATCTGAGATAAGAAAAGACTTTACAAAGACAAGCCATCTTAGCGTCACAAACTAGGATCAAGTTTATACAAAAAAAAAACTCCCAATCCCTAAAAGGAAACTTATCAAGGGACACAATATAATAAGGGAAAAAAAATGAACAGTTTTAAGAAAACCATAGTCTTAGCGACCAATGCTTCCATTATGTAGTTTCACTTAATCATTCAAAGTCAACAATTGAGCATAAGCTTACCATCATGCAAAAACCATATCGAAACACATATCAAGGATGAAAAACTCAGGTCAATCATAGGGGAAAGTTCAACACGCTTTAACTATATCTGACATACATTTTTCAACCTGATAACATGCTATTTCCACAGAAATTTTCCATACATAGCCATAAATGGCATCACATTATCAAAAAACATTGCCAAAAATTCACCTGTACACATACGCATTCCAACCATTCAAAAACTAGGATAAAATTTAAACTCACCTTTTCCCTCAATCTAGAGAACTAATCACATTCCAAGCAATACATATACCCCCCCCCCCCCCCCCTCCCCCCCAATCACCGAAAAAGAAAACATAAGAGAGAGATCTTATAAAGTTAAGTTGTATGGCACGATATTAGAATAATAAAGAAGGGAAACTCTATCGTCTTATAGCCTCTCCTACAATTTTATGTGTTGTGACTCACCACCAATTATATAAGACTCTACTACAAGTGGCAATATGAGACTTCTTGGACCCTAAACAACTTTTAAAACCTCTTGCTCTAATACCACATTTGTCACATTCGGTGAGCACCCCCTAAAGTAACATGGCGTACTTGACCCCTCAGAGGTCTTGTACAAGCCCACAATAATCATTCATCCCATTGAACTTGTAAATTTAGCAGAAAATTTAAAACATCACATAGCGCATTATAAGCTAGAAACTTTACTTCATATATATATAAAACATAAGTCATAATACATATTTAGACCTTAAGTCTCTTTGACCATCTAAGCCTCGACAACATTAGAGTACATTAGAGAAACGACCCTTAAAACATAAAAAATAACTATGCAACATCTAATAAACTTTTCATTAAGTCATGACTAGGGAATCCTTGATATTTAAGAACCCCTTTCCTTGAGCTTGAGAATCACATATCAATATCCTCAATCAAAGACATCCTTTAAGCATCCAAAACCTACACATTGTGTAAAAAGTAGAAAAGAATGGGATTAGTACAAGAATGCACTAAGTATGGACAAACCTGCGAAGAAAAATAATATAATAAAGGGACTGTTCATGAAATCATGTTCATGGCATATTTGAGTTTTAAATCTCATTAAAAAACTTTAGGACAATGTATTTATATCATTCACATACTTAGTAGAAATATTCAAAACCAAACATCCACCAAAAGTGATACACATTAGAATTATTTTGAGTCCACATTACAAATAAGTTATTCCGTCCTACGTTAACAGTGAACGTTTCTTGGTTTTATTCATTAAAACCTCCAAAGTAACCCTCTAGTGATGGTGAAATGTATCCCTTTAAGGACCACCAAGGAACCTTATGTATAAACTACCTAAAAGTTTAACACATTATCATTTCATAGTAAGAGATAATATATCACAAATACACAATAAGTCAAGCTACAGTGTCTGTACAGTAAGCTACTTCAAGTTGATATGTCGCGTACCAGAGTTAGCACCAGAAATGACTGGCGACGTTTGACCTCTTAGAGGTTGCAGGACAAGCCTACAGTTGTACGTCATCGTTACTTCATCTAGTTAATTAAGTGGAAAAATTTGGTATGTTTGTTACTTAAACGTCATTCTAAGGACATTCTACTTCAACTCATAAATGTTTTTTCACCATTAAACAATCAATATTAACTTCTCACAAAATGAAGAAATAGTTCATACTGCATTAAGTGTTTGCTGTATATTGGCAAAATGGAACCAATACAATGTCTGAAAATTAAGATGAGAAAGAAAATTGTAGTGAAACTTAACTCCACTAACTCAAACTTATATAAGGCTAGAATATAAGGGGCAAGCTTGTCCTCGAAATCATGAGGGGACTTACCAAATCGGGATGGAGTGATGCTCAACGTTTGGGATAACTTCAACGTCGACCTTTAAGCTTAATGTTCACACCTGGCTGCACCTAAACGTATAGAGTTGTATGGGATTAGTACACAATTGTACTATGTAGGGTATATCAAAGAACACACCACGGAATGCATGATTAAGAAGAATTCTCTTTCTACGTATGAATTATGGAAAGTCAAGTGAGTGGACGGTGCAATTTCAGATTAGGAAAGTCATTCCATGAGAGTAACATGCTATGATATACTTATAATTTTTGCAAAAACAACACTAAGATTATTACACCCATATCCAATTCCACCTAGTACTATGATTCTTGTCAGATTCCATGAGTCCTTCGAAGCATGGACTCTTGACATTAGGGCTTCCCAAAATGAGGGCTTAAATTATGTGACCTAAACTAGAGGCTTCGTCAGCAAACACAGAGTCTGCTTCTTTCATTCATATGGTACTTCAGTTTTTATCATGCCAATATACTAGTGCAATCACCAGTCATACCTAGAGATGAAGGTTAAGAATTTATCAGGTTTGTTATGCAATGACCACGAATAATTTACTGTCAGTTAATTAAGTCTATCTCCCTACCTTGATTGTATCCTATCTAACACCTGTGGTATCAGTCATTTTCATTGAGGGTATCATTTGAGACTTGCCCCCTAATAGTTTATTTGCCAACTTGTAACCTAATCGACATAATCATGTAGCATCATGAAAGTCTTGTGCCTGCCCATACCGAAAAGAGGTAGAATCACCGGCCTCCTAATGGTGAACAGAACATACTAGAGTATTTTAGGGAGCGAACCCTGCAGATCCCCCTATTTTAGAAGGATTATAGGATCACTATGGACTTAGGATTAAGGGGACCCAGATAAGTAGCCGGACAGTCTCATCTCTGAGAGATGTTAACTGTCTGCCCTTACCGAAGGAAGGATCACACTCCAGAGCTAGCCAATCGGTGCTCAGTATAAGGTTTTTAACATTCAACTAATACATCATGGAAGTTAGGCTTCTATATGAGGACACATAGATCGTTAGCTGATTTCTCCATCTCCATTTCATTAGTATTAAGTATGCTTAACTTCAATACTTTCATTAGAGAGTTCATCGAGACTGGTCTTTTAATAAGGTACACTATCATAGGTGAGTACATTTTGGTGAAAACATTTACTTAGGCTCAATTGAGATTGCTCTCATCTTTCACAGTAGCATTTATAATATGTCACATCATCATTAAACTTTAACACATTTGCTTTTCATTAGTACTCACCCCTTCATGTGAATGTTCATTTCATAAAATATGCCAATGCACTTGTCCATTTAGTGTGTTTTCCAACTCTTGCTTAACATTCTAGGGTTTACATCATGTTTTTTAGCACATAATCGTAGTTCAGTTACTTTTAGATGTATGCTAGACTGATTCTCCACACATATAAAGTCATTGAGGCTTTATTTCATTAGTTTGTCTAAGAGTGATTAATTTGATACCCACAGATCATGTGGTACACAAACTTATGCATTTGTAGATATGCAAAGATATTTATTTAGATCTACAGCGGCCAGGCACTCCTAAATGTTTACTTATGTAGATTATGTGTCAATACGTAATTGGGAAAGGGACCGATTTTGAATCCCTTTGGACAACACTTAAATCGTATTTTAAAACTGATTATTGCATTTTTCAGATTGGGGACCCTTAGTTTCGATCCCCCCATCAACCCAACAATATTTCCAAATCGTGTTTCTCCTCCTCCCTTGTTCCATCTTAGTTTCAAAGAGGTTGTGGGGTTCAATTCCCAACTAAGCATAATTATTTTTATTTGATTTTATTTTGTCTTAAATTTCACCTATCCAAGAGGTTCTGGGTTCAATCTCCCACTCTCCACATTATTTGTACCTTTATTTTTTTATCCTACCCACCTCGCTCATTCATTAAGAGGTTGTGGGGTTCAATCCACACTCACCACATTCTATTTTCCTTGCATTTTTATAAACTATTTTCTTATCAAACTTTTCATTGGTGAAGGTCATGGATTTCAATCCCAATGACCTAACATTTTTTAAAAAAATTAAACAAAGTCAATGTTTTTAAAAGTGTGGCCGAGACTACAATTTTCCAGCATGGTGGAAATTTTGTTTCTCCTCCACTCCATCTTGTCTTAAATATTTTTTGTTGATTTGTTTTGTAGTTTCATGTAATGCCTGCTTGGCGCATACTAGTGATGTACTTATTGTATCATTCATTTTTAAGTGCATGTTGTATAACACACTTTGATGGGCTGAACCCCAACACTACCAAATGCTGGACATTTTTTCAATATTTTCTGTTCTTGCGTATCAGCATTTGTTTATAGATCTTTGGACGTTTCATGCATCATTTTGTGCACTCTTGAAGTATATTGTTTTTGAGTCTATATGCATCAAAATTAACATTAAACCTAAGCAACACACTACACCACATTTGACACATTAAGATTTACACAAACATTTGCGACAAACATCAATTTCACATACTTTCGGTTGGCATAAATTCGCATGTTTACAATTCCAAAACACAAATCATGAACACAATCACGAAAATCACCTACTTCATTACTGAAACTACCAAGCAACATAACAACAACATGATCTCTAACCTACTTCAGATTGAAATCAGGAGAATACTAGGGACAAAGAGTTTGACAAGAACGAAAACAACCCTATTTGAAAATTCATTGAATTCGTGAAAAGGAAATTCTCATGGAGAAAGGAGTCTAGGAGAGAAACCCATACCTGACTTTAGTGTTGTTTAACACATGACCTGATATCGAAAACCCTTTCCAAATTCACGTCCAAGTACAAAAATTCAACACAAAACTAGACGGAAAACCCTTCTTTTTGCTTTACGTTTTTTTTAGCTTTTTGTCTATGTTTTTGACGTGTAAATTCTTCAAGTATGAAGAACTTTTGGTTGCATTTTATGTTCTTGTATCTCATTAGCAGATAGAACTCAAAAGTGAGAGACTTGATCGTGATGGGATGAAAAGCGAGATGATCAATTGTGAGAGATAGTGGGGTTCCTTTATGAGTAGATTGTAGTTTTTAGATAGTCAAAATAAGGTTTTGTAGAAATTTTTAATAAAAAAATACTATTTATTTAAATCACACGTGAAAGGAACTTATGGCCCTTAGAAAAAAGAAGATTTTAAAACCCCATTTTAATTCACTTAGGCGTCGCTTCCATTGAGGATCGAACTCGTGACATCCCCATCGCAAAAACGGGTTTTTTCAGGTCTACCGGACCCAAACAGCCCCATTAATCAATTAATTAACTATAATAATCTGATTTTCCTTTTTCTTAAATAATCATTTAAATATAATAATTAAAATTTCTCTCCATTATAAATAATAAAATTTTAAATAATTGCTCCCACCTAGTTTCGAACCCGGTGGAGCAAGATTTTGCTCATTGGGCCAATGTGGCCCTTCTATGTAACAATCCCCTTTTACCATATTAATGGAATAACCTAATTACATATGTGTAGGGAATTACGATAATACCCTTAGTGGAACAAAACACAATTTACCCCTAGGACCCTTTAAAAATTAAGATTTCCCTTTTTAAGTACGGTAAAACATCTGGGTAAATCTTCAGATCCTGGATAGCCCCTACATAGTTGACCTTAACTTGTCTAGATCAAATAAACTCCCCTGTAGTTTGTCTTGGCTATAGAAAGGGCTTCAGAGATTCTGTTTCTAACGCGCATCAATCAGTGGTTGAACAGGTATAATCTAATCGTAGGCATTCTAGACACACTAAACATTACTTAGCATATTCATTTTTTTAGGGTTGTTACAGTATCCCACCCTTAGAAACATTCTTCCCCGTATGACACTACTAACTATGTCGCACAATGCCAATCATAATACAACATAATCACTATGCACGGTCAAGCAATAGCAACAAGGAATGGAGAGATAAGAAAACTTTGACCTAAGAGTAGGGAATCTAACCTCAAGAATTGAAAAGAAGGGGATAGTGGGATCTCATATCGGCCTAGTCCTCCCACGTAGCACCCTCAACAAGATTGTTCCTCCACAATACCTTCATTGTGGCAATCTCCTTGTTTATCAAGCGCTTGACCTATCTGTCTAAGATCTCAACAAGTACCTCCTCATAGGACAAGTATTCATGAACCCCCAAACCTTCCACATGTAGACGATTGCAAATCACCTAGGCACTTCTTTAACATGGATACATGAAAGATGGAGACAAGAAGCTAGATCAATGCCAATTGCCACCTCATAGGCCACCTCACCCACTACGCGATATAGGATCTCATAGGCCAACATACCCGGAATCCACTTCCTCTTTTGCTAAAACTCATCTACCCACTTATATGTGATATCTTCCCCCCAAATAGACATGGTCACCAACATAAAACTTTCTAAGTGCAATTTTTTTTGTCTGCAAGGACTTTTGCAGACTATAAGAATAGCCGACCTGTAATAATAACACTGACCTTCTCTAAGGCCCTTAGCATGAATCTTTGGGCCCATAAAGTGGATGAATCATCAAACCCTGGATCCCTCATATTCTTCCACACGTTTCAGTCCCCCTGCTTTCTCTTTTATCGCCATTTTCCCCTTGTCGCATCCTCCCACCGGTTCTCCTCCGCGTTGTTTCCTCCCTATCTCTCCTTACCTTCCCCCTTTCTTTCCTTACATTGTGCTGTCCTCCCCGTCTCCCATACTTTTTAGCTTGCTTTTTCTATATTTTTCCTACACATTTCTTTTTATCTCCTACTTCGGCCTCTCTTGTTTTCTCAGTTGTCTCAGCTTTTTTCTTGTTCGTAGTGCTAGTATTGAGCCCTCTAGATCCCCCGGCCTATTCTTTGTCTTTTTCTACTTCCCTCCTCCACCGTGCCTGTCCCCCCGTTTTTTGGCCTCGTCTCCTCCTTTCTTAACGGGGGGGGCTTGTACTAGCATCGAACAAATCAAATAGAGACCTACACCTCCTACCTTATAATTCCTCAAAAGGTGTAATCCCGAATGATAGAGTGATAGTTTGTTATTATACGAGAACTCTATCAAAGGTAGATGGTCGTCCCATTACCTGGAATTTTCAATCACACATGCTTCAACATGTCCACTCCAAGGTCTGTAAGTTGCGATCTTCGACTGCCCATCAGTCTGAGGATCAAGGAAATGTAACTAAGATTTACATGAGTGCCTAAGCTCTTCTGGAAGGATCTCTAGAAATGGGACAGTGAACTGAGCGCCTCTATCATGAAGTGATAGGACAAAAGGAATCCCGATTCCATCTAATTAATCGCATCAATGTAGATGTCTCGCATAATCTTCGTTCATAATAGATGTGTAGGTTTAAAGGGGAGACTAGTATCCATCCACGATTAACCAAATTATGGAGTCATGTCGTCCCAGTCTCGGAAAGACCAACCACGAACCATATTAATGGCTCCACTACCATGTTATAGAACCTTATAAGATGAGAATTTACACCATAGCTTAAGATGTTCTGCCTTCACCAACTGACCAATTAGCACATTGTGGCCACATATTTAGCAATGTCCTTCTTCATTGCCATCCCACCAATAGATCTGCTTGAAGGTCACTGTATACATCTTGGTGAAACCTGTGGAACTGTATCGCATATTGAAACCTGGGCCCTCAGGCATAACAATTTGCGACCGCAGAATACATCCCACATTGGGCCACACAGACCAATCTAGTACCTAAGTAGTGTGCTCAAATCAATA
This sequence comes from Solanum habrochaites, assembly GCA_027704765.1. Taxonomy (NCBI): domain Eukaryota; kingdom Viridiplantae; phylum Streptophyta; class Magnoliopsida; order Solanales; family Solanaceae; genus Solanum; species Solanum habrochaites. Next base: position 23,109,048 of record JAKWJA010002499.1, on the reverse strand, counting down.
AATTAAAACAAAATATCATTCATCGGTCTACACTTACGTGAGTTCAAATACTCAATCAACAGTGGATAAAGATATGACCTATTGACTTCAATACAAGGAGATTCAGGGACCTTAGGATGAAATGAAAACCACACCCACTAGTAGTGGATGTAAACAAACCGCACCCAGTCTTGCAAGTCGTATGTGTACAGTGTTCACCAACTCCTTTTTCTAATCCTCACGTGGGCTATACTTTCCATGCTGATCTGACTCAAAACATCGGGAAAACATTAGACTACATGGATGGTAGTGGTGACATTGATGTCATAGTCGTCAACAAAATCCAACCACCTCTGCTGACGGAGATTCAACTCCCTCCTGTGGAAAACGTTAAATGGAGACCTTTTGTGGTTCTGTGGAGACAAATCCACCTTGATGCCAAACTCAATAAAAGAGTGCCTCATCGTTTGAGTGCAAACACCAAGCTAGTAAACTCCAGGTCTGAGTGGGATAATTTTTTCATGAACCTTGAGCTGGTCTGGACGCAAAGCATCACCTTATCCACCCTTGCATAAGTAAACACCACCCAAACAAACCATAGATCATCACAATTTAAATAGTGTTAATTCTCACCCACACTTAGGAAAAGTTAAGCACCTAGGAACTGAAGTGAGTCGGTCCTGGAGTTTCCTGGAAAACTCTTCTCAAAGTCGTGTCCGCCCATTTTAAAATTGTTTTCTCTTCGTCAACGCTCGTCTGGAGTGGGGCAAAAAAAACAAACAAAAACAAAATCGGAGAAAAAAACCCTCCACGAAACCTAGATAATAACCAGCACTATTGTCTATGAAGCTACAGATTTGTGGGAAGAGAAAGAGGTTTTCGGCAAATCTTAACAGGCCTCAGTCTTACTAGGCGTCTACTTCCACATCCTTTTCTCGAACACACATGACCCAGGAAGCACTGATCTAAGACAGATTCACACTGCTTGAATTTGGCATACAACGCTTTGTCAAGTACCTCAAGGTTAGTCTAAATGTTGTCTCATGCTCTTCTTGGTCGTAGACTAGATGAGCATGTGTCATCAATGATGAAATACTATGACGAAAGAATCAATGGTATTCAATGAAGACTTGTTCATGGATCTATAAATATAGCAGTGCATTCGTGAGACCACATGAATAACTAGAAACTTTTGTAATTGACTTGTAACGGGTACTGAAAGGTTTGTCTTGGAATATCTCTCATCCATGAAACCCTAAAGTTGATGTACCCTTAAAGACTATCAGTTTCGACAAGAAAATAGACCCTCGAAGTTTGGTCGAAAAATTCATATATTTTAGGAATGGGATACTTTTCTTGATAGTGACTTTGTTGCAGTTGACACGATCATCATTTGCATCTGCTTAAGGTTTCCATCTTTTAGTTCCACAAAACAAACAATGTATCTCTTTAACCTCCCGGCTCGGAATCCCACTATCATAGCGACCCTTGAATTAACTTTACTTCCCTTGGTGGGAGAGTCCCTTCATAAAACTGGGCTTATCTCTAATTTTAGTTCTACTCTTCCTTGAAAAATTTTCCTCGGCTTGCCTTGACATGTTCCCTCCCCTAGTGTGCTTCCTCTTCCTGTTTTTTTTCCACTTGATGGACAAGTACCATAAGCCTGGAAAGGTCCATGCTATCATGAAGCATAGTTTCTCTACACTCCTACTCGAGATCCTTAGCAATTTTAGATCCAGTGTAAACGGGAGGATTCATCCTCGTGAAGTCCCTTAATCTATTAACCATGGTGTTGGCAGGTGGGTTCTCCCTGGGAACTCCTTGTTTCTCCGCCTAAGCTATCATAGATTAATATTGTAAAGTGATGGCTTGGGCCATCTTTACCAAGGTTTTCCTCACTTCTCCATCTGTCAACGCAGTTGAGTTAACAGGCATCTCCATTCCAGCAGCTGGAGCCCGCTGAGGAACTTAATCTACCGCAGAAGCTGCTCCTCCAATCTCTACGCCTTCGTTTATCCTCATATTCATCTTTATGAATCTCAAGAGTTGATGTTAGATACACTCTTAACACCAAGAAACCATACATTAGAGAAGGCACAATAAGATCAGAAGAAGGGAATTTTCCTACATCATAGAGTCTCTAATTCAGGATAGTGGTGCACTTTACTACCATAACTTAGAAATTACTCAATGTTGTTGATGTGAAATTATTATCCTCATAATTAACATTAGGTTTTTTGATACGCTAAACTTTTGTCGTGAAAACGAAGTCTAGGTTCCAGATCGAGAAGTGCGTCTCTTGAACGGCTGAGGTCAACCGAAAAAACCTACGACATCATCTTTACTTCAATTTTCTAGGTTAATTTTTAGTTGGAAAATTTGAACTTTTCTTTTTTTGGCATTACATTCATATAAGACATTCTGACATAAAACCTCATAAACGTTTCAAAATCAAACAAGATAATATTAACATCATCAAATTAAAGAAATAGTTCCATACTGCATTAAGGGCTGCTCTATACTTGCAAAAATGGTGCTGTATTGTAAATACAATATCTAAAATATAATATGGGAAAAGAAACTTAGTGGAAAACATACTCCACTAAACAACCTATATCTAAACGAGAATATAATTGGGCAAAGCGTCCTCGAAGTATGAGGAGCCTACAAATCCGATGGAATGATACACGTTCGGGATAACGAAGCGTTCGACCTATAAGCTCTAACGCCCACCTTTTGTGCGCACCTAAAAATGTGTAGTTGATTGGAGATTAGTACGCACGTGTACTAAGATGGGTATATTAAATCGCCCCCCCCCCCACCCCCCCCCCCTACAACACCAAAAGAATGCATTGATTAGGAAAAAGCCTCTTTCCTAATTCTATATAATTATGAAAAGTCAAGTCAGTGGGACCTTGCCAAATGCGGATTAGGAAAAGTCATGCCATGAGAGTAAATGAATCATCATCTTATTATTTTTTCAAAACAATAGAAACATATTTACACATATCTTATAGTTTATATCATTCTTTCATATACTATGAGACATTGGAACATGGACTGACATTAGGGACTGCGATTAAAATTGTGAGCTCAACATATGAGACCCCAACTAGGGAGCCTTCTTCAGAAAAACAGAAGTCTGCTTCGTTCATTCATACGTTTCATTTCATTCACAAGTTATTATACTTAGTGAATGAAATCAACAGTCATACTAGGATGAAATGTAAGACGTCTCATCGGGGTTGCTGTGTGCAATGACCAAGAATAACCAGTGTCTACTTAAGTCTTAGCCTCACCTCTTGATTATCCATTGGGCCTTAACAAATTTTTGGTCGTCCTTCCATTTCATTATGTGGTATCATTTGAAGATGGCCTCATTCTTTCTTTGGGAACTTTTACCTTAATCGACGTAGATCATGTGAGCATCATGAAATCCAGTGTCTGCCCCACACCGAAAATTGGTGGAATTACCGTCTAAAGTGACCCAAGCATGCTAGCGTATATAGGGATTCGAACCCTTCTAGATATAATATATATTGGCAGTATAGGTTAAAAGACTAGGAGATATAAGGAGACTCATACCCGACATGATGGATAGTCTCATATCATGAGAGTTTCATGAACCTCTGCCCTTCCCGAAGGAAGGCATCACCGCTCATAGCTAGCCTATCTGTGCTCAGTATAAAGTTTCATTACATTCAACTCATACATCATGAAAGTTGCCTTCTAGTATGAGGACATAATAGTTGACTAGATGATTTCTCATGTCATCATTAGTATTAGGTATGCATTAGCTTCAATACTTTCATTAGAGTGTTCATAGAGACTAGTCTCTTCATTAACTTTACACTATCATATGTGAGTACATTTTGGTAATATTTACTCATGCTCATTTGATATTGCTCTCATCTCTCACATTAGCCTCTTGATCACATTCTCCCTCATTCATTAGCTGTTAAATCTTTGCTTTTCATAATACTCACCACTTATAGTGAATGTTATGTTCATCATATGCCACATGCACTTGGCTATTTTAGTGGGTGTTGCACACTCTTATTCACCCTTCTAGGGTTTCATGTATTTCACTCATACATCTTAGGTTCACTTACTTTAACGTATGATATACTTATGGGTCTATACATACAAGACTGATCTTCATTCATGTCACGTAAGTGATTCATAACGTCCTACTATTATGTTGTACATGACTATGCATCTTGGACACCTTCAAATCTCATTTTGATCTATGTGCAGCTTCCTGTTGAACATTTATTCACGTAATGACTTAGTATCATTATGGTGTTTTGCAGGGAACCCAGTTTCGAATCCCTTGGTTAACTTTACAATCTTTTTTTATTTATCTATGTTGATCCATACGGTCTTGGGACCTGAGATCAAACCCCAACACGTTCGTTCATTTTTTCCTTATTTTTTTCTTTTCTTTTTCTAGGTGTCTTGAGCACGAGGAGTTGTGGGATTGATCCCCCACACCTCATTTTCTTTTTTATGTCTTTTTTTTCTTGATTTGTTCCGAGTTGACCTTTGAGGGTATGGGATCTGAATCCCCACACCTCAATTTCTTTTTTCGCTTTAAAATTCCCTGAATTAAGCCTAAGTCGTAGGTTCAATTCCCAACGCCTCAACCTTTATTTTCCTTATAATTCCTCAAGTCTGACCAAGAAGGTTTGTGGGTTCGATCCCACTCTCCCTCCAATTTTATTTTCCCCCTTACCACATTCTTTAACTTACATTCATTTTATGAACATTTTAACAGGTGAGGTTATGGGTTCGATCCTCAATGATGACCCCACTTATTTTTCTTTATTTTTCATAACATTTAATTTACTTAACTTGACGCGAAACTAACATCAAAGTACTTAAATTGTTGATCACGTTTTTTGCAGCCTATTTCTCACCTCTTTCACATTAAATGTGTATAGTGTTTCGAGTAGTTTTTGGTGAGTTATTTTGGTGCATTTAAAGACTTAGATTTATAGGCGTGTGCACTCAAATCCAGTAATTTTTACAATCACTATCTTGTCCCTAAACTCATCACTAAATGCGGAAATTTTGTAATGTTTTTCAACTCATTTTCATCAACGTTTACATTTTGGATTTTAATGGTAATTCAGGGGATCATTTAGTACAATCCTTAAGGTGCATTTTCATGATTCATTTAGCTATAATTTACATTCAAAACCAGACACATTATCTTCGTATGAACATGACGTTTATACAGTTTTGTGCTGTAAGAATACCAGCATACAGGTCGTTTTGACTTCAACAAACAGTATATGTCACGGCAACACATTGCACACACATAAACACATAATTTCGGACAGCATGCATAACATTCACATAGGTTAGAGTTTTCATCCCAAATATTTAATGATTAATGTCTATCAATTGGGATAGAGCAAACTCAATACTAAAGTGAATGTGATAGTGTAAAATCAAGTTTATCAATACGGATATACATTTTATCGTGATGGAATCATGACTAACCGTAGAAGATGTAGAGTGATTAATAATAAATAAATTTAAAATTACTCTAGGAGTAATAAAATTGAAATTTACTCATATAATAGTAAATTAAAATTTTACTTAAGCAAAAAGGCAGAGGACATAGTAAACTTGGAGTTTATGATTGCTAATAATTTTATTAGTTGACATCATTCTAAAGATCTGTAACTGAGTAGTGGATATACATTGAAGAACTAGAAGATTTTTCAAGAATTTTTATGTTTTTTGTTCTCATGACAAGTTGATTGCAACAATTAATGTTGAGACTAAATCTCTAAATACTGAAAATTATAGAAGGTAAATACAGGCTAGTTCACCAATCATGTAATATAATACAAAGAAATGTACCTACAATATAATCACATGTGCATTTGTTGTCAACTTGCATTTTGACATTCGAAAAATTGTTTATGCAAGATAATTATGTTAAGAGCACAACTTTCAAAATATATAATCAAGATAATTTATCTTGATAGTATTAATAAATATTCAAACTGATATGACATTAAATGTCACAGATAGATGGTGAAATTGTTGCTTATGAAATAAAGCTCCATGTTTTGATATAAAATATGATACAACACACAAAAGTAATTTTGTACATCAAACCAATAAATTAGTGACTGTGATGAATGATGAGGTTTATTTAGCTATTATTATTACTAATAGTAGTAGCAGTAATAGAACGTTTATCTTTTGTATATCTTTTAATTTAAAAAATTTAAATATATTTTACCATATGTGAAAATGAAAAGGTAAACGGTGTCAAATAGTAGTAGAGCAATGAATTTAAGCAGAAAAGGGAGTAAGATGCCCCATTTTGGGGGGCGGGTGAGGCTGAGATGGTAGATAAAGAAAGTGTAACAACCTGTTTAGTCGATTCGAGCATAGAATTATTTTGAAAATAACTGACTGGGTCCGACATATCAAAACGTAACCGTCAATTGTCATGCCGGACCGTCGAGGGGCCTCCGTTCAAAACACTTCAACTTTAAAAATCTGGGTATTGGGAGCGACTCCTGAAATCCGCGACGGAACTTGCAGCACGGACCGTCGTAGATACGACGGACCGTCACAACCCCTTTACCGAATTAACTCTCTGACTTTGGTGACGACCTGCATGAGGACCTCATAGACACATGGGCCGTCACACGTGCGTAACCCCAACTGGGTCGGATTTCTTCTAAAGGTTTTAAAAGGGGTGTTTTGGACTATTCCATGAGAAACTGTTTATTAAATAAGTGGCGTAAGTTAATAATTTATTTACTTGGGTTACAGAGATAACTAAAATAAATAATGGGTTACTTTCATCATAAGAATTATATGATAATTAGGGTAAAATAAAAAGAATTGGGAAGGAAAAATAAAAAGAACAGAAGAGAGGTAGGAACGAGCGGAAAGGGAGAACGAAGAGGAAAGCAAGGCATTGAGAAGTAACTTTCTTGATCGCGATTCTTCGTGGGGTAGGTTATGTTTTAAATGCGATTTCATAGTTAACTCTTAATAGCGATGTATGTATTTGGGTGTTATTGGTCTTCTATATGCCTGATTGTGTGTTTGTATGTTTTCATTGTGTAATTGTGTTTTATTAGATGTTGATACTGTTGAATCTTTAATTTTTGAATCCTCCTCTGTTAAGATGACGCCCATCGGCATCACCAAAACGAGACTGATGACAATACGAAAAATAGATTAAGTGGATCGGGTGTCACGTTCTACACTTATATTAGGGATCGGGTTTCACGTTCCAACACTAGTTATTATGGATCGTGTGTCAACGTCCTACACGTAGTATTAGGAATCGGGTGTCACTTGTCCGACACTTAGCATTAGGTGATCGAGTGTCACGTTCCGACACGATAAGAATACCGAGAATTATCTTGAATCATGTTAATTTTCAATTTCGAAGAACCTATGTTCCCAAATTGCAGTATTGTGTGGAGGCTTGAGTCCTCATAGGTGTGTGTGGTGTGTTGTTGCCAATGTTTTCTTGTACTCTTTGATTGCTACCTGCTAAGTATTAAATGTGGTTCTATATATTGGTCAGTATATATTGCTTCTATTTTGAGTTGGGCCGATTGATACCTACTCAGTACTTGTTCCTTGTACTGACCCCTCTTTTATTTCCTTCTTGTTGTTTGTGGAGTGCAGCAAGTGAACATTGACTGCAACTCGTCCCTCAACTCTATCCAGTTCTCAACACGGCAAATTTCACGGGTAGCTATATTCCTAGCTCGGGCTGGATTCCCTTCTCTCCACGCTTATGTTCCTTTGAAGTTCGGACCTGGTGACCATCTTTCTTCTACTTAGTTTAGTTCTTAAATACTCTTAGACATAGTAATTTTGAGGATCCATGTTTCTTATGTGATGAACTTCCAGATTTTGTGAACGATAAGTATTGAGTTTAGAAGTTATTTAATTGATTTTCGTTAATGAGTTTTGAGTCTTCCGCATTATATTTTGTTCACTATGGTTGAAATATTAGTAAATGTTGGGGTTTGGATTTGTTGGTTCTCTCGCCTAGGAGAGTAAGTGTGAGTGCCACTCGCGGCTCGTTTTGGGTCGTGACAGAAAGAGATTTTCACCTATCTCTTGTGGCTCCACTTTCTCCTTAGCTATAAATATGCATACCTCTTCTCTGTCTTTGCTGCATAAATGAAGAAAGATTATTCTACTTAGACAAAAATAGAAAACAAATCTGTTGAAGAGAAACAACACATCCCTTCACTCACTCCTTATAAAATGAAAAAAATTCGAGTTATCTCATAGGTCAATTCTACTTTCAATCATGTCTTCTTTCTTTTTTTTCCCTTAATTTTGCTACTCATTTTATATTTGATTCTTAACTAAATTCATAAGCGGTTGATGAAATATTTTCACTTTGTGTTGAGTGAATGAGTATTATAACTTCTTTTTCTTTTCCTTATATCATAAAAATAAACAAATATGACCAGTGTCTTATGATTTTAGTCTTGGATTCTTCCTAATTATTCTATTCAAAGATACCCATTTGAATTCTCTCTTTTCGTTTGGATGCTTAGCTGTTACAGATTTCTCATTTGTTTTTGTGTTTGTTAGCTGATATTCAAAATTTATTCAAATGAAGAACGGTGACTTTGTTCTTACCTTACTAATTTACTCTCTTAATTTTGATGGACAAATATCTTGTGATTCTTATATTTAAAGCTGCAAAGGGCATTGAAAACATAGTATATTAGTATCAATGGAATTTAAATCTATTATTTTGCGATTGATGGATAAGATGGTTGTTAATATGACGTTATGCAGAGTGGTGTTGGTTCCATTAACAAGGCAAAGATCGTATGACAGTGTTCCAAAACCACATTGCTATCCTTTATTACTCTCAAAGAACCACAAAAGGAGGTATTCTAATAGCAGAGGCTACAAGAGTTTCTGACACTGCCCAAGGGTACACTGATACTCCTAGAATATGGACAAAGGAGCAAGTGGAAGCCTTGAAACCAATTGTAAATGCAGTGCATGACAAAGAAGGAATCTTCTTTTGCCAAGTTTGGCATGTAGGCAGAGCTTCCAACGCAGGTCATTAAATCACTTGGAAGAAAAACTTAATGTATCACTAAATGTAACTTTTGTGCGCCTTGATTGACTCCTATCTATAGGTTTTCAGCCCAATGGCCAGGATCCTATCTCCTGCACGGACAAGCCATTAACACCTCAATTTCGGTCCAATCGCCTAGATGTTGCAGAATTTACCCCACCACGTCGCCTGACAATATATGAAATTCCTCACATTGCTAGAAATGCCATTGAAGTTGGTAAAAATTTCTTCTAAAGTTCAATGATTGGTAAAATAGAGCGATTTTTGACATGTTCTATGTAGAAAAAGGTAAATTTTGTTTAAAATATTTGAACTCATTTCATATTGTATATGTTTGGAGTCTGTTACAAATATCCTTTTGCCGGTTCAATTTACATATATGAACTCTGAATTAGAACGTTTGCTGCAAACAATACAACAGAGAGACAAGAAATGTTTTTTGTAACTTAAATCTTGCACAATATTTTCTGAAATTAATTGGTGAGTTGATCATTTGTGATGTACAATCCATTTATTGAATAACTTATCATGTAATATCACATCAGTATTGTCTTCAAACTAACACTCTTTCAAATCAAGTTTGTGTTATGTAATCTGTTCCATTTGTAGAATTTGATGGGGTTGAGATCCACGGAGCTCATGACTATTTAATCGACCAGTTTATGAATGACAAAGTCAATGATCGAACTGACCAATATGGAGGGTCTTTAGAGAACCGTTGTAGATTTGCACTGGAAATAGTTGAAGCTATTGTAAATGAGGTAAGAGATGACAGAGTTGGAATAAGGCTTTCTCCATTTCGTGACTACATGGAATCAGGAGACTCAACCACGTTCTTTGGGCCTTTACATGGCTGAATCCTTAAATAAGTATGAAATTGCATACTGCCACATCGTTGATCCTAGAATGAAAACAATTGGGGTAAAAGTTTAATGCCCTGAAAGCCTTGTACCTTTGAGGAAGGCATTTAAATGTACTTTTTAGGTAGCTGGTGGTTACAATAGAGGAGATGGAAACAACGCTCTACTTGAAGACCGAGTTGATCTTGTCGTGTATGGGCATCTATTCTTAGCCAATCTCGATTTACAAAAGCGATTTGAGCTAGATGCTACTCTCAACAGGTATAACATAGAGACATTCTACATATCTAATCCTCTTGTTGGCTATACTGACTATCCATTTCTAGAAACCATGGCATGATGCCAAGGGTTAATAGATACTTCTTGTCTCACAAAAGAAGTAATCTATTAATAAAGATCACTAACTTTTTCTACATTTTAATTTTGTATGTTTTCACCATTTTTAATGATTAATAAATCCATGCTCTACCGATCATTCTGAGTTATTTCTTAGTTGTAATGACCCGGAAGATCATTTGTGGAAATTTTAAATATTCATTAACTAAATTAATTGATGGATAATTATAGATAATTGACTTAATTGATAGTGAATAGGTTAAAGTGACAATTTATTTGGAACCGTACTATTTTACCCTTATATATTAAAATAAGTAGTAGGGTTACCACTTTTATAAAAACAACCTAAATAATAAGAAGAAGAAGAGAAAAATACCCCGGGTGTGTGTCCGTACTATAGAGGTGGAGAAGCAAGCAACGGTCCCGTCCAGATGAAAGACCCAAATTTGCTTCATTCACCATTTGTTCGAGAAAAATACAGATTTGGAATTTTCCTTTCGTTTTAAAACTTTGTAATCATCAAATCACTTCCAAATTATAAGATAATATGGTTGATTATGAGGAAACTAACACCATAAATTCCATTATCACTTTTCGTTTTTTGCCCCCCTCCTTGTGATTTCCCGCTTCTGTTTTCGTGGCCCCCCCCCTCTCCGTGGGCTCTGGCGGCTGCCTTATTGCGTAGATTGTGGTGTGTGGGTGTAGTGCATCTATTTCCCAGGTATCACCACATAAGTCTCATGGTTACGCTTCTTGCTTATAAGTTTTTGAGTATGTTTATCCTTACGTGATTGAAATTTTATTGTATGCTTCACTGTAGTCAAGTTTTGTTATATTAAAATAGCTAATTACATCTTAGGTGTATTACATTATGTGCATATTATTAGATTTGTAAGATTAAAAAAAATTGAAATCTTATTGTGATTATTTGTTTGAATAAATTGTAATTATTTGAAAGTCAAAGGAAAGGGTAAGCTCAAGTCTCAGAGTGATTGTTCGACTGTTTAAGGCATGTAGATTTCTAAACCCTTGTTAAGTCTATGAAATATGTGTATTTCCTTGTGGTATATGTTTGGGAGTAATGGGACTTGGTGTTTGGTTGACTTGAACATATTGATTAATTCTAATGATGAAAACAAAGGGTAATAAAAGGTAGTGTAAATAATTGGTTGTGTGTGACGTGTTGATAATAGAGAATGATTTGAAGGGCTTGTTGAATCATTGTTGATGTTGTTGTGAAGTGTACAATGTTATGAAAATGGTGATATCCTCTTTATTTGTGTGAACATATCATTTGCATTATTCTGAGACATAGTTGTGAAAAGTGTTATGTGCATTCACAAAGAATAAGAACTTAAAGAGGATGAACCATTTCGAGGGACATATCGCGCGCCGCAATAGATACTATATTTCATTGGACGTATCGTGCGCCACGATGGTTACTATTATCGAGAGTCGTGTCATGCGCCGCGACAGATGCATAAACAGATATGTTTCGCATGGATCCCAAACTGAGAGATAGCGGGTGTGTATCACTAGGTTAGACATGCATCATTATACTTGGTATTGCATTCCATTGCACTGTATATACTTATCATTAGTAAACATGTTATTTTCTTTCTACGAAACTTGTGATTGATGGATACTGAGCTTGTTATTGAGGATATTTAATTTGTTGAAGTGTTGTTGTTACAGATATGTAAGTTATTGAAGTGTTGTTGTTAAGGATATATATCTAGGTATTTTGTTGAAATGTTGTGGTTGGGGATATATAATTTGTCAAAGTGTTGTTGTGGAAGATATGTAATTTGTCTAAGTGTTGTTGGTGAGCTACGTGTTGTGTAAATTGTGTGCTGTTAGGATGGACTGATTGTTATGCAGGTTTGATATGGATGGTAAGAGTACCCATATTCCATCCCCTTAGCTTGTGTTTAGAGGTATACTTGCTGAGAACCGTGTGGCTTGGTATTCAACCCTTGCTTATACGATTTTTTTGTAGGTTACTAGCCCGGAACTCTATGATATATTCTCTTCTTTTTCGAGGCTTCCCGAAGATTTGTGAGGTAGTTGTTGCTCATCTCAGTAGACCTTCTTACTCCTGTTTATGATTTTGTTCTACTCTAGAAAGTATGTCATATTAGACTTATATTTTCTTTTGATTCAATTGTATACTTTAGAGGCTTGTACACGTGACAATCAGGTTTTGGGGTATAATTTAAGTTGATAGTAAATTTTCCGCATCTTATTGTAATGGTTGAGTTTTAGACTGACTTGTCTTGGTGGGATAAGACGAGTGTCATCACGTCCATTTTTGGATCGTGACAAAATGGTATCAGAGCCCCAGGTTCATAGGCATCACGTGTGTACAAGTCTAGTCTAAATAGAGTCTCGAGGATCGGTACGGAGACGTCTGTACTTATGTCTGAGAGGTTATAGTGACTTTTAGGAAAAATCCTCACTTGTTGGATCTGTATCGTGGGACTTAGTCCGATTTTAATTCTATTGCTTCACTCCATTATCTTTGTCTTATGTGATGACTCGTACGTAGTTCCTCATGTATTTTTGGTGTCTTGTATATTTTTTGAATGTTAGCTTTTTATAAATGTGGAAGCGATAGACTTATGGAAGCTTGTGTTGTCAGGTTCGATATTTTTAATGGTTTGAATAGATTAAGTTAGGTGATAACTTAACGAAATATTTTAAGAATATTTAAATGATAAGTTGACAGTTCTTCATGAACACATTATATTAGAAAAGTTATTTAGCAGCGAAACTAATACTTGTGTAATATTGGCAATATCTTGATTAGCTTAATTATTGGAAGTGAAATGATTGAAAGGATTGATAGGTAATGAACAGTGTCACTTTGAAAGCTACAGTTGGTATTGTTGCCATAAAATATATATGTTGTGTAGCGAATGATATTGTGTCAATCAAGGTTAGAATATCTTTCATAGATTGAGTGTATATAAAAAGAAATACATATTGTTTTGAACTAGAGACCAAACATATTTGGTAGTGTATGTTAGTTACTTAATGGAACATGAATGTGTGCACTATTTGATTACAATCTTCTAGATACGTATGGTGTGTTCTAGTTGTGGGTGTACAGTATTTCACGATATGATACTAATGGTATATGAAAATAGATATGTTTATTGTCAAACGTGAATACTAACTACCTAAGAAATTATAATTTTATCACATGATCATGTAATAAAGTTCGATGTTAAATTCATATTTGAGAAACCAACTAGCTTGTTAGTACGAATGAATGTATTAGGCATTATTTATAAGGAAGCTTGTAGTTGTGGATCTTTCATATGTTATTCATGTGTTCAGGTTGTGAAGTGTATCTCAAATATTTTAAATGTTATATTTCATCATAAGAAACTTGAAAGTGGATTAGTATTAGGATGACAAATTTATAGGTAAAGGAAGTCTCAAGGAGTATAGTTTTGTGAACGTAATTGAGAATCTTAGTAAGAAAGTGCTTATAAAATTGTGTTAATCTTTTTAATGTGATTCGTATAGTTGGTTTGAGATGTAATCTCGATAAGAGTTGACTTTGTGGTGATGGCAAAGGCTAACTGAGCATAATGGTAATAAGCATTTGTGATGGACTACGATTGAGGTGAACTGTATGATAAAGATTGTTGGTTAATAGATTTTTTTATGGTAATGATAACCTGCGAGTATCTAATGTTATGATTGGCTATTATTTGGTGAATAGCGGGTTGCAAGGAAAGTTGTAGGAGGTATTGAAAGACCGCTCGAATAGAATTTAAAGGAGTTAGAGTCATAATGAAATATAGTAATAAATTAGTGGAATATAGTGTAGACTTCAAAAAGGGGTGAGAGAGTAAGAATGTTTTCTCTTATTGCAAGGGCCAAGGAGGTATCTTCAGAGGGGTTGAGAATTTGGTTCATAGATATGTGATTTCATCCGTTTTGCTCATATTATGATAATATATAGTGTCACAGGATCATCAGATTGGTTTTAAAAAAAATTATTGGATAAAATCTGAGAAAAAGGTGTAAGGACGTTAAGCTCAAGTATGATGATTAGTTCATTTGTATGTATGAGTTTCATAATGAGTATGGTAGTAATTTCAGCAAAATATATGCTAAGATTGATGGAGAGGCGATCAATGATAAGAAAAGAAACGTGAGTTCATAAAAATCTTCAAGGTATGAGCTAATGTTGATAGATAAAGGGACTGGGTTACATAGTTCAATTCAAAAATTCAAGTTTTTCATGGTGAAGGTTTGTGGTAGTGTGTTTTGTCAAGGTATGAATTGGTAAATTAAGAAATGATCGATTACATCAGGAGTTAGCCATTTTAAAGGACTTGTACATTAATTCGAGTCATAAAGTATGTACTTTTGATTGTTAAAGGGCCTAATAAAGTATTTCTCTTAATGTTTTTGTTTAATGTATTTGATCAAATGTTGAGATTGGTAACAAAGTCAACGAAAAGCCAAAAAATTTGGTGTATTGAAGAGTTCAAGGTATTTAAAATTTGCGTCATAAATAGAATTTAAGAGATTTGAAGGAATAATATCTCTCGTATAGATCCTTGGTAAGGAGTTGAAGGTTGTATAAATTCTTACCGTTGTGTTTGACTATGAGATGTGACCTAGTTTGGTACCAATTTCCTTAGAGTTTATCAACGATTTTATGAAGTTTAGGTGTGTTTGGGAGGAAGAAATGTTGTGTGGAAAATTTAATGTGATTATGTCAAGGCTAGATTGATCAAAATATGATAGGTAACTCATGGATGTTAAACGGTGGTACCTATAGTTCTACATGATTAATGAGTATTTTGATGGGATTTTGAAACTATTTTATTGATAGGACGATATACACTGTTATGATATGTTACATAGGCATTTGATGGTGAGTAGAGGTTATGAGCTTATAGTATACAAAATTATTGGAGTGATTGAGAGTTTCTCTAAGATTTGGGACGATGTATATGATGGTTTGAAAGTTGGTTGAAAAATTATATGTGAATGATTCCAGAGAGTTCACATTTGGTCTGAATCAATTATTTTTACCTTGATGGAAAAGTTCTTTTAGATTTGAAACTAGTATTATCAGTTTTGGGTGTGACCTATATTTATCATGAAATGATTAAATGAAAAGAAAGAGAGTCATAATTCAAAAAAATTTAAGCCTACAATGTGTTTGATAAGAAATTTTTTATACTAGTGACAGTTTAGCAGTAAAGCAAATGGCTAGTGTGGTTATGAAATTAGTTAATTTTAAGAGTCTTTGCTCTAGTAGAGTACTATGAGAAGTATGTGGAGTCGTACAAATGGAAATGTTTGATAAGCCCCAGGAAGCAGTCTTTCGTGTTATTTTCACTTGGTTCCATATATTCTTACTTGATCACCTATTTCGTTTAGGATGGAGTATAATTCATTCC
Organism: Solanum habrochaites; assembly: GCA_027704765.1. Classification (NCBI taxonomy): domain Eukaryota; kingdom Viridiplantae; phylum Streptophyta; class Magnoliopsida; order Solanales; family Solanaceae; genus Solanum; species Solanum habrochaites. The sequence goes on along the minus strand of JAKWJA010002499.1, from coordinate 23,093,335 downwards.
ATATGTCCACATGTTTTTTTACATCTATGTGTAAATTCCTAGTGGTGGATCGGATATACCGATACTCTTATGCCCTCTTGATAGAGTAGGATCCTTTAACAGACTTGGTCATTTCATTTATGATAAAGTTGGCTTTGTTGATATAGTTAAATTATCTCAATATGTATACAGACACAACCTTGCTTATAAGAACTTATATAAGAGCTAGTATTAAGAGTTACAATTGTCTAAAAGTGTTGTTAGAGATTTTGCATTTTGGAGTGTATTATTTGTTCGGTGTTTACTTTGTCATTTTCTTTGTTGGATTAGATAAGTTTGATTCTCCCTTGATGGGCACTCAATGTCTGAAGATCGATTTTTTTAACTTAAGTTTGTGAAAAGATTATGTTGTGAAAAGAAAATCTTTATAAGATCTGTGATGGTTTGTGCATTATGAGTGAATGATGGTTGGTTAAAGTTCACTTTTGGTTGTAGTCAGAATTGACCGAGAACGTTATCATGGATATGAGAAGAAATAGTAATTTTTATGGTTGTGTTAAGGTCTAGTGAGTTTCGTTTCAAATTGGGTCCATTTTTTAGTCTTTGACTTGGTAATCACACTTTCTTAGAAGATTTTCAAAATTTTGTTTCGAAATTTCAGCTCTTGATAGTTGATTTTGATGGAATGGTCCCAAGTATTAGTTCACTTAGAAATAGAAACATGACTCTGAAAGTCATACATTAGGCTCTTGGTATCCCCCTAGTATTTGACTTTTCTTTACTTTATGTTCGAGGACGAACATGGTTTTTAGTGGTGGATATTGTAATGACTCGGAAGGTCATTTGTGGAATTTTAATATTTTCTTAACTAAATTTAATTAATTGATGGGTAATTATAGATAATTGACTTAATTGATAGTTAATGGGTTAAAGTGATAGTTTATTTGGAACCGTACTATTTGACCCTTATGTATCAAAATAATAGAGGTAATCACTTTTTATAAAAACAAAAAATTATAAGAGAAGAAGAGAGACATTACCCGGAGTTGTGTCCGTATGATAGAGGCGGATTGCACGGTCGATGGCCATGATGCGAAGACGCAACTTTGCTTCATGTACAATTTTGTTCAAAAAATAAAGAATTTGGAATTTCCTTTCTTTTAAAACATTGTAATCATCACTTCCAAATATTAACAGATAAATATTGGTTTGTTTTATGAGGAACTAACACCAATAATTCCATTCATCACTTTGGTTTTGTTGAAACAATAAATTGGTGTTAGATTGATGTTTTTGGTGGGAAAAAATAGAATGGCTAATGGAAGATTATTCATTGGAGTATTGTGGTATGTGGTGTGAGTTGCCCTATTTCAAAGGTAATCAACACATAAGTAGCATGGTTACGATTCTTGATATATAAGTTTGAGTATGTTTTATCCTTACTTGATTGAAAGTTTATTGTATGTCTATCACTGATCAAGTTTGTTATATTAAAAAAGATATTTAATATTGGCATATTACATTATGTGGCATATTATTAGATTTATATATTGGAGGAAATTAAAAATTGTATTTTTTATAGTAAATAATTTATTTATTATTGTTATTAGTTGTTGATAGCTTGTAATTATTTGGAAGTCCAAGGAAAGGGATAGGCTCAAGTCTCAGAGTAATTGTTCGACTGTTTGAGGCAAGTGGATTTCTAAACCCTTGTTAAGTGTATGAAATATGTGTATTTACTTGTGTTATATGTTGGGAGTAATGGGACTTGTGTTTGGTTGATTGTCCATATTGATTAATTCTAATGATGAAAACAAAGGGTAATAAAAGGTAGTGTAAAATAATTGGTTGTGTGTGATGTGTTCATAATAAAGAATGGTTTGAAAGTCATGTTGAATCATTGTTGATGTTGTTGTGAAGTGTGCAATTCTATGAAAATGGTGATATCCTCTTTATTGTGGGTAACATTTCATTTGCAATTATTGTAGCAGTGTTTGGAAAGGGTTTTGTGCATTGAGAAAGAATAAGAACTTAAATAGGATTAACCATTTTCGTGGACGATCACGCGCCGCGATAGATACTATATTTCATTGCACATTCGTGCCGCACGATGATTACACATTTCGAGGGTCGTGTCATGCCACCGCGACAGATGCTGGACAGATATGTTTCCCTAATGGGATCCTTGACTGAGAGGCCAGCTGGTGTGTATCACTAGTCGACTCATCATATACTTGACATGGCAATTCATTGCATTGTACATACTTATCATTAGTGAACTTGATATTGTGTTTTGTTGATCTTGTGATTGTCTTTTTGCGAAACTTGTAATTGATGAATACTGAGCTTGTCATTTAGGATATTTAATTTGTTGAAGTGTTATTGTTCAGAATATGTAAGTTATTAAAGTGTTGTTGTTGAGGATATGTATTTTGCTGAAGTGTTGTTGTTGAAGATATGAAATTTGTCAAAGTGTTATTGTGGAAGACATATAATTTGTCTAAGTGTTGTTGTTGAGCTACGTGCTATCTAAACTGTGAACTGTTGGGATGAGCTGATTGTTATGCAGGTGTTAGTTGTGGAGGTTTTGTTGGGGTTGTAGAAGTACCCGTATTTCATCCCTTAAGCTTGTATTTAGACGTTTACTTGCTGAGTACCGTGTGGTTGTTGGTTCTCACCCCTGCTTCTGACACTTTTTTTTTTAGGTTAGAGCCCGGACCTTGTTATATATCTCTTCTTTTTTAGGCCTTCTCGGAGATTTGTGAGGAATGTTTGTCATCTCAGCAGACATTCTACTCATGTTATGAATTTTTGTTCTACTCTAGAAACAATGTCCATATCAGACTTATATTTCCGTTTTGATTCAATTGTATACATTATAGTAGGCTTGTCATACCTTACGTCGGTTTTGGGTATATTTAGTTTGATAGTAATTTGTCCCCGCATTTATTGTAATGGTTGAGTTTTAGGCTGACTTATCTTGGTGATAAGACGAGTGTCATCAAGTCCATATTTGGGTCGTGACATTAGCTCTACATTTCGACTAGCGAGGTCTTGATATACAAGGTTCATCAGTGGTCAATCTTCTATTATTATTAGCTACAACGTATGTTTCAAGATTTTCCACACACATGTGTTCATGTATACACACATTACGTTGTTTAATGTGTGAGGATCATATAAAATCATAAAATAACTACTTTTTGCAATTATGTTAGTCCATGAAGTTAAAGATATACATACCAAAATATGATTGAAACAAGCCTACAATAATAGAATTGCAAAAAAATGCATAAATTCATCCATGAACTTGTCCCGAGTTTGTTTAACTTAATTAGGATATATGTGTTTATGCTTTTCTTTTTGTAATATTTTATGAATGAAGAAAGTTTCTCCAGAACCTTATATTCCCTCGCGATGCCTTTGGTTCATTCTTCTTTCATTTCATCATTATGTTGTGTTGTTTTAGAAACTAAATATAAAATTTTTCGAGTAGGGCAACCTGGTTGATGGTATATTGCAGAATACAAAGGAAGCTTGTATTGAGAAGACGAAACACGAGTGGAAAAGAGTTGTTGTGGTTGAAAATAGGTACAAAATGTTCTGCTAGTAAACTTTTCCTGAGAAGAATTACCTGAACTTGAGTTGTGATCTGATGTAGGTAATTTCTTTTAAAGATTTTCTCTTAATATTTGAAGATATGAACATCCATCCAACTTTTAATACTTCATTGCCTTTAAACAATAAAGAAATTACTCAATGATGTTTAAATTCGAACGTGGATATTAGTTTATCTCATCTTACAAACCCCTACCTCCAGGAAAAGAGTAGTGGTTCCTCGGTGTCATATTGTGGTTTCTAGAAATGGATAGTCAGTATAGCCAACAACAGGATCATAAGTATAGAATGTTTCCCTGTTATATTTGTTTGAGAGGTGCATCAAGCTCAAATATCCTTGGTAAATCCAGATTAGCTATGAACATACGTCCATATGCAACAAGATCAACTCGGTCTTCATCCACAACTTTGTTTCCATCTTATCTATCGTAACCACCAGCTACAATAAAAGTACCTTTAAATGCCTTCCTCATGGGTATAAGGCTTTCAGGACAATCATTTTTTTTTCTTAATTTTATCGATTCTTTGGCTCAACCTGGTGGCAATAATTGCAATGCATGTTATCAAGATGCTCCATGTAAAGTCCCATAGCCTTGGATTTTGATCACCTGAATCCATGTAGTCAGCAAATGGGGAAAGCCTTATTCCGACTCTGTCAGCTCCTATCTCATTAACAACTGCTATCTATTCGTGAGTGCAAATATTATACGGTTCTCTACAGACTCCCTCCATATTGTTTGGGGGGGGGGGGGTTTGATCATTGACTTGGTCTTTGATAAATTGGTCAATTAGATAGCCATGAGCTCCATGGATCTCAATCCCATCAAAACCTACACATTTAACACATAATTAAAACAAGGAATAATACATATATTGGATCCTAACCATGATTTCAAATTTTAACTTTGACCTCCAATTTTCATAATGCACAACAAGCCACTCTTTAAACAATTAAACTTTAATATAAACACATGAGTCCTACATGGACCATACACGTAGCACACCACGTAGGACAAAAAACTGACATTTAGGATGAATTCAGGACATTGCTTGTCTATTTGTTTTAACTTGATAACCATTTAAGTGCCTACTTATGCACACAACCCAAGTTTGAAGACAGAAATGTGATTCGAAGCCAGTTAAATGGCATATTTATGTTTATTCCTTAAAAAACAACCCCTTGGTATAGAACCATGTCTAGTACTACTCTATCCCCTATTTCTTGTCATAGTTCTCTTGTAGTTGTTTCGCTATTTACTTTTTCATTTTGAAAAATCAAGAAGGACAATTTTTTTTCCTATTATACTCCCTTTAAACTCGTGAAAATTCCAATTGTTTTAATTTAATCATTAAAACAGTGACTTAATAAGGGTAAAAGTAAACTTTTTAACTATTAATTATTGTTATCTTAATATGTCTGTCATTTCTAAAGTGGACAACTAAATAGAGACAGAGGAGGTATGTTTTACCAAATTCAATTGCATTTCTAGCAGCAAGTTGTTCAACCGCCGTGTTGGTGGAAATTGTTGGACATCAGAACAAATTAGAGGTTTTGATGGCTTGTCTGTACAGTAGGTAGGAGCCTGTCCATTGGGCTGAAAATCTGTGGTAGGAGTCGGTTAAGAAGTAGGAAGCATGCATCAAATTTGAGTATATGAAGTGAGTTAGTTAAGTACCTCTGCTGGATACCGTCCCTGTATGCAAAGGTTGACAAAAGAAGATTCCACCTTTGGCATGGACTACACTTACAACTGCTTTCCAGGCCTCAATTTGCTGGTGTGTCCATATACAAGATGTATCTTTTTAACTTCAATAAATAAATATTACTTGAAAAGCATATTTGGAAGATATATGAGAAAAAATAAGTTTATAACTGGTTACCCATGAGCAGTGTCAGAAATTCCACAGCCTTCTGCTATTAGAAGACCCCCTTTTGTGGTTCTTTGAGAGAAATAAAGGAGAGCATTTGGTTGTAGAACATTGTCATATAATCTTTGTCATGTTAATGGTGCCAATACAACTCTGGGAAACATATCTAAGTGTTATAATAACAAGTAATTCAGATTTTGTTGCTCTCTTCATTACGCTCAAATTCAACGGCTGTATGACGGATCGTTAACGAGCACACGGTCCATCGAGGGTCTCCGTTCCAAAACACTTGAAATCTTGGAATATGGGTACTGATGCTACTTCTCTTATCTTCATGACTAATCTACAAGGACGGGACCGCATGGCTATGACGCCTCACGTTTTCCTAACTCCATACTTGGTAGACGTCCCAACTTCCTTCAGCAGCTGCACTACGCCTGCACCTACGGACCGTCCATAAGCAATGACGGGACCGTCCAAGTCCCGGTAGGTGGTCTCTTCTGCATTTCTTTCTTCGCTCAAAAAACCTCCCCGCATTCAATCTTTGTGACAGATTTTCTTTTGAATAAGGAGAACTTATAATAAAAATTAGCACCAAAAGGCTTTTGACACACTAAACTTAAGGAAAAAGTATTAATATACCGTAACCCACGGTATATAAGGCCACATCCTCATCATAAATTTGTTGTTTGTCCTCAGCAGACGCACATGACTCAATATACAATCTTTGTACATAGTATCACATGTTTAATCCTGGCAATCATTTGGCTACCATCCCAATTAATCACATCATATTTTATGCACGCTATCCTATTGGCTTGAATTAGTTGAATCAACCATGACATATAGACTTTCACCAATTCACTAACACCTATCCTCTCAATTTCCTCATCGAGGTGCTAATATTTCTGGTAATTGTCAACGTTGTCCCTCACTACTCCTTTCCAAATTAAAATCCTCATTTTTCACACAATGATTTTAATTTGAGTATAAGGATTATTTTTCAACACACTCACTAAGAACAAATTTACCCTCATTCATGCCTATTGGGGTCATAATCTCAACCCTTATTTTCACTGCAATAAGTTCACTAAGCAACCCTTAGGATCACGATAGGACTTTCTTAGCTTGTAACATGCTCACAGGGGTCAGGTAAGGGCTATTTTAGGTATACTTTTAGTGAATTTTTGCCCTCCTTGCCATATCGGCTAAACATACCAATGTTCTATCATTTTTTGCCCTGTTTCCCACATGCTTTCACCTTGCTAGTTTCCCGGTTTTCTTCTTGTCATTTGTGGAATTGACTCTCTTCTTTTCTTGTGTAATATTATTTTTTTATTTTATTTTTACTTTTCTTAAACTAATTTTGTGAGTCCCTTTACTTTTGTTCTTCTCTCATCTTATTCTTTTAAAACCCCACTTTCCATTCAAATCATTCCTCACATAGTCACCCCCCTCAACTCATGGCTTTGCATGAGTCAAAGTACACAATACCTAAGTTTTGGGTCAGGGAGACATAAAGAGGTGTTTACTGCATTAGCACCCTCAACTTATGCCTTTTGGCATAGCCGAGGTGCACATGGCAAAGGAAAGGGACCCGGGCCAACATCTTATTCCTAAAAGGAATTAGTTGGGGTGATAAGAAGGTCTAATTTAGCTCAAATCATTTTTTGGATCAAAGAATATAATTTCAATTTGGTTTTTCTTTATTTAGGCTAAAAATGGGCTATAATTAAATAATGGCCTATGATCCTTTCCTAAATTGTCTATTACAACTTACTTTTAGCGGACTAACCAGGTAAGTTCTAGCTCAGTACAAATTTGGACTATTCAAATCTCTCCTCACAACTTACTTGAGACATCTTCATCACGCTACCAGATTATCAGACACCTATTAAATTTTGACTTAGGTTCATGCAGTGTTAACTTCTATGTTCATGTTTAAGGCCACATCATTTAGCAATTACTATGCTAGGTCATTGCATCATTTTCCATTTTATCAGGATATCATTTTTGCCATCATCTCCAGATTAAACTTATGTACACAAGATATAGACACGGCCATTTCAAACCGAAAAAAAGTATCATTCTTTCGGGGAGAAAACACAAGCAAGAAAACCCCAAAAATAGGATGTGATGGGATACTCAGTACTTCCACCCTAGCACTCACTTTCCATTTAACCTTACCCCACCCCCCAAAAAAAAACATGCAATTGTCCCCAACTGTATAAAAAAAAATGGTTTAATACTAGATGGTGGGAAACCAACCTGGGGCAAACAAAGCGCCAACGATCAGAAAGAGGTGGGTCCGGTTCCCCAGAACCCTACTACCTCTATAATCTGGACACCCTCAGTGGTGTCCCAGCATCAACAAACAACTATCAGCATGCCTCCCGCTATCTCCACATTTCGAGAGCTAGCGCCCCAGCAACTATCTTCTATGTCTCATCTGACGCGCCTCTTCCTCACAGCGAGGCTCTCCTCACAGTCTCTATCTCACGACGCTCCTTCTTCTTCTCTTCTCGCAACTCATGCTCATCTCAGACCCTACGCCTCTTAGCATGCTCTCGATGGGGGAAGTTGTGGAATCTCTAATTGGCGATAGGGTTTTGCCATCACTGTGTCTTCACAGGCTCTACCAGAAGGGTCCCCTCAGACTCAGGTACCCTGCCCTAAGATCATATTCAATATCTGCGCGAAGAATTGTCGATCGCAGCCTAAAGGGTCGACACATCCACTCGGAGGGGCTGGCGGCTAGCACTCTCGCAACTCACAGGCGTTCAAGTGGTTGATGAACCTCAAAATCTTCCGCTCTTGTGCTGGACCAGTCTGCGCTCCAACGTCTTTCTGCGTCGGTAATAGACATCTGCAATCAAGGCCTGTATATGATGGCAGAAAGTTTATCCATTTGCGCTCTAATTTCTTGGACCCAGCAAGCGGACCAGACGGGTAAAGGGGCTGAGCGAGAGAGGCTCGTGGCGGTGCCTACTATCCCAGGATATACTCGACCGGGGTAGTTAAGTGGAAGACGCCTGCGTAGCCGTGCATGCCTGTTCTACCTATCATCCAAATTGTCACCAAGTGGAGGCGACTCTGGCTGGGCCCCCTCTGCGTGGAGACAACTCATTGTTGGCCTCATCGCTGATGAATGCCGATAATCAGCATTGCCTATAGGGGTAAGTAGAGAAAATATCATGGAGGGGAAAGGTATAGTGTGACCTTAAAATCCCTCTCGTGCATGACGCGCCTGTAGAGCCACGTAAAATCCCCCTCCACCCGTCTATCATTGTCCGCCATCTACCTCGATGTCCCCATGTGAACGATATTATCACTGGCTGTAGGGGACGGGGGCCAAAAAAGTGGCTGACAATCCACCACAAAACTTGCGTGAAAGTCAGGTTGGCCTTCTTGATTGCCCCCTTCGGCTCTTCCTACCCAGTCGGCACCCTCCTCCATCAACGGACAAGTAGGACCATCCCCCTCTTGGTGGTCTCGCTCGATGCGATGGCTCATGCAATTGGACCAGCTTCGCAAATCTCCATCGGTAGTCAAACTCGACAGTGAGAGGGGTCCGATTAGCATAAACATTCTCACTATAAACTAGCAATCAGGGCGGCTACAGTTTTGGAGATATCAACCGAACACCACGTACTTGGACCTGCTCTAGTGGGCCTGTTTGGCGGGGGCATCCCGAATCCCTCCTATCAATCTATATCTAAGGGCAGGTGGACGATGTAGATTCCTACATAGGATACGTAGAAGTCTCAGACAACTGTTCACTATACGTCCAATCGGACGTGCTACCACTCCATTGGATGTCCGGTGAAGAGATTGGGATCTCAGGCATCAACGGGAGACGTTTCAGTGAGGACCCCGCCGCTCCAAGTAAGTGTCCGGTCATAACTTCTTGTCATTCAGAACCTTGTTGGCATCGCAATTACGTGAAACTTCCCGTCGAACACAACACTGGTTGAGCTATCAATATTTCGTGTAGAGCCGCTCCTTGTGAATAGGGTGTGGATTCTGAATGTCAGCCTCATCATACGAAGCCAACGTCTGCACGGTGGTGTGTGCGGGAACCTCAGCAGGATCCGGAGGCTTCCTCCAACCATGAACTCCTACAGATCCGACGCCATACTTTCTTCTTATGTGGTTGACCTATGCAGGTGTGCCAGTCAGCGTTCCTCCTCATCCGAACTAGGATGTAGTGACTACTCTAGATGCACCTTTTTGTGTGTGGCTCTGGCAGCACGTGCAGCGCGGGATGGGGTGGAAGTCCTGGGGGCATGCGTACTCATGGTCACGCTCATCCTCATAGCCAATTACAGGTGGCAGAAACGGGGAGAAAAGACTTCGTCCCCGCGTGCATAGACTCAATCTTGTTTTGGGTGCCATAGTATAGGAAAGGAGGATCAATATTAGGACTAAGAAGGAGAAAACAAGTACCAGTAAAAACAACACAAAATATTTTAAAAAAATGACTTGCTATAGTAACATTGAAACACAACGTACCAGGTGACGGTTCGTCGTGAGTACGACGACCCTTCATGGGTACGTCTTGTCTACTTAACTATGTTTATATGAAAACCTGAAGGAAGTCTCTGACATGTATGACGGTATGTTGCATGACATACCGTCACAGGTACGATGGTCCGTCGTAGTGTCCGACATAGGACACTTAAAAACTATTAATGACCCTTAGGAGAGGGTCTCTGACATCGAAACGGTCCTGCAAACGGACAGTCACAGGTACGCTTCGGCCGTCGTAGGTGTTCGTCAGAAGACACTTAAAAAAAAATATGGAGACCCTTAGGAGAAGGGTCTCGACCACGAAACGGTCCTCATGACACAGTCACAGGTACGACGTTCCGTCCGTATGTCCTTCAGAGACCCTTTAAGAAATATGGAGACCTATGAAGAGGGGCTCTGATCGTTATGACGGTCAATCCCTGGAGAATCGTCGAGTATGACGATCCGTCGTAGTTTTGTCCGTGAGGAAACTTCGAAAAAATAGAGAGACCCTTAGGAAATGGTATCTGACAACCAGAACGGTTGTGCAGGACGGACCCGTCGGTAGGGGTAAAATGAACGGTCCGTCGCAGTGTCTGTTAAGGACACTTAAGAAAATTGGACATTGGAGTGTTAGTGGCGGTGGAACGTACCCAATGACGGCCGGTCGTTGGTACGTCACGGCCCGTCATCGGGGTCCTCGTTCTGGCCACTAAGTGACCAGAAAATGGGGATGCCTCATTAATCCCCTATGAACCAAAGGCGAATTGTAGTGTTTTAACCTACATTTGGCTAACCACCTAAATACCTAGTAAACTAGAAATGGCTACAACAACATATTGCTAGGGTTTTAACCACGGCAATTTTGTTTGTCGGATTTTTAACGATAGGTAGACAAAATTTTGAATAAGAATGAACAGAAAACTAGCTAATACTATTGATAAAAAAAATGCAATATAAATGAGTAGAAATTAGAGACACATCCTGAGAATTTGAGAAAAACAAGAGGGAAAAGTACTGGTCGACAGTAGACACCCACAGCAGCAGCTCTCCGACTAGTAGATATGAATTCTGGGAATGTGGATATTGGGGAAAATGGAGCTTTGAAAGTTAACTCAAGGGAGGGAAATGGGAGAAAGAGTAAAATAATGGGTGAATGAAGGAGAGGGGCTTTTAAATGATGAATTTTTTTAAACCCCTCAAGCCGGGTCGGGTCGGATACTCTTCATTAATGATGCACAGATCCACGACGCGGTCCGTCTCATTGTTATGGCTCGTCGTGGTTCGTGCGTTTCCCCCTAGTTTGAAAATAATAGAAAAAACGTACCTGGCATGACGGATTTCTGCGTGGTTTGTCCACAGGTGCAACGGTCTTTCACTGTCTCGTCGTGACTGCTCAGAGTAATTTTCTGCAGAATTTCTTGGTGATGTGCCTGCAATTAAACCCCTAGTGAAAATGCTACCATTTACTAGAAAGAAAAACTATAAGTTTGGGTTGCCCCCAAAAAGCGCCTGATTAATGTCCGCGGCACGACGAGGGACACTTGATTACTCAGCCTTCCTCAAGATGGTATGCCCTCTATCACTTCTTCACATCACCGGCAGTATACCAAAAAGAGTTTATTCGTCTCTATTCACCTTAAACCGTACTTCCCCTCTTGGTTTTTAACTCACCTGCTCCATGAGGGAATCTGGGTAATTAAGTAAGGGTCCAGTCCGTTTGGACTTGACTTGCCCGGAAGACAAGGCAACCCAAAACTGTCCTAAATCACCGAAATCCCCAACCATAAACTCTTGTTTTTGTGCACTTTTTTTTTTCATTCCCCTTCTTTAATCTTTTATTTGTGGGATAATGGCGGATACATTGGATCTCACCCACTCTGCCTCATAGTCCCTACAAAGTTGAATGTCGCTCTTCATGTTCAACCAAAATTTCATCTGTCCCTATTCATATCAACTAAGGCCGAACCTGTATCAAGGATTGCCTCCCAAAAATAATAGGCACTTCAAAATTGAGCTTCACAATCCAAGAATATAAAAAATCTGCCGGAAATATGAATACTCCCCTTTTACTAGCACATCATGGAGTATCCCTGTAGGCCTTTTCACTGTTTGATCAGCCACAATAGCCGCATCGTAGTGGGTTTTGGTCACCAAAACCCAACTTCTTGTAAATTGACGGGGCATTAGATTTTTCTTGCCCCCAGATCACACAATAATGCTTTCGCTAAATGTAATGACCCCGACTGTACAAAGGAATGTGAACGCACCCGTATTCTTCTTTCTTTTGTCGATAGATCTTGTAGCAATAGCCTTACATGATGCATCTATCATCATCCTGAAAGTAACCGATCTTTTCTTGTCCAGATCTTTCATAAAACTTGGCATACCCGGGGCATTTTTCTAGAGCTTCTACCAAAAGGACATTGATAGAAGCTACTTGACTTTGTTATAAAACGTCATATTTACCATCCTCGGTATTTTTTCACCTAATATCTGAGGGCAAGGGTGGTGGTGGTCTAGGCCAAGGGAATTACTCATATAAGGGACTTTGCATCTTTTCCAGTGCTCTCTCTCTCTCTTCACCACTATCTTTCCCCTTATCATCAATCCTTTCTCACTTTTGCTAATTAGACGGGACATAGGTGGTTCACGAATGGTTTGCTTACCACCCCCGAGTAGTGAATCTATCCCCCAACCTACTAATGCTCCCTGGTAGTGCCACAAAGTTGTTCACTTTTCTTTCATTTGTGGTTTAATTTCTTGGATACCGGGTAATAGCCGTGCTAAAAACATCCCTTAATTGGTTCCAATGAAATTGAGTTGTATGAGAGCTCAGTGACCCATATGAAGCCTACCCTTCAGTGAGAGAGGAAACACTCTAACCCCCCCAACCTATTACATCCAGCCAAGTCAGGCCTCCCTACACAGCTTTTACACAATTCCCCTTACCTTATCTATATGGGCATGGTGGATCCTCAAAGGTAGCCCCTGAAAACACACCTCTTGGCAGTGAGAATTGCATCAGGCTTACTAGTTACCACGAAGGTGTGTCCTGGTGGTAAGAGCAAGACAAGTGGCCCACGGGTCTGCTATGTTGTCATAGACTTTGTAGTATGCTTTGGGGTCGTGGAGCGGGATTTTTTTTCCCTCTCTGTTGGTGTTCACACGTCCGGAGCATCGGGTAACCACTGACCATGCATCAACCGGAGCTGGGATGTTCGTGTTTTGGATCATCACATGCATTATTCCCAAGTTTCTATTTTATGTGTTGTAGTGTACTCTTCTAAATCGTCATCGTGGGAAACAAAGGGTTCCTCTCCTCACTTGTGTATTTGGCATACAGGAGGGTGTGCTGCAACGAATCAAAAACATAAAACACAGTATATAATAAAATATCAACTAAACATAGTAATAGTTTTTAAGTTAATCTAAAAGCTACTTTTTTCCCCCGTGAAATCAAGAAAATATCAACTAAACTATAGTAATAAGTTTTAAGTAATCTAAAACTACTTTCCCTGGCGGCGACGCCAAAATTTGGTGTCATGGACGCTCAACTACTTCTCATAGATGTAGAAGTGGTCTATCACGTAACTAACCCAACTAGTGAGGTCGGGATGTTTTCCCCCCACGAGGAAACTATTTTAGACTAACTTCAATCTGTTATTACGATTGTTCATTAATTACTTCCTTAAGAACCATAAATGATAACAAGGGGGGTTTCTATTCCTAAATAAATGAAAATAACTAGCAAATAAAAGGAGATACAACTATTAGCTTCGAATGTTGGAGTTTAATCACATTAATCAAAGTAACTAGGGTTTACGTGTTCCCCACAGTTCATAACTGAAATAAGTCTAACTATAACAATTTCTTTCCTATATCTTGCTGCAAAGTGAATAAGTTATGTATCTTCTCTAAATCCTTGGTCTGGCAATCTAGAAATTTCACTCGGCCCTTGGTCCGGCCACGGTGTTGCTACCTTAACCCTTGTCTTTATCTCATATTAGCATTGTATTTGATATTGAACTAATTCTTACCATCGTCAATGAATACTAGCCTATAGATATAACACAAATCTAATATTGATAATTCTTTTCTCTATTATCTACCTCCTTTGTCCTGGCAAGTACGCATTTGGCAAGTGTTCTAACGTTGGCCCCCCCCCCCAAAAAAATCCGTTACAAAGACTCTCTGGCGAAAGAATTTATCAATAACATGAAAGACACTATTCTTAGAATGTTTATTTTATTTAGTTTTCACCCCTCCTTATTTGCCTATGGTTCCCACAACCCTAGTTATGGGAGTTTAGTTTATCCATAGTAATAACCAACATATTCAATATTATGGTATAATATTTCAATGACTTACTTCTGAGAAGAGTAAAATCCGAAAGTTTGCTTAATGAATCAACAAAATCACCAACCAATCAATTCAAGGAATCTCAAAATATCAGAATCTAACAATAATCAAGGGCCTACCAAATAATCCCGAGTCTCCTAATAATCCAAGAGTCTAACCCCAAACATGAAGGTTTTCAACTATTTTATAAAAAAAAACCTAATTAAAAAACCAAGGACTCTACTCGTTGAAATCTGTTCAAAATGGCTGATCAAGGACATCGCGACGGATCGTAGTGGTCACGAGGACCTTCAATGGACTCGCGTCCCATGACTTGATGAAATTTCTTCTGCTGCTCTCTTCTTAACCCTCACGGCAGTATGACGGATCGTTCAGGCACAAGTTCCGTCGAGGGCCTTCGCCGTTCCAAAACACTTGAACTCCTTGGAATATGGTAACTGGGCCTACTTCTCTAACTTCATGACGAACGTGCAGGAATGAACGGACCGTCTGGCTACGACTGTCGCGTCTAATTATCCATTCCGTAACCCAACACTTTTGTCAGACTTCCCCATTTTCCCCTTCAGCAGTTGCATAACCCTGCCAACCTACGGACCGTCACAGCCATGACAACCGTTTGCAAGCATGACGGAACGTCACAAGCATGACGGATCGTTCACACTCCGTAGGTGTCTCTTTTGCATTTCTTTTTCTTCGCTCAAAAACCTCAGCATTCATTCTTTGGACAGATTTCCTTCAAATAAGAGAAACATATATAAAAAGTAGCACAAAAGGCTTTTGACACCAAACTTAAAGGAAAAAGTTTATAATACCTTGAAACCACGTATAAGTATAAATCATACCATGCATCATCATAATTCTTATTTTTGGGCACCCAACACTTAAACACTCATATAGACTACATATCACATTAACATATAACACGTAGCTTTTCTTTCTTTCGTATCATTCACTCTCTATGCCATGATCCTTGGAAGTCATGGACTTGACATTAAGACTTTCCAAAATGAGGGCTCAACATATGGGACCTCAACTAAGGAGTCTTCATTAGCAAACACAAAGTCTGCTTCATCCATTCGTACGTACATCATTTCATTTCATTCATAGGCCAGTGTGAAAACCAGCTATACCTAGGATGTAGTTTAAGACTTTCACCGGATTTGCTGTGCAATGATCAGGAACAACCTAATGTAATTACCTGAGTCTAGCTCACCTCTTGATTATCCAATCCGAACACCTTCGGTATCATTAATTTCTTTATATGCTTCATTTTGAGGCTGATCTCATTCATTCGTTGGGTACTTTAACTTTAACCGACAAAGATCATGGAGCATCATGAAATCCAGTGTCTGGCCCACATCGAAAAGAGGTGGAATCACCTGCCAAAGTGACTCAATAACATTCTAGCGTATATGGGAATTTTACCCCTCCAGATGCCTATATTGACAGTATAGGTTCAAAGACTAGGAGATGTATGGACACCCATACCCGGCAAGCCGAAAAGTCTCATCTCATGAGAGTTACGTGAACCTTCGCTCTTCCCAAAAGAAGGCATCACCGCTTACATCTACCTATCGATGCTCAGTATAAAGTTCCATTACATTCAACTCATACGTCATGGAAGTTGGCTTGTAGTACGAGGACAACATATCTCATTAGATGATTTCTCATCTAATCATTAGTATTAAGTGTGTTAAACTCAATACTTTCATTAGAGTGTTCATAGAAATTGGTCTCTTCATTATCTTACACTCTCTTTAGTGAGTCGTATTGGTAACATTTATATAAGCTCCACTGGAGATTTCTCTATCAATCATTAGTCTCATTGGTGATATTGTCACCACAGCTTTTATTAGCACCTTGCTTTCATAGTTACTCACCTCATTATAGTGAATACCTTTCACATTTCATAGTTTATCTATCATATGCAATGCAACTTGGCCACTTAGGTATCTTAAACTATACACATAAACCTCTAGGTTCATTGTTTCATTACAAATCTTAGGTTTACTTAGTTTTAACGAATGTTAGACTTATGTGTAATACTACAGCCATGGGGCTTTATGCGTAGTTTAGTAGTTGCAAGTGATGATTTCTTTCCAAAGATTATGTGTACAAAGACTTATGTATTTGTATATATGCAAAGATTTTAATTTTTGATCAAGTAAGAATGACAGTATTCTGGATATTTTACTCACGTATGACTTTTGCATCAATACGGAAATTAGGGCAAGGGAACCCAAATCTTGGATCACTTCGATATCATTTATATTTTTTATTAATTTTATTGCTAATATTCATAACATTAGAAATCTAAACTAAATCTCAAAATTTACATTGAAGGATTAATTTTCAATTTTAATTTCACTCTTAGATAACCGAACGGTTGGGGGTTCGAGCCCCCACAACCCCTTTGATTTTTAGAGTTCAATTCGCTATAATAGGGATGTTGTGGGTTCGAACCCCCATAGCCCCCCTTATTTCTTTTTAAATTTCACTAAGGAGGCCGTGAGGTGGTGGGTTCGAACCCCTAAAACCCTCTATCTTTGTTTCTTTTAAATGGGTGAGTGGCACAGAGGTTGTGGGATCGAATCCCCACAGCCTCACTTTATTTCCTTGTTATTTTCTCTCTCCCTTCACCGTTGAGGTCATGGGTTCTATCCCCATGCCTCACATTTTCTTTTTTCATTATTTCCTCTCCCTTCCCGCGTACTGGGAGGTCGTTGGTTTGAATCCCACGCCTCCCATTTACTTTTTTACTTAATTTTTTCCTTATCTCCTCCCCATAGGTCGCTAGTTCGATTCCCCACCAGCCCCATTTCCCTTATTGTTTTTGCAAAAACATGAGTTAGGATTGAATCCCCCATCCCCTATTTTCCTTTTTCTTTGCCTCACAAAACCAGTAGCTAAGGGGTTCAATTCCCCTAAGCTCTTCACGTTTTTCTTAGTTTTCAAGCCTTCTTCAACTGTGAGGTCTTGGGTTAATTCCCATTGACCTCATTATTTTTCCCTTTTAAAAAACACAGGAATTTAACCTTATGGGAGAGATGGCAATCCGATTTTTTTTCTTATCATTCTTCAACCCTTTTTAGTCACCTCTTTCATGAGTTTACTTTGCTCAAAGAGTGTGATTCAACCCAATATTTTTCATTATAATGAACACCACATTGCACACGCATTACACACATAAAAAAAAAAACCAAAAACGCATGAATATTCGACCCAAAACAGTGGCTAAAGCCATTGCCCAGGATGCACACACAACACCAATTTTTGGTTACATTTTGGAATATCGTTTTCGTAATTTCCCTCACATTACAAACATGTTACCACTTAATTATTAAAACGTCACAACATGATAAGTCTAGAACACAACATACCCCATCGATGAATTGTTAGGGAGTAAGGAACAAGGACATACAAAGGGGAACACACAACCTAGTTTCAAGAGCTTGAGAAACGTTCGAAGGAAGTTGACTCTTGGAGACAGAAAGAATGCCAGGAGAGAAAACCCATTACCGTTGGATGTTGTTCAATGTGAAGCTGCTGCACGGAAACTCCTCAAACCACGCCAAATTCACTTCAACATTTACACCCCATTCGAACAAAACCTTCGTAGACTTGATTGTATTTGATTTACTTTGTCTTTTACTTAAACTTCTTTGAGTTCTCCAAGTGTGAAGAAATCTTGATGTATTTTATGGTTTTGTTGGTTTGGCAGACTAATGAGAGATAGAGAGAGGAGAGATTGGAACGTAGAGAGCGTTGAGAAACGTTGGGGGGAAGGAGAGTGAGTTATTAGTATTAGGAGACAAAACTAAGGACTTAGTGAAAATTGGATTTAAATTTTTATCTAATAAAAATCTGATTTATTTTTAATTAATAAATGAAAGGACCATTTACCCTTAATGATAGATTTTAATTGATGATAAATCTTCAATTCCTTGCTCTAGGGGGCCGAACCATGAGTGGCAAAGCCCATTTGCAAAATGGTCACTCGGGCGCCCCAAATTTGAAAATGTCTTTTAATTAAATAATTAATCCATAGGGTAATTACAATATTAACCTTGGCCTTTAAATGACCATTTTACCCATGGACCCTTAAAACATAAAATTTCTTCTTTCAAATACGGTAAAGATTCCTTCGATTAAATCTTCATATTCGCGAGCCTTACTTGGTTGGTTCCAACCTTTCCAAGCCCAACTAACTCCCTAAGTTAGTTGACTTGATTGTAGTAAGGGTTCTAAGGTCTAGTTCTTCGGGTATAAATCCGTGTGAACCTTGGTTTAATTGCAAGCATTCTTGATATCCTAAGTCTTGATCCTATTCATTTTTAGGGTGTTACATTATACACAGTCAATCAATAGCAACAAAATACGGAGAGATAAGGAAACATATGCTTAAGAGTAGGAAGTCTAACCTCAAGAGCTAAAAGATGAGGGTAGCGGGATCTCATGTCGGCCTATCCTCCACGTAGCCCCTCACACAAGATGAAGTGATTTCTCCCAAATACCTTTATGTGTGGCAATTCCTTGTTCCTCAGCCGCCTTGACCTGTCTGGTCTAGATCTGAAACAGGTACCTCCTCATATCGACAAGTCTTCACCAACCTCAAACCTTAACGGTATGATTCGATGCTGGATTCACCTAGGCTTTTTTACATAGAGACATGAAAGACCGGATGAACAGAAGCTGGTCGCAAGGCAATGCGAATCATAGTTACCACCTCACCCACACGTTGTAGAATCTCATATGGCCCAACATATGTCGGACTATGCTTACCAAATATCATCACCCCTTTCATAGGAGATATTTTAAAGTCCACCTGGTCACCAACATTAGACTTTAATTACCATTTTTTGTTATCAACATATGACTTCTGTCGACTGTAAGCAGTAGTCAACCTGTCCCTAATAACTCTGACCTTTTCTAAGGCCTCGGGAATGATCTCCGAACCCAAAATGGATGACTTTCCAACCTCGAACCACCTGACTGGAGATCTACACCTCTTACCATACAGTGCCTCAAACAGTGCCATCCCAATGCTGGAGTGATAGCTATTATTATACAAAAACTCAATCAAAGGCATATGGTCATCCCAGTTACCTCTGAAGTCAATCACGCACTCTCTCAACATGTCTTCCAATGTCTGAATGGTGCGCTCTACCTGCCCATCTTTCTGAGGATGAAAGCTAGTGCTAAGATTCCAAAGCTTTTCTTGAAAGATCTCCAGAAATGTGTAGTAAACTGAGCTCCTTTATCTGAAATGATAGACAAAGGAATCCCCTACCATCTCACAATCTCATCGATGTAGAGTCTCGCATAATCCTCGGCTCTTTAAGTAGACTTCACAGGGATAAAGTGGTTTAAGACAATATTAACTCTGTCACAATACCTATGGAGTCGTTGCTGCCTGTGTAGTCCTTCGAAGCCAACCACAAATTCCTATTAATGGCCTCCCACTCTAAGTCGGACACCTCAATAATCGAGTCAGACCACCAGGCTTAGATGCTCTGCCTAACATACTGACAAGTAGGAAAACTAGCCACAACTCTGTAATGTCCTTTTCTTCCATCCAACCAATAAATCGCTTAAGATCCTGCTACATTTGGAGGACGCTGAAGTATGGAATATCTGGAACCATGGGGCTTCTACCACAATTCCTAGCCGCAAATCATCCACATTTGGTACAACAGCTATCCTAGTATCTAAGTATGCCATCACCTCCCCAAAGCGAAAGACTCATTAATTAAACAACACTGAGTCCTCAGTTCATCAACACAGGCTCAGAAGTGCTGGGCATTCTGACTTCAACTACAAAGGATGATCAGAACTAGGTGAATGAACACCCCCACTAGTAGAGTCAACAAATCGCACACCCAGTCTGGCCAGTCCGTGTACCTCTTCACCAGCTCCTTGTTCTCATCGTCAACGTGGGCTGTACTTCCCATGCTTATCCTACTCAAAATATCATCTACAACATTAGACTTACCTGGATGGTAGTGCACATTCATGTCTAATCCTTCAACAACTCCAACCATCTCCTTGACGTAGATTCAACTCCCTTTGTGTGAATACGTACAGGAGACTCTTATGATTTGTGAACACATCAACGTGCACTCCATACAGATAATGCCTCCACAGCCAGTGCAAACACCACAACTGCCAACTCCAGTTCATGAGTGGATGATTCTTCTAGTGAAGCTTTGAGCTGTCTGGAAAGCATTAGACTATCACCTCCGAGCCCTGGCATAGAACAAACCCAAACCAAACCTAGTGCATCAAAATACCGTAATTCTCACCACACTTGGGTAGAGTAAGCTCCGAGGCTGAAGTGAGTCTATCCTTGAGCTCCTAGAAACTCTTCTTACAAGTCTCCGTCCATTCAAACATGGATTTCTTCTTTGTCAATGTCATAAGTGGGGCAGCAATGAAAGAAAATCCCTCCACAAACCTGCGGTAGTAACCAGCCAATCCCAGAAAGCTAGGAATGTCAGTGTGAGTAAGGGGCTTTGTCCAGTTCTTAACAACTTCATTCTTCCTGGGGTCCACCTATACACCTTGATTGGACACAACATGACCTAGAAAGGTCACTGATCTCAGCCAAAATTCACAATGCTGAATTTGAAATACAACTGATGACGTCTAAGTACTTGCAAGGTTAGTGTCAAATGTTGTTCATGCTCTTCCTTGGCTTTAGAGTAGATGAGAATATCATCAATGAATTCTATGACAAAAGAGTCAAGATATTCACGGAAGAATCTATTTATGAGATCCATAAATGCAACAGGTGAATTCGTGAGACCAAATGACATAACCAAGAAATCATAATGACCATAACGGGTACGAAAGGCTGTCTTTGGGACATCTCCCTCCCTAACACTAAGCTGATGATATCCTGAACGAAGATCAATCTTAGAGAAGAAACTACAAGCATGAAACTGATCGAACCAATCATCTATTCTGGGGAGTGGATACTTATTCTTTAAGTGGATTTTGTTGAGCCCGCAAATAACGATTCACATTCTAAGGGTTCCCAATCTTCTCTTACTAACAACACTGGGAGCGACTCAATCCAATGGGATAGCTCGGCTGAATGAAACCCTTTTTCAGTGAGGTTCTTTAATGCAACTTCTTTTTTTTAAACTCTTGGAATTCTTCTTGAGCCATTCGTAAGGAGGAATGAGGATGTTTTAGTTCTGGTTTCTAAGTCATACCAACAAGTCGATCTCTCGTGAGAAGGACTCTAGGAAAATCGTTAGGAAACAAATATAAGAAACTCATTCCTGATTGCCCACTTCTTATTGAAGAAATGTCATCAATAAATCATTAACACTCACAAGATGACATAGTTACCCTTTGAGACATCATTTATTGGCCTTAAGCTTAAAATCAAGGGAGTTTAAGAAGACTCGATTGTACCCCTCCAACTAACTCCTATTAAATTAGGGATCTCACAGCTCGATACGATAGTCCTGCAAGCATAACAACTGTTAAGCCAGTCATTAACAATAATAAGATCAAAACCAGGCATTGGTACCTCAATCAAGTTTGCCACCATAGTCACCACTTACAACCATTGGCAATCCTTGTATACCCTAGCAGTTCTTCATTTTCCTTAAAAAAAGGGGGGGGGGCTGGCATTACTAACCACTATAGGATCTCAGAACTTGAGGTAGTATTTCAAAAAGTAAGGGCAAAAAGGTGAGTCAACAAAGGAAGGCGGTAGACCCGGATCAAGTGTTAAAGACACAAACAGAAGTTGAGATACTTGCAGCATACTGGACACATCAGCGGACTTCTCTGCTCCTCCCTACTTCAAGTCATATAATAGTTACTTTAGGATGCGCGGTGTTGCTGCCACTTCTGTGTTAGGCATAGGATGAGAATTTACCTCCGTTCCGACACTCTGTTTCTGTGGACGTCTACTAACAATGGGTCCACTATTACACAACCGAAGCACATATTTGGCCTTCTCTTGCACTTCACTGTGAGCTCGGCCACAATTAGCACACTTTTTCTTAGGAAGCTGCATCTCACCTCCATTGCCCTTCTTGGTCTAAGGTCTGCCTTCTTTAGGTGCAGCACCCCTCTGAGGATTTGAAATCCCAGAATTCTATTGCCCCTTTTTGAACCTTGGCTGCTCACGGACGTCAAAATTATTTCTGTGACCTCCATGACTGGGAACTGCGATTTTGAGGCCTAGGTATCCTAACATCACGAACACATCTCTTTCCGCGGCTATCCTCTACTTGCTGTACATGAATCATAAATTTGGAAAGATCCATATTATCATGGAACATCGCAGATCGACACTTCTCCTCCAGGTCTCCGTTGAATCCTGTGAGGAACCTGCTCATCTAATCCCTGCTGTAAAAAAAACCGGGGGGAATAGATACTTGGATGATTTGATTTCAAAAAACGTTCAGTATTCTCTCTTCTGCTATTAAATTACTAGGAACATACCTGGATAGCTTAAAAACTTCAGGGAATACTCCCTGACAGTCATAGAGCCTGTTTAAGGTTGATGAACTCCTCAACCTTGGCCTCCTCATCTTTTTGGAGGAAGAAATCTCTCGAGAAATGCTGTCTTAAAAACTCCATGTAATTGGAAACTCCACCTAAGACACAACTATCTTACCACATCTTGCCACCAAGTTGTGCAAGTCCTGAGCTGGTAGGATCTATTTAGGCCTTTCAATATCAGTGGCCCCCCCATAGACACCAAGATCTTATGCTCCGTCATTAAACTCGTAAGAATCCCCGATGTCTGTCTTAGACCCTGTTAATAGTGAGGGTTCATCCAGTGAAATCTCCATATTAGTGTCAACCAGGATGCGAATACGGTGGTTCTCTCTCGGAACATACTACTGGTTGACTAAGGATGTCATAGCTTGAGCCTAAATCATGATGGATTCAATCTGGGCCCCCCAAAGATGCCCTCACAAATCATCGGTCACCCAGTTGAGTAACCGAACATGGCCATTCCCCAGCTGGGGCCTGGGGGTGGAACCGATGCCCCGGAGCAGCTCCCCTCTGTTTCTAACCAAAGCCCTCTAGTGTGGTTCATTCTCTGAAAAAACAAACAGGGGTTGATGTTAGACACTCTCATAAACACAAAGGAACTCAGACATTAGGAAAAGCACGGGGAAGCTTAGAAGAAGGGAATTTTTCATTACGAAATCATGTGTCTCTAATTTAGGATAGTGGTGCACTTCACTACCATGTTAGAAACTACTCAATGTGGTGATGTGAACTCATTATCGGTAATTTAATCTGGTGCTCTGATCAAACTTTTTCACAACCAGAATATAGACAGCGGACGGCATCGTTGACCTCTCAGGAGGTTTGCAGACAAGCCTATTACATCATTTACTTTAATAGGTTACTTTTTAGCGGAAAATTGAAAAACTTTTGTTTTCTAAACAGACTTCTAAAAAAAACATTCTCATTTAATACGTAATTGTTCACCATCAACCATTAACATGAAGATATAAAGCAACTAAAAAGAAAAACTCCAATTCTATTACGTGTATAAGTGCAAAATGGCCCCAATACATAGTCTGAATAAAAACCAGGAAAGAACGCTAGTGGACATGCTCCACAGCTCAACTAAAATAAGATAGAGAATAAAAACAGTAGCAGCCTCAAAGCATGAGTACTACCCAAAGACGGATTGACTGCGCAACGTCAGGATAATGCAACGATAGTCAGGTGTTCACTTAACCTTGTCCTTACACCTAAAATAGTAAAGTTTGTATAGGGTTAGTACACAATATATAAGATGGGTATTATGCACACACACCATAGACATGCCATGCGACAGAATAGCTCTTCCTAACAACATGATTTTGCGAAGTAAGTCAAGTCAGTAGACTTTCCAAAGCGAAGATTAGGGAAAGTTAGTGAACTTTCCAAATGGATTAGGAAGAAATGATATGGAGATGAACATGCATCATAATAAGTATCATATGAAACAAACACGTAAAATCTCTATAGTACATATCATAGAACATAACATATAAGACATAGCTTATTCATATCATTCCTTCATTATGCATGAGACCTTGGAAGTCATGACTTGACATTAAGACTTTCAAAAATGAGGGAACATATGGAATCTTCAACTAGGGAGTCTTCATTGACAAACACAAAGTCTACTTCATGATTTCAGACGTACTCATTTCCTTTCATTCATAGGCCAGTGTGAACACTAGCTTATACCTAGGATGTATTTTAAAAACTTCATCGGGTTGTTGTGTAATGATCAGGAACAAAGTTAGGTCATTACATGAGTCTAGCTCACCTCTTGATTATCCTATTCTAACAAACCTTCGTATCATTCATATTTACATGCTTTATTGAGTCTGCCTTATTCATTCATTGGGAACTGTAACTTGTACCGACATAGATCATGTGGCTCATGAAATCCAGTGTCTCCCCCACTACCGAAAGAGGTGAATCACCCAAACAAAGTGATGACTCAATAACCATTCTAGCGTATAGGTAATTTAAACCCCGCCAGATCCCTATATTGGCAGTATAGGTTCAAAGATAGTAGATGTATGGAGACCCACACTCGGTAAGTTGGACAGTCTTCATCTGATTAGATTTATGTGCCCCTTCGCCCGTTCCGAAAGAAAGGCATCACCGCTCATAGCTAGCTTATGGTGCTTAGTATAAAGTTCCATTACATTCAACTCATTACATAAATGGAAGTGGATTTTTTTTTTTTTTTTTTTCTTATTTTTTTTTAATAGGACACATAGCTCAGTAGATGATTCTATCTCATATTAGTATTACGTGTGTTTAAAACTTAAACACTTCATTAGAGTTTTCATAGAGACTGATCTCTTCATTATCTTACACCTTTTTGGTGAGTACGGATTGTAAACATGTATTTAGGCTCAATTATATGCTCTCATCAAGTCATTAGGTTCATGTCATGTTGTCACCCCATTCTTCATTATAGCCACCTGTGCTTTATAGTACTCATCTCTTATTATGTGAATTACTTATTTCATTCATTCATAGATTATCTCATCTATGCCATGCACATGGTCCACTTAGTGTATCTTACAATCATTACTTAACCATCTAGGTTCATAAGGTCATTACATACTTAGGTTCATTATTTTGACGTATGTTAGACTATGTGTTCTATACATACAAGCATAGGGCTTTATTCCGTAGTTATCTAAGTGATATTACTTTCCTAGATATGTAGTTACAAGATTATGTATTCTTGTATATATGCAAGATCTTAATTTTTATCTAGTAGATGTCATTATTTGATATTTCTACTCACGTATGACTTTGCATCAATAAGGAAATTAGGGAGGGAACCCAAATATGGATCAATTGAATCATTTATATGTTTATTAATTTTATTTCAATATTCATAAACATTAGAAATATTAATAAATGAATCTCAACATCACATTGAAAAAATTAATTTTCTATTGTTAATTCACTCGTAGATAACCGAATGGTTTGGGGTTCAAGCCCCCACAACCCCTTTGATTTTAGATAAATTCGCACAACAGAGAGGTTGTGGGTTCAACCCACACATCCCCCCTATTTCTTTTTTAAAATCGCTGAGGAGGCGTGAGGTGGTCGGTTCGAACCCCCAATAACCCCTCTATTCTTTATTTTATTATATGGGCGAGTGGTAGTGAGGTTGGGGATCGAATCCCACACATCACTTTATTTCCTTGTGTTTCACTTCTCGTTTCAGGTGCGAGGTGTGGATCGATTCCCCACGCATTCACATTTTCTGTTGTCATTATTCCCTCTCCCTTAAAGAATATGGGAGTCGTGGGTTCGAATCCCCGCCTCCCATTTACTTGTTTACTTAATTTTTTTCTTATCTCCTCCCCATAGGTCGCGAGTTCGATTCCCCACTAGCCACATTTTCTTTATTATTTTCGCCAAAACAGGAGTTAGGATCGAATCCCCCAGCCCCCATTATCCTTTTTCTTTGCCTCTCAAAACCAGTAGCTAAGGGATTCGATTCCCCTTAGCTCCTTCACGTTTTTCTCTTATTATTCAGCCTTCTCAATATGTGAGGTTTTGGGTTCAATTTCCATTAACTCACTTGTTTATTTCCCTTTTAAAAAACCCAAAATTTAACCTTATGATGACGAGTATGCAACCTGGATGGAATATTTTTTTTTATCATCTTACTCAATTTTTGTCACTCTTCAGGAGTTTACTTAGCTAAAAAGTGTGTTTAACCCACATTTTTCATGGATAATGAACATCAGATTGCACACATATTACTTACATAAATACACCAAAAACACCTTGACTATTTTGACCCCAAAAGAGTTCTAAACCACAGCCCACGATGCACACATAACACCATTTTTTGTTAACACATTCGAATATCTTTTCGATTTCCTCACTATAAAACATGTTCCACATAAGATAAATCGTCATCATGCCTAATGTCTAGTAGCACAACATACCCATCCTACGAAATTGTTTGGGAGTAAGGACGAAGAACATACAAAGGGGTGAAACAAACCTAGTTTTCAAGAGCTTGAGAAACGGTTCGAAGAAATTACTCTTATTGGAGAAAGAATTCAGGCGAAAACGACATACCTTTGATGTTGTTCAAGTGGAGCTGCTGCACGGAAGGAAAACTACTCCAAACCACGCAAAATTAATTCAAAACGTACACCCCACTCGAACGAACCTCTCTTAGCCTTGGCGTTTTGATTACTTTGTCTTTACTTAAAAATTCTTGTGAGTTCTAAGTGTGAATAAATCTTGATGTCATTTTTTTATTTTTGTCGTGTGTGGCAGAATAAGGGGTGAGAGGCAGATGAGACGTGAGATAGCGTGATAAAACGTGAGGGAGAGAGAGTTATTAGGATTAAGAGCCTAAATTCAAGACTTAGTTAAAAATAGAATTGAATTAACTAATCAAAAATCCTTATTTATTTTAATTTATACGTGAATAAAGACCATTTTAACCTTTTAAAATTAATAGAGTTTTAATTGATGATTAAATAATCAATTCTTGCTCCTAGTGGGCTCGAACCCGAGTGGCAACCCATTTGCCGAAATGGGTACTCTGGGTCGCCAACTTCGAAAGTCTTTTTATTAAAATTAAATATTATTCCTCAGGGTGTAATTACAATATTACCCTTGGCCTGGAAATGATCATTTTCCCATGGACCTAAAACATAAAATTTATGCTTTTAGTCCGGTAAAGAGTTCCTTTCAATTAATTCTTCATTTTAGCGAAGCCTTACTTGGTTGGTTCAAAATCTTTCAAGACCAACTAAACTTTCCTTAAGTAGTTGACTGCTGTAGTAAGGTTTCTAACGGTCTGGTTCTTCGACGATCAATTTTGGTATGGTGAGGCTGGTTATCTCAAGCATTCTTGATATTCTAAGTCTTGATCCTATTCATTTTTAGGGTTGTTACATGAAAGAATTTGATAAAATCTTATATGCGTTTGTTGAATTAGAAGCTTGTATTAGAGGTTGGAAGTATCGTAGGCCAATTGTAGTTGTTGATGGGGCGGGATTAAAATGTTCGTATGGTGGTACAATGTTAACTGCAAGCACAATGGATCTGAGAGGTATTTTTTGATCCTATTTAATTTTTTGATTAAGTAATATAATAAATTATTTTACAAATTGTATTTGATTTTGATGTTATTTTTTTAAAAATATTGATCAGGTCATATACTTTCGTTGGCTATACGATAATGGATTTTGAAAATGATGCTTCATGGTCTTGGTTTTTTGAACAGTTTAAGGAAGCGTATGGAGTTAGAAAAAACATGTGTTTTATGTCGGATAGAAATGAGAGCATATGGAAAGGGACTGCTACTGTATATCCCGAATCCGAACATTATGCATACATATGACATCTGTCAGTAAATGTGGTGAAGAATTTCAATAGAAATACTGAAGATTTTATTTGTAAAATTGGCAAAAGTTTATACAAAACAACAATTTGAGAAAATTATGGGAAGAATAGACCAGATAGATAGACGCATACGACTATACTTGTTTGATATTGGTTCTACCAAATTTGTCAAGAGCTTACTCGAATTGTAAGTGCACATGGACCATGACTTCAAACATCGCTGAGTCATTGAATAATGTTAACAGTTTAGCAAGGAGATTGCCTGTAATTTCACTTCTTGAATTTATGAGGGTAAAAATTCAGAGGTGGATTCAAAAGCACAACGAGGAGGCTGATAAGACAATATCTTATCTAACCAAAAATATGATCATTATCTACAGAAAAGTATTGCTATGTTTTGAAATATGGGGGTATGTATTTTACTATATTGAAAACAAATAATTCTAATTTACTTACCAATATTTAGTTGATTGTATAGTAGCAATATTACATTTTAACTTTTAATTAGGTGATACCTTCAACAGTTGATCTGCATGTTGTAGCTGAAGGAGCAAAAAAGTATATTGTACACTTGAACACAAGGATGTGTAGTTGCGGGATATTTCAATATTGTGAGATACCATGTGGTCGTTAAATGCAGTTATAGTATAGAAATTGCATGAATTCAGATATCTGTTCCTTTTTATAGCCATGAAGAATTTCAGAGATGCTTATGTAATTCCTGTCGAGCCATCCTATGTGAGAGTAACAGGGGATATACCAAGTTAGAGTTCATTAGCCTAAAATGCTGCCACCAGGTCCAAAGAGAAAGCGGGTTAGACCAAAACTTGAAAGATGGAAGAATTTGCTGACGTGAAATTCAAGATGACGCGAACATGACTTGGCCAGTTCGATGCCGTCAGGTTGCGACACAATAGAAAGACATGTTCAAATTTCCTGTGCAAAAAATAATATTTGTAATATTAAATTAAGTTATTATGTTGTTTGAATGTTAGAAACACGGTTTATTTTATTGAGTTGTGTAGTTACCAATAACCTTGTGGGTACTCATATAATGTTTATGTAATATATAAAGATATTATATATATATATTAATTAACTGTTTCTCGTACTATGTTAAATAAAATATGACATCATAATGTATAACAAATATCCACATAATAAATATAAAATTAACTATACTTCGATGATATAATCTTCAAGTTGTATTCATACAATGTTAATTATATTATCATTGTTTATTTTTGCTATATCAAAGTTCCAATTGACATTCATCATTCATAGGACTGTTTATACATAATAAATATACATTGAACTTTACTACCATTTATTATAATCTTCAGGTGTATTCGGTAAATGTTCGTACATATTCATACAAATGTTCTATATATCTTTGTTTCTGTTGCATATGAGTCAAAGTTCAATATGTCATTCATAATCATGACAAGGTTTGTACATTTAAATATAAATTGTACTGTCCTACCATCATAAACTGTTTTATGTGTTACTCTACAAATGTTCATACAATATTCATATAATGTTATATATATATATATATAGTATATATATATATTATTATATATATATATATAGAATATAAAATTGGTTTCTGTTATGTATATTTAAATAAATAGACATTCCATAATTCATATAAGTTTATACATTAAAAATATAATTGAACTGTACTATCCATAATAAAACTATTATGATAAATGATTTATTGTCAAGCAAATGGAAATTCATAACTGTTATATTATAAAAAATATTAAAAAATAACATAAATTTTTATAATGTTAAAAACATTGAAAATAACGAGAAATAATAATTTTTTATAAAAAAATACATTAAAACATAACACATAATGTTACATTGTTAAAATAACATTATTTCAATAAGGAATCCAAAAACGTGCATTTACTTTTTCATTTCTGTTCCGTTTTTGGACGTGGACGATGGTGGTTGTCCATAACTTGTTCTTTTTGCGTGCGAGTCCACATACGTGCTTGCAACTGTACCCGTAGCTTCGTGTCAATTATGCTTCCTCTCATTGTTTGCTTTTGCATAGTGCCAAGTACAGTAAGTTGCATACCTCTGACGATGGTATGTTCCCTTACTTCAATTCAGACAATCAAAAATACCATTGCTGATATATTCAACTAAAAAGAGAGGTGTATAGACCAACCAATCACTGTTGTAACAAAAATACAAATTAGAAAATTTTATATTAAACTAAAGATTAAGAATTAAATATAATTTAGAGATTACATACTTGGAACTTTCTTCCTGTTAAGGAACCATCATCTCATTGAATTGATTTCGGGGGTTCTGATTTTTAGATGGTTTGATATAAGGTATGTTTTGCCTACAATCAAAGTCGTTTGCAAGAAAAAAATTGTATCATTGTTGCAAGTTTATCAACAAACTTCTTTCACTAATTTGTATGTTGAACAACTCTCCATCATCGAATAATAAAGCATGAGACCATTATAGGCTTGATACGGAAATACAAACAGAACCAAGACATTGCTCAGAAACATTAAGTGGGATATGACTTAATCACTCTTGTATCAAGCAACGACGAAAGGTATTTTTCACCTTGTATATGCTCATTTGCTGTGAATATTTGCAAACATGTTTTACTAAATTATGATATTGTTAAAAAAATTATGATTTAATATATCCATACCACCACGGCTTTTTTGAACGTCTTTCATCAGTCTTGTTGAAAATGGTCAATCAGAATCAGCTGGATATCAAAATCCATTGTGACTTGCGAAGAGATGCTTTATTGTGAAAAAAATGGACTCTCTTGAATAGTTTTCGACTTCCACAGTCAGTATAAGGAGAAGATTCATATTTGCCGGGATTCCCTGTGTTTGTTGACATCTGTGTTGGGTGGTCACATTGCAATCGGATCAATGCTGATTTGTGTCAGGGCGTAATCATCAAAAGTAGGTGGTTTTTGAAGTCGATGGTCCAGGTAAGTCGGCATTGAAAAATTCAGAGTCGTTGACTTTTTGACCTTCATTCTGAAAAAGAAAAACGTTAGCCGAAAAAAAAAGGTTTGTAAAAGAATGTAAGTATCATAAAATGGCTAATAACAAACCATCTGTGTTTGAAATATGAACGTATCACCATTAAAATCGATGATTGTTCAGTGTGAAAGTTACCAGATATGCATATTGGCGTTTACATAAATCCGAATTAAACAATCAGTTAAAAAATGTAAAAGCAGATTCTTTATTTATTAAAGCTAATATATGAATTCATACAATATTTGTAAGCTTTTCTTATATATAAATTTATACACACTAATACATATCATTCTGTGAATCCGAAGTAGTTGATTGACTCTTGACATCTAAACTCTCAAATTGTTGCAACATTTGAAGTGACAGCATCCGCATCCTAAATAAAAAATAGTTTATAAAACAGTAAAAACAGTTTCGTATTTAAAGGTAATATATGAATTCATAACAAACAATAATAGTTTTCATAAAATACACTTTACAAGTTTGATACATACACGTTGTTGTGCGTCCGAGTTGGTTGACCCTCTGACAAATCTAATCTCTTTGTACTAGGCCAACATTTGGAGTGACATAATTTAATAATTTAAATAAAAATAACTTAAAACTGTAAAACATTATGTTACTAAAAAATAATAATAATTCAATACAATAAGTATACACATTTCAATACATACACATTACAAACTTCTTTACATATCCGTTGTTGCCTTTTGATAATCTTAATTTGTCAATTATCAGCTAGGTCGAATTACAAGTAATTTTGTTTCAATGATGTCTTGAACTTTTAATGTATTGCATATAAAAAAAAACATACAAATAATTATAGAAATTCAAATTTAAATGTGATTTTAACTAACATTAGCTTTGAGCTCTTTCAATTCCACCTTAATCTGTTCATAACATAGTAGTAATTTTGATATGTATAATTTAAAATCTTCAAAAAAATTTAATCGTAAATTTTCATTTGTATGATTTCAACTCAACGTATTTTTCTTCAACTTCAACGCCCTGCTTTATCGATGTTTTTTGCTCTTCAGAATCTTGGTGAGTGGAAGACTAATTTAAAATGGTCTCATCCATGACATTTAACTCTTCTTTAGTAAAAATCATATTTATGAATTTATGCTATATAAAAAAAAAATTAGAATATTCAATAATTTATAATTAATTTTATTATGTTCAATAAACATTTACCTGATCGCCATGTGTTCTGAAAATCATTTTCTTCAAATCATAGAAAAAAATAACGTCATTTGTTGTCTTCTAGTTCAAGATGCGCGGTGTGTGATCTGAAGCATAGATAACAATTGTGTTATCAAATGGATGACAACACTCATAAAACCATACCTGCAATGCTATATGGAACTGACTAAACTTGAATGACGAAGGATTTTTTTAAAATTTTTGACTGCACGCTTTAAGTGTTGACTTAAAACACTCATTCACCCATGAAAATGTGGCATACTGGACAGACTCTACTAAATCAAAATATAGCTTGGGAATGGTTGTTTTTGAAGGGTCTAATGCAGTAAGGAATGACAAAATGAAGTACAAAATTCTGATTTTTAAACGGTCACCTTCTTCCCTAAAGTTTTTCAATTTAAGCTTGTTGTGAAAATTTGACTTTGGGACTTTGTCCATGTCTCCAAAATTTTCTGCAATTAATATATTTGGAACAGATGGATCAACAAAAAAATCATAAATTGGACCAGATTTTAGACCGGTTACAGCGATAAAATCTTTTAAATCAAAATGTAACTTTGTACCATTTACATTGATAATGAACCTGTCATCCTTTCCAGTTTAGAGCAAGAAGAAAATATGGCGCAACAGATGACATTGGAGTTGTATATGTTATGTAAATCATAAAAATATCAAATGGAGGTTCTGGTAAAAATTGCTGGGAACTGATCATGACCGAGGAAGGTCACAATCAGCGAACACATTCATGTTTGATACATGGAAGATAAATGTGTTTGAAACCTTCTTCTCCTATAAAATTTGTAAAAATGAATTATTACTTTTTATATACTTATATAAAACTTATTATAACAAATCATACAACATATGACCAAAATCATTCATACATAATCATACAAAAACTTCATTACAATATTCAAAAACAAAAAAATACAATATTAATAACTACAGTTTCATCCAACAATGCATAAACAACGTTATATCACAATTTATACAGACAATTCAAACACCTATAAGCGATAGTTCATACAAATTCATACAACAAATGCACAGTTCAATACCATTAAAAAACTATATGCCCACAATTTGTATACCACAAGGTCTAAATTAAAAATATATATTTATTTCAATAAAAATCTGTGACTTTTGAAAATAAAATAATACTCAATGATATATATCACCACAAAAATTCATGTAGAACACTATTGACAATAATATATAAAAAAATAAAAATAATCAAAACAAAAAACATTGTAATTCAACCTTTGAAATTAATTTTTATAACCTTATCACTTTTTTGTTTCTTTTTTCTTGCATATCGCATTCTTTTTTGAAGACTGCGTTGTTGAACGATCAATTTCAACGCCTTTTGATTTTTTTCAATTTTGTATTTTTTACTACATCATAAGTCAGAGTCGGATTTCGACGATGTTACAATTTCTTTTCCGTTCCGCATTCCTCTTTTCTTTGCCTCTTATTTGATTTTTTTCCCTTCGGTTTATGAGTTGAGATGACAATATATCGAATGAAGAGCATTTAAAATCGATTTTTTTCTTTTCCCTCATCGACCAATACTTTTTTTCAAACTTTTCCTTGGATTTTCATTACCTTTCTCGACATTGTCTATAAAATTTATGGGAAAAACGGATCTGAGATTTTAGTTTGTGTTTAGGAGATGAATGGATATGAGAGATTTTGGGGGAAGATGCAGATTTGAGAAAAGATGACCAAAGGGCTGACATTTTTTGTTTGAAGGGATGATTGAGGCGGATTTTTTGGGGGAATATGAAAATAAATTCACGCGTGGAGAGAGGTGGTGAGAGTGTAGTATTGGGGGAAGAGAAAGAGTATTGGTTGATATCGGGTGTGAGTAGTTATTAGGAAACCATATAATATGAAATTAATAAAATCATATCAATAATTTTCGATTTAATTTTTAAGAAGGTAACTATATATATGAAGTTTAATAATATTTACTAATATACTTATTATTAGTTATTATAAACATCAAATAGTAATTATTAGTATTAATAATTTATTATTTATATTAAAACGTTTTAAAGGTAATTGATGAATCAGTAAAAAAAGGGGGGGGGGGATTTTTTGTTAATTTAAAAGGTTTTGTTTGATAAAAGGTAAGTGAAATAAAATGAAAGTATTATTGTAAACAAATAATTATTAGTAAATAATAAATTAATTTTTTATTAATATATTATTAGTTTATATGCTAGCAACTTCCATATAATATGCTATAAATAATTTATTTTAAATATTTTTTAATTAAGATATTATTAAATTGATGTGCTATAAGATGATAATAAAAATTAATATTCGATAAGTAATTTATTGTAAAAGTATGATACAAACTTTGCTATGATCCTTTTTTATAAAAATTTGTGGGATGTTAATTTTACCATATAATAATAAAGTACCAAAAAAAATTGACTTATCTAAATATTGCTTAACATGATTAATTTGTTTTTGTAGTTTAAATTATCATTTTTTAAAAAAAAATATATTATTAAAAGTTTGGACACCCTTAATGAAATTTCTGGCTACGCCACTGCTAAGTAGTAAGTACTCACATTGGTATAAGTTATATTACATTAGTTAGTAGTTACATTAGGAATAAAGGACAAACAATAAAAAGTAACAGTCACACAAATAAGGTAAGTACTCACATTAGTTTAAGGTTAGTTAATAAATACTCACATTAATATGTTAGTAGTTACATCAGTTAAGTTAGTGAATCATATAAGTCAGTCACATTAGTTAGTACTCACATTAGGGATAAAGGAGAAAAAAGAACGAAAGTGTCATTCTAACAAGGTAAGTCAAACAATAAAAGTTTAATAAGTATGTTAAGTATTTGAACAGATTATACAATACTAATTAAGAAGAAGAATCAAGTAAAATATTTTAAACACCGTAGGTCCATTGGACAAGCTTTGTCAAAATAAAAAAACGCTATATATATATGAGTAGAATTTAAATTTTAAATATGGTAGATATAAAAGTTGGAAACCCCTTAAAATGGATAAGTGGAGACGTAAATCGAGTGGCATTAGCCTGTTGCATCACTTACACTTTGCGGTTTGATTCCCAGTTTGATTTTTTCTTTTAATATTTTTGACTCTTAAATGTAATTACTTAAAAAAAAATGTGAATAGTTTTAGCATAAAATTTAGTAGGGGTGGTTGATTGTGTAATTGAAACCCCTCCAAAGACCCAATGTCGAATCCCTCCAACACTAATTATTTTTCCAATTAAAATTGAATATTTCCTTAAATTGTAATATCTTTTCACTAGGAATAAGATTACTAAAAATTTTATTACTTTTCCTTGTGGAGTTTATCACATTAAAAATTGAATTATTTCATAAATTTTTTAATACATTTTCCTTGTTAACAAGTGCCCTTTAAAAAAATTAATTTGTTTATGAAAAAGGTTTTGTTTCTCTATAAATAGGAGACACAATTACCCAAATTAATCTCATATTATTAAGAATAGTATCTCAATAATTTTCTCTCTTTTTTTTCTTCTCGTTCTTTTATTTTATAACAAAATCTCAACATAATATTTAGTTCCAAAGTTTAATGGATATGAGGAATTATTTGTACGAAAGTACCAAAAAAAAGTTCTCTCGACTTTCTAAATGTTCTTAACGTCATTCATTTGTTTTGTGTTTAAATATCGTTTATTTTTTAATAAATTAATTAAATTTTGGACAACCTTAAGAATTCCGGGTACGCCAAACGAAATCTACTTAAAAAAAATTATATTAAAAACAAAACACAAAAAAAAAAAAAAAACAACTGAGTAAATTAAAATAAAATAAGTGATCCTACGTAACTGTACTGAGTGTAATTAATATCTACTATCAATTATATACATTTCTAGCTCGTATGGACCTACCTAAAAAAATTGTCATAAAGAATCAAAGTACAGGCATAAAAATAAGAGGATAAATACATGGGTTGAGACAATCGACAAAGGTAGAAGCTAAAATATTCATAAATAACATAAAACAACACTACAAAAGCAACACATTTGAAACACAAGAAAACACTTCTTTAAATAAAGGTGCACAAACCCCTTAATAAAGCCGCCCATAAAAACAACATGACGTAAAACCTTAGAAACGAGAAAAAAAGAACACCAACCAATTCTTTGCTGAAAATATGAATTTTGTTATTTCTTTAATTGTGTATAATCCATATTTTAGACGTTTTTCAAGAAACTTAAATAAAAAAATTATTTTTAATTATCAAGGTCAACATTTTAAATATCTTCGTTGTTTATATTGTTGAAATATTTGTGAATTTACTATTAATTTGGATATGAGTTGTAATGATGATGGTATTGATTAGTTTACTATTACTAGCCATTTGATCAATGAAAATTGGAATATGAAAAAAGTAATTTTAGGTTATAAATGTAATGAAATGTATAACCGGTAATTACATAGCTCAGACTATTATAGATGTTTTACCAAATTATGGAATTTGAAATAAAGGAATTAGTGTCACCCTAGATAATTCTTCTAATAATACATCTATTGGTGAAATACTAAAATTGACACTTTGTCATATTTATATTGATGATTTTCATATTAGGTATTCTGCACACATATATGATTTGATTGTTAGAGATGGTATAATAGTGGTAAAATAATGGTTGCAAAAATATGAAATTGTATGTCATTTTTAAATATCAATCAAAAGGGCTAGACGTAGAGAATTTAATCGTCATGAATTGAAACTCTCACTAGAAAAAAAAATTCAAAAATTAGTGTTTTTTTTTTTGTTTTTAACTATATGAAATTTTTTATTTGAAATATTTCAAATCGCTTATGAATATAAAAAAAACTGTGCCAAATGATTGCAACAATTGCTCATAGTCCACTAGACGATAGACTTGTTAATAATAATAATTGAAATGACGCTAGACTTTTTATAATTTTTTTTATCTAGCTAAAAAAATATCTTGACGTCATTATTTAACTATTTGCTCAATTTTACCATATATTCGTGCTATTTCTAGTAAATTTTATAAATTCAAAACTAATCAAAGGTTAGAAGATTTTGTTGAGTGTATGATTCAAAAATTCAAACATATTTTTTTTCTATTCCTCAAATTTATTTATCTGCTTTTTTATTAAACACAACTTACAAAGAACTTAGGTACATCAAGAGTGGTTGAAAAATATATTTCATTTAGCTATTTAAGATTATGAAAAACCTAGCTTGACAATAGCTAAAAGATAAAAAAAATTAAAGCTAGCAAATATAAATTGTATAAACTTGTATTAATTCTCGTAGAAGGAATAAAGTAGTACATAAAAAGAAACCAAAAAATTTAGGTAGAAGAAGGAAGATAATAATTGATGATATGCTAGAAAATTATCTTGGTCTTGATTCTAATGAAAAGACTGATTTTGATGAATATTTTAATTAGGGAACACAAACTACTAAGGATGCATTGGGTGTACCTGACCTTTTAGATTGGTGGAGGAATCACAACAAGGGATTTTCAAAACATCACCTGGTGGTTCGAGATGTGCTAGTTATCCAAGCATCCTCAGTATCTTCAAAGGATATTTTTAGTGCAACAAAAATTCAAATTAGAGAGCATAACTATTTATTAGCACCAGAAAACTAGTTTAGAGTTATTAATATTATTAAGAGATTTAACTAAAGTCGAAAGAAGAAATTATGGACGTCCGACTTTACCTGCCAAATTTAAAATTAATATTATGAAATGTTTCAAGATTGTAGCTTGACGGTATTAATGCATTGAAAGAGCTAGCCGATCATCCAATTTTAGATCATGTCAGTAGACAAATGTTAAATGATTTAGTATGATAATTCGAGGTTTAATTCAAAGATCCTTGCCTTAGAAGGTGCTGCATAGATTTCTCCTCTTTACTATATTTTATATATTATACCCAAATCTTACTATTTGATTTTTGTTAATAAAATTATAGGTTATTCGTCATAATTTTTTTTACTATTGTCTTCAATTTATTATAATTATTTTTATTACATTTGAACTAGGTAAGCTGTCCGCGCTTCACGCGGTGGTGAACTACGTTAATAATATACTTTTAAAAATTTAATAATATAATTGTTTTCAAGAAAATACAATCATAAGATAAATTTTCAAGAACATTTTATCAGAAGATGATATAATTACTTTTAATCTTAAAATGATTTTTTTCTATTATGAAGGGTTTATGAATTTTGTTACTTAATTTTTCATTTACTATAGTGTTAATCACCAAAGTCTTTCAAAAATATATGTAATGTCTCATTGTCTATATTTGTTATTTTCAAAAAGTGGTACCACGTTTTTTATCAATGACTGCGAGAGTTTTTCTCCTATTCAAAAGGCCTCTA
Organism: Solanum habrochaites; assembly: GCA_027704765.1. Taxonomy (NCBI): domain Eukaryota; kingdom Viridiplantae; phylum Streptophyta; class Magnoliopsida; order Solanales; family Solanaceae; genus Solanum; species Solanum habrochaites. The sequence continues at coordinate 23,054,481 of JAKWJA010002499.1, read as the reverse complement.
CATACCAAAATCTAAACATATACATCTTATGTATTTAGGGTTTTGTGTACTTACTAAGCTCTTATTAAAAATATAAAATGTCATCTCTTGCGAATTCAAGAAAATACGTTTATGTCGCTCAAATTATTTGGATTAAATGATTGTCTGGAAGTCCACTTATTCAAATCATACGCAGTCGATGACATACTTTGATAGACAAAGGACATATTTTTTTGTTTATGTTTCGATCAATATGGTTAAAACATTATTTTTTAGGACTTTTAATCTAAAGTTTATAAGGATATGATTATTTCTTTAATAATTGAATGTATAGATTCATTATACTTTGAGGGGTAATTCATTTACTCCAACCCAACATTTGAACACCAAACGTTTGATTAAGGTTGAGTGCAATACTTACCATCTCACTACATTCCTTTATTTGTTGGATGTCATTAATTGATTGAATGTCTCGATAAATAGAACGTTGAATAAATAAAACTCCAAGGTAGTGTGGAACCACCATAACTTTTGAACAATCAAAGTCTCTTCTTGGACATCCCATGGATCTTTTAGCCACCGGAAACTCTATAGAGATCAAAGTCATTTATTTTACAAGTTTAAGAAATGTAATCTACATGACAACAATTGTCTAATAATTACATCAAACTTTTGATTAACATATATTTACTCAACATAATGATCAAAATCATAAACATAAGCAACAAAGTTTAATAGTACTCAAAAACGAAATTAATAAAATAAGCATGAATTAATGACTGTAAAAAATATATCAGGATCATTAATAATAAAATGAAACATAAAGAAAAAAGTTGATCCCACTAAATTCCCATTGTCCCCTTAAAGAAATTATTTCATTATACTACTAGAGGTTTAAAGAAATAGATCCTCTCAAGACACAATAATTCTATTCACCAGTGTGTTGATACAAAAACAATAGTCTCAGTGATCCACTCAATAGGAGCAAAGATATTTGATTGTGCAGAAGAAGAAGTAGTTTAGAATTTTCCTTTTGTTAAAATGAGAGATAAAACCCTCTATTTATTGGCAACATAGGGTAGTATGAACAAATGCTTATTGTGCCTTATCGAAAAGGTCACAATTCTTTGGACAAGTCACAATCTTTCGTAAAAATTTTAATTTTTTTTTATAAAAGTTGCAACTCTTCATAAAAGTCGCAACTCTTCATTAAATCTACAACTCTTCATAAATCATCTCTTCGTAGAAGTTGCAACTCTTCGTAAAAGTTACTACTTTTTATAAAATCACAAATTTTTGTAAAGGTTACAACTTTTCATAAAAGTCACAACTTTTCATGAAAGAGAAGATTAATTTTGGAAATAGATAAAGTAAAAGGGAAACCTGATTTTTTGTGGCGCCACATGGGCAAACCTAGGGTTATTTTTTATATAAATATATGGTTTTCAAATGTTTCAAAGGTCAAGTTTAAGTTATAATTCAAAATTTAAAAATTTTCAATATTGAAAGTTAGATGTATAATTTAAATTTTTACTTTTAAATTTGAACTTAACACTTTTAAAATTTGAAATTTAAACTTCAGTAGTTTAATTTTTTATTTTGAAAAAATACTATAAGTTATATATTTTAATTTAAGTTAGACTTTGAATATTATTTAATTATTATTTAAAATAAAAATAGAGCCATTCGAACCCGGTTCTAATGATCCAGTCTGAGATGGTAAGGACCAAGAATATAGGTATGTATGGTACCGGTAAAATAGTTCTGCCTTGAATTTCATATGCAACGCCAGTATCACAACCGGTTTCGGATATTCCCTTGTGTCCAGTTCTGATTTCGTGCTAACGAGCTATCAACTACTACCTCCACTATAATCAACTTCTATTACCAACAAACTTCATCATCATAACTAACACTATTTCCCACTACCACCATACCTTCTTTAGCCGCTACCACTCCACCATTGTCGTTCGTCACTATCACCAGTGTGGTCGATCTCTGCTACCTTTTGACACCCAATTTCGGACCTCCAAAATATAAATTAATCATCGAGCTTCTTAAATATCAAATGAGTTAACATAATTACTTTATAAAATTTTAAAATACTTTTAAGTGGAGTAGAGTAGTTTTAGGTCACTTCTTATACTTTTAAGTTGATATTATATAGATCTATATATATATATATATTATAGATATGTATTTAATATAATTAGCTTATTTATAAATATTCGAATATCTTCAAAAAGATGTGGTTTTACTTAGCAAATTATTTATTTAATTTCCTCTAAACTAGTAGTTTATATTTGAGTCATTACTTTATAATTAAGTTAATTATTTTATCTTGCTAAAATAGTGAAGCCGTTAATTAATTAATGTAAATTCTTTCTTATCTTAAACCAATTTGCTAATCAAACTCAATTTGGTTACGTTCTAAATCATTTGAATAATTGAAAAATGATAAATTATTCAATTCCAAGATCTTACATTTCCCAACCTATCTAAAGAAACAATAGCCGGCCCAAAACCATTTCTGTCAGACCAAAACGGAGCGGCGGTGCACCCACACTTACCCTACAATGTGAGGGAACACCATCCAATCCCAAACATTTTTCAGCCATATAAGCAGGACAATAATGCGGAAGACTTAAATTCATAACGAATCAATTAAATACTTCTAAAAGTTTCAAGTTCTATCCCCAAACCTGGAAAGTCATCATCACAAGATAAATCTATCCCTCAAATTTATAAATTAAGAGTATCTAAGAAAACTAAAATAGTTTCAAAAGAAAGAGAGGTCCATGTCCGAACTTCAAGACATCAAGGACGCGAAAGTGGAGAATCCAGTCCGAGCTAGGAACAATAGCTCACCATGAAATCTGATTATGCTGAAGTCTGGCATAGAGTTGCGGTTGGTTGAGCGAAGTCGATGGTATGTTGGGGGGGGGTTCTGAATCCACAAATAACAAGAAAGAACAAACAAGTAGGGGTCAGTTACAAAACACAAGTACTGAGTAGGTATCATCAGGCCAACTCAAAATAGAAGACAATTATATCAGATAATAACATAAAATCGACTACATACTACAACAGATAAAAAAACAACAGTACATAACTAGGGCCACCACAACAAACACACTATGAGGACTCTGCCTCCACACCATACTCATTTGGGAAAGAGGTATTAAATCTGAAATATATTACTGCTTCAAGATTCAACTCTTTTTACTATCATGGGGTCGCGACGGACACCTTGTCCTCTACTATCCTGGTGTGGAACTTGACACTGTGATCCATCCAATACTATCCTGGTGTCGAAACGTGACACCCGATCACTATTACTATCCTGGGTCGGAACGGACACCCGATCCACTAACCTTTCTTTTAGTCATCAAGCCTTCTTTTATACAAGAATAATCAGTAACAACGAGGGTATGTTTAAGCTTCACAAACCTCATCTTCCCAACCCATTACAATTACATATTCACATCATGCAAAGCATACAATTAAAGCATATAGAGACTTTACAATACTACCCAATACATATCATTCGATATTAAGAGTTTACTATGAAATAGCATAAACCATAACATAACTCCACAGGAAGAATCCTTGAACTCGTATCAATCTAATTTCTCCCAAATCCTTTTGTCTCTTAGTTCTTCTCTCTCTCTCGGTCTCTCTACTTTTTCTCCCTGCTTTCTTTCAATTTCTTATTCAAAACCCTTTTTCTTTTACCCTAATGTCATATATTTAAGTATAAAAGATGATAAAAATTAAACACTTTTTTATTTCAAGTTATCTCCATTAACCCCAAGAAATTGAATTATGACCTAATCACACTAACTTTATAATTATAAGCAATGACTAGTCCAAAAAGGCCCCTTAAAAACTTAAACAGGAAATCCGGACACAGCCTGTGTGAACGCGTCTGTCACGACTGTGACTGGTCCGTCCTGCTGAGTCGTACAGAGTTCAGAAACTCAATTTGTGGAAAGATTGTGACGGTCCGTCGTGCCAACGACTGTCCGTCGTTCCATTCATTCGGAAGTTCAAGAGTCGATTCTCACACTCAAATTTCAGAATCTAACTTGTTTTGGAACGAGGGACACCCGCGACGGTCAGTCGCGCCGTGCACGGTCGTCGTGGGTCCTTCGACCCGGACAAGTTATTTACAGAAATAAACTTTAATGCTCAAAACGACTAACAAGTAGTTAAAAGATACCATTTACCCATTGTTATCTCCTCGAACGATCACAAGAAGGAAAAAACAAGGGCGAGAAGAGGAGTCGTGAATAGTGTAAACAGGTGTGGGTATTTTTCTTGCATATCAACCTCATTCTCCCAAGGGGGACTCGTCAACTAGTCGATTCTTCCATTGAACTTTGAGGGGATGCAATCTCCCTTTGATCTCAACTTACGGATTTTTTTTTTTCTATCAGACTGGCAACAGGCTCCTCCTCACAGGACAAATTTCATCAAGAAGACTGAATCCAAACGAATATAATGTAGTTTCCATTCCCATGGTACATTTTAGCATTGACACATGAAATACCGGGTTGCACCCTGACAGTCCTGAGGTAGGCTAATTCATAAGCTACGCCCCTACTCGTTAAGTTACTCAAATGGTCCAATATACCTGGGCTTAACTTCACCTCTTTACCAAACCGCATCAACCCTTTCATGGGTGAACACCTTAGCTAGCACAGACTTGTTCAACCCTCCATGACTTCCAAATCTCAAAACCTTTGACTGCATATCTTTCTGCCCTACTTTGAAGCCGCTTAAAAGCTTTCTTGAATGCATTTATTATCAACGATTCCCTCAGAAGGTCAGTATCCCCAAAGGTCTAACCGCAAATGATCAAACCCACCCAATGGGAGACCTACATTTCTCCCATTACAGTGCCTCAAATGGGGCCAATCATACGTTGAGTGATAGCTATGTTGTATGAGTTACTCTGCTAAGGGTTACAAGCTATGTCCCAATGACAACCAAATTCTACAACATGCGCGAAGAATATCTTCCAAACCTGAATCATTCGTGAGACGACAAGCGGTCTGAGGGTGAAATGCGGTACAAGATCCAACCTGGCGTACCTAATTCGGACATGCAATGTTTTTCAAAACTAGAAGTAAAACTGCGTAAACCTCATTGATTATAACGGAAGTGGAAACTCAAATTCAATCGAACAATTTCTGCGATGTAAGTTTGGCTAACTTCTCACAATTTATAAGTCACATTGACCGGAATGAATATGAAAATGAGCAGACTTAGTTAATCTGTCCCACAATACCACAAATGGAGTCTTTACTACCCATTGTCTTTGGAAGACCAACCATGAAGTCTATTGCAAATTCCTCCCACTTCCTTCAGGAATGGGCATTCTATGAGTGTCCTCAAGCCTCAGGGTGTTAATATACTTACCATGTGACAATTAGGGCATGAGCAACAAAATCAACAATGTCACGCTTCATTCCTACCCACCAAAATGTTGCTTAGATCACGATACATCTTGGTTGCAACCAGGATGTATAGAATAGGGTGAAACTCTGAGCCTCTGTAAGAATAGTGCCGAATCAATCCTCGACGGGGTTACATTACCCTGCCCTTAATTCTCAAAAACACATTTCTCATCGAGTTTTGCTCTTTAGCCTCGCCGCAAACACCTTATCTCAGCATCCTGATCAGTTCTCCTCGGTAAAACTGCTTCCTTTAATCTTATTCAAGAAGGAAAGATCTTGCCTCCACACAGGCCCAAAATCCTCCCTTCGCATACTTATAGCCTCATAAAGTCATTAGCCCAAAGTCTGAACCCGCTTATGCCAATGGGCGTCTAGAAAAACCATGCCAAATGGGCTAGACATCCTATGCTCCCTGGCCTTTCTACTTAAAGCATTGCTTAACAACATTTAGCTTTTCGGTGATACAAGATGTGATATCATAGTCCTTCAGTAGTCCATAATCTCCTCTGTCTCAAATTAAAAGCTTTCTGAGTAAAAGACATACTGTAAACTATGATGATACATATAGCTTCACATTTAACCCCCATATAGATATTGTCTCCATTGCTTTAATGCAAACACTACTGAACCAACTCAAATCGTGGGTCGGATATAATTACGGTTCATGCACCTTAATTGCCTCGAAGGCATAAGCAATTACATTCTTCTCTTGCATAAGCACTGCACCCAAACCAGACAGGACTAGGGATGCATCACATAAACAAAGAAATTTACCTTCCACTGCAGGTAGAATTGGGTGCAGATAGTCAACAGGTCTTGAGTTTGCTGAAAACTTTCTTCACATTCGTCCGACATAAAAATGGAACCTCTCTCTAGTCAAATGTGTCAGTTCGGGAAGCACCGGAAGAAAAGAAACAACCCCCTTGACAAATCGACGGTCGTAGCTAGCTAAAGACACGAAGCTCATTACCTCTGTAAATTAGTAGAATCTCTACCCAATTCTACATGCTTCAATCTTGGAGGATCCACCATCACTCCATCCTTAGAAACCACAGTCCCAAGAAGGACAGGAATCTAGCCAAAAACTCACACTAGAGAATGTGGATACAGCTTTTTTCTCCCTCAACATTTCCCCAATTACATTCTCAATGTCCTCAGTTCTTTCCTGCTCTTTGAGTATACTAGTGATATCATCACTCAACACCATGACAAATAGATCCGATATGAGCTTAAAAATCCTATATCAGGACTCATGAAAGCAGGGGGGGCTTCGTAATTCCAAAGAAAAGACATTACTACGAATTCATTCTGTCCATACCTAGTTCGAACAGCAGTCTTTGGCACCATCTGCTGCCCCGTATTTTCAATTGATGATAACCAGATCTCAAAGTCGATTTTTGAGAAGGTACAAGACATGTAATGTCGAAACAAATATTCAATGCGAGGAGAGGATACTTGTTCTTAACAGTTACTATTCAGTTGTCTGTAGTCAATACAATCCGAAAACTTCCCCATCCTTTTCTTCACAAAGATGAAACCAGAGCCACCCCAAGGGTTTGCAACTTGTTCAATTAACGCCCTTTCCCTAACCAACTCTTGAATGCGGCCTTTAACTCTCTTAAATCAGGGGAGTCATCTATAAGGGGGTATGGAAATGGGGAATTACCCGGGCTCCGATCCAAGCAAAAGTCAATATCTCATCTGGTGGCCATACCAGGAAGGTCGGCAGGAAACAAATCCAGAAAATCACGGACTATCGAAACCGACTCACTGGAAGGTACTTGGGTAGAATCGTCCCTGAGGGTGCCAAGAGCTAAAAAAACACCTTTACTAACCATTCTCGTAGCACGAGAAAAGAAAGAAAGGAGGATGATACGAAATGGAGTGGAAGTGTAGTCACCCCCCACACTAACGGATCTTGTCCCAGACGGCCAACGTTACAGTTTTAAGCATTACAATCTAAGATTGCCAAAAATCGGAGAAAGCCAAGTCATACCAAGACTTACATCGAAATCCAAAATTTCTAAGATTAACCAGTCTAATGAGTATTGCTCCCACAAAAAGTCACCAGACAAAGACCTATATAACCCTTTCAATATCAAAACTCACCCCCAGAGTAGAAACCACGAACAGGCATTGTAAAAAAAATTGTAAGCAATTTCACAATGTAAATTAAGGCCAGTAGCAATGAGGAAGATACATATGAAAATGTGGAGCCCAGGATCAAATAATACAGAAGCAAGGCAATCACAAACCAAAAGATTATTCAGTGGATAACAACATCAGATGCATCAGCTTCCGACCGCAAGGGAAGCGTAACAATCGGCCCTATCACCTGTGTGCCGTTGCCCCTACAACTGTTGGTGGCTGCAGGTGGCTTCGGTTTCCGCACCCCAGTTGGTTGGAAGACCACCATTACCCTGAACAACAACGCCTCAGAATGGCGATTTTTCCATGACATACCTCTACCTCTGAATTATTGGGGGTTGTAAACTCTGTTTGGACAATATCTCTTATATGTCCAATTTCCCCACATCCATAACAACTCTCTGGGTTCAGCATAGGTCTATGTGAGACCGACGAGTCCTGGGATAACCTCCAAACTCAGAGAAATGTTGACGGTCTGCGGTGGACCCCCAGCTACAGCCGTAGTTTGAAGACTGAAAGGTCGGGCTGGATAACTCCTGAAACTCTTCCATTGGAGTAAGAACCACTAAACTCACCTCCCTTACGAAAACTTCTTAGTTGCTGAGGCCATGGTGAATTAATCTTGGCTTCACTCCCTCCCCTCTATCAAAAGTATACCACTCCTGGAAAGGATTTTTGCTTGAGTTTGCAGTAGTCACGTTAGATACCTGTAAGGCTGGATTTCTGAATCTGACATCGAATCCCTTCACAAAACGCGAATCCTTCTGTGTGGACTGAAAGCAAAGCTGGTGGCCAAATAGATAATGCACGGAAACCTAGCCTCATACGCAGTGACAGACATTCATGTCTGCTCTAGGCTCAGGAACTCATCTATCCTCCTATTCCTCAAAGTATGGGGTGTGAGACTTCCTCCAGAAAAAAGCTATAGCACTGATGCCCAAGTCTATAGGTGGTGATTGTGCTGGTCGGAAACTCAAACCATACGACTCGCCACAACATGTGGGTTCCCCTGAAAATTATGGTCACAAAATCTCGAACCGCCAAATCGTTCTACTATGACCCTCTTGTGTAGAGTAGTTCATGGACATCGGACCAGAAAAATCATTAGGCATCCTCAGATTCAGCACCCTTGAAGACTCGGAGGTTTCCATTTAAGAACTTACTGAACAAGTTTGTGCTGAATCACTTGTATTATAGCCCTTAGCATCGAGGAAAAGTGCTATTTCCAAGAGGCATCCATGAGGGGAGCCACAGACAGCCTGCATGCGTACTCCCGAAACCTTGAGGTGCTTGGTGCAGAAAACACTGGAGGTGTATCGGCCCTGACATCAAATAACCGCTACTCCTAAGTTAAACAAGAACCTGATATTAACATCTCGTGGGTGGGTTGGGGTGGTAATTCCTCATTTGCACTTGCTCATTTCTCCCTTCCTCACCCTCTATTACTAACTTCCAGTCGGTGGAGGAGTCATCCGCCCTAGTACTAGATGGGCAGGTGGCTTGTACTCTTCATCTAGAGGACGTCCTCCGCGACCTCTACCACGGCCTCTGGCACGGCTCCTCTTCGAGCTACAACCACAGTGGCTTGGCTCAAACACATCTTGTCTTACTGGTGTTGGTGTTGGCAGCCGTTGTTGCTCTAGTTTCTAAACCATCTGCGAAAATAGAGTGAAGATGGTAAATACCAATTTTGGATCACCTAGATACCAAATTGGATTCCAAGTACTAGCACGAAACAAAGAAGGAATGGAATTTTTCCTAAAGTCCTAGAGCCTCTCAAAGAAAGTAAGGCGTCCCCCTAAGTTCACAAGAATCTAATAGACTCGTTTTGTGTGATGAGACCAACGAAACTAATGCTCAGATTACCAAGTTGTCACGATCCAAACGAGCCGCGAGTGCACCCACAGCGTACCCTACTATGTGAACGAAACCAACCAATCCAATCCAAACATATAAACCATAATAAGCAGAAAATTAATGCGGAAAGACTTAAAATTCATTAACGAAATCAATAAATAACTTCTAAAAATTTATCAATTCGATCCCCCAAACCGGAGGGAAGTCATCATCACAAGAACATATATCCTCAAATTACTAAATCTAGAGTATCTAAGAAACTAAAATAATAAAAGAGGATGGTCCAATGTCTGAAATTCAATACATTCAAGATGGCGAAGGAGAGATCCAGCCGAGCTAGGAACAATAGGCTCACCCTTTAAATCTGATTGTGCTGCCGTCTGGCTAGAGTTGCGGTTGAGTCGAAGTCGATGTAAGTTTGTTGCCCCTCCAAAATAAAAACGAAAAGAAACAACAAGTAGGGGTCAGCTGACAAAACACAAGTACTGAGTAGGGTATCTCGGCCAACTCAAAATAGAAAGCAATATATATCAGATAATAACATAAATCGACAACCATACTAAACAGATAACAACAAACAAAGTACCATACATATGGACACCACCCAAACACAACTATGAGGACTCATGACTCACACCATACTCATATGGGAATAGGTTATTTTTAAATAAAGAATTATATTAACATGCTTCAAGAGTCACTCTTTTACTATCCTTGGTGTCGGAACCTCGGAACGTGACACTCCGATCTCTACATCCTGGTGTAGGAACGTGACACCCGCTCCACTAATACTATCCTGGTGTCAGAACGTGACACCCGATCCATTACTATTATCCTGGTGTAGGAACTGACCACCCGACCACTATACATCTGTCGGGTCGGAACGTGACACCGATCCACTAAACCTCATTCTTTAGTTTCATCAAGACTTCTTTGATACAAGGCTCATCATAACAAGAGGGTTTGGTTTAAACTTCACACTCATATTCCCAACCCATTTACAATACATAGTCACATCATGAAAGCATACAATAAGCATATAGAAGATTTACAATACTAACTACCCAATACAAATCATTCGCTATAAGAGGTTGCTATGAATCGCCATAAACCATAACCTACCTCCACCGAAGAATCGTGATCGATCAATCTACTTCTCAAATCCTTGCTATCTCTTAGTTTTTTTTTTTTCCCCCCTTCGTCTCTCTCTCTCGTCTCTCTTTTTTTCTCGCTGTTCTTCTATTTTCTTATTCAAAACCCTTTTCTTTACCCTAATTGTCATATAATTAAGTATAAAGATGATTAAGATAAACCATTTTCTATTTCAAGGTTATCCTCCTTTGAACCACACGAAATTGAATTATTATCATAATCACTAACTTTATAATTAAAGCATGAATAGTCCAAAACTCCCCTCTAAAAACTCTTTAACATAAATTCAACCAGCCCAGGGGACGCAGCCTGTGACGGTCCGCCACAACGTGACGGTCTGTCTGTGAGTGTACAGAGTTCAGAAAATCAATTCTGTGGAAAGATTTGTGACGTGCGTCGTGCCAACGAAAGTCCGTCCTGCCATGCCGTCGGGACGTTCAGAGAGTCGATTCTCAAGCACTCAAAATTTTAAGAGAAATTAACGTGTTGGGAACGACACATCCTAGCCGGTCCGTTCATGCCCATGACGGCTCCGTCGTTGGCATCCGTGACCCAGACAGTATTACCAGAAAGTAAACTTTACTGCTCAATGACTAACAGGTCGTTACAATTTCTTTGGTTTTTAGAAAATCAGCAACCCCATTCTCAACTTCCCTTTAACCTATCCGACAGCCTCTGACCCAACCCATACCCTTTTCTTCTTTAGTAAAGAACCTAGAATAATAATATGTATTCTATATACTAAAATCAAATAGAAAGGGTAATGATATCGCGTACCAGACGCAACTTGACCCCATACGTGCCTCGTCTCCTTCACGCGAGAGAAGATACACGGAAATCATCATGATGAGTTCACGCCAACGTTTCCCTCTCCTTTTTCATTTGTACAATAAATAAGTTCAAACAACTTTTCCCTGCAACATCTGTGATTCTCGTCCTTGACTCGCGTGGATGGATTCCACATTGAGCAGAAGGACGATTGGAATGAATTTGAGTCGTCCGCCCCGTCATCCGGATTTCATGCAATTTGTTTATAATATCGCACAAACCAGTAACTTGTTTTTCCTTGTACTTTGGAAATTTTTTGAATTTGGAATTAGATGGTAGATTTTTTGATTTTTCCCTTGATTTCCAACCGATTTTCCCAGTCTCCCCCAATTCGAATCCTAGTTTTCCCCTATAAATACGTCCTCCCTTTTCATTTGTAGGGGTTAGAGATTTTGGAGTTAGAAAATTTTTGAGCAAAAAAAAAAGCACCTATAACGAATTAAGCAAAATGAGCTAAAGATACGTACTAACTACATTAAGTAAACCGGATGAGAATAGGAGATAAAATAATCAAGAGTCCAAGTTCCATTCTTTCATTTTTGCACTCCACAAGTTCATTAGAGATTCAACCTAGTTTTCTGGTTCGTTGTTGTTGTTCGTAGTCATGTGGTGGAAGAGCATGTTCCTACTCGTTGTTGTCTAATTCCTACACCCTAAAAGAAGTCATTCCTTCCATTGCATCTTGATTTGGGTCACGTAGCCCAAAAATCTCTCTTCTTTCGAGTCAAACCCACTTTTGAGCTAAAAAGTCGACTAATAAGTTTTGGATCTGAAAGAGCATGAAGCCAATTGGGGAAATTTAAAAGATTGGTCCAAGCGCTCAATCTTTATTCGAAAAATTTGTATTTTGTTATTTTGGGCCTAAGCCTTTATCCCTTTTAATATTGTTATTTTGTTAGAATTTTAGGAAAGGTGAAAAATTGGGTCTAAGGCCCCAAAAAAATCCATTTATGTTAGTTTAGGACATGTGTTACTCGAATGAGTCTAAGGCCCAAAATGAAATGGGCCCAAATACTAGTCTATGCGGACAAAAATTAGATTTAGGCCCAACTCTCTTTCCCTATTTACTTTACTTTGTTTATTTTGCTTGTTAGTATTTGTCGTTAATCTTAGGGTTGAAAATTCAAATACCCGAAAGGACGCTTATTTTTGGTTGAATAATTTATCTAAAAATGGTCATCTTTAAATGGACTTACAGAATAATTTTTTTGCAAAAAATAACCTAGTTAGTATTTTCCATTCTTCCCTTTTCTCCTTTAATGACAAGTTAAATTTATTTTATCTAAATAAATTAATTATTTGATAACAACGTATTAACGGGTATCTTTGAGTGCCTTAAAACCCATATCAAAGTGTACCCCCGAACTTCATCAAATAATTTCAATTGATTTCCTGCTTAATCTATTTAAAATCAATTTTTTTAATTTCCCTTTAAAATTAAGTGACGACTATAAACCAGTCTGCAATATAATTTGATAAATAAAACATAATGAGGACTCTACTGGGGAAATATATGGTTCTAACGTTAAGATTAATTTATTTGGCTATATGTATGAATCGCCTACTTGTTTTATTTATTTTATACATTTGATTATTGCATCAGGAATGGATATTCCTTCAACCGCTATATTTGTTATCACTATTAAGGAAGATATGCGGCTCAATTAGTGTGTTAACCAAATTGTTCTCGGTGCATTGTGAAGAATGTAGTTAGATATTTGATTGTCAACGATCGTTAACTATCCCAACCTAATATAGTCTGATTGGGTCACCTATCTACTATAAACAAAGCCCACTCTTAGACAAACTAGACTTAATAGAAGCCAAATCTCTAAAATTTAGCGCATTAGCCTAAAATTACCCAACACCCAAGGTGTGTTGGGCCCATTAGAGAGACTACTTTGAGTTCAAAGGACCAATGGCCTGAATGGACGTTCATATTTACGTGTGTTTGAAAAATGTATGCATTGTTTGACAAATTGTTGTGTTTTGGATTTGGGGGCATCTAATTCTTTGTATGTTTTTGTATATGGAAAAACAGTTCTTGAGTTTCAAAATGGTCACCGAAATACCACACCTTCGTCATATATGGTGGGGCAACCTCAAAACATGTCAAAAAAGAGAGTTTTTGGCCAAAAAAATCATTAAACTATACCCCAAATCTAAATCATATCTTTAAAATATAATTCGTAGCAGAAAAAATACTCCAAGTATTTAAAAGTGAACAGTCTTCATACTTTTCGTGTGAGATATCGTCAAAAAGCTGAATCCTAAAAAATCACGTGCAGTTTGCGCGACTATTAACAAAAGTTTTCCTACACAGTTCCATTAGTTGCTTTAAGAAGTTCTTGATTGTGTTTACAAAATTCTCAGATATTAATGCTTATCGAAACAAAAAAAATGTTTGAAAGTTGTGAGAATAGGTACAGGATCTACGCTTTTTCTCATTTAGTAACGTAAAGAAACTGGAGCTTAATTATATTATCTTTTTCATAGCTAAACTGACTTTTGGATCAATAAATTTTTGGGTCAATCAAATATTGAAGAAATCAAAATTTTGGTTATGTCTTGCATGTGAGTTTCATTCTCCATAATTAGAAGCAAAAGTCTTCCACAAATGTCATTTCTAGCATATTTAATTGAGAAGGAAACATATTTTAACTAATAATATTTTTTTAATATAAAACTACATGAAAAATAAATAAAAAATTGTCAAGTTAAAAGATTTTGCATAATGCTAAACTCAATTATCGAAAAAGTTCACGATAGTATTTTTGACGTATCTATGAATAATAATTAGGAAGAAATGACTTTACTTTTGTGGATCTTTTAGTTTTCTAATAAATTAAAGTAGAAGGGACAAAAATTTTCGCTTTAAAATACTTGAAGGATGTCTTTGTCAAACCTGAATTCTGGAATCCAAATGCAACCGGCGTCGTTAACCTCTCAAAGATTGCATGACAAGCCTCTTCTTAGCTTTCATCACAATTATACAGTTAAATTTGCGGAAAATTTAAAAATTTTAAACTGAATGAAGTGTACTTAGATTTCATATAATTTATGTATAAGAGTGATATACTAATAGCTCAAACTAAACCAACCATCTATTAAAGATTAAACAATCAAAATAGAGAATCATCATCATAATAATTATAGTTTGCCAATCGGCCTTATTACAAACGCTTGAACAAATGTTTGAAATTAAATGCTAGGGACTATATCCATCATCTATATCTATTGTACTAAATCTATAATAATAAAGTGTAGCATCCTTGAACTCAAGAGGACCTACAAAAATCTGGAGGTTGCTAATCCAAACTGCTTCTCGAATCTTTAATCTTCTCTAGAACCTGCACCTATAAATATAGTAATAATATACGAGGTTAGTAAAAACTTGGACTAAGGATGGGTGTATGTACATAAACACATAAGGACTATGCATGATCAAGGAAAGCTCTTCCTAAAGCAACATGTTGTTTCTGGAAAGTTAAGTCACTTTACTTTCTTAAATTGTTATTTATGATTCATGCTATGAATATGACATGTTCTCATGCAATTAACACATACAAATCATTTTCTATATGAACATAAGACCTTGTAATCATGAACATAATTTTAGAACAACTTAAACAACAAAACTTAATAAATTTGCCTACTTAGGCTTGAGGTGAGAGCTCTTCCCTCCAGGCCTAGTTTATTTTTAGTCTTTTTTCTTCTTTCCTGTTGTGTAGTTCAATGATCTCCTTGATCTTATCTTTTAATTAAAAGTTCAATGATTCAATTGTAGTCCCCATTACCTGTACAATGATTCCAGAGTAGAGTAGGTAATAAAAAAGAATAAGTACAATGAATTTGTTACTTACTTACAACTTATATTTTCCATTCGTATAAATGGGGAATGAAGGTATTTATAAGCCAATCTTTATGGCTATACCCCTAATTGGTGTTGTTTTAACATAATAGAGAATCTTTAGGAAACATTATCATAATCTAATATTGAATAAACCACTATTGTTACGAACTTCAATGTTATAAAATGCTTGGTGATTGACATTCTTAAGCTTTACTGACTTAGCTTGACTTTGAACTTATATTTCTACTTATTTGAGTGTTGTTCACCCGTGAACATGCTAACTTTCTTCGTTACTTACCTTTTTTTGTAAAGATACAGTAGTAGCAATAAAGAAAGTAGATCATGCGAGCTAACATAAAATCTAGTGTCTCCCCCACACCGAAAAAGGGTGGTTCACGGGTTAAGGTGAACCAAGTACAGTGTCTACACTAAACAAAAAAAGGGGTTCACCGGCTAAAGTGAAACCAATTTAGTGTCTTCCCCACACCAAAAAGAGCGGTTCACGGCTAAAGTGAATGAAATACTTTCCTGAGCTTTAACCGACATAGATCATGTGAGCTAAACATGAAATCCGGTATCTTTAGTACCCCAAAAAGAGGTGGAATCCCCGGCCAAAGTGAAACCGAACTAGCATTCTTAGGTGGATGCATCACAGCGTAGTCACTATGCTTGCAACATAGTGAAGACTAGGAGGACACACAGAGACCCTGGCTCCACCTGGGTGAGGGTACATCTCATTGAGGCTTACATGGTTGCTTGGCACCAAGAAATTGCTCGTCTATCGGTTTGCTAAGCTCAGATCTATGTTAGTAATTATCTCTTCGAGTTGACTCAAACATATGGATTTGTTCTAGTATCAGTTTTACTTTAACTCATGGATGATGATCATACCTTTCTTGCTTAATGAATATGAAATAAGTCATGCCGCATGTGAGATTTTTCTAATGAACTCTAACACCCTTCTTAGTGAGTATTTTTGACATAATCGATTCAAGTGTAATGAGACTTGTCTCATTCTTTAAAAAGTCTTATCGGTCAATTTCCTAACTTGAGCTTTTGTTATTTTCCTTATCACCTTAACTGTTCAAAGTTTATTGGTAGTTTGTAAAATTCTTTATTGAAAGTTATAATACTTCATTATGCTATTACATTTACAAAGTTTGTGTGGATAGAGTTATTGGGACTTGTTCATTATTTGCATACCCTATGTTAGAGTTCATGCTGTATTGTTAGAGATTGGTAGGACTTACATGATCAGAAGTAATTATGGACTAGACATAGTTTTACTAGACAATTTGTTGGCATAAATCACAATTTCACTAGATACTTATTACAACAATATCACTAGCCATGTAAATTATTTCATAAATACATTATAATAATCTATCATGTTAAACAAGCCAACTTTTAACCTTTGATTAGACTATGAAAAAATTCAATGAACAACTTATAACAAATTCATATTCTTGAACACAAGTAGGCATTATACCATTTAACATTCATGTAGATAACACCCTAAGTATGCGGATCTAACATGTAGGTTTCATTCGACATTATAATCACGGAAACACACACATAATAATCAGTTAACACCACATACAAACAACATGTCTTACAAATTACAAGAATCGGAAATCAGAAGAACTAGGGAGATGAACATGCGATTCATTGGGAACAACTCTAGTTTTGATATTCTTGATTTCAGAAAATTTGAAAAGCCTCATGGAGAAAGAATTCTAGGATATAAAACCCATACCTTACTTTAGAATTGAATCTACAAATATCACCTTTAACTTTGCACGAAAACCTTGAAGGATTACCTTGAAATCACCTAAGGACAATTTTTTGTTTTTCCTACTTTTGCTTAATGTTTTGAGTCCTAGGTTCTCTAGTGATTAATCGTGAGTCTAAGTTTTAGGAACATATATTTATAATTCAACTTAGCCTAATTAAGTTAATTAAATGAATCAATTAGCTAATTACCAAAATGCCCCTCCTAAATTGACTAAAAATAGGAGAACATTTGACTTGGCCAAATCTAGAAATTTTCTATGGATTTCGGATAAGACCATGATTTTTATTTTTAATTAATTAATTAAGTTGCTAATTTTAATTAATTAGGTGACCTATGGTAATTACTAAAGTACCCCTAAGTAATTAGGACCAGAACCAACCCTTATGGACCATCCTAGATTAGGTACTAGGATATTTCTTAGTTAGTTATTTGTCTTAATGTAACCTAGTTAAGTCTTAGGTTTTCGGGTACCTTAGTTAGTTATTTTTGGTTTTTTCTAGGTTAGTTAGTTAGCTAGGTAAGTTGGTTAGAGTCGAGGACCGGTTAGGGAGCTTGGCCTCACGTGGGCTTACCCGAATGCGCGCCTGTCCCCAACCGCTCTAACCGAATCAATTAGCTTGTCTCTTGGACGGTTGCACATGTGTTGAGTGTACTTTCCTAACTAACTACTCTAGAAAGTTCGTTTGGAATGTTTACTTATTTTCACAAGGATCCTCACTATGTCCTTGGGCACTGCTTAATCTACATGTTCATTTTAATTGGTCATGTGTTATGGTACCTAGGTTTGACACCTGGATGCCTAGTACATAATGTGTTAAGTTGAGAATCAATAATTTTTGTTTAGGTCTTCATTGCTGGTAGAATTCTTAAACGCTTGGGTATAGTTTTAAAATTTTTGTGTATCATATAAATTGCTAACACACCCAATCACATTCTTTAAAATTACTAGGCTTTTCACTATTCCTGTCCATTTTTGGGTGTACTTGTTCCTTTCCTAAGAAACATTCGTTCCCACATAACACTAACCTCATTTTTGAAACAAAGAGGGTATTTTTAAAAACACATCACATACTTGCAACTTTACTATTGTGAATAATGATTCACATCTTCCTCTGGATGATGCACATCACCAAAGCTTATCCACAAACTTTATATTGAATGGAGGAACTTCCTTCCCCAATATTACTTTAAACTCAATGGAATCACAACTCCTCAAACAACAAAAATCATGTCCACTCCTATACAAGAAAACAGCAACATGAAGGCAAGCAGAACTCATTTTACCTCATATAGTGGGCTAGTATAAAATACATTGTTATGGACTTAAACACCAAAATGCTAATGCACTAAAATTTATAGTTCATAACAAAATCAAGACTTAGCAAGAGTATTCCCCGCTCAGAACTGAACAAGTGGGGATTGGTACGATATCTCATATCGGTCTTCGGCCCTCCCCATTTGTACCCTCCACAGGTGGTTCCTCTATAAACACTTTTTACGGTGGAGACCTCCTTGTCCTCATCCTCTTTCATCTTGTAATCTAACAATTTCACTGGAACCCTCTTCGTACGAAAGGTTTCTCTCGAATCCTAACCCCTCAACAGGCAGAATAAAGATGCTGGATCCGCCTATGACAACTATTTAAAGCATCGAAACTTTAAGATCCTCAAAGAGTTAGGGTGTATAGAGTATAACATGTTTGTTTAGTTATCTGATCCCAAAATTACTTTAATATGTTTAGAGGCAGTTGTAAAGGTGAAGTGATTGGAAGTCGAAACCTCAAGGGACGACCCAAAACGTTCAACGATCTAGTCCGCCTATGTGCCCTCATGTGTCCTGCGTGTTATATATTGTTTGTGATTATTAAGTTATCAATCCATGATTTAATATTTTAAATATGGTATATATATTTTTTAGAAGTTTGGAGGTCAAACGACCAAGAAAGTCCAAGACTTTCGAAAGATAGCCCTTAAGACGCTCAACGTGTGTCACGATGGGGCCTAGCCTATTTCGATGAGTTGCAGGTGTTAAATTTGGGTGAAACTTATTTGGAAGGTCTAATACTTGTTAAGAGTTATATTTACATTATAAATGTCCGGGTACGACTTCTAAAGGGCTCCGTAAAAGTCCTCACAAGAAGGACCCAAGGCTGGTCGAGACACTGCCTTGCCAATGTCAATCGATGGACCAACGACGGCTGGTTGGTCAATCAACGGCCCGTTGGTGAGTATCATGGATTGGTACTTAGATTTGGAAGGTATGAACTCAAAATTTTGCTAAGGACCAGTCGAAGGAAGCCAAAGGACGACGCGTAGACTGACCTGCGACTAGTCGATTGTTCCGTCGATAGTGGTCTGTCAACTGCTGCATGTGTCTGTTTCATTAAAGGGGTGACTGGTAAATTCACCCAACGTTATAAACTGACTATATTAGGTTTATTTATATACTTTTGGGTGTATATAAGTCCATATACCCGTGAACTAACATCCATCCCGCTAACCCTGATTAAAGCTTTCCCCTCCACAATAACTCTCTAGCAACAACCATTTGTTGTTGAAGCTCAGAACAGATTGGATTTATATTGTCATGATTAATCCTCAAGTTGTATATATTTTACTGTATATAAGTATTTTGATCCTTCAAATCTTTAGTTATTCTTCCATCTAGAGAGTTAATTTCAAGTTTTCAAGAGAAAAATATGGATCAAGTTCTTCTCTTCTTTTCTTCATCTAGGCCGCCATTTGTTCTTTACTTAACATTTATTTAAAAAGCCTAATGTGAATGTATTTATTATTATATATTGATTTTGACTGATTCATCAACCTATTTCATGATGAACCCATGCATCGTTCACAAACTCGATTTAGCCTATGTAGACTTTTGATCTTGATCTTACCATGTCGATTTTGCATTTCAATTATATTAATTTTATGTTATGTTACTATTATAATGTATATTTATGGTAAATCATTGATGAATACCCATGGGAATAAATGCAATGAAGGTTTTGAACATGCCTACCTAGTCTTCATTATGATTTTGTAACTGGGTCCCTCGATTGATAAAAAAAATAAAATGGATTTTCGATATGGTTGGTTTCTTGTAGATACCGTTTTTAGGTTAATACCTATGGTTGAGTTGTGGATATAAATATTGTATTGATCAAAGTAAAGAGGGCTTGGTTGAAATTGTCTATGGTCTTCTAGTTTACAGTAGTAACTTGTGATTTGGATGTAGAAGTTATTTTGTTCTATAAATTGATCATGGTTAATTGTTTATAACTGCTGCCTATAACATATTATGAATATGAATTATATGTAATGGATCAAATATGGATCAATTCATAATATTTTGAATATGATTAACCTATGTAAACTTAGCTTCCATGAATTTCTAATATGGAGCGTGCTTATAGGAAATTTGATCTTATTGGAAATTGTAGTAGTGTCTCATCAAGACTAAGATTTCATTAGCTACTTCATAGAATGTAATTTATTGGTAAAATATGATTGATGATTAATACTTTTTGAAAATTAATAAGATGAACTATTCTGTCTACTCTATATTGAATTGATAGTTTATTACCTACGTTAGTAGCTTCATCTAGAAGTGTTTTAAGCATGATTTCGATATGATTAAGTGTATGATTAACTACTTCCTTGGATTTATGTTATTGATGAAATATGACTTATAACCCATGCAAGTGAAATTGGTTGATCATCTATGTCCTTCTACATTCTAGTATGTTAATGTATTGTATTAGTTGTAACGTGACCTTATAGTGGCTTATGCTTAACTTCATGTATGATTATGTTACCTTAATCTACTTCCCTATACTTGATTTATTGATAAAAGAGTAGTAATGATAAATGATGATGAAAGTATAAAAGATTGGTAAGAATTCCTCTACTTTTCTACTTCTCTATTTCTTTATAGTAATGTTGATGAAGCCTTGTATGGCATGGTGTGGTATCGTCCACTTATGGTGGCGGTTTTTACTTTATGTCATTTATATGGGTTACTAGGTCCAGAAGGAAAACTGATGAATTTATTAATTGTGTCCTAATGACGATACTATTTGAAGCGTATGCCACTTCCTATTTCTAGTTGTTGATTTAGGTTTTGCATGGCTATTGTTAGCCATGTGTATATCCATGTTCGGGTAATGTCTAGGTTCCTGGGCATTGATGAGTAAAAAAGGTTAATAATCCCCTACCTATGTACCCCTAATGTAATGCATGAATAACACAAGTCAGAGTCTTATTAAGTGTAATATGACGTTGCTGTGCTCCTATGCTATGTTGTTGTGTGGTCTAACTGATAGATTATTATGGGCAAGAGGGTGTCCTGCCTCATGTGTTGTTGATAGCTTATGTTAATCATGTTTGATCAATGTACACACACACTCACTGACCCTGCATGGTACAAAGTAGAAGTAGTCCTGAATGGATGTTTGTTCTCATATTTACTATGTCTACTACTAATGCATGCTAAAATGATGTTAAGTTAATGACTATGATGAATTACTGAATTGCATAGTATCTTTGGGTGTTGATATGAAAGGAATTGCTCCATATAGGTGCATAGTAGCCTTATGCCATGGATATATGAATCGTGTTACGTTAGTGTTGATGTGAAGGGTGTGCCACATATAAACACCACACTTAGACATGTATGATGGTCTAGTACAGAGGGGCCTTGAAGGGGTGCCCATGAATACTCGAAAAACTAGATAGGTGCTTGAGTATGGTTATAAGCTATATAGAATAAATAATTCCAAAGCCTTGTTTTATAAATAATGTAATAATGTTTTCAATAAAGGGTAACCTAGCTTAGCACCGAGTGAACTTTGACATTGAGAGGTTTTGACTTGACTTTCCTGGAGGATCCACCATTTGTCCCTTTAGAGTGTTACTTCCTTTAGAGGAAACTCACCTGATGGACCTACATGAGGTTTGACTTCTTTTGAAGAAGATCACCCTCACCATGCTTTCTCATGGATGAGCCCCCATTCCTCAATGACATGGAGAGGGAATACACCTGATCTCTAGTTTCCATAAACTATGCTTGCACATAGATGTAGCAGTGAATATCACTTAGGATGCCGATGATATATGATAATTTTTTACTTGTCCTAGGTAGGAACACTTCGAGTGTTGTAAAGGCTCCACAACACACATTCCATTTTGCCACACATGGTCTTAGTGGGGTCGGTTAAGGCTAAAGTTTTCCCAAAACTAAAATGGACATGGAAGTAGTTGAATTAGAATAACTAAATAGGATGACTTAGGGTAGGTTACTTTACTATAGTTTGGAAGTAATGAACCCATCTAGACTTGCACTATTCAGACTCCTTCTGAAATCCCTAGAATGTGACCTAATTTGTATGTTTTATGCTTATGTCCATATGAATGACTTTGTAGTACTTTTTTCTAGCTTGTTGAATATGTGATTATATGAGTCTTTATGATTATGTTAATCATGTTGACAGTAATGTTAAGGTCTTTTCTAGAAATAAATGAAGTGGTCTCCCCTCTTACCATGTGATATCTGACTTGGATGTAAGGCTTGTGGTCTCGTTTGATAGGCTTCTAATATGTGTAGTTATGGGGCCTTACTATACATTTCCACTATTAAACTGATGTGGAAATTATTTTTTCGGCCTTATAAGTCATGTGAAGTAAAATAAGTGTTTTTGCATAATAACTAGGAGTTCACTTTAATGTCCTTTTCGTCTTGCCTTAAATATGTCTAAGTTGCATTATACATCTATGATGGTATGTGTTGGCTTGGCTAAGTACTATGCATTGTTTTACTTGTGGTCCTAAAGTGATGAATTGCACCAAATATTACCAAAGGGCTACTTGGGAGGCTAATGAAATAAAAGAAGGAGTTTACTATTAAGAAGAATGAGCTCACTGTAAAGTGACCTCAAATGGGACTTAAATTCTATATGTGATTTATCTGATGTTTTGCCTTTAATATGCTTCCATGAAGATTTAATGGATCTAATGCTATTCTTTAAAGGTTGTATAATGATTTAATAAAAAAGGCATTAAGTATGATTGTCAAGAAAAGCCCCTTTTAATGGATGTTTTTGCATGGTGTCATACTTAGTGCATTCCGTGTACTACCCTTCTACTTACTCTCGCTATTTAACACAAAGTGTAGGTTATGGATGCTTAAAGGATGTCCATGATTGAGGAGCTTGATATGTGATTCCCAAGCTCAAGGAAAGAGGTCCTTAAGTTCCAAAGATTCCCTACTGATGTCTTAATGTAAAATATTTAAAGATTGTATAGTTATGTCTTATGTTTTAATGGCTGTGTCCCTAATGTATTCTAATGTTATTGTGTCTAAGATTGCAAACAGACTTAGGGTCTAAATATGTTTTATGACTTATATTTTATATATATACGAAGTGATGTTTGTAGCATACGATGTGCTATGAAAACTTATAAATTTTCTGCTAAATTTACTATGTCGATGCGATGAATGATAAATATGGGCTTGCATAAGAGCTCTGAGAGGTCAAATACGCCATGTTACTTCTAGGGGTGCTCCCCGGTTGTGACACAAACATGAGACACTTGATGAACATAAGCCAAGTAATTTTGTAATTTTAGTTCATAGGCAACATTCCCTACTCGTTGTAAGATCTCATAAGGACTTATACACCTCGGACTCAACTACCCTTTATTACCAAACCTCAACACCCCTTTAATGGGTGATATGTTAAGGTAAACTTGATCACCTACCTCAAATTTAAGATCTCTCTTTGTGTTATCAGCACAAGATTTTTTACGACTGTAAGAAGTAGACAAACTATCCCTGATTATTCCCACCTTTTCCACAGCCTCATGTATGATCTAAGGGCAAAGGATGGAAGACTCTCCTACGTTAAAATACCCAACTGGAGACCTACATATCATGCCATATAGTGCTTCAAAAGGTTCCATCCCAATACTTGAATGGTAGATATTTTTATAATAAAACTCAATAAATGGAAAGTGATCATCCCAACTCCCCTTGAAGTCAATAACACATGCTCTCAGCATGTCTTTAACGGTATGAATGGTATGCTCTGCTTGTCCATCCATTTGGGGATGAAACGCAGTACTGAGCTTCACCTGTGTACCCCATCTCTTTTTGAAAGACCTCCAAAAGTGAGAAGTGAACTGGGCTCCCATATGTGAAATTATAGATAAAGGAATCCCATACCACCTCACTATCTCATCAATATATAGCTTGGCAAAACCTTCGCCCTTGTAAGTAGACTTCACAGGTATGAAGTGAGCAGACTTAGTCATCCTGTCAACAATGACCCAAATGGATCATGCAGATCAACCACAAAATCCATATTAATAGCCTCCCACTTCCACGTTGGAATCTCAATTGATTGGGTAAGACCCCCAAGCTTAAGGTGTTCGGCCTTAACCTTTTGGCAATTGGGACAGTCCTCCGCAAACTTAGAAATATCTCGCTTTATACCTTCCCACCAATAGATCTCCTTGAGATCATGATACATGTTGGTGGCACCATGATCAATGGATACCTGGAGCCATGAGCCTCTGCAATAATATTAGTTCTCAGATTATCAGTATTGGACACACAAAATCTGCCCTGGTATCTAAGCACACTATCCTCCCCTAGGCACTGGGTGAGTTTCTTCTTATCTTAAACTTCTGTGTAACAAATGAGGATTTAGTTAGAACATGCGAATAAAAAAATTTAAAAATAAAAGGGAAAAAAAACCACCCCTTGGTTGTTCTATCTACTAGCCGTTAAACATACCTAGCCAATTGTTTTGTTGTGTACCTCTTTTTAACAGCTCCTTCCTCTCATATCCATTTGAGACTACGCCATGCTCAATGGGTTCTGTTATACGCATCAATCCACTATATTGGCCTTACGTAAGTGAATTGACCACTCATGTCATAATCCTGAGAAGCTGTAGCCATCTACTATGACGAAAGATTCAATTCTCTCTGTGTAAAAACATACTGCAGACTTTTTATGGTCAGTAAATACATCACATATACACCAGATAGTAAGCTCCAAAAGTTCTAATGCTTAAAACTACAACAGCAACTCAAGATCATGACTAGGTAATTTCTCATGGATTTCAAATGTCTTGATGCCATATGCCCTCCACCATGCAATATTTAATAAGAACACATCTCAAACCTACTCAGGAAGCATCACATTACACCATTTATCCTTCACCACTCCTCCTCAACGTGAGAACTAGGGCCGAAGTGAGTCTGTCTTTGAGATCTTGAAAGCTCTTTTCACACTTTTTAGAAAACTCAAAGTTCACCTTCTTCTTTGTTAAAGCAGTTAATTGAGTAGCAATCACTGAAAAGCCCTCCATAAACTTGCGATAATAATTAGACAAATCCAAGAAACTTTAAATATCGGTAGGAGTGAAGGGTATCGACCCATTCTTCACACCTCAATCTTTTTCGTATCGACCTCTACACCCTGAGTGGTAAAAACATGACCAAGAAAGATAACATCTTATTGGCTTAAAGGTTTGAAACTATTTGTCTTGTTGGATTTGAACCACGCCTTTCCCATTCCAGCTCTAACTCATTTGGAATCTAAAACCTTACTACCCGGTTTCAGCAGTATATGGTAGCATTACACTTATGGAGCCAATCCATACCCAATATTATATCAAAATCAAGCATGGTTAATTCTATTAAATCAGCATAGGTGACTTTATCAAGAATAGTTATTGGACAATCTCTATATACTCTTTCAACTTTAATGTTATCTCCTATGGGAGTAGTAAGTAAGGTACTAAAAGTAATAATAGAAAAGAAAATGAGCATGAAAAGATCAAGAAGTAACGGTGATCAGAGTAAGGTGTGTGTAAATTTTTTTCTAGCTACTAAAGTAGAAGTCATAGTAACAGAGTAACAAAAGGGACCAAAAAGGAGTCTGGATTTTGGATCGAACATGCCATACACAGGAAAACGAGAAGAAAAGAGGAAGACATTCTGAAACGTAACAGTGACCATATCAACTGACTTCTCTTGTTCCTCTGTACCTCTCAAAGCATAGAATCTGGGATATGGGCATTTGTCTTGGAACTGTTTGCAACAATAGGTTAGCTAGGCTGAGTATATGCCTTCTTGGCTTGATTTCTCTCGCATTTGTTGCAAAAGTCCCTAATCGCGTGCCCACTCTTACCGCACCCATAACATCCATTAAAACACTTACCACACATCTATCAGTCACGCTGGCCATTTTTATCGTTGCCCTTCTTGGAATTAGTGTTCTTTGAAGGAGTAGGATTACATGAGTGTTTGTGACCCTTCTTGAACTTGGGCCTATCCCAAACTCCAAACAAATTCTTACCATTGCTTGAACCAGACTGATCTGAGGGCCTAGATTTCTTGCTCTCTCGTCTTATCTTCCTCCGATGACTCTCCTAAACCTGTTGTGCATGAAACATAAAACTTCCAAGGTCCATGTTATCATGCAACTTCTCTGCCCGACATTCCTATTCTAAATCTTCCGAGACACCAGTCATAAACTTGCTCATCTCATCCCTGCTATTGGACACTAGAGAAGAAGCATATTTTGAAAGCTTAACAAACTTCAAGGGTATTCTCTAACTGACGTACTTCCTTATGTTAATTTGATGAATTTCTCAACCTTAGCCTCTCTCTGTTCTCTTGGAAAGAACCTCTTCAGGAATGCAGTCTTAAGAACATCCCAAGTGATGGGGACTCCTCTTGGTGCTCGACCATCTCCCTACATCTTTTGCCACACCAGAGCCACATCTTTTAGTTGGTATGCAACCAACTCAACCTTTTCCTCTTCACTAACACCCATAGCACAGAGGATCTTGTGAACCTCATCCACAAATTGTTGGGGATCCTCATTAGTCTTGGACCCTAATAGACTGGAGGATTCATTTTGGTAAAATCCCTAAGTTTACTAGCCATGGTGCTAGCATTCGGGTCCTCCCTAGGAGCACCCTCTCTAGTGGCTTGTGCCGTGATGGCCTGTGCCTGCATAGTGATGACTTGGGCATCATGAAGCAATGCCGCCCTCACTTCTCCATCCGTCATCGCAACTGGGTTGGTAGGCATTTATACTTCAGTAGTTGGGGCTTGAGAAGGATCTTGGTTGCCTCCAGCAGCTGCTTCTTTGACTCTTCTTCCTGTGTTTCTTCTTGTGTTCATTTTCTACACGTATACACAAGAAGGCATTTATACACTAGAATGACACAAAATGTAAAAGCTCTAGATAGCACGATAAAGAGAAGAAAAAAGGAAAATTCCTAACATCACAAAGTCTCTAACTTATGATTGTGGTGCACTTCACAACCATAAGTTAGAAACTATGCAACATTTTTATGTTGAGACTTAGTTCCTAGGTAATTTAACACCATGATCTGATACCAAGTTTGTCACACCAAGATTCTTGAATCCAAATGCAACTGGTGTCGTTAACCTCTCAGACGTCGCAGAAAAGCCTGTTCTTAGCTTTTATCATAATCGTATAGTTAAATTTGCAGAAGGTTTAAAACTTCTAAACATAACGAAGTGTACTTAGACTTCATATAATTTCTGGATAAAAGTGATATACTAATAGGTCAAACTAAAGAAACCATCTAGTAAAGATTAAACAATCGAAACAGAGAATCATAATAATAATATTAGTTTTCCAATCGTCCATATTACAAACTCTTGAACAAATGCTTGAAATGATACACTAAAGACTACATCCACCAGCTGGTCTATTGACTAAAATCTGAATAATAAAGTGTTTGTAGATCCTCGAACTCAAGAGGATACCCCCCCCAACCCCCCCCCCCCATACCAAAGTCTGCAGATGGCTAATCCCAAATTGCTATCGCGATCACAATTACGCTCTAAAACCTGCACCTATAGAAATAGTAATAACATGTGGGGTTAGTACACACTTGTTAATTAAGTATGGGTTGTATTCACTTAAACACATAATGACTTGTGCATGCTCAAGGAAAGCTATCCTAAAGCAACACGCGTTTCTTAAAGTTAGGCACTTTACTCTTTCTAATCGGTATTTCGATTCAGGCTATGAAGATGACAGGTTCTAATGCAATTAAGGCAACAAAACTCATTTCCTATATGAAATTAAAACCTTGAATCATGACAATAATTTTAAACACTTAAAGAAAAACAAGAAATTTTCTCCCTTAGGCTGAGAGTCTTCCCTCTAGCCTAATTTATTTTTTCGTCTTTTTCTTATTCTGTGGTGTGTAGTCAATGATCTTCTTATCATATGTTTTACTTACAAGGGAAAGTGATTCATTGTAGTCCCCATACGTGCAAGGAATCGCGCGGAAGTAATCCACAAACGACTAAGCAAGATTTGGTACCTTACTTACAAGTTAGAGTTCCATCGTATTAAATTGGATGAAAGGGTATTTAAAAGCAAATCGTTATTGGCTATGCCCATTAATTGGTTGTTAACCTCATATATGAATCTTTGATGGCATATTTCATTACTCCAATATTGTCATAAACCACTAAATTGTTACGACTTCTTTCTTATCAAATGTTGGTGATTTAAATTCTTAAGCTCTTACTTACCTAGCTCACATTGAACTTACGTTTCTACTTCTTCAATCTATTTTTCACTGTGAACATGCTACAGTCATTATTTTTTACTTTCTTTAAAGAATTCTTTAGCATTAACGGAAGTAGATCATGCGAGCTAACATGAAATCCAGTGTCTCCCCCACACCTAAAAGGGGTGATTCACTTATTAAGGTGAACCAAGTTAGTGTCTTCCACACCGAAAAGAAGGGTTTACGGCTGAAGTGAACCGAATACTTTCCTGAGCTTTGACCTACATAGATAATGTAAGCTAAAAAATAAATCTAGTGTCTTCCCCACACCAAAAAGTGATGGAATCACCGGCAAAAATGAAACCAAATACCGAGCATTTTAGGTGGGAGGGCAATCGACTACTAAACCTATGCTGGAAAAACATAGTATCGAAAAAGACTAGGAGACACCACGGAGACTATAGTCCACATGGGTGTGCGTTGGGGTGGTGCGGGGTGGGTTGGTGTGGTGTTGATTCATCTAATGAAGCTTATAAGCATGCACACAAGTTCATTGCTACATTGCTAGTCATCAGCGCTAAAGATCGATAAGATCAGATCTAATTGTTAATTTATTT
Source organism: Solanum habrochaites (assembly GCA_027704765.1). NCBI lineage: Eukaryota > Viridiplantae > Streptophyta > Magnoliopsida > Solanales > Solanaceae > Solanum > Solanum habrochaites. The sequence goes on along the minus strand of JAKWJA010002499.1, from coordinate 23,025,218 downwards.
ATCTATAAGTTAGACTCAAACCATTAGGAGGATGAGTTGGCCTATAAGCTTATGAGGATTCTTACTAACTCTCAATGGATGACAGGGGTGAGGTGGTGATCCTTTTATTCTTTTTTTTGGATAAAATGATTGAACTAAGTCTTACATTATAATCATGGTGCTTGTGATCTTTTTGTGTCTCACGGACTATTTGCACCCTCTCTATGTCAGTGTATTTTTGACATAATCAATTAATTGTAAGGAGAACTCAGTGTTGTGTGCTTCTTGTCTGGGGACTCTTTTTTTTTTAACAATCTCTATTTAGGTCAATTCATTTAACTTGGAGCTTTTTGTTTTTTGCAGCTTTTAGTTATTTCATTATACTCACCGGAACTTTTTCCCGTTTATTGGCAGTTTGGTAGTAAGTGATGTGTGGGGGGGGAAGGGTGTTGGTACAATGCTTGATAAAGGGAGGGAGGAGAACGGCGGGAGGCAGGGCGAGGAGGGCACAAAGGTTTAGTCTGTGGATAGACGTTGTTTGGACTTGTCCTCCCATTGATTGGAACTAGAAGTACGGTCGGTACGGGAGGGAAGGGAGGAGATTGGCAGGCCCAGGCACGACGCAGGGGAGCGACTGTGCACCCCTAAGTTGCGCTTTAGGTCGTCGAGTGATTCCGCAGAGCTGAGGGATAATCGGAAGTGGAGGATTGATTGAGGAAAGGAGGGGAACGGAGGAAAGGAAAGGGAGGGGGGGAAGAATAGGAAGACCAGGGAAGGAAGGAAGTAGACGGATATGGAGTTTAGGTGGAAAATCAGAAGTAAATATCAGTCCTAGTAAGTAAAGTAAGTAATAAGTAGTAGTAGTAGTTAAGGAATAGATGTGGGGGGATATTTGGATCAGTAAAAGAAAAGTTAATAGTAGTTTTCAAAGTATAGTAATGATGATGATTAGATAGTTTTTCTACGCACATTTGTTGCATCACCATAGAAATCACCCAAATATGTCCACTAGATACTTGTCATAACATATAACTAGCAGGAAATGACAAGTATGTCATAAATACATTAATAATAATCTATCATGTGAAACAGCTAACGTTTCAACCTTATTGATTAGCCATGAAATAATTCAATGTGCATACCTTATACAAATTTCTCATTTTCTTCTCGAATACAAGTAGGATTTTCTAACATTAACATGATGTGGATCAAACCCTCATAAGATATACTGCATTCTAACATATAGTTTTCACGACATTCATTATAATCACGGAAAAAAAATACACCACAATAATCAGTTTTAAGTTAAAACCACTAAATAAACAAGATGCTCGAACGAAATTTACATCCTAAGGACTTTTTTAAGAATCAAAAAATAGTTGTGAATTATTAGGGGAGAGAAGAACATCAACATTCAATTTGAGATTGGAACATTCAATTTTTTATTTGGAAAAAAAAAAAAAAAAACCCCAATCATACCTTACTATAGAATTTAATCTACGAGGATTAACCTTTAAACTTTGCACGAAAAACTTGACGGATCACCTTGAAAATCGCCTCTCTCCTCTCTAACCCTAGAAGTCCCTATGAAGAAGAATTTTCAGTTTTTCTACATTTGCTATTTTTGATTTGAGTCAGTTTAGCTTTTCCCTTGGGAGTTATTGAACGTGACTTGACTGAGATTTAAGGGTTTGGGATGGTCTCTGTATCTCATCCCATGATATGATCAAAAAAGCCTTTTCCTCAATCTGACTAACTCTAAAAATAGAGGAGAAAACATTGACTGGCCCAAATCTGGAAATTTCTAAGGATTTTCGGCTTAAGACATCGATTGATTTTTATATTACTAATAATTGCAGTTCTAATTTTAAATAATTTACTGGACCTAGAGTAATTACTAAATTACCCCTAAAGTAATCTAGGACCATAAAACAAACCTTTTGGACGCATCATAGTTAGTACTAGGATGTTTTCTTAGTTACTTATTGTCTTAATATCATTGGTTAGGATTAGGTTGTCGGGGTTCCTTAGTAGTTATTTGGTTGTTTCGTTCCGGTCCGTTAGTGAGATAGGTCACTTGTTAGAGTCTAGGGACTGTGATTAGGGAGATTCGCCCCACGTGGGATTGACGTGTAGGAGCACATAATCCCAACCGCTTAACCGAATTGGTATAGCTTGTCTGTTTGCCGATTGCAAATGTGGGCTTGCTACATGTGGTGCGTGTAGTACTTACTAACGAAACTATTTTGGAAGGTTCATTTGGGATCTGTTTACTCATTTTTCCCAAGAATCCTAACGATTGTCCTTGGAAAATAACTTAATCTACTGATCATTTTAAGTGGTCTGTGCTATATATACTAGGCTTGAAAACCTGATGACTTATACATACTGTGTTAAGTTGAGAATCAATTTAATGGTATTTAGGGTCTTCATTGCAAGTTACAATTCTTAAACAAGCTTGGATTTTTTTTTTTTAAAAATACTTTGGGGATGCATAGCTAGTTGGCTAACACCTAGCCAATCTTCTATAAGATGCCATATTTCTCACTATAGGGCTTGGGAGTCAATGTACCCAAATACGCATTCTTAAAAATTTACTAGGCTCTTCACTAGTCATGTATATTTTCTGGAATGTTATAGTCTTATGCTAAGAATGATACTTTAGGGATGTAGTTTAGGTTTAGGGTATACTTTAAGGATGATTTTGGTCAAAAACTCTCAAAAAAGAGATATCTAAAATAACTTAGGCCATATCCTGACTTAATGAACTTTAAGGTTTGACCCAAATTCATCGAGGTGATCACTTGATTCTATGACGACGAACGAATATTTTTTTCATTTGGGAATGTCGAAATAATGCTGAACCTTAAGGAAATAAAGGATTGTCTTGACTCCCTCGGAATATGTGGTAAAAGGAAACACCATCCAGATCTCCACATCCTACTACTAGATAAGCCAACTAGTTTAAAATTGAAAGACATGTTACTACTAGTAAATGCAGACTCGCTTGAGACCCGAAGTATACCTTTTATGAAATTCTTTGAATGTTCGGGGAATTATAATTACTTTAGAAATTTTTCAGAGGTGTTTTTCGATCATATCCTCTGGAGATATACTCAGGCTCTCGTCTTCTTTGTATGCTTCTTAGGAATAATGGTATTTCCTAAGGATGGAAAAATTAGATTGACACTCGGATTGTGATGGTTACAAATGCTATTTTTTAAGGGATAGTGAATGAAGAAGGGAAGGTTGAAGGTAAGAAAACTAAAATTGGCCCCACCCCAATTATTATAGCCGAACATCTATCGCTCTTGAGAGATGCCGCAAAAGAGTTCTACTCTTTCAAGGTGCAACATCTTGCTTCAGTGGTGGATGCCTCAGCACTTTATTAAAACAGATGGTACTCAAAGCCGGATTTGTCCAAGACAACACAGGTGATTCCCCTTCATAACTATGATTTTCATTTAAGCATTAACCAATTCCCAATACACACCAGGAGGGAGGCGTGGGCAAAAGTGTTCTATGACTTAAAAGATGGAAACATACAATGGATGTTTAAAGACTTTATGTTAGAGAAAATAATGGTTTAGGGGGCTACATGTCCTTTTTTAATTCTTCTTGGCATTAAAGGAGTACGACCCTACAACACTAGCAGGGTAATGCGGCAATTCGGCAGAAGACAAATTCTACCTATCCAAGGAGATACAAGTTCCTTCCTCTTTGACTATAACGGGTGAGACGTGATGACACTTGTCTTATCCAACAAAGACAAGTTAGCCTAAAACTCAACTATTACAATAAAATGAGGACAATTTCTATAATAAACTCTAAAATACCACGAAGACCTGGTTGTCACATGTACAAACCTCTAAAGTATTACAATTGAATAAAATTAAAAATTTAAGTCTCAAATAACCTTATTTCTATATTAGAATAAGATAATAAATAGGAGAAAGAAAGTACGCTAAGATGACAAATAACTACCTCACACATCACCAAGATGCCTCAGAAAAGAAAAATGACAAATACCACAAAAAACAAGGCTCGTAATCTACGAAAAAAATTGTCAAAAAAAGGGGTGAGAACCAAATCACACGGTACTCAGTAAGTAAATCCCTAAACACAAGCTAGATGAAATACGGGTACTCCTACCATCCCAACCGAACCTCCATAGCTGCAACCTGCATAAAAATCAGCCCAACCTAACAACTCACAAATTACAACGCACGTAGTTCAACAACAAAATTTAGCCAAATTACATATCCTCAACAACAATACTTAGACAAATTACATGTCCTCACCAACAACATTTTAACAATTTACATATCCTCAATAACTGTACTTTAACAAATTACATTTCCTCAACAACAACACTTTAACTAATTATATATCCTCAACAACCTTACTTTAAAAAATTGCATATCCTCAACAACAAGTTGAATACCCATCAATCACCAATTCCACATAAAGGCATTCAAGAGATCAACAAAACACAATATCAAGTTCACTAATGATAAGTATGTGCAATGCAGTGGAATGCAATGTCACAGTTATAGTTGATACGGTCTGACTAGTGATACACACCCGTTGTCTCTTCAGGTACGGGTCCATGGGGGACATATTTGTCCTGCATCTGTCGTGAGCGCATGATACGACCCTTGGTAATAGTAATCATCGCAGCGCGTGATACGTCGATCGTTAATTAAAGTATCCATCGTGACCGCGTGACTACGGCCCCTCGAAAATGGTACCATTCTTCTTTATGTTCTCATCTCTTTTCTCAATTCAATAACAATTTTCACCAAGTCTCAAAATAATGAAAATGCATGTTCAAGGAAAACAAAGCGGATATCCCCATTTTTCATTAGCATTGCACAATTCAAAAAAACATCAACAAGATTCAACAAGCCGTACACATAATTCTCGATATCAACACATCCACACAAACACAATTAATCACATTGCTGTTATTACGCTTTTTTTCATAATTAGGAATTATCAATGTGGGAAAAGTCAACCCATCATTCAATTCCTTACTCTTAAACATATACATAGAAAGGTTGGAAATACAAGTATTTTCATACAATTAACCAGGATTTAAAAAATCAATTGCCCGAATGAAATAAGAATTAACTCCGGGGGACTTGAGCCTTTCCCGTGTGTGAACTTCCCCAACTCAAAGAAAAATCTATTAAATTGATAATCACAATAAGATTTTGAAACTATAAACATCCACATTAATGTCTGTCTAGACTAAACCCAAAATCCTCTCAAATATATACTCAAATTCTTAATCTTGATGCCAATAAATGTCAACTCTTTCAATTTTTTTGAAATTTCATGTCTTGGGATAGGTTCCAACTTCTCTATATATTATCAACCTAATGGTATTCATATAATGTCATACCATTGTATTTAATTGTTTATCTCAGTATAGAAAAAACTTTAATTATATGTTGATGATTATAAGAAAATTGTGCACCAAAACTAAACTCATAATCATTACATATGCATACTTACAGACCCTTGTATAAACTAGTTAGAAAAAAATCCTAATTTATTTCATCAACAATTATTTTTCCATAATTAGCCTATGATGGGCATTAAAAGTTTTCTCAAGTCAAAATTAATATAGCATATACCAAGTTAGAACGATAAATTTTGCAACTCACCTCTCCCGTTAATTCCCTTCCCCATGCATCATTATAATTATAATATATTATAATATTAACACTAAATTCATTCACATTTAAAGGTTACAAGAATTAGGTGAGATTTTTACCTGATACAATTGGTCGTCCACCATGGTTGTCATCCGTAAAGGTTTTGCCCCTCATTTTATTTTTTAAATTAACTGTTTATTAAAAGTAAAAAACTCATTAACCTATTTTAATACATGGGCCAAGTGAAATTTAGTATTAAATTAATTATGAATTTAGCCCATTAACCACCAATTAAATTAAAATAAATTACATAATAAATACATGTGAACTAATTAATTGCAGTTATCTAATAATTCAAAATTCTCAAATAAACTTCACAAACGATTTAAAATTAACTCGAAGAACTATGAAGAGGCGTAAAAATAAGAATTTTATAAGAAAATTCAAAAATGACCTTCCGGGTTAATATAGATACCCTTTGTAAAGACTATTCGCTAGGAATGGGTTGGGCAGGTCTACATAAAAGAAAGCATGGCAGAAAACAGATATGAGCTGGTTAGGTAACGAAATAAAAATGCGTTCTAGGATAATTGGTGTGGACACTTGATCCCGATTATGCAACACATAGTTGAAGGAGATTGGAAGGACGTCAAACGTCAGGACTCCAAATCTAAGCATACAACTTTCAACAAAAATGGGACCAAAGCGAGCAAGATACTCAACGTAGGGACCAAGAATACCTACGTAGGGAACAAGAGTTCCAGTACAAAAAATTTGAAGTCCAAAAGTCCTTAAGCTTTTGTCTCACAAGAGTTGATCAATTCAAGGGCATACCTAAGGCATCTAGATTCGACCTTGGATGAGAAATATAACACTCTTCGATCTGCACAGAAGTCTTCTAAATTAGTGTTTGCTGAGCCGCACGTGGTGAAGATAAAGTATCTCATCCGTGAAGAAGTGGAAAAATCAAAAGGAAGGAGCAAGATCTTCAGCTTTTTAATTCTCTTATTCCCCTATGCGGGATTGATTATATTGTATTTTCAATTTTACCTTTCCAAAAGATGTATCCCTTTTGTTAACTTTGTAATGAATACTCTAAACATTTGTGAATCTTATTTTGGGGGGATGCAACAATTTGATTTAAATGACGTAATACATCCTTCAAATTACTAGGCGTATCCTTGGAACAAAAGGGCTACATACCTGTTTAAGACGCGATATATGTGCTTTCACTGTTTATGTGAAATTTTTCTTTGAATGAGGACTTATCTAACCCACTCCTTTTAAAAAAATTTCGTAAAATTCTATACAAGTCATTATCACAAAATGTTGAACCAAAATTTCCTAGTCTTGAGTTTCTCAATTCCTACTACCCAAATCCTAAAACATTACCCTATCACCTCTGGAAAGCTAAAATTGCAGCAATGAAAAGAAGCAAAATTACCTTTATGGAACTGATTATAGAGGATTTGCAAAGGAAATTGAATTTGCTTACACAGGAAATCTAAGAGACCAGAGAAAAGAGATCAGAAGTAGAGATCGCTACCGCAGTCATTGAAGACACAAGTGCGGACATTAGACGTTGAATTTGTAGCTATGATGGTAAGACGCGCTATCATGGATGAAGAGACTACTTCTATATAGATACTACATGATGAATACCCTCTTGTAGATAACACAGTTCCTGCCCCTGAAGACACTTAATTCGAAGTTGTTGAAGAAGAATTTAAGGAAGAGATTTTCTATAGACCTTCTTTCCAAGAAGTCTAGCAGAGGGGGACAAGAAATTAACTCTCAAGTCATATCTACAAGTATGCCGCATGGGAAAAGAATTCATTCTATGTGCTCTCATCTAAACCGAAAAGAGAACACAATAGACAAATACGTGGAGTTTTAAGACCATATTCCACAACCTCATCAAGACTGGTAGAATCACTTATATATAAGATGTCAATGTTCCATGGATGTTACCAGCAAGTTCTCAACGTATTGGTCACCAAGCAAGATTGTGTTTTACTATAGTTCGTTTACGCCTTTCAAGAAAACAATGTTGTAGATCTACATGCGGCTGTTTCAAATGGGGGACTTTGCCCCTCTGAATAAGTATGTGGAAACATTATATCCCCTTATAACATGTAACAACCCTAAAATGACTATGCTAAGTAATTAATTAATGTATCTAGGATGCCTACGATTAGACTAGGTTCACACGGATTGATGCGCGTAGAACCAGACCTCTGAACCCATGCAACAACCAAGCAACTAACTTGGTGAGTAGAAAGTGCAAACATTGGCCTTTGAGCAAAATCTTGCTCCACCGGTGTTCGAACCCTTGGTGGAGCAATTATTAACTATTGATTTGTAATTTGTGTGAATTAATTGAATAAAATAAATCATTAATGTCTGATGTAGAAAAAAGAAAATCAGATTCGTACTATTAAATATATTATTATAATTATTTAACTAAGTACTAAGCTGCCTAAATTCACGAGCCTAAGGGAACACCTCTCTCCATCTATCACTCTCGCGTTGATCTCTCTCTCATTAACGTTCTATCTATCTCTCATTTCATCTTGCTGGTTGGTTCCAAACGTTAGAGAGAAAAAAAATCAGCAAACAAAATTTCTTTAATGAAGAACTGTCACGCCAAAACCCAAATGAGAAAGAAATCCGAAAAAGTTAAGCAAAAAGTTATACGGTAGTCAAGATGTGTTAAAGTTTTCGGACTGGAGTGAATTTTGGAGAGGGTGGGACGGAGGTCGTGTGTGAACAAAACATTTTAAGTTGGTATGGATTATCTTGGACTCCTTTGCCAAGAGAATTTCCGTTCACTGAATTCAACGAATTTAAACAGGGTTGTTCATTCTGTCGAACTTCTTGTCCACTAGTCCTTCTGATTTAAATCTAAAATGGTAGAGATCAAATTGTTGGTATGTTTTTGTGTGTTTAAGTATGAAGTGTAAATTTTTGTGATAATGTGTTAATGATATTGGTGTGTTTGGACTTGAAGAATGTAATGGATGCCCAACCGAAAGTATGTGAAAAAAGTGATGTTTGTGGAAAAATTGTGTAAATCATGATGTTCAAAAGTGGTGTAATGTTGATGGATTTAATGGAAATTCTTGGCTGAATATAACCATGAAAAAATATAACTTCAAGATTCACCAAATGATTAATTGAAATGTCCTAAGATCTAATGAACAAAATGAGATTACAAGGAGATGAAAATATTGAACAAATTTCCAAGATTGGTAGGTTGGGTTGGGGAAAATCAAGTGGTATCAAAATGCAATGAAAAGAATAGTAAAAATAAGTTAAAATCAGTAGGATTGAACCCAAGAAATCATTACATGAAAGCTACAAAAAATCAACAAAAGATTAATACGAAAATTGATTGGAGGAGACTAAATTTCCAGCTTGCAGGAAATTTTAGTCTCGGCCAGCTTTTTAAAAAATTGAACTTCGTTTAATTTTTTTTAAATGTGACGCCATTGGGAATTGAACCCATGACCTCTCCAAATGAAAATTTCATAAAAATTTTATGACAAAAATGCAAAGAAAAATAGATCTGGTGAGTGGGGATTGAACCCACAATCTCTTGAATGGATGAGAGAGTTAGGAGAAAAATAAAGGAGAAAATAAATATGGAGAGTGAGGATCGAACCCACAACCTCTTGGATTGGTGATAAATTTAAGATATAATTAAAAGAAAAATAATGAGCTTGTGCGGGATTGAACCCACAATCTTCTTGACTTAAACGAAAAAGGAGAGGTGAAACAGAAAGGAAATATAATGGGGTTGATGGGGATCAAATTGGGGTCCCCCAAATCTAAAAAATGCCATTATCACACGTTTAATAAGATTAATTGTTGTCAAGGGATTCCGAAAATCAGGTTCCCATGTCAATTCTTCTGTATTGATACTAAGCTCATACGTAAGAATATTTTATGAAATGTGTGCAAACTTCTAATGATCGAATCAATAATCTTGGCATATCTATAAGATGCATAAGTGTTGTACCCCAAAATATTGGATAAACATGATCACTTAGACAAACTATGACCGAAGCCGCAGGCTGTATGTGTGGATCCATAAGTCTAGCATACCGTTTAAAATAAAAGTAAGTGAGACTAAGTTGTTATGATAAAATAATGTGACCCAGATGGTTTTACGTAATATTGTGAAACCCACTAATATCCAGTGAATTGGCTATAATGAAATGAACATTCATGTGAAAGAATGAGTAATTATGAAAAGAACAATGTTTAAAGTTTAATGAATGAGGTGACCATTGATAAAGAGGATAATATGAACGATGACAAGAAAACTCTCAAATGAGCCGAAGTAAATGTTTCGAAAAATGTACCTCACCATGAGAGTGTAATGTAAAATGAAGAGACCAGTCTCTATTAAACACTAATGAAATTATTCAAGTTAATCATCTTAATCCTAATAATGAGATATAATAATCTATGAGATATGATATCCTCATGCCGCTCAGCCATCTTCCATGATGTATAGTGGAATGTATAGAACTTTATATTGATCAGCCGATATTCTAGCTTATGAGCGGTGATGCCTTCCTTCGGGAAGGGCTTTGTTCCGTCACTCTCATTAGTATGAAATTTCTGGTATTTCGGTATGGGTCTCCTTATGTATCCTATTCGTTGAAAAAACCTATACTGTCAATATAGGAATTACAAATAGGTTAAATTCCCTATATACCTAGCATTTTTTTGGTTCACTTTGGTCGGTGATTCCACCTCTTTCGGTATGGGGAATTACAACACTAGATTTCATGATGCTCACAGTGAAGAATGTCGGTTAAGGTTAAGTTCCCAATGAAAGAATGAGGCCAACTTAACGATACACTAATAAATGAACTATCCAACGGTGTTAAGGATAGGATAATTCAAGAGGTGAGCTAGACTTTATACTAACACTTGTAGGTTATTTCTTGTCAGTGGCACAGCGAATCCGATGAGAGGTCTTAGAACTTAACTACATCCTAGGTATGAACTGGTGTTTGCAGTATACTATAAAAGAATAAAATGAAGGAAAATCATGAAGAGACCTTTTTGTTTGCTAAAGAAGGCTCCCTAGTTGAGGTACCATATGTTGAGCCCTCATTTTGGGAAGTCCTAATGTCAAGTCCACAATTCCAAGGTCTCATGGCATCTGAAAGAATTATATGTACTATGTGATATGATGTGTGTAATATTCTATGTGATTTTTGCAAAATGATAAGTATGATGATTCATGTTACTCTCATGGCATGACTTTTCTAATCCAAATTTTGCAAGAGCACTGACTTGACCTTCAGTAATTCATATCATTAGAAGAGAGCTCTTCTTAATCATGCATGTCCTTGGTGTGTGATTGCATATACCCATACTTAGTACAAGTGTGTACTAATCCCATACAACTCTATACCTTCAGGTATAGGCAAAGGAAAACGCTAGAGCTTAGGATACGACGCTAGATCTATCCGAACGTGGAGCATTCATCCAGACTTGGTAGGCTATCATAATTTCGAGGATGCTTGCCTATATTTCTATCTATCTATAAGATAAGGTTTGAGTCATGAGTATGTTCCACTGGTGGTTTCTTTTCCTCTGTTCCATTTTATTTCAGACATTGTAATTTGTGCCATTTTGGCAAGTGTACCCAATTAATGCAGTATTTAAAACTATTTTCGTTCATTTGGATGATCCTATATTAGATTGGTTGATTGTGAACGTTTATGAGTTTAAGTATAATATCTTATATGACTTTTAATTACAAAAGTTCAAATTTTCCACTAAATAAACGCGAATGAAGTAACGAATGACGTATGTAGGCTTGTCTACACCCTCTAAAGGTCAACGGTACCCGGGTCCTCTCTGGGGTACTCGACTCCGTTGTGACCAAGAAGTTTTGGTTCAGAGCGTTTACTAAATTCAACCAATGGAGTGAGTTTTTAAATGTTCATGGTAGTGAAGTGCTCACTATCGCTGAATTAGAACTGGAGATGCATATGAAAAATTCCCCTTCTGCTTATCTATCCGTGCTCTCTAATGTCTGATTTCTTGGTGTTAAGAGCATATGTAACATAAACTCTTTATATTAATAAAGATTAATACAAGGAGATACACATGAAGAGAGATTTAAGAAGCAATTACTAGGGTAAATCAAGTTCTTCCCCAGGCTCTAGCTGCTGGAATGGAGATTCCTGTCAACCCAACTGGGTTGAAATATGGAGAAGTAAGGACAACCTTGGTAGTTCTGTCCCAAGCCATCAATTTACAAGCTGAGGCTGTGACAGCTCAGGCGGAGCAACAAGGTGTTCCCAGGGAGAACTCACCTGCCAGCACCATGGCTAACAGGTTAAGATATTTCACGAGGATGAATCATCCCGTTTACACTAGATCTAAGATTGCTGAGGATCTCGAGGAGGATTTGTAGGCAACTAATGCTTCAGATAGCCATGGAGACCTTTCCAAGCCTTATCGGGCATGTCTACCAAGTGGAGGAATAAGGAAGAAGTAACATACTGGGCAGGAACAAGGCGAAGGCAAGCTGAGAATAATTTTCAAGAAGAGTAGTTACTGAAAATTAGGGATAACCGAGGTAAGGGACTCTCCCTCCAATGATTCAAGTTCATCCAAGGGTTCACTATAATAGGATTTCCGAAGCCCATAGTTAAGGAAACATAAAAATAGAAAATACAACACCTTCAGGAGAGTCCACCTTGTAGGAAGTGTGGCAAACCTTTCATGGAGGACAGTTTTGATGGGATCTATTCGCTTGTTTGCAGTTTCCGTAAAACCTGTGTCCACATGATGAAAGGAATATCCGGTATGAGAGGTCGAGAAAAAGGGAAGGAGAAAGTTCAAGAATGGTCCTATGAAGAGGATTCAAGGAGGCAACAATTCTCACACTCAAGTCTAGAGGTTTAAGAAGAAGACACCTCTAGTGGCATTGTCTTCAGGTGCGTAGCCGAAATGAGTTTTTTCATCTGTAGGTTTTATGCTTAGTATAAATTAAATATGTTAGAGTCATCAGGTTTGGTGTCTACTTCTGTCACGTTATGTTTTTATTTATGTTTTTATGCTTTGATGATAACTAGTTTGGAAAGATTTCCTTAGTAATATTAATGGTGCAGTTGCCTAGTAGGTTGCATTCACGGAATGTGCGATCCATCATGTTAAGTATGTGAATCAAATATTCACCAATGAGGTGTATTGGAATGTTCCTATGGTATGAATATTTCTATAGATGACTTACTTGTTTGCTAGTAAAAAGAGTAGTGTCATTTGGAATGAAATTTTCCTAAGGGGGAAGGGGGATACTTTACAACCCTAACATGTCTAAGCTAAGTAATGCGTAATGTATCTATACTGCCTATGATTAGAACCGGGTTCACCATAGATGGATCTCGTAGATCCAGACCTCTGAACCCTGCAACAACCAAGGCAAACTACTTGGTTAATTATTGAGCTAGGAAGGTTGGGTCCCATCCAGTAGGGGACACCTTATATGATAGATTTATCCAACCTGATTATCGTAATCGGAATTAAAAATGGGTAATCTTAAGTTTGGATGGTCTAGGGGTAAAATGGTTTTTTTTTCAGGCTAAGGGTAGTATCGTTATTACCCTAAATATTAAATTAATTATCTGATTAATATGGTGGAGGGGAATTTTGGGGAGAAAAGTCTTAAATTGGCCTTTGAGCAAAACCTTGCTCCATCCGGGTTCGAACCTAGGTGGGAGCAATGATTTAATTTGATTATTTAATTTGGTAAATTAATTTAATAAATTAATAATTAATGGCTCATTTAATATAAAGGAAAATCATATTTTAATATTAATTATTATTTATTAATTATTTAACCTTATTTGACTAAGTCTTGCCTAAAGCATAGCCCTATGGAAACACTCTCTCTCACATCTATCCATTCTCACATTTATCTCTCTCTCCTTCACGTCTATCTCTCTCTCGTTTCACTTTTTATTTCTGGCTGCCAAACGTGAGAAAAAGTTAGAAAACAAAAGTTCTTCACACTTGAAGAACTTGCAGAAAAAACACAAACGAGAAAGCAATCTGAAAACGTTAAGCAAAACATAATACGGTAGTCAAGTTGTGTTGAAGTTTCGGTAGTTGGACGTGAATTTTTTGGAGAGGGTTTTGGACAGCAGGTCGTGTGTTGAAAAACACTGAAATCAGGTATGGGTTTCTCTCCCGGAATCCTTTCTCCAAGAGAATTTCCTATCCACGAATTCAACGAATTTTGAAACTAGGTTTGTTCCCGTTCTTGTCGAACTCCTTGTCCCTAGTATCCTTCTGATTTCAATCTGCAATAGGTTAGATATCATGTTATTGGTATGTTTGCTGGTAGTTTAAGTATGAAGTGTGATTTTCGTGATAATGTGTTCATGACTATGTGTTTGGAATTGTAAGCATGTTAATTTATCGCCCCAACCGAACTATGTGAAAAGGGAATTTTTTGTGTGCAAATTTATGTGTAAATCAATGATGTGCAAAAGTGGTGTAATGTTTGCTGGGTTTAATGGAAATTTCTTGGCCGACATAATAAAATGACAAAAAAATCTTAAATATGCACCATGCTTCGTTGAAACGTCCTAAGATCTAATGACCCAAATGATGATAACACGAGCTGAGAGTATGAACAAATTTCTAGCATTTCGTAGGTCGGTTTCCGCCAGTTAAGTGGTAAAATCGCAATTAAATTTAATGTAAAAGAGGTGAAAAATCACTTACATGAACCCACGACATCATTACATGAAATCTTACCAAAAAATCAACAAAAAATTAAGACAACAAGGGATTGAGGAGACCTTAGTCTCGTAACAACTTTTAAAAGATGGGAACGTTTAATTTTTTTTTAAAATGTGGAGGTCCATTGAGGATTGAAACCCATTACCTCCCAAATACAAATTTCACAAGTTTGTGACAAAATGCAAGGAAAAATAGATGTGGTGGAGTAGGGATTACACCGACAACCTCTTGATGGAATTGAGAGAGTTCGGAAAAAATAAAGGAGAAAATACATGTGGAGATGGGGATTGAACCCACAACCTCTTGGAATAGGTGAGAAAGTGTTAAAAATGTACTAAAGAAATAATAATAATCTTGTGAGAGATTGACCCACAAACCTCCTTGACTTGAACGGAAAAAGGAGAGGACAACAGAAGATACGGTCTGCAAATCTGAAAATACAATTTATCAATTTAAAATAAGATTAAGAAGTGTGGTCCAAGGTTCTAAATCAGGTTCCGTTGCCCAATTCTGTATTGACACATAGTCATACATTAGTAAATATTTAATAAATGCTGCCTCCTAAAGATCAAAAATCAATATCTTGCATATCTATCAGAAATGGCATAAGTCTTTGTCACACATAAACTTGGGTATACATAATCACTTAGCAAACTAATGAATGAAGCCTAAAAGCCTCATGCTTGTATGTCTGGACCCATAATCTAGCTGACGTTTAAAATTAGTTTGAGCCTAGATGTATGTGATAAAATAATGTAAACCCTAAAAAAGGTTTAAGTAAGAGTGTGAAACACACTAATGCCAAGTTCATTGACATGTGTGAAAGAACATTAACGTGAAGGGGTGAGTAATTATGAAAAGAAAATACGTTAAATTTAATGAATGAGGTGACAATATGATAAAAGGCTAATGTTAAAGATGAGAGCAATCTCAAATGAGACTAAATAAATGTTACCAAAACGTACTCACCTATGAGAGTGTAAAGTTAATAATGAGGACACTCTCTATGAACACTCTAATGAAAGTATTGAAGTTAATGCATGCTTAATAATAATGATAAGATGAGATATCATATAATGAGCTATGATGTCCCTCATGTTTGAAGCAGCTTCCATGATGTATGAGTTGAATGTAATGGAATTTATAGTGAGAACCTATACTAGCTATGATCGGTGATACCTTTCCTTTAGGGCAGGCGAGGTTCACGTAACTCTCATGAAGATGAAGACTGTCCCGGCATGCCGTTATGGGTCTCCCTTATATCTCCTAGCTTTGAACCTAGACTGCCAAGTAGGTATTCTAGCAGGTTCAATTCCTATATACGCCTAGCATGTTATTTGTTCACTTTTGGTGTCGGTGATTCCCACCTCTTTTTCGGTATGGGGATTACAACGCTGGTTTTTTATGAATGCTCCCCACAATAATCTATGTCGGTTAAGGTTTAAAGTTCCCAAAGAAAAAACGAGCACCTCAAGAATCCACAAATAAAATGAACGATTACGAAAGGTATTAGTATAGGATAATCAGAGGTGAGCTAGACTTAAGTAATGGACACTAGGTTATTCTTGGTCATTGCTCAACAACCTGATAAGAAGTTTTATAAACTCATCCTAGTATGACTGGTGTTTGCACTATTATGAAAGAATAAAATGAAGTACGTATAAATAATGAAGCAGACTCTGTGTTTGCTAAAGAAGGTTTCCCAGTTTCTGTCCCATATGTTGAGCCCACATTTTGGGATTCCCAATTGTCAAGTCCATGATTTCCATTTCAAGGTCTAAAAATGGCATATTAAAAGAAATGAATGAACAATGGTGATATGATGTGTGGTAATATGTTTATTGTGTGTGTGAAATGATCAGTTATGAATGAATGGCATGTTACTCTCATGGCATGGACTTTTCCTAATTCAAATTTGGAAAGTCCACTGACTTGAATTTCCATAATTCATATCATTAGGAGAGAGATCTTCTTAATCATGCATGTCCTATGTGTGTTCTTACATATACCCATACTTAGTACAAGTGTGTACTACTCCCACACAACTCTATACCATTAGGTGCAGGCACAGGCGGACGCTAGAGTTTACGATATGATGTTGTAGCTATCCGAACGTGGATCATTCATCCAAACTTGGAAGGCCCTCATGCTTAAGAGGACGCTTTCCCATTATATTCTACCTTAGATATAGGTTTGAGTTATTGGAGTATGTTCCACTAGCGTTTCTTTCCTATTTTATTTCAGACATCATATTGGTGCAATTTTTGCAAGTATACACTTAATACAGTATTGAACTATTTCTTTCATTTGATGATTTTAATATTATATGGCTGATTTTGAATGTTTATGAGTTTAAGTAGAATGTCTTATATGTATGTTAATAAACAAAAAGTTCAAATTACTGCTAAAATTAACCTAGATGATGTAAGGATGATGTCTGTAGTCTTGTCTATGACCACTCAAAGGTCAACGACGTCGGTATCATCTGAGGTCTAGACTCTGGTCGTGACATAAGCAAAATTTGCAAATGTTGCCCCTACTATGATACCACTAATCACAACATTTCAAGGATCATCGGGTTTCACTATGACGTGGAATCCATCGTCAACATGGGAAAGATTCAAGTTGAGTTTGTTACTCATGTGTAATACAAAAGATGGAGGAACTTTTTATTTTTTAGAGCTTCATTGTATGTTTTCCATTTTCCTTGTTATCATCAAAATGAATGAATAAAATGAGAATTTCGCTTTGTATTCAAACTGCGTAGATCCTGGATTCTCCTTGAAAGATATGTAGACAGCCTTTCAAGGTCCCAAACACTATCCTTTTTAAATTTTCTTTTCCCCTTTATTCTACAAGAGAAAAAATTGAGTTCAGATCAACAGACCTAATAGATGCCCCAAGAATACATCAAACTTAACACAATTTAACCTTTCTGAGATTGCCTCAAAATTTAAAAAGAGAATATTCTTGCTTGTCAAAAAATTAGTCCCATTAATTCATTAGTTAGCATGTCCTCAAATAAAATGACATTTATGTGTTTACATGCTCTTTATTTGATATTTTACATGATTTATCCTGAACTAAAACTAACAAATTTGCCTTTTCGTTGTTTTCGTTCCACATGTACTTAGAAATTATCTGTGTTGTTAAAACTATCTGATTATGCATATTTCACAAGATCTAAAGGCCCTACAAATTACTTCCCCAGTCAAGGTTCATAGAAGGGATAAGCAACTATGGGTGATAACAATGAAAAATCAGCCTTACTAACGTTGTGGTGGCTCAAACCGCCATTGCCAATCATAAGGAATTAATTAGGCATTTCATGCAACAAATTGCCGAGATGAGGATTGAGATTAAGATGGGGAAAGATCTTCCTCCTTTGACTTTTACTATAAATGCTCCAACAGGCAGAAAACTTCCCTTCATTTTTCTCCGTCAAAATCCACAGTATGCCTGCTCCTCCTATATTACCCCACACCCTCCTCAAAATATCAATACTCTAATGCCACCTCCCCCTCAAAATGCCAACTACCAAACCGATCCACCTGCTTAAAACCAAAACTCATACAACCTGCAAATTTCCCTCCGTCACCAAAATCAACAAACCAACCTATAGAATTTTCCTCAAAATTATCGACCCCCTCAAAACAACCAGAGTCTCTTCATTTTCCCACCCCTATAACAAAAATCCTCTTTTGGAATTATCGTCCCCAATGAGCATGACACCAATAGTTTCGAGCTCGACCACTATGAGGAATGATAAAGAAAGTGGAAGTCAAGGGAAGAGGACACAAGTTGGATATGAAGGAAGAGATCCAAAATACAATAAAAGTGTTGCAGTATATTCCGGAAGCCACCAATTTGAGTTATGACAATTTGTGTATTCATACAAATTTAGACCTCCCGGAAGGGTTCAAGGTGCAAAAATTTGACATTTTTAGAGGAATAGGGAATCCCTAACGCCCTAAGGGCCTATTGTGACCAGCTCATGGGAGTTGGGAGAGATAAAGCATTACTAATATGGATTTTCAACCCAATTCTTAGTGGAAAGGCTCTAGAATGGTTTACATGTCATGAAATAAGACAATGGCATATACGGAATTCCCTGACTAAGGATTTCCTCGAGCACTTCGCCTAAAATGTCGAGATCATTCTCGATCGTTTTTCCTTTGAGAAAATAAAGCAAAAATCAAATTAAAACTACAAAGAGTTTGCAGGTAGATGGAAAAAGGAGGCAACTAGAGTTTAGCCTCCTATGATTGAGAAGGAAATCATCGAAGTATTTGTGCATGTTAAGGAACCCAAATATTATGATAGAATCATGTTGCTTGTTGGAGCAAAGTTTTCTAAGATATTGTACGATCTCGTATGTCTAACAAACTATACTAAGGTTTAAGTCGTAGACAAAAGTCCTAAAGAGGTCTAAATATGAGGTGAAGGTCCTAAACTAAATTTCCTAACTCTAAACTAAAGTTCTAATACTAAAAATTCAATTCACGACAACCCAAGCATCTCCCAAGGACCGATGAAATGAACCAAGGAAGAATCCAAAAAGCTGTCAAAAGAACTTCTGTTGATGAGACCCATTGGCGGATCGTCGATGGAATAATGACCTTTCAATGGGAGTCGTGAGTCCATAATTGGTATCTATAGACTTCTACCCCAAAAACAAGCCTCTGTCCCAAATGACGAGTGACTAATAGGGTCCATTAATGCATCGATGCCCCATCAATAGGGACTCGTCGATGAGACTGCTTCCACAACCTTAATATGGCTAATGTGGGGGTTAGTTAGAAAGTTAGTTAATCCCTTTTTAAACCCCTAATTAATACATCAGTTAGTTATTTAAGTATATTAAAATATATTAAAACATTTAAATAGCTCTTCCACCTCATAACTCCCAATAAAAATCAAAACCCACTTTCCCTCTCTCAAAAAATTCTGTCTCTAACCCACCATTGAAGAACATGAAAGAACTCAAGCTAGGTAACTCAATATTCACTCTTTTTCACTTCAAAATCATCTAATAACATCAATGAAGGTATGGGGATGTTGATTCATATATTAGTTTCTCCATGAAGCCCTTTAAAGCTTATTTACGAAATTGATATTGTGACAAAAAAACTAGCGCTTGTGATCTAGCCAAGGGTTCACACCAAAACTATTTTCTTTATGTTATGTGCCATTTAATGTGAATGTATTGAGACTAATTCATGGTTTATACTGTGAAAATCTTCCAACAGTCCCTGTGCACCCTAAGACCTAATTTCATGAATGTTGATGGATGAATTCTGTAGATGTGAACATGATGTATTGTAATTGATGATTATCTAGTTATAGAATCTTGATTTCATGTCTATTCTGATGTATATGGGATTAATTTTTATACTAGATTGTTGACCTTGAATAAGGGGGTAAATTCAAGTGTTTGTATATATGTGGGAGAATGTTGTATATGAACTTTGAATTTGTTTGCAAGGTACATGGCTTATGAAAATATACAAATAAGGTTTGTGGGATGGTCTCCACTTCCCTATTATGTGGCATGAATTATGTATAATGAGGCTAATCTATTTTGTTGATTGAAAGTATAGTTCTCATGAGAACACCACGATTGATATTGTGAAATTTCGTACTCACATAGGTATGTTTATTATGATGAAAATGTATTCTGACCTAATGAATCAAGATATTTATGTTGAATTGTATTTAATGAAGAGGGAGTACTTCTTCACACATGTAGATACAAATAGAAAGACTAATTGTAGTAAGATGGGAAAGTATACTAAGCACTGAGAGCATATGACCAATGAAGAAAAGACCCTCCCGTTAATACAAGAGGTTGGGTTATCCTAGAGATACTGATAAGATGGGGACTCCTCTATTAATGCAATAGGTAGAGTATCTTGGAGCAATCTCCCTATTCCTTAACTATATGCTCCGTAGGACTTAGCTTATGGATCCACATAGTAGCTAGTATGTAGTTTTTACCTTGGCAAGTAGAAACACCCTTTTTCGGTTTTGGGCTTTATGACACCGAATTGCATGTAAATCTCATGGTCTCTATCGGTTATGGTTGATCTTCTCCAAATAATTAAGTAATGAATGAAGTATAAACTATTCTATGATATGCTAATAGGCTTACTAAGTAGAAGTGGGGGTATGGGACTTAACTTGTACATTGCACAAGTAGGCTTAGAAGGGTGTTGTGGGAGGTTCTTTGTAGTTATGAAATGATATGAGAACATATATGTTGAAGGGATAATGGTTATATTGAGCATATTCCTCCATTAAAATGTGGTTCATGATGTATGTGATTCACTTATAATTATGAGATATGATAGAATATAAATTAATGTGTGTGTGGCCAAGGTGGTTTCTAAGGGAGGTGTGGTGGGGTTGGTATTGTTGGATTTTAACACAGTGCACAAGCGAACCTTAGGAAGTGCGAAAATCACACCTTTATTGTAATTGGGCATTATTGGGGGTTTTGCCTATGTGTTGTGTTAATTATGTGAAAGACTTTCAGAAACTTCATAAATGCATAATTTCATATAAGTGTCCACTTTTTCATGTTCTAAAGGGTTTTTTTTATACATTTCTCCATACTTAGTGCAATAATTGTACTAACCCTTTTCTCTTTTTCTATTATGAGTATAGGTTCCGACTAATTGTTTTGCTTCTACATCCTTGAAGAAAGCTTGGAATCCTTATCTCCAAGAATTGTGGTAGGTCCTCAAAGATCTAAGGACTAGTGCACTAGATTCCACTTTATGATTTCTATATTGATGTAATAGACTTAGTAGTCTTTCTTATGTACTTCTGTTATATAAGACTATTGTGTCTTAAGGGATAAGAACCCTATTAGGTGGTGTATGTGTGAAGATGGTACTAGATTCCTACTATTTTTCTTTACGAAAATGAAGTTTGATCTTCTATTGTAAAAAATATTAAATTTTAGATTATTTCGAGTTCATTATGAAGTGATGATTAAGCTAAGGGCTTGTATAAGACCTCATCGAGGTCGAGTACGCCGGCAACATCTAGGGGTACTTTGCCAGTCATTACAAACTAGGTTATCAGTATAATATTAGGGTTGATATCACACAAACCACATCTAGTAATGTCTTATTCATAAATGTGAAGTGCCCAATTTATGAGTAGGAGGCTATGCGATGATTAGAAAATTTTGATTTCTTCATTAATCTATTGTCATGCTTAAAGTCCTAACTTTATTTGTTCCTTTTCTTATAATCCTTTTTGTGCTTATAGGAAATGAATACAAGAAGGACAAACACTAGGAGGGCCGAAGAGTAGAATGTGAATGAGGCGGTTCCCCTTCAAGCTCGTCAAAACTCTCAAGTCCCTTATAAAGAAGGTGTTATGTCCAATGTGAAGATTAGATCTGACATCCATATTTTTACTCAAGTGTTGGCCACCCATGCTTCTGGGGACATCAGGGTGCAAGTGAACCCAAATGCTAGCACAAGCGCTTCAATGATAAGGGATTTCACAAGGATAAATCCCCCTATTTTCTTTAGCCCCAAGGTGGAGGAGGACCCCTAAAGTTTCAATGATTAAGTGTTGAAAGTTATAGATACTACGGGTGTTTTTTTCCCAATAAAAGGAAAAACTAGAAGCCTATCATCGACTCCTAACCCTTCAACAGGTAGAATGGATGTTGGATCGCCTAGACACTTTTTAAGCATCGAAACTTTAAGACCCAAAATGAGTTAGAGTGTCTAGAGCCTAAAATTTTTTAATTAAATTTATAAGGTCCTAAAATTAATTATAATATAGTTTAGAATTAGTGTGTAAAGTTTGAAGTGATTTCAAAGTCTAATGTCAAGGGACGACCAAAACGTTCGACGACTAGTCGCCTATGTGCCTCATGTGTCAACGCCTGTTGTATACTGTATTTCATGAGATTATTATGTATTAAGATGATTTATAATAATTTTTAAATATGGTATATGGAGTTTTGAGAAGTTTGGAGGCCAAACGACCAAGAACGTCCAAGGCATTCGAAATATAGCCCTTAAGATGCTCAACGTGTGTCACAATGGGTCCTAGCCTGTTTGGACGAGTTTCAGGTGTTTTTTTTTGTTGAAACTTATGTGGAATGTATAAAACTTGTTAAGGGTTTTATTTAAGTTAGAAATTTTTGGGTATGACTTCTAAAGGCCCCGCAAAAGGCCTCACAAGAAGGACCTATGTCTGGTCGAGACACTGCCTTGGCAGAGTCAATTGATGGACCAAACGACGGCCAGTTGGTAAATTAACGGCCTTTTGGTGAGGTATCATAGATTGGTACATATATTGGTCAGGTCTCCACCCGAAATTTGCTAAGGACCAGTCGACGGAAACCAAAGGACGGCCCGTAGTCTGACCTATGTCAATCGATTGCTCTGTCGATGGTAGTCTGTCAACTGTTGCCTGCTTCTGTTTCATTAAAGGGGTGAATAGGAAATTGAAGCAACGTTCTAAACTGACTATATTAGGTTTATTTAGATACTTTTCGGTGTATATAAGTCATCTAACACGTTAACTTAACAATCCAAAATTCCCTCACATGATTAAAGCTTTTCCCTCCAAAATATTTTTTCTAGAAACCACCATTGTTTGTGAAGCTCAAGAACATATTGGAGCTTTGATTTACATGTATTAATAATAATGTTTTAGAGATTTTAATGTCGATAAAGGTATGGTGATCCTTCATCTCTAGTTATCCTTCTATCTAGAGAGTTAATCTCAATGTTTTCGAAGAGAAAAATATGATCAAGTTCTTGTTCTTCATTCTAGCCATGGGTTCTTTCTTAAATTTATTTCAAAATCATAATATGAATGTATTGATGATTATATACTCATTTTGACGTGATTTCATCCTATTGCACGTTAAACCCCATGCATCTTTCTTTCACAACTAAATTTTTAGGCCTATGTATTACTTTATGACCTGATCTTATCATGTCGATTTGTGGATTCAAATTGTGATTGATTATTATTTTATACTATTTAGAATGTTATTTATGTAATAATTGATGAATTACCCCATGTGAAAACAAGGCGGAAGGTTTGACCATGCCTAGCCTAGTCTTCGTTATGATCACTATAATGTGGGTCCTCAATTGATTAAAAAAATGGATTTCGATTATGTTGTGGTTTTTTTAGGTACTGTTTTATGTTAATAGAATGATTTAATCGTCGATATAAATCTTGTATGATCAAATTAAAGAGGGCTTGGGTTTAATTGATCTAAGTTCTTTTAGTCTATCAAGTAGTAACTTGTGATCTTGATGTTAGGTTAGTTGTTATATGAATTAATCACGGTTAATTGTTTATAGTTGCTGCCTATAACGTAATATGAGTATGAATTATATGTAATGTATCCAATATGGATCAATTCATTGATAGTTTGAATAGGATTAAAACTAGGAAACTTCCTTACATGATTCGAATATGGGAGAATGCTTATAGTGATTCGATCTATTGGCAATTGTAGTAGGTCTCGTCTAGACTAAGATTTCATTATCTATTGCCTAGCATGTATTTTGGTAAATATGATGATATTAATACTTTGGGAGATTAATAGGGATCTTGGGCCGATTCTCTCTATTCTACATTGATTGATAATTTTGATTGTGCGATAAGTGCTTGATCTTGGAAGTGTTGTTTACTGTCAAGATTTCGAATATTAATGTATTATTAGCTACTGGCTTAGATTGATGTTATTGATGAAATATTACTTTTAATCCATGCAAGTGAAAAAGGCTGCTCGTCTATGTCCTTCTACATTCTGGTATGTTAATGTATTGTACTAGTTGTAATGTGACCTTGTAGTATCTTAGGCTTAACTTCATGTATGATTATGTTACACTAAGATACTTACCTATACTTGATTTATTTATAAATGAGTAGAAATGGTCAATGATGACCAAAGGCTAAAATATTGATAAGAATTCCTTTACTTTTTCTATTCGCTATTTTCTTTAATATAATATTGATAAGCCTTTGTAGGCCATTGTTGTGGTATGGGTCCCTTAGGGTGGGTGTTTACAATTATTTCATTGTTTAATATTTGTTGCCCATAGTCCATGAGATACATTGATGAATAAGACGAATATGTGCCAATGATGATACTATGTGAAGTTTACGCCTACTTTCCTATTCTAGATGTGATTTAGGTTGCATGGCTATTATGTAAGCATGTGTATATCCATGTTAGGGTAAAGTATAGGTGCTTCCATTGATGAGTTAAAAATGTTTAATAATCCGCTACCTATGTACCCCTATGTGAATGCATGAATAACAACATTTAGGAGTCTTAAGTGTAATATGTAGTTGACTTGTGTCTTATGATATTGTATGTTGTATGGTCTATACTTGATAGATTATTATGGGCTAAGCGGGTGGCTTCCTCAATGTGTTGTTTATAGCCATTGTATGATCATCTTGACCAATGTACACACACACTCACTTTATATGCATGTTACAAGTAGTTTAAGTCATGGGCCTAAATGAAAGGTAGTTTTCATATTTACTATTGTCTACTACTTTGCATGCTAACATGATGTCTATGATGTTAAGTATATGATATGATTAAGTTTGAATGTGAATAGTGTCTTGGAGTGTTGATATTAGGGATTGCTCATATAGGTACATATATGGATTTTATGCATTGATATATGAACATGTGTGACATTATGTGTTATGTGAAAGGTTTGCTCACATATAAATGCACACACATGTATGATGGTCTAGTAACTTGAGGGGCCTTAAGAGGGGTGACCAAAAATACTCTAAACTAGATAGGTGATTGAGTATAATATAAACATATGAGAATCAAATATTCAAAGCCTATGTTTTATAAATAAATGTAATAAAGTGTTTTCAATAAAGGGAACTTAGCTTAGCACCGAGTGAACTTGACATTGAGAGGTGTTGACTTTCCTTGGAGGAAGATTCACCATTTGTACCTTATAGAGTGTTGACTTCCTTTAAAGGAATACTCACCTATAGAACCACATGAGGTGTTGACTTTCCTTTGAGGAAGATTCACCAAGTTTTTGGGGGGTCTCACTAGATGAACCCCAATTTAAATCAATGGCTGTCGAGGGGAATACACCTATCTCGTAGTTCCTAAAATGCTTGCCACATAATATCTAGCAATGTGATATCACTAAATGCTAGATATATGTTATATGTCCCTTTGATAGGTATGAACACACACCTTCGATTGGTGTACGGCTCTAACAAACACCAACTCCCTGTTTAGCACCCTGGTCTTGCGTCGATTACTCTATAGGTTTTGCTAATTGTAAAAAATGGACAAGGAAGTAATTGGAATATACCCTAAATAGGAGGACATAAGGTAAGTTACTTAGTATATGTCGAAGTAATGTACCCATCTAGACATTGCACAAGTAGCTCCTTAGGAAGTCCTGGGAAGGTGACCTAATGTGTATGTTTATGATTATGTCTTTATTAATGACTTTGTAGTATTGTTCTACTTGTTATGAAGATGTGCATGATATGAGTTTTTATGGATGATGTTTATCTTGTTGACTATATGATAAAGGTCTTTCTAGACATAAATGAAGTGGTCTCCTCTTACCATGTTGATATAGGACTTGGATGTAAAGAATTGTGGTCTCAAGATAGGTTTAATATGTATGTGTAAGGTTATAAGGCCTTACATATACATTTCACTAGTAGACTTAGATCGGGGTCACGATTTTGGCCTTATAAGGCTCTATGTGAAGTAAAATATTATATGTGCTTAATGACTAGGTAGTTCACTGTAATGTCCTTTTTGTCTTGGCTTAAATATGTCTAAGTTGTTATACTTCTATGATGGTATGTGTTGGATTGTGTAAGTGGTATGTATGGTTTTCCTTGTGGTACTACGGTGATGGATTGCACCAAATATCACCAAAGGTTCACTTGGGAGGCTAATGAAATAAAAGAAGGAGTTCACTATTAAGAAGAATGAGCTCACTGTAAAGTGACCTCAAATGGGACTTAAATTCTATATGTGATTTTCTATGATGTTTGGCCTTTGAATATGCTTACATGAAGTATGTGAATGATATAAATGCTATTCTTTAAAGGTTTATAAATATTTACTCAAAAAGGCATGAAGTATGATTTCAAGAAAATGTCCCTTTTAAATGCATGTTTTTGCATGGTTGCCATGCTTATTGCATTCTTGTACTAATCCCATTCTTCTATACTTTTTACACAAAATGTAGGGTATGGATGCTTAAATGATGTTTATGATTGATTAGCTTGATATGTGATTCCCAAGATCAAGGAAAGGGGGGTGGGTCCTTAAGTTCCAACGATTCCCTACTCATGTCTTAATGTAAAATGTTTCAACATTGTATAGTTCTGTCTTATGTTTTAACGGTCGTGTCCCTAATGTATTCTAATGTTGTTGTGTATAAGATGGAAAACAGACCTAGGGTCTAAATATGTATTCTTACTTATATTTTTCATATATACTAAGTGATGTTTCTAGCATACGATGTGCTATGAAAAGTTTTAAATTTTTTGCTAAATTTACTACGTCGATGCAATGAATGATAACTATGTTCTTGTATAAGAACTCCGATAGGTTAAGTACGCCATGTTACTTCTAGGGGTGCTCGCCGATTGTGACACAAACATGAGACACTGGATGAACATAAGCCAAATCATTTGGTAATTTTAGTTCATATGAAATATTCCATACTCGCTGTAAGATGTCATGAGGACCTATACACCTCAGACTCAACTTCCCTTTCTTACCAAACCTCAACACCCTTTTAATGGGTGACATCTTCAGGTAAACTTGATCACCTACCTCAAATTCAAGATCTCTCTTTGTGTTATCAGCACAAGATTTTTAACTACTGTAAGCAGTAGCCAATATATCCCTGATCATTTCAACCCTTTCCACAGCCTCATGTATAATCTTAGGGCCAAGGATGGAAGACTCTCCTAAATCAAACTACCCAAATGGAGACCTACATCTCCTGCCATATAGTGCTTCAAAAGGTGTCATCCCAATACTTGAATGGTAGCTATTATTATAATAAAACTCAATCAGTGGAAAGTGATCATCCTAACTCCCCTTGAAGTCAATAAAATGCTCTCAGCATGTCTTCAAGGGTCTGAATGGTAGCTATGCTTTTCCATCCGTCTAGGGATGAAATGCAGTACCGAGCTTCACATGTGTACCCAATATCTTTTGGAAAGATCTCCAAAAGTGAGAAGTTAATTGTTCTCCCCTATCAAAAATGAAAAATAAAGGAATCCCATACCACCTCACTATCTCATCAATATACAACTTGGCATAATCTTCGCCCATGTAAGTAGACTTCATAGGTATGAAGTAAGCAGACTTAGTCATCCTATCAACAATGACCCAAATGGAATCATTCAATCTTCTGGTCTTGGGCAGACCAACCACAAAATCCATATTAATAGCCTCCCACTTCCACGTTGGAATCTCAATCGACTAGGTGAGACCTCCAAGCTTAAGGTTTTTGGCATTAACCTGTTGGCAATTGGGGCACTCCTCCACAAACATAGAAATATCTGGCTTCATACCTTCCCACCAATAGATCTCCTTGAGATCATAATACATTTTAATGGCACCTGGATGAATGGAATACCTGGATCCATGAGCCTCTACAATAGTATTAGTTCTCAGATTATCAATATTTGGCACACAAATTTTGCACTTGTATCTAGGCACATCATCCTCCCCTAGGGAGAATGATTCATTCATCTTACTCAACACTGAGTCTTTCAACTCCATGAGCACTGGGTCGAGATACTGCCAATCTTTAACATCTATAACAAATGAGGATTCAGAACTGGAATGAACTAAAACATCCCCACTTAGTGTATCTACCAGCCGTACACCTAACCTAGCCAATTGGTGTACCTCTTTAACCAGCTCCTTCCTCCCATCATCAAAATGAGACACACTGCCCATGCTCAATCGGCTCAGGCATCAGCCGTTACATTGTCCTTACCTGGGAGATAGTGGACACTCATGTCATAATCCTTGAGCATCTCTAGCCATCTTCTCTAACGAAGATTCAACTATTTCTATGTAAAAACATATTGAATACTTTTATTCCCAGTAAATACATCAACATATACACCATACCAATAATGTCTCCAAAGTTTTAACGTGAACACACCAACAACTAACTCAAGATCATGAGTAGGGAAATTGTTCTCATGGTTTTTCAATTTTCTTGATGCATATGCAATCACCTTGCCATCTTGCATAAGAACATATCCCAAACCTACTTGGGAAGTATCAAAATACACCACATACCCTTCACCACTCCTCGACAACGTGAGAACTAGGGCCAAAGTGAGTCGGTCTTTGAGCTCTTTTCACACTTTTTAGACCACTCAAACTTTGCCTTCTTCTTTGTTAAAGAAGTTAATTGAGCAGCAATCGCGGAAAATCCCTCCACAAACCTGCAATAATAATTATCCAAACCCAAGAACGTCAAATATCGGTATGAGTGAGGGGTCTCGGCCAATTCTTCACCGCCTCAATTATTTTCGGATCGACCTCTACACCCTGATCGGTCATAACATGACCAAGGAAGGTCACTGATCTCAACCAAAACTTACATTTGCTAAACTTTGTTTACAACTTATGTTCCCTGAGTACTTGGAATGTCATTCTAAAATGTTTTTTAAGCTCTTGTCTGGACTTTAGAGTATATGAATATGTCATCTATGAATACTATGGCAAAAGAATCAAGGTATTCACGGAAAACTATATTCATAAGGTCCATAAATGCGGCTGGTGCATTAGTGAGACCAAATGACATGTCAAGAAACTAATAATGACTATACCTAGTACGTAAAGCAGTCTTAGGAATATCCTCTTGTCTCACCCAAAGTTGGTGATAACCTAGACGAAGATCTATTTTAGAAAAGAAAATTGAACTTTGAAGTTGATCAAATAGATCATCGATTTTGGGAAGAGGATATTTGTTCTTTATAGTGACTTTGTTGAGTTGTCGATAATCGATACACATTCTAAGATTTCCATCCTTTTTATTGAAAAACAACACTGGAGCACCCCATGGGGATATGCTAGACTGGACGAAGCCATTATCAAGAAGATATTTTCACGGCAACTTCAACTCTTTGAATTCAGTTGGAGCCATTCTATAGGGAGGAATGGAAATTTTGTTGGTGTTGGGATCTAAGTCAACACCAAAATCAATTTCGCATTCAGGAAGAATTTTGGTAAATACTTTGAAAAGACATTTTCAAACTCATTCACTATGAACACAGAGTCTATGGAAAGAACCTCATGCTCTAAGTCATTGACTCTTACTATGTGGTATAAATACCCCTTAGATAACATCTTAATAGCTTTAAGATTGGAAACTATTTGGCTTGTTAGATTTGAACAACACCCTTCCCATTCCATCCCTAACTCATTTGGAAACTAAAACCTCACTACCCTATTTCGGCAGTCTATGGTAGCATAACACTTACGGAACTAATCGATACCAAAATTATATCAAAATCAAGAATGGTTAATTCTATTAAATCAGCATAGGTGACTTTAGAAAGAATAGTTATTGGACAATCTCTATATACTCTGTCAACTCTAATGTTGTCTCCTATGGGAGTACTAAATAGAAAAGGCTCATGCAAAATCTCAAGAAGCAAGTCAAAACAAAAGACAAAGTGGATCTTGGATCTAACAATGCATACACGGAAAAAGAGAACACATGCAACGTACCAATGACCATATCAGCTGACTTCTCCTGCTCCTCTCTACCTTTAAAAGCATAAAATATGTTCCTCTGGGGAACCTCGGCTGTAGAAATAGGATTAGGATGAGGCTGAGTATCGGCCTTGGACTGATTTTTTGCATTTGGGCAGTCCCTAATCATGTGCCCACTCTTACCGCACCACCCATAACATCCATTATAACCTACAACGTACTCATCTCCATGCACGTTGCTACACTTACCACACATCTATCGGTCACGTTGGCCATTTTAATCATTGCCTTTATTGGAATTAGTAATCTTTGATGGAGTAGGATTACCTTAGTGTTTGTGCCCCTTCTTGAACTTGGGCCTATACCGAACTCTAAGCAAATTCTTATTGGTGCTCGAACCGGAATGATCTGAGGGACTAGATTTCTTGATATCTCGGCTTCTCTTCCTCCGACTACTCTCCTCAACCTATTTTGCATGATCCATCAACCTACCAAGGTCCATGTTATCATGCAAATTCTCTTCCCAACATTCCTCTTCTAAATCCTCCGACACACAAGTCACAAACCTTCTCATCTTATCCGTGCTATTGGACACCACAAAAGAAACATATTTTGAAAGCTTAAAAAACTTCAAGATTTATTCTCTGACTGACATACCTCCCTGTCGTAATTTTATGAATTCCTTAACCTTAGCCTCTATATGTTTACTGGGAAAGAACCTCTACACGAATGCAATCTTAAGAACGTCCCAAGTGATGGGGACTCCTCCTGGTGCTCAACCATCTCCCCACATCATGTGCCATACCTGAGTCACATCTTTGACTTTGTATACAACCAACTCAGCCTCTTCCTCTTCAGTAACACCCGTAGCACAAAGAATCTTATGAACCTCATCCACAAAATCTTGGGGATCCTCATTTGTATTGGACCCATAGTAGACTGGAAGATTCATTCTGGTAAAATCCCTAAGCCTACTAGCCATGGTTCTAGCATGTGGGTTCTCCCAGGGAGCACCCTCTCTAGTGGATTGTGCCGTGATGACCTGTGCATGCACAGTGATGGCTTGGGACATTTGAAGCAGTGTCTCCCTCACTTCTCTATACGTCATCGCTATGGGTTGGAAGACACTTATACTTCAGCAGCTGGGGCTCAAGGTGGAGCTTGGTTGCCTCCAGCAACCGCTTCTTCGACTCTTCTGCCTGTGTTTCTTCTTGTGTTCAAAAAATTCCTAAACATTACAAGTCGTTAAGTCTGATTGTTGGTTCAACTTCACAAACCATAAGTTAGAAACTATGAAAAGGGTTGGGTTGAGGCCTTAGTTAAAAAGTAATTTAATCTCATGATTTATACCAAGTCTATCACACCCGAATTATTTAATCTAACGTAACCATTCATTTAAACATCTCAAAGTCGCAGACAATCTCTTCTTAGCTTTATCACATCAACTTTAAATTTGCAGAAAATTTTGAACTTTTAAACTTGATGGAAGTGTATTAGATTCATATAATGTCTACATAAGAGTGATCTCTAATAGCTAAAACCTAAAGCAACCATCATGAAGGATTTAAAACAATGTGAAAATAGAGAATCATAATAATGATAATAATTTGCCAATCGGCCTTATTACAAACACTTGAATAAATGTCTGAAATGAAATTCTAGGGACTACATCCACCAGCTATGTCTATTGTACTAAAGCTATAATAATAAAGTGTAGCATCCTCAAACTCAAGAGGACCTACCAAAGTCAGGATATTGCTAATTCAAACTGCTTCGTTGAATCTTCAATCTTCTCTAGAACCTGCAGCTATAAAAATAGTATTAATATATGGGGTTAGTACACCCTTGTAATAAGTATGGGTGTATTCACATAAACACATAAGGACTATGCAGGATTCAAGAAAAGTTCTCATAAAGAACATGCCTTCTGGAAAGTTAAGTCACTTTACTTTCTTAAATCGTTATTTATTATACATGCTATGAATATGACATTTACTCATGCAATTAAGGAATAAAACTCATTTTCTATATGAACATAAGACCTTGGAATCATGAAAATAATTTTGGAACAACTTAAAAAAAACATAAGAAATTTGCTCCCTTAGGCCGAGTGATCTTCCCTCCATCCTTAGTTTATTTTTCACTCTTTTTCTTCTTTCTGTTATGCAGATCAATGATCTCCTTTGATCTTATGTTTTACATACAAGTGCAGTGATTCATTGTAGTCCCATACATGCAATGAATCGATTAAGTAATCCAAAAGATTATGGAAATGATTTGTCTACCTTACATACACGTTATATTTTCCATTCTTATTAAATTCGGAATGAATGATTATAGGACAATATTTTTGGCTATTGACATTAAGTGGTGTTAACCTAATATATGGATCTTTGAGGCAATGTTCAACTCCAATATTGGCATTAAACCACTAACTTGGTTACTACTCATTTCTTATCAAAACGCTGTGAGTGACATCTTAAGCTATTACTTACTTATTTTTTTTTTTTGTTTTTTTTTTTTTTTTTGTTTTTTTTTTTTTGATCACTTTGAACTTAAGTTTCTACTTCTTTGATCAGTTGTTCACTGTGAACATGTGACTTTCGGTCTTTCTTACTTTTTTAAGGAATATATAGCATTAACGGAAGTAGATTCATGCAAGCTAACTGAAATCTAGTTTCTCCCCCACACAAAAAGGGTGTTCACCGGTTTAAGTGAACCCAAGGGTCAGTTCTACCCCTATACACAAAAAGGGGGGTTCACCAAAAAAAGTTAAACCATGTTAGTGTCTTCCCCACACCGAAAAGAGGGTTTTACGATTAAAGTGAACCAAATAATTTCCTAAGATTTAACCGACATAGATCATGTGAGCTAAACATGAAATCCAGTGTCTTCCCCACACCGAAAAGAGGTGGAATCACATGCCAAAGTGAAACCGAACTTCCTAGCATTCTTAGGTGGAGGCATCCACTAGCTAGTTCCTCTATGTTGGCAAACATAGTTCGAAGAATAGGAGACACAGAGACCCTGGTCCACCTGGGTGGTAATCACGTCTCATGAGGCTTACATATGCTGGCACAAGATCATTGCTAGTTTATCAGTGCTAAGCTCAAATCTATTTTACTTTATTATCTCTTAGAGTTGATTCAAACATTATGGAATTTTTATTATAGTTATGAGGTTTACTTAACTCTGTGGATGACTGGTCATCGCTTTCTTTGCTTGATGAATATGAACTGAAGTCTTACTTACTCATGGGCGGGTGAGCTTGTCTCCCGGACTCTAGCACCCACTTATGGAGTATTTTTGACATAAATCGCCATTAAGTGTACTTGAGACTTGTACACTTCTTTAAACTTATTCTACGAAAATTCATAGATTGAGCTTCTAGTTATTTCATTACTCACCTTAACTTTTTCAATGTTTATTGGTATTTTTGTACAATTCTGTATGAAAATTATAACTACTTATTTAATGCTATTACGTTTACAAGTTCATGTGGATAGAGTATGTTGGGACTTGTCCCACTGATTGGCATACCCTATGTTATGAGTTCAGTGATGTATAGATTATTATGACATTACATGATTTGGAAGTAATATTATCGGACATAGTTTTGCCAGCCAATTCGTTGGCATAAATTACAATTTCACTAGATACTTTTCATAACATTATCACTAGAGATGTCAATTATTTCGTAAATACATTATAATAATCTATCATGTTAAACAAGCCAACTTTCAACCTTTTATTAGTCTATGAAACAATTCAATGAACAACTTATAACAATTTCATATTCTTGAACACAAGTAGGCACTATAGCATTTAACATTCATGTAGATAACACCCTAAGTATGCCGATCTAACATGTAGGTTTCATTCAATATTATAATCATGGAAACATACAAATAATAAACAGTTAACACCATAAAAACAACATTCTCAAAATTTACATCATACAAATTAAAAGAATTGGAAATCGGGAGAACTAGGGAGATGAACATGGGATAGATTTAGAACAACCCTAGTTTCGATATTCTTGATTTCAGAACATCTGAAAAGCCTCTTGGAGAAAGAATTCTAGGACATAAAACCCATACCTTATTGTAGAATTGAATCTACAAACATCACCTTTATCTTTTTCATGAAAACCTTCAAGGATCACCTTGAAATCGCCTAAGGAGAATTTTCTGTTTTTCTTACATTTGCTTATTGTTTTGAGTCGTAGGTTTTCTAGTGATTGAACGTGAGTCTAAGTCTTAGGAACTGATATTGACTAATTCAACGTAGGCTAATTAAGTTAATTACATAAATCAATTATCTAATTACCAAAATGCCCCTCCTAAATTGACTAAAAACAGGAGAACATTTGACTTTGCAAAATCTGGAAATTTTCTAAGGATTTCGGCTAAGACCATGATTTTGATTTTAATTAATTAATAAATTAAGTTGCTAATTTAATTAATTAAGTGACCTAGGGTAATTAATAAATTACCCCTAAGTCATTAGGACCATAATCAACCCTTTTGGACCATCCTAGGTTAGGTACTAGGATGTTTCTTAGTTATTTACTTGTCTTAATGTCACCCGTTTAGGTCTTAGTTGTCGGGTTCATTATTTAGTTATTTTTTGTTTGTCCTAGGTTAGTTAGTTAGCTAGGTCAGTTGGTTAGAGTCTAGAACCGGTTAGGGAGCTTGTCCCCACAAAGGATGACCCGGACGCGCGTCTATCCCAGCCGCTCTAGCTGAATCGGTTAGCTTGTCTCTTGACCGGTTGCACATGTGTTGCATGTACTTTCCTAACTAACTATTCTGGAAGCTTCATTTGGAATGTTTACTTATTGTCCCAAGATCCTACATATCCATGGGCATGCCTTAATTTAAATGATCATGTTAAGTGGTCACAGGTCTACGTTACATAAGTCTTGAAACCTGGATTGCGCTAGTATTTATAATGTGTTAAATTTAGAATCAATAATCTTAGAATAAGGGTCCTTCATTGCAGTACAATTCTTAACAATCTGGATTAATTTTAAATACTTGTGTATCCATAGAAAACTTGCTACACTTAAGCCAATATTTTATAATATGCCCAATATTATTACAATATGGGGATGTGGGATTGCTTATGTAATTTAATATACATTCTTTAAAATTTACTAGGCTCTTCACTAGTCATGTACATTTTCGGGAATGTTATAGCCTTATGCTAAGAATGATACTTTAGTAATGTGTTTAGGTTTAGGGCATTTAAGGATGATTTTGGACAAAAAATCTCAAAAAAGATATCTAAATTCACTTGGGCCATATCCTACAATAATGAACTTTAAAGATTGGCCCGAATTCATCGAAGTGATCACTCGATTCTGGGACGATGAAAAGATAGTTTTTTGATTTGGGAGGCGTGGGCAAAAGTGTTCTATGACATAAAAGAGGGAAACGTACATTGGATGTTTCAAGAATTTATGTCAGAGAAAATAGTGGTTCAAGGGGCTAAGTGTCCTTTTTTAATTCTTCTTGGAATTAAAAGAGTACAACCCTAGCAGGGTAATGTGAAAATTTGACAGAAGAAAAATTCTACCTACCAAAAGTGTAACAACCCTAAAAATGATACAAATTCACACAGATTGATGCGCGTAGAACGAGACCTCGTAAATCTTGCTACAACCAAGCCAACTAACTTGGGGAGTTAGTTAAGCTTTGAAAGATTGGGTCCAACCATGTATGGCTCTCGAATATGAAGATTCACTCGAATGAGTATTTATCGTACTTAAAAGGGGAAAATCATAGTTTTGGAGGGTCTAGGGGTAAAATGGTCTCTTTCAAGCCTAAGGGTAGTATCGTAATTACCCTAAATATATAATTAATTATTTATTTAATAAGGTGGGGGGCATTTTGGAGAGATAGTGCCGAAAATGGGATCTTGAAGTGAAGTCTTGCTCCACTTGGGTTCGAACCTAGGTGGAAGCAAAGAATTAAAGTTGTTTTTAATTTAAGTTGGTAAATTAATGAAATAAATTCATATTTATTATTTATTATTTATTATCTTATTTAAAATAAACGGAAATTATATTTTTAATAATTAAATAAAACCTTATTTGACGAAGTCCTAAACTAAACTTCTAAGCCTAAGAAAACTCTTCTCTCCCACACTTATCTCTCTCTCACACTTCTCTATCACTCTCATTCACGATATATCTCTGCCAAACTAACTTCAAGAACAGAAAAATAAATCAAGTTCTTCACACTTGAGGAGCTCACACGAAATCACAAGAGAAGAAACATTAATCCCACGTTAGGCAAAGGGAGGTTCTCCGTCAAGTGGTGTTGACATTGAGGAGACTTGGATGTGATCTTGGGTGAAGTTTTTGGGAAGAAAGTC
Organism: Solanum habrochaites; assembly: GCA_027704765.1. Lineage (NCBI taxonomy): Eukaryota > Viridiplantae > Streptophyta > Magnoliopsida > Solanales > Solanaceae > Solanum > Solanum habrochaites. The sequence continues at coordinate 22,988,648 of JAKWJA010002499.1, read as the reverse complement.
GAGGGTTTAACGTCGAAAAGGTATGGGTTCTCTTCTCTCTTAGTCCCATTCCCAAGAGACCCCTAAGGTTCAGATGAATCTATTCCGGGAACTACGATTGTTCACCATTGCATGTCCCAGTCACTAGCTCCTATTAAATCATAGGTTGGTTATGTTTTCTGGTAGAAAACTAGTGATGAAATGTGTTTTCGTGATCATTAAGTGTTTATATGTATGTGAGAAATTATGTGATTTATGTTGATGCTTTTCAAAAATTATGTCTACGTGTGGGTGCAATGTGAACCGTATTTATGTGCCTGGTTAAGCCTCTTTAAAAATGTGATGTTGTGGTGTATTTTCATGTACAAAGGATGATGTAATTTGTGATGTTCATATGAGTTGAATGTGGTTGATTGAGTGATAATCTCTTGGTTTACACGAATCCATGGAAAATGCACCTAAGAACTTATTAAATGATCTACGGAAATTACCTATGAATTCCGTTAAATGTTGAAGGAAGTAAAATAAAAAAAAATGACAAATTTCAGCAATTACAAGTTAGTTTAGGTAACATAGCATGAAACAACTGGAATCTTAAATGGAGTATAAATAAGGTGAGGTCATTAGAATTCGAACCCGCCAAATAACATGTGAAAGAGCACTAAAAAGGTGATAAGAATAGGGGAGGGATGTTCGAACTTGGGTACTCCTGGATGGAAATTTAGTATATGAAATTAAGAATTGAGAGGAGCAGGATTCGAACCCACAACCTCTCAATCAGAACTTAAGGAAAAATGAAAAGAAAATAAATGTGAGGCATGGGAATCGAACCCACGACTTCAAGGCAGTAGAGGAGAGTAAGAGAAAATGAAAAGAAAGAAATGTGAGGTGTGGGAATCGAACCCACGACCACAAGGCAGTAAAGGAGAGTTAAGAGAAAATGAAAAATATAAAAGAAAAGTGAGGCGTGGGAATTGAACATACAACCTCTAGGCAGTAGAGGCGAATTAAAAGAAAATTAAAGAGAGTTTATGGGGGTTTGATCCCACAACCTCATGGTAAACTCGATATAGTTAAGGACAATAAATTTTTTAAAAATATAAAAGGGGACCCACAACCCCTTTGCCAAGAAAGAGAATTTTCAAAGGATTGAATAAAAAGGAAATGGTGTTGTTAGGGCTTGATCTAGGGTCCCAATGTCATGTGGAGTGGAATTAAATAAAAAGAAAAATGTGAAGTGTTGTCCAAGGGATTTCAAACCGGGTTCCCTTGCCCGAATTCCGTATTGATACATAAATCGTACGCGAATTAAATATTAAAGAATAATGATCCCTACTTAGATCAAAATTAAGATCTTGGTATACATACAAGATGCATAAGTCTTGTACCACATAATCTTAGGAAGATATAAATCACATAAATGAACGATGAATGAAGCCTCATGGCTTGTATGTATAGACCTATAACTCTAGCATACGTTTAAAATACATGAAACCTAAGAAGTCATGTGAATGAAATGATGTAACCCTAGAAGGGTAGTAAGAGTATAAAACACACTAAATGGCCAAGTGCATTGGACACATGATGAAAATTCAATAAGGAATGATGAAATAAAACAATGAAATGATGAATAAACAAAGAAATGATGAATGAGCAATGAAATGATGAAACCCAGAAGGTAAATAAGAGTGTGAAACACACTAATGGCAAAGTGGCATTGCATACGTGAAACGAACATTAAGTACAAATGGGGTCCCCCCACACTAGCCTCCTTCACCACCCTATCACCAAATCACCCCACGCATACTCCCATTATACATTCCCTCGTCCCCACCCCTAATCCCTTTTACCTTACGCCAACCTCTCATTACCACCGCCATCCAGTTCTCATTTCTCCCAGCCCTCACCCGCCCTCTCTTAATAGGCCGCTCGATAAAAACACATTACTTCTCTTCCCACTTAGAATAGAAACGACCCTACCAACCTATGCCCTCTTATCTCTAGAGACACAGATGGCAAAAGCGGAACGAAGGGAGACACCTGATAAAATGCACGCATCATGCAGGAATGGGCGAAAGCAAAGCTAGGCAGAAGAAGGACAAGAAACAAAAAACGAAATCCTTCCCCCACCCCTATTTCTAATACTTTTCACAATATATACACCCTGGCCCCAACCACAGAGCCCACCCATCTTCTATCCCCCCCTCCCACCTTCTCACCCCCCCATCGCTCCATCCCCACACCTGTCACTCACACACCTTTTCCACCGCGAACCCTCCTATCTCTTCTCCCCCATACCAATCTCAGCTACCTCCAAATCTTCCACGCACCCATTTCTGCGACCTTCTCACCCCCCATCCCGGAACATTCTACCTCCCCCACATCATCACAATCCCCCCCACCATCGGCAAACTCAAACCTCACCCTTACGCCCTAACTACTCGCTTCACACGAAATCTTATCCCCCCCCTCCCCAACACCCCCTAATCCGCCCCCGCCATCCCCACCCCCGTCCACAATTCACCTTCCACTTATCTCCCCGAGCCCCCCCGCTTGACCTCCATTTCCTTCCAACCGCTACAACCCACTTTCTCTGTCCGCTAACACGAACCCTCCTCCGACCTTCCCCCCACAACCCACCCCCCCTCCACTCACCACTTTCCACATTATCACCACGCCTACACCATTTCCACACCACCCTGGTCACACCTTACATACCCGACTCCCTACCTTCTCCCCCAACATACATCCCTATCGCATACCCCTTCTCCTAAATTCGACCCCCTCCCTCTACGGTCCTCCCCTCCCCCTCCCCCACACTCCTCCTGCCATCAATCTCCATCGCTATCAACTCATTACTCCAAATCCCTCATCACTTCTTTCCCCACCCCCCAACACCCCGAACCCCCCACACCCCCCACCTTCCTACCCCGATCTTTGTGAAACCATTCCACCCCGTACTACACTCTCCCCCTTATCCCAATATTTTCTCTACACTCGTCTGACTCCCTAGAGAAACTCCCCCAACTTCATCATCCCTAAGTCCCCTTAAACACAATTCCCGACGCCTTCATCTCACGAACAACTCAATATCCCTCCCTTTCCTTCCCAACCGGCCAATCACCAGTACTCACAACCTTATCGATCCAAACTATCCCCCGAGACTCACATACGACCCCTGTAATACCTACTCCCACGCACCCCATACCGGATAATACAATTCCTACCTACCTTGAATTCCCGGGACCAACACCTCCGTCCCATGCCCACCACACCTCCTACTCTTCCACTCACGCCTCACTACCCAACCTCATTCTCGCTTATCTCTCTCTACCTCTCTGTACACACCCTCTCAAACCTCCCTTGACAACTAAAAGGCCGCTAACTAAACCACCTCACCAATAAACAGCCCCTCCACTCTCCAACCGCGACCACAGCAGCCCCACTCCCACCACACGGAGACATCCCCTCCCCTCCCCTCTGATATAATTCCCTCCTCCCACTTCCCCACCTTCCTACTCCGTCAACCCCCTGAATCTCTCCTTCTCTCCCTCCCCCACCGCCCCCAACTTTATCCCCCACCACACACAATTGCCCGCCTATTTCATAGACCCCAAATACACTACGTCCCAACATGCCCTTCCGAACTAACGCACGATCTTTGCACGCCGACACGACTTCCTCCGACCTCCTCACCACCACCTTACCGCCTCGCTAAACACTTTCTCCTTAAGCCATACCACATTTCCCGTCCCACCCCCCACCCACTCGCCCCTCATTCTCAAGCTGCCTCCGTCCGAAATCCTCACCCCCGCGTCATTTATAGCCCTCCTAAACCTTCCCCACCACTTCTTGCTACCCCATCCTTCACCCCCCTTCTTTACCCATCTGCCCACAATACACCCCAATCCCCTACTCCCAAACACCCCACACCAAAACTTGATTCTTGCTACACAATGCCACATATCTCCCCTCCTTTGACGTTTACTTTCATCTACTGACCCATCCGGCCTTGTTATAATCCCACCTCAGACACGACTCGCAGTTCGCTTCTCTTCTTTCCCATTTCCCTCCGTCCTTTTATTTTTTCACACTTTATCTCCGCATCCCTCCCCCATCCGGTATCTATCGTGACCTTTCCTTGAGTAATTATGAAGAGAAAATGTTATAATGTTACTGAAGTGGTGACATGATATGAGGGCTAATGTAAAAGATAAGAGTAATCTCAAATGAATTAAGTAAATGGCACCAAAACGTACTAACCTTAGAGAGTGTAAAGTTAATAGAGAGGGGACCAGTTCTGTGAACACTTAAATGAAAGTATGAGATTAACAAATTAATACTAATGATGAGATGAGAAATCATCTATGATCTATGAGGTCTATACTAGGGAAGGCCAACTTCCATGAAATATGAGTTGAATGTAATGGAACTTTATACTGAGTGCCGATTAGGACTAGCTATGAGTTTGTGATTTATGCTTTCAGACGGGCGGAGGTTCACGAAACTCTATGAGATGAGACTATCCGATCATGCCGGGTATGGTTCTCATTATATATCGTAGTTTTGACCTCATACTACAATATAGAGATATGGCGGGGTTCAAGTCCATGTACGCTAGCATGTTTTGGGTCACTTTGTCCGGTGATTAACCTCTTTTCGGTGTGGGGGAAGGACACGGGATTTCATGATTGCTCACATGATCTTTGTCGTTAACGTTAAAGTCCCCCATGAATGAATGGGCCATCCAAATGATGAACATAATGAAATGAATGATACGAAGGTGTTAGGATAGGATTATCAAGACGTGAGAGACTTAAGTAATGACCATAGGTCATTCTTGGTCATTGCACACAGCGAACCGATGAATGTCTTAAACTACCTCCTAGTATAGCTTTGGTGTTTACACTAGCCCTATGAAGAAATGAAATGAAGTACGTATGAATGAAATGAAAAAGACTCTTTGTTCCCACTTTTTTTCCCCCCCTTATGTGTTTTGCTAAAGAAGGCTCCTAGTGAGGTCCCAAGTTGAGCCCTCATTTTGGGAAGTCGTGATGTCAAGTCCATGATTCCATGGTCTCATGGCATATGAACGAATGATATGAAAAATGTTATGTGCTATATGCAAGATGTTATGTGCCTATGTGCAAGATGTTATGTGTTGTTGCAATAGGTTAATTATGAGGATGCATATTACTCGTTATGGTATGACTTTCCTCATCCAAATTAGGAAGCTCACTAACTTTTCCTACTCCCATTGCAAGTCCACTGACTTGTCTTTCCATATTTGTCTTAGGAAACAAAACTACCCGCTCAATTACATGCCTTCCCACACCCCTCCCTCCTCCCGCATGCCTCTAAATTCTCCGCCACAACCCCCCAAACCCACACACGCCCATCCATGAAGAACCACCTCTACACCCCCCTCCTAAATGCTCTTTACCCCTACAACCCCCCTCCCGACCCCCATTATTCAATCCCACCCCCCTCCTCAATCCTCCAATAGCGTATCTCAAAGACCCCCAGCACTTCTCTCCTGCTCACTCACTGGTACACGCATAATTTCATCAATCCCTACCTATGCTCATCCTCGATATCCCCCTCTCCCCAACCATCCAGCTGCTGCATACACTATTCACCCCTTATGATCTCACTCTCCACCTGCACTTCCTTTCAGTTTCCACAGTCTTTGGGTTTCAAGTCTCTCTCTCTCTTCATCAACCCCTGCCATTCACCCAGCTACCAATCTCCCACACACAAAGCTCCGTCCACCCTTCGTCGTGCCCATCTTACCATTCCTCACACACCTGTAGCACCGACCCCCCCCTACCATATTCTTTACACGCATAACCATCCGCATCTTCCCCACTCAATCATTTTCTTAAAGGCCTTAACACGCCGCGGGCCACCCCAACTCGCCTCAATATCGTCCATACCCACTATCACTTTATTTTCCCCCCCCCCAAACCACCTCCCCCATTCCTACTCCACCACTCCACAAATAGCCACCATAAAATGTCTAACCCACCTCCCACAAAAGAACCCACCGACTCCTTCTCCAGCCACAGTGCTTCATTCCACCACCATCGCTCACTCGACCTACAGCCCGCCCTCCCGCACGTATCCCACATACCGCCCGACGAGATCTCTACTTCCATGCCTGCATCATTCATAGCTCACCCACCCCTCCCACTCAACCCAACACACACAACCCCAGCATACCAGGATTACCTCCTCCAATCTAATTCGAACACTTCGACCGGCAAATCACCCACCTCTACCCGCCTCTCCCTCCCCACTCCACCTTACACGCCCTCGCCTACGGACACCACTAACCCCCCACCTATTCCTCGCGCATCGCTGTCGACACCAATAGTCGTCTCCATGTTACCCCCCCTTCACCTTCCCACGGCACAACTCTATGTTCCCTCCTCCGCTAGATACCTCGTAGATCCCCCACCCCCCCTGTCTTGGTTAACACCCAGCGCTCCTTGCACCCACCCATTACACCCCCCTCCTATCCGTTTGTCACACCCCCTCAACAACCCTCCCCCCACTCATCCGACACTACCCAAAAGACCCTAGCCCCCTCCACCCCGTCAACATTCACTCACCCAACTATTCGCCCCCCCTAATCTCAGAACCCCAGATCACCCCACACCCCCCCCCGCCTGGTTTCCCAAGATTACTTTCCTCATTCCCATCTATCGCCACTCTCCCCCCCTTCCCCGTTACCTCTTCCACGCTCCTCCTATGCCCCCCCACCCTCCCCCACAATCTAACCTGCAATTTTTACCACCCAACACATATTCTCCTCACGTTCCATCCCACCATTCCCTAGGCTGCACCATCCACCCACCCCAGCCTCTCCCATACGATCGCTCCCCCCCCCCCCCGCCCCCCCCGAACCCCCCCCCGCGCTTCCTACCCAACACCCCCTCTCTCCCCCCCCACTCTCTCCTACTTCTGCTACTTCTCACCCATTCCCAACACGCCCTTACTCTCCCCAACACTTACACCATTCGCCATCTTTTCCTTTTCCCCCCCTTCACCCCGCCACAGAGCCTCGTACACCCCTCCTCAGATTTCCCCATACACAACCTACTACAACCCTTCGACCCTACCCCCAAACTCTTCCAGATTCTGCAATCCCCTCCCCCGCTATCCTCGTCACGTTACCCCCTTAACCTCAAACGCTTTACCTAAACCTTCCCGCACCCAACACGTACCCATATTCCACTACGGACTTTACATATGAAATTCTTAGCTTTAACTCCCCGCGCCTCCCATCCCCCCCACTCCACTTTACCCTCTATCCTACCCGTGCTCCGTTTCATTCCCGCTTCCCACACGTTTTCATTTTTTTAATCCCACTCATCATTCTCATCCCCACAACCCAACCCGGAGACAGTGCGAGGCCACCACAGAACCAAACTCCCGAATCCCCACGCCCCTACCCCTCAACTTAACCCAACCCCCCCCCCAACAACCCTACACCCCCTGTACCGCCAAGCCCCTATCAACTCATCGGACCAAACCGCTCGTCTCCCTCACATCCACTCATCTGATATCATCCCTCCCCCTCACACCTTTCCTTAGCCCTCTCTACCGCCTTCCGCCCCCCCGTGTCCACCACAAGCGCAGCACCCAGTCCTAACTCAATTCAGTCCTACACTCACACTTACAATCACCCAGATTATAACATCTCCCCAGGGCCATGACCCAGATCCACCCCCAACTAACTCTACGAAACACCTCGCCAACCTCTGTCACCCCCGACAAAGCGCCCACCCACCCACGTCTACTCCCCCCTCGACCCGCACCACAAGTTAACCTAAACCCCTCCTCGCATCCCCACCCCGCATAAATAGGACACAGAGTACGCCACCCCGCAGGGCAACTCCACCGCCCCCGCTACCAGCAGGAGATGAAAATGACCAGCACACTGTCTCACCTCTAGAGACCCCCCAAACGCGCGCAGCAAACACCCCTCCACCCTACAGAACCCAACGTTTTAAAGAGATCTGACACCTACTCTACTCCCTCCTCCTCCCTTCCCACTCATTTCTCCGCCTTATCCTCCCACTCCGACTATATTCTCCATCCCCTTTCTTTCATGACTCCTTAACACCGGATTGGAAGCTAGTGAAACGTATTTCCCCTACTTAAATCCACCAAAAAATCCCCACCCCCCCCCCCTCCCATCCCCGAGATTTATTAATCTTGCATGTCCTCTGGTGTGTGATTGTATTATACCAATACTTAGTACCAGTGTGTACTAATACCATACGTTCTACAATTTAGGCAGGCACAGTGGAGCTAGAGTTCAGGTTGATGTTGCAGGTATCCGGACGTGGATCTTTCATCAAGACTTAGTAGGTCCACATTCTTTCGAGGATGTCTACCGTTATTATCTAGCTTAGATGTAGGCTATACCTAGTAGAGCATGTCCCACTAGTGTTTCTTTTTGCTTTTGTTCAGACTTGTATTGGTGTCGTTTTGGAAAAATACGTTTAATAAAATTTTGAACCGATTCTTTCATTTGATTATCTCTACATTAGATGGTTGATTTCTGAACGCCTATGATGTTAATTTGAAGGTGTTTAACATGAAATAAGAAAACCAAAAAATTTCTGCTAAAATTAACCTAGATGAAGTAAGAATGATATATGTAGGCTTGTTTGCAACCTCTAAGAGGTCAACGACGCCGGTCTCGTCTGGGGTTTAGATAATGGTCGTGAAGAAGTTGGTATCAAAGCCCTAGGTTAAATTCCGAGGATAGTAAGTTCACATCAACCATATTTATTAGTTTCTAAGTCATGGTAGTGAAGTGCACCTCTATCCTTAATTAGAGATTGTATGATGCGTAGAAAAAATTCCATTCTTCTAATCTTATCGTGCCTTTCCTAATGTCTGATTTTCTTGGTGTTAAGAGCTTATCTAACATCAACTCTTTAAGTTTCCAAAGGATGAATACAAGGAGAAAAATCATGCGGAGAGAATGGAGGAGCAGCTGCTGGGGTAATTAAGGTTCCTTCTTGGGCTCCAATTGTTGCAATAGAGATGCCTGTTAACCCAGTTGGGTTGACAGATGGAGAAGTAAGGACAACGTTGCTACAGATGGCCTAACCTAGCACTTTACAAGCTTAGGCTATTGGGTTTGATTGATGTGGAGAAGTCTGAGTTGTCATCTTACCAGCTAACGGATGTAGTTTAATTCTGGTATAAAGTGTGGCATATGAGGAGAGTGTATGATGGGATCTAACACTTGTTATAGTTGTGGAAAACCGGTTCACATGAGGGAAGGATTTATCCGATAGGAGAAATTAAAGAAGATGATAGGGGTTCATAAAGAATGCCCAATTAATTGTTATTGGTAAGACTAGGTGTGCAGAATTGATTGAGTAACCCCATGAATGATTTTGATGTTATTCTTGGTAGGGAATGGCTTAATTAGTTTTTTTATCTTGTATGGAATGTCGTACTAAGGTTGTTATATTTGTTTCCCTAATGCACGAAGAGCTAGTCTGTGAGGAATACAACTAGAGTCGTCATAATCCTTGATTTCAAACTTACGACAAAAAATGAGGTCAAGGGGTTATTGTGTCATCTAAGGAGTATTAACAATTTAGATCTGACCTTCCTTCAATAGACTCGTGCCTGTAGTGAATGAGTTCAAGATTATTTCTGATGATTTGCCTGGAGTCCTCCCCTCGAGAGATGGACTTGGTATCGACTTAGAACCCGTTACTAAACCATTTCAATTCCTCTTTATAGTAGACTGCAGCTGACACTCAATGCGTTGCATGCAGGGCAACCTGCCCCACAAGATATCCACTGATAAGGGTTTCATTCAGACACGAGATATCCCCTTGGGCGGCGCTCCAGTGTTGTTATAAAAAAGACAAGATGGAACCCTTAGAATGTGTATCGATTATCGGCAACTAAACAAAGTCATTATCAAGAATAATTATCCACTTTCAAGAAAAGATGACTTGTTCTACCAACTCCAAGGGTCTAGTTTCTTCTCGAAGATTGATCTTCGTTCAAGGTAACATCAGCTCAGGGTTAGGGATAAAGATGTTCAAAGACAGTCTTTCATACCCATTATGGTTATTACGAGTTTTTTTTATGTCATTTGGTCTCACGAATGCACCTGCTGCATTTATGGATTTCATGAGTAGAGTCTTCCGTGAAAACCTTGACTCTTTCTCATAGTATTCATTGATGGAATTCTCATCTACTCTAAGACCAAGGAATAACATGAACAACATTTGAGACTAACCTTGCAGGTACTTAGAAAACATCAGTTGTATGCCAAATTCAGCAAGTGTGAATTCTGGCTTAGATCACTTACCTTCCTGGGTCATGTTGTGTCCGACAAAGGTGTAGAGGTAGATCTCAGGAAGACTGAGGTTGTTAAGAACTGGACAAAACCTCTTACTCCCACAGATATTCCTAGCTACTTGGGATTGACTAGTTATTATCGCAGGTTTGTGGAGGGTTTTTTTTCCATTTCTGCCTCACTAACAACTTTGACTAAGAAGCATGCCAACTTTGAATGGACGGAGGCTTGTGAGAAGAGTTTCCAGTAGCTCAATGATAGAATCACTTCAGCCCCGATGCGTGCTTTGCCTAAATGTGGTGAGAATTACATTGTTTATTGTGATGCATCTAGGGTTGGTTTGGGTTGTATTCTTACGCAAGGTGGTAAGGTGATAGCTTATGCGTATAGATAGCTCAAGGTTCATCAGAAGAATTATCCCACTCATGACCCTGGATTTGGCAGCTGCGGTGTTTATACTAATGCTATGGAAGCACTACTTGTATGGAGTGCATGTGGATGTGTTCACAGATCACAAGAGTCTGCAGTACGTGTTCACGCAGAGAGAGTTGAACCTACGTTAGCAGATATGGTTGGAGATGTTGAAGGACTATGACATGAATGCCCACTACCATCAAGGCAAAGCTAAGGTTGTAGCTTATGCTTTGAGTAGAATAAGAATGGGGAGTATAACCCACGTTAAGGATGCAAAAATAGAATTAGTGAAAGATCTACATAGACTAGACAGGCTGGGTGTGCGGTTGGTTGACTCTACTAGTGGGGGTGTTTCAATTCATCCTAGTTCTGAATCATCCTTAGTAGTGGAAGCAGGAGGGTAAGCATCTTGATCCTGTGCTGACTGAGCTGAAGGGACTCAGTGTTGGTTAAGATGAATGAGTCTGTTGCTTTGGAGATGAACAACTACTTAGGACCATAACAGACTGTGTGTACCAGATGTGGAGATTTGTGGATAGGATCAAATAGAGGCCCATAGGTTCACGTTTTCCAGGTCCACCAAGATGTATCATGATCTTAAGCAGAGATGAGTGGCGACAGGAAGAAGGGACATAGCGAGTATGTGGCAAGTGGTCCTAATGTCAACAAGTTAAGGCAGAACATCTTAAGCCTGGCAGTCTTACTCAGATTATTGATGTTCCGAATTTGAAATGGGAGGCTATTAATATGGACTACGTCATTGGTCTTTCGAAAACTAGGAGAAAACATGACTCCATATGGTTTATTGTGGACAGGATGACTAAATCTACCCACTTTATCCCTGTGCAGTCTACTTACTGAGCCGAGGATTATGCGAAAATCTACATTAATGAGATTGTGAGATGGGCCGAGGATTAGGCGAAATCCTACATTAATGAGATTGTGAGATGGTAATGTATTCCTTTGCCATCTTTCAGATAGAGAAGCTCAGTTCACGTTTTTACATTTATGGAGATTCCTTTCAACAGGAGTGCTTAGACACCACGTGAAGCTATGTATTCCTTCATCCCAAACTACGGTGAAGTCAGCGCGCACCATTCAGATCTTGGGAGGACCATGCTGAGGGGTGTGTGATTGACTTTAATGTAGTTGTGACCAACCATCTGCCTTGATTAGAGTTCTGTATATAATAGCTATCACTCCAGTTTTTATTGGGATGACAATGTTTTGAGGGCTATAATGGCAGGCGGTGTAGTCTCAATTGGGTGGTTCGATGTTGGAGACTCATCATTTTTGGTCCATCAGATCATTCATGAAGCCTTAGATAGGTCAAGGTGATTAGGGACAAAGTTGTCCTCGTACGTACATGTCGGCATAATTTTTGTGTAGACAATAGAAAACTGCCCTTAGAGTCTGAATGTTGGTGACCACCTTTTATTGAAGATTATCTGAGTGACCTCTTAATGGTTTTTATGAGGTTTGCAATAAGGGGAAGTTGAGTCAGAGGTATGTTGGGCCATATGAGATCCTATAAGCTTGTGGGAGAGTGGCATATGAGTTGGCATGCCTGCGGAACTAGTGCCCCCGTTTTTTTAAAAAATGTTCATTCATCAGTCTTTCATGTCTCTATTTTAAAGAAGTTCCTAGGTGATCCAACATCAATTCTACCTGTCGAAGGTTTGGGGGTTGATGAAAATTTGTTTTATGAGGAGGTACTTGTTGAGATTTTAAACAGAAAGGTCAAACGACTGAGGAACAAAGGGATTTCAACAGTGAAGGTATTGTGGAGGAATTATCTTGTTGAGGGTGCTACGTGGGAGGACGAGGCCAATATGAGATCCTGCTACCCCCATCTTTTCAGCTCTTGACGTTTTCCTACTCATAAGTCTAGTTTCCTTATCTCTCCATTCTTTGTTGCTATTGCTTTGATCGTCTATAGTAACTATGTTATGATCTCTTTGGCATTAGAAAAAATAGTTAGTAGTGTCCTTCGAAGGTGAATGTTCCTGGGGGGGATAATCTAACAACCCTAAAAATGGATAAGATAAGTAATGCTTAATGTGTCTAGAATAACTACAATTAGACCAGGGTTCACACAAATTGATGCACGTAGAACCAGACCTCGAAACCTTGGTAAAGCAAATACAACTAACTTGGGGACTTATTTGATCTTGTAAATGTTGGGTCCAACCATGTACGGCTCTCGAATACGAATATTTACTCAAATGAATCTTTACTGAACTTAAAAACGGAAAATCATAGTTTTGGAGGGTCTAGGGGTAAAAGGTCTTTTTCCAGGATAAGTGTAGTATTGTAATTATCCAAAATATATTATTAATTATTTAATTAATACGGTAGAGGGGCATTTTGGACAGAGAGGTCTGAAAATGGGCTCTTGAAGTGAAGTCTTGCTCCACCCTGTTTTTGTAACTAGGTTGGAACAATGAATTGATGTTGTTTTTTAATTTAAAATGGTAATTAATGGAAATTAATTTATTTTATTATTTATATCTGCTTTAAAAATAAAAGAAATTAAATTTTTAATAATTAAATAAAACCTTATTTTACTAAGTCCTAAACTAGACTCCTAAGCCTAAAAAAACACTTCTCTCCCATGCTCATCTCTCTCTCTCTCTCACGTCTCTCTCACTCTCATTCACGATCTATCTTTGCCAAAGATTCTTTCAAGAACATAAAATAAACCAATTTCTTCACACTTGAAGAACTCACACGAAATTACAAGAAAACAAATGTTAATCACACGTTAGGCAAAGGCAGGTTGTCCGTCGAGTGGTGTTGACATTGAGGGGACTTGGACGTGATCTTGGGTGAAGTTTTTGGGAAGCAAGTTGAGGGTTTAACATAAAAAAGGTATGGAGTCTCTTGTATATTGGTCCCTTTCCCAAGAGACCCCTAAGTTTCAGACGAATCTATTCCGAAAACTAGGGTTGTTCCCCGTTGCATGTCCCTGTCACTAGCTCCCATTGAATCATAGGTTTGTTATGTTTTCTGGTAAAAAACTAGGGATGAAACGTGTTTTCATGATGATTAAGTGTTTATATGTATGTTCATAATTATGTGACTTATGTTGATGCTTTTCCGAAATTATGTATACGTGTGGGTACAATGTGAACCGTATCTATGTGCCTCGGGTTAAGGCTTTAAAAATGTGATGTTGTGGTTGTATTTAATGTACAAATGATTATGTAATTTGTGATGTTCATATGAGTTGAAATGTGGCTGATTTGAGTGATAATCTCTTGGCTAAACGAATCCATGAAAAATGCACCTAAGAACGCGTTAAATGATCTACGAATTATCCTACGAATTCATGTTTAAATGTTGGAGGAAGTGAGCTGAAAAATGTGACAAAATTTCAACCAAATTACAAGTTAATTTCGTCTAAACATAGATGAACAAATCTGGAATTTTAAATGAATATAAATTAGGTGAGGTCATTAGGAATCGAACCCGCGACCTCACCCGTGAAAAGCACTAAAAAGGTGAATAAAGAAATGGGGCTGAGGGAGGGTTCGAACTTGGGTACTCCTGGCTGGAAATTAATATATGAAATTAAGAATTGAGAGGAGTGGGGTTCAAACCCAAAACCTCTCAATCAGAACTTAAGGAAAAATGAAAAAAAAATAAATGTGAGGCGTGGGAATCGAACCCACGACCTCAAGGAAGTACATGAGAGTAAGAGAAAATGAAAAGAAAGAAATGTGAGGCATGGGAATCGAACCCACGACCTCAAGGCAGTAAAGGAGAGTTTAAGAGAAAATGAAAAAAAATAAAAGAAATGTGAGGCGTGGGAATTGAATCCACGAACTCTAGGCAGTAGAGGCGAATTAAGAAAAATAAAGAGAGGTTGTGGGGGTTTGATCCCACAACCTCATGGTCAACTTGATATAGTCAAGAAAAATAAACAAATAAAATGGGTTGTGGGGGTTCTAATCCACAACCCCTCGTCCAACAAAGAGAATTTTTAAAGGAAAGAAATAAAAAGGAAATGGTGATGTTGGGGCTCTATCTAAGGTCCCAGTGTCATGTGGACTAGAATTAAATAAAAAGAAAAATGTAAAGAGTTGTTCAAGGGATTTGAAATCGGGTTCCCTTGCCCAAATTCCTATTGATACATAAGCTATACGTGAATTAAATATCAAGAATAATGCTGCCTTCTTAGATCGAAATCGAGATCTTGGCATACATTAAAGATGCATAAGTCTTGTACCACATAATCTTAGGAAGATATGAATCACTTAAACGAACGATGACTGAAGCCTCATAGCATGTATGCATAGACCCATAAGTCTAGCATACGTTTAAAAATAAATGAACCTAAGATGTATGTAATGAAATGATGTAACCCTCGAAGGGTTAATAATAGAGTAAAACACACTAAATGGCCAAGTACATTGGCACATGTTGAAATGAACAATGAAATGATGAAATGAGCAAAGAAATGATGAAATGAACAATGAAATGATGAAACCCTTGAAGGGTTAAGTAAGAGTGTGAAACACACTAAATGGCCAAGTGCATTGCCATATGATGAAATGAACATTCACATAAAATGTGGTGAATAATTATGAAGAGCAAATGTGATAATATTAAAGAATGTGGTGACAACATGATATGAGGATAATGTAAAAGATGAGAGTAATCTCAAATGATCCTAAGTAAATGTTACCAAAACGTAATCACCTATGAGAGTGTAAAGTTAATGAAGAGTCTAGTCTTAATGAAAACTCTAATAAAAGTATTGAGATTAACACACTTAATACTAAAGATGAGATAAGAAATCATCTATTGAGATATGATGTCCTCATACTAGAAGCCAACTTCTATGACGTATGAGTTGAATGTAATGGAACTGTATACTGAGTACCGATAGACTATGAGCGGTGATGCCTTCGTTCGGGAAGGGCGGAGGTTCACGTAACTATCATGATAGGAGACTGTCCTACATGCTGGGTATGGGTCTCCTTATATCTCCTAGTCACTGAACCTATACTGCCAATATAGGGATCTGGCGAGGTTTAATTCCCATATATGCTAGAATGTTTTGGGTCACTTTCGCCGTCGATTCCACCTCTTTTCGATGTGGGGGAGACACTGGATTTCATGATGCTCGCATTATCTATGTCGGTTAAAGTTAAAGTTCACCATGAATAAATGAGGCCAGCCTCATATTATGCACATAATGAAAGAATGATACCAAAGGTGTTAGCATAGGATAATCAAGAGGTGAGCTAGACTTAAGTAATGACACTAGGTGATTCTTGCTTATTGCACAACGAACCCGGATGAATGTATTAAACTACATCCTAGGTATAGCTGGTGTTTACACTAGACTATGAATGAAATGAAATGAAGTACGTATGAATGAATAAAACAAACTCACTGTTTGCTAAAGAAGGCTCCCTAGTTGACGTCCCATATGTTGAGCCCTCATTTTTGGGAAGTCTTGATGTCAGTCCATGATTCCAAGATATTAGGTATTGAACGAAAGATCTGAAAAAATGTTAGGTTGCTATATGCAATATCGTTATCTGCTTTGTTCAAAATGTTTATGTGTTGTTGCTTATGATAATTATATTGATGCATGGTACACCATAGCATGACTTTCCTAATCCAAATTTGGAAAGTTCATCACTTTCCTAATCCAAAAATTGCGAAAGCTCACTAAACTTTCTAACTCAAATTGGCAACTACCACGACTTGTCTTTCCGTAATCTTGTTGTTTGGAAAGAGTTGTTCTTAATTATGCATGTCCTTGGTGTGTGCTTGCATAAACCCATACTTAGTACAAGTTTGTACTAATCCTATACAATAATACAATTTTAGGTGCAGTTATAGTTGTACGCTAGAGCTTACCGGTTGACGTTGCAACTATCCGGACGTGGAGCTCTCATCCGGACTTGTTAGTCCCTCATGCTTTCGAGGATTTCAACCTTTATTATCTATCTTAGATGTATGCTATAGCTAGTGGAGAATGTTCCACCAGTGTTTATTTCCGTTTTTGTTCAGACTTTGTATTGTTGTCGTTTTTGCAAAAATATGTTCAGTAAAATTTTTAACAAATTCTTTCATTTGATTATTTCTATAATAGATGGTTGACTTGTGAACGCCTATGTTGTTAAATTTAATATGTTTAGCATGAATTAATAAAACCAAAAATTTCAAAATTTTTGCTAAAATTAACCTAGATGAAGTAAAAATGACGTATGTAGGTTTGTCTGCAACCTTTGAGAGGTCAACGATGCCGATCTTGTCTAGGGTCTAGATTCTGCTCGTGACACAAAGAGATACGAGTTGCTTCCTCTTTGACTATAATGGGTTAGATAAGATACTGTCACGACCCAAAAATGAACGTGATGGCACTTGTCTAATCCACAAAGAAAAGTTAGTCTAAAACTCAACTATTACAATAAAATGTGGAAAATTTGTATAATAAACTCAAAAATACCCCCAAGTCTTGGTTGTCACGTGTACAAACCTCTAAAGTATTACAATTGATTCAAATGAAAAGTACATGACCTTATTTCTAGATCAGAACAATATCATAAATAGGAGAAAGAAAGTACACTAAGACAACAAACATCTACCTCACAAATCTCCAAGAAGCCTCGGAAAAGAAGAGAATGACACATACCACAAAAATATAGGCTCGTAATCTATAAAAATGGAGAAGCAAGGGGTGAGTACCAAACCACACGGTACTCAGTAAGTAAATCCGTAAACACAAACTAAGGGGATGAAATACGGGTACTCCTACTAAAGTAATTAATTAATTGACCAAGGGTTATTACTAAATTACCCCTAAGTCACTAGGACCATAACCAACCCTTTTGGACCATCTAGTAGTACTAGGATGTTTCTGAGTTAGTGACTTGTCCTTGGCACCCGATTAGGTCTTAGGTTGAGGGTTCTTTTAGTTAGTAATTTTGGTTGTATAGGTTAGTTAGTTCGCTAGTCAGTTGGTTAGAGTTCGGAACGGTAGGGAGCTTGGCCCCACATGGGCAGACCCAGCCGGCGCGGCTGTCCCCAACGACTCATTGACTCGGTAGCTTGTATCTCGACCTATTTGCACATGTTATACGTGTGTAACTTTGCAACTAAAACTATTCTGGAAAGGTTTCATTGGATGTTTAATTCTGGTCCCAAGGATCCTCCCTATGTTCTTGGGCACTGATAATCAACATGGATCATTTGAAATTGGTCATGTGCTATGTACTGGATGAAAATAGATGCCAGATATAATGTGTTAAGTTTAGAACCAATAATTTTGGCTTAGGGTCTTCATTGGAGGTACAATTCTTAAACAAGCTTGGATTATATTTTAAATACTTGTGTATACTTAGAAATTGGCTAACACGCTTAAGTCAATATTCTATAAGAAATATTGGGCATTTGGATGCCTATGTACCCCAATACGCATTCTTAAAAATTTACTAGGCTCTTCACTAATCATGGGCATTATTGGAATGTTACAGTCTTATATTAAGAATGATATTTTAGGGATGTAGTTTAGGTTTAGGTATACTTTAAGGATAATTTTGGCGATAAACTCTAAAAAAGTGATCCAAATTCACTTGGGCCATCTCCTGAAATAATGAACTTTAAAATTTGGCCCGAATTCATCGAAGTGATCATTCGATTCTAGGATAAAGAAAGAATAGTTTTTTGATTTGGGAATGTCAAAATAATGCTGACCCTAAAGGAAATAAAGGATTTTCTTGACTCCCTCGGAATGTGTGGTAAGAGGAAACACAATCTAGATCATCACATCCTACTACTAAATAATCTAACTAGTTTAAAATTGAAAGACATGTTACTACTAGTAAATGCAGACTGGATTGAGACCCAAAATATACCGTTTATGAAATTCTTTGAACGTTCGGGGCACGATAGTTACTTTAGAAATTTTCCAGAGGAGTTTTTTGATCATATCACCTGGAGATAGACTTAGACTCTCGTCTTCGTTGTATGATTTTTGGGAAAGATGGTATTTCCTAAGGATGGAAAAATTAGATTGACACTCAGATTGTGTGGTTACAGATGCTATCTTTAGAGGAATTAGTGAATAAGGGAAGGTTTAGAAGCAATACAATATGGCCCCAATTATTCTAGCCGACATCTATCGGTCTTTGAGTCCATGCAAAAAAATGGGTTCTACTCTTCCAGGGTGCAACATCTTGCTTCAGTGGTGGATGTCTCAACATTAATAAAACAGGCGGTACTCAAAAATAGGATTTTTCCAAGCCAACACAGACGAGTCCCCTTTATAACTATGGTTTTCGTTTAAGCATTCGCAAATTCCCAATACACACCAGGAGGGAGGCGTGGGCAAAAGTGTTCTATGACTTAAAAGAGGGAAACGTACAATGGATGTTTCAAGACTTTATGTAAGAGAAAATAGTGGTTCAAGGGCCTAAGTTTCCTTTTTTAATTATTCTTGGCATTAAAGGAGTACGACCCTACAATCCTATCAGGGTAATGTGACAATTTGGCAGAAGACAAATTCTACCTATCCAAGGAGATACAAGTTCCTTCATCTTTGACTATAACGGGTGAGATAAGGTACTGTCACGACCCAAAAATGGACGTGGTGGTACTTGTCTTATCCCACGATGGTACTTGTCTTACCTAAAACTCAACTATTACAATAAAATGTGGAAAATTTCTATAATAAACTATAAAATACCCCAAATACTTGGTTGTCACGTGTGCAAACCTCTAACGTATTACAATTGATTCAAATAAAAAATTCAAGTCTCAAATGACCTTATTTCTAGATTAGAACAAGATCATAAATAAGAGAAACAAAGAACGCTGAGACGACAAATAACTATCTCACAAATCTCCAAGTGGACTCGGAAAAAGAAGAGAATGACAGATACCACAAAAATCCAGACTCGTAATCTATAAAAAAAATTGTAGAAGCAAGGGGTGAGTACCAAACCACAAGGATCATAAGCAATCCCTAAACACTCTAAGAGGGATGAAAGCCGGGGTCTACTCCTACCACCCCGACCAAACCTCCACAACTACAACCTGCATAAAAATCAGTCCAACCTAACAACTCACAGTTTATAGCGCACGTAGTCCAACAACAACACTTAGAAAAATTACATATCCTCAACAAAAAAACTTTGACAAATTACATGTCCTACACAACAACACTTTAACAATTCACATATCCTCAATAACAGTACTTTAACAAATTACATATCCTCAACAACAACACTTTAACTAATTATATATCCTCAACAACCTTACTTTAACAAATTGCGTATCCTCAACAACAAGTTTAGTACCCATCAATCACCAATTTCACATAAAGACATTCACAAGATCAGCAAAAAACACAATATCAAGTTCACTAATGATAAGTATGTGCAATGTAGTGGAATGCAATGTTAAGTATAGTTATTCATGTCTGACCTAGTGATACACACCCGCTATCTCTCAGTCTAGGACCCATGGGGGATATATTTTTCCATGCATCTGTCGTGGTGCTTGACAGACCCTCGATAATAGTAATCATCGTGGCGCGCGATACATCCCTCAAAATAAAGTATTCATCGCTACGCGTGATACGTCCCTCGAAATAGTACATCCTCTTTAAGTTCTCATTCTTTCTCAATGCACATAACATTTTTCACCACCATGTCTCAAAATAATGAAAATGACATGTTCAAGCAAATAAAGAGGATATCACCATTTTCATAGCATTGCACAATTCACAACAACATCAACAATGATTCAACAAGACTTTCAAATAATTCTCCATTATCAACACATCACACACAACCAATTATTCACATTGCCTTTTATTACCCTTTTTTTCATCATTAGAATTAATCGATGTGGACAAGTCAACCCATCACCGATTCCCATTACTCCCAAACATACCACAAGGAAATACACGCATTTCATACACTTAATAAGATTTTAGAAATTCACTTGCCTAAATGAAATAAGAATTAACTCCGGGACTTGAGCCTCTCCCATTTGTGTACTTTCAACTCAAAGAAATCTATTCATATTAATAATTACAATAATATTATTAAACTACAAACACTCACATTATTGTCTGTCTAGACTAAACCCAAAATCCACTCAAATATATACTAAAATTTTTAATGTTGATACCAATAAATGTAAACTTTTTTAATTTTCTCCAAATTTTATGTCTTGGGATTGGTTCCAACTTATCCATATAATATCAACCTAATGGTATTCATATAATGTTATACCATTATATTTAATTGGTTATCTCAATATAGAAAAACTTTAATATAACTTGATGATTATAAGAAAATTGCGCACCAAAACTAAACTCATAATCATTACATATGCATACTTAAAGACCCTTGTATAATCTATTTAGAACAAAGTCCCAATTTATTTCATCAACAATTATTTTGCCATAATTACCCAATGATGGGCATTAAAATTTTTCTCAAGTCCAAATAAATATAGCATACACCAAGTTTGAACGATAAATTTTGCAACTCACTTTCTCCCTTCAATTTTTTTCCCCGTGCATCATTAAAATTATAATATATTATAATATTGCACTACTTAAAATTTTGGGGGATGCAACAATTTGATTTAAATGACGTAATACATCCTTCAAATCGCTTGAGGTGTATATCTTGGCACAAAAGGGTACATACGCTGTTTATACGCGATTATATGTGCTTTAACTATTTGTGAGTTTTATTGAATGGGACAATCTAACCACTCCTTTTAAAAATTTCTTAAAATTCTATACAAGTGATTATTACAAATTGTTCGACCAAATTTTCCTAATCTTGAGTTTCTCAACCAAAAAAAAGAAATTCCTACTACCCAAATCCTAAAACATTACTCTATCACCTCAGGAAAGCTAAAATTGCAGGAATGAAAAGAAGAAAAATTACCTTTATGGAGCCGACTATAGAGGATTTGCAAAGGAAACTACAATTGCTTAAACAGGAAGTCCAAGACACAAGATAAAAAAAGATTAGAAGTGGAGATCGCTACCGCGGTTATTGAAGCCACAAGTGCAGCATTAGACAAAGAATTGGTAGCTATGATGGTAAGACACGCTATCATGGATGCAGAGATGACTTCTATACAGAGGCTACACGAAGAATACCCTCTTCAAGATAACACACTTCCTGCCCCTGAAGACACTTAATTGGAAGTTCTTGAAGAAGAATTTGAGAAAGAGATTGTCTATAGACCTTCTTTTCAAGGAAGTCTAGCAGAGGAGGACAAGAAAATAACTCTCGAGTCATATACACAAGTATACCGCATGGGATTAGATTTCATTATTTGTGCTCTCATTTACGAGCGCCTTCGGGCTGCACGTATTTTTAAACCCATCAGGGAAATCATTTCCCAAGTTGGATCAGGAGGACGTCCACAAGGCCTATGCGTTTCATCAAAACCAAAAAGGGAACACAATAGAAGAATACGTGGAGTTTAAGACCACGTTCCATAACCTCATCAAGATTGGCAGAATCACTCATATATAGGATATCAATGTTATCCATGGATGTTACCAACAAGATCTCAACATATCGGTAACAAAGCAGACTGTGTTTAACTATTGTTTGTTTACGCCTTTTAAGAAAACAATGTTGGAGATCCACATGCAGCTATTTCAAAAGGGGATCTTTGACCCTCTGAATAAGGATGTGGAAACATTATATTCCATTATAAGAGAAATTTGGATATGTTGCCCCTACCATGATTCCACTGATCATAACATTGGAAGGCGCCTCGGGTTTTGCTATGACGTGGAATCCATTGTCAGCATGGGAAAGATTCAGGTTGAGTTTGTTCCCCGTGTGTAACACAAAAAGTGGAGGCACTTTTTATATTTAAGTGCTTTATTGTATGTTTTCCATTTTCCTTGTGATCATCAAAATGAATGAATGAAATGAGAATTTCCTTTTGTATTCAAACTGGTAGGGCCTGGCCTGGATTCTCCTTGGAGGATATGTAGATAGACTTTCAAGGCCTCGAACCCTATCCTTTTGAAATTTTCTTTTCCCCATTATTCTACAAGGGAAAAATTGAGTTGAAACCAATAGACGTAGAGAGATGCACCAAGAATACATCAACTTAACACAATTTAACCTTTATGAGATTCCTCAAAATTTAAAACAAGCAAATTCTTGAGTGTCCAAAAATTAGTCCCCATCATTCATTGGTTAGTATATCCTCAAACAAAGTGAAATTTATGTGTTTACACGCTCTCTATGTGATATTTTACATGATTTATCCTGAACTAAAACTAACAAATTTGCCTTTGAATTGTTTTTCTTCCACATGAAGTTAGAACTGATCTGTGTCGTTAAAACTAGATGATTATCCATATTTCACAAGATTTAAAGGCCCTACAAATTACTTCCCCAGTCAAAGTTCACAGAAGGGATAAGCAACCATCGGTGATAACAATGAAAAAATTAGCCTTACTAATGTTGTGGTGGCTCAACCCACCATTACCAATCAGAAGGAACTAATTATGCAGTTCATGCAACAAATTGCCGAGATGAGGGTTGAGATGAAGAGAGGGAAAGATCTTCCTCCTTTGACTTTTACTATCAATCTCCAACAGGCGGAAGGCCTCATCTTCATTTTTCTCTTTCAAACGTGGAACGTCCCAAAATCCATATTCCAGTCCTGCTCATAATCCCTCAATCATCGACTAAACCACCCAAAATCCTCAATATGCCTCCGCCTCCTATAAAACCCCACACCCTCCTCAAAATATCAATACTAAAGTGCCACATCCCCCTAAAAATGCCAACCACCAAATCATTCCACCTCCTTAAAACCAAAACTCATACAACCTGCAAATTTCCCTCCGTCACCAAAATCAACAAAGCAACCTATAGAATTTTCCTCAAAATTAGTAATCCCCTCAAAACAACTACAGTCTCTCCATTTTCCTACCCCTACAATAAAAAACCACTTTCGAAATTCTCCTCCCCAATGAGCATGACACCAATGGTTCCGAGCTCGACCACTATGAGGAACGAGAAAGTGAGTGGAAGTCAAGAGAAGAGCATGCAAAGTTTCATATGAAGGAAGGGATCCTAAATAAAATGAAAGTGTTGTAGTGTATTCCTAAGGCCTTCGGTTTGAGTTATGAGGATTTGTGTATTCATCTAAATTTGGACCTCCTAGAAGGGTTCAAGGTGCCAAAATTCGAAATATTCTTAGGAATAGGGAATCCCTTATCGCCCTAAGGGACTACTGTGACTAGCTTGTGGGATTTGGGAGAGATAAAGCTTTACTAATACGGCTTTTCAACCAAAGTCTGAGTGGAGACTCTAGAATGGTTTTACATCTCATGAAACAAGACACTGGCCTAGATAGAATTTCCTGGCTAAGGATTTCATCGAGCGATTTGCCTAAAATATGGAGATCATTCTCGATCATTGTTCGTTTTAGAAAATAAAGCAAAAATCAAATTAGAACTACAAAGAGTTCACATGTAGATGGCGAAAGAAGGAATCTAGTGTTTGGCCTCCTATGTATGAGAAGGAAATCATCGAAGTCTTTCTATAGGTTAAGTAACCCAAATATTATGATAAAATCATGTTGCTCGTTGGAGAAAAATTTTATGAGATACTGTACAATCCTGTATGTCTAACAAACTCTATTAAGGCCTAAGTCGTAGCCCAATGTCCTAAGGAGGTCTAAATGTGAGGTGAAGGTCCTAAACTAAACTTCCTAACTCTAAACTAAGGTTCAATTACTAAAACGTCAAGTCACGAAACCCTAAGACCCTCCCAAGGACCAAGCAAAGGAACCAAAGAAGATTCAAAAAAGTTGTCAAAACCAACTTGTGTTGACGAGACCCATTGACGAATCGTCGATGGAATAATGCCCAGTCAATGGGAGTCGTGAGTCCATACTTGGTATCTAAAGACTTGTACCCCAAAAACAAGCCTCTGTACCAAATAATTAATGACTAAGATGGTCCATCAATGCATCGATGTCCCGTCAATGGGGACTCGTCGATGGGACTGCTTCCTCAGGAATTATGCGGCTGCTAATGTGGGGGTTGTTAGGAAGTAGTTAAAGCTTAGTAAAACCCGTAATTAAGCATCCAGTATTTTTTTTGTGTGAAAGTTATTAAAAAGAGACGAGAACATTTGAAATAACGTCTTCACCGTCATAACTCCAATCAAAATCAAAACCCCAGGTCCCTCTCCCTGAAAAAATTTTTATCTCTAACCCCACCATTAAAGAAAAAGAAAGAACTCAAGCTATGGAACTCATATAAATTTTTTCACTTCAAAACTCAGGAATAACATCAATCAAGTTATGGAGTTGATTCATGCCCATTAGTTTTCCATGGAAGCCCGTTTGTAAGATTCTTTTCGAAATTGATATTGTGACAAAAAACTAGGGATTTCGATTTAGCCATGTGTTCACACCAAAACTATTTTCCTTATGTTATTTGTCGTATATTCAGAATGTATTGGGACTAATTCATGGTTTCTATTGTGAAAATCTACCAACAATCCATGTCCACATATGACCTAATTTTATGAATGTTGAAGGATGAATTAAGTAGATCTGAACATGATGTATTGTAATTAATGATTATCTAGTCATAGAATCTTTATATCATGTCTATTGTGATGTATATGGGAGTAATTTGTATACTAGATTCTTGACCTTTATAAAGGGGGTAAATTCTTAGGTTTGTATATATGTGGGAGAATGTTGTATATAAACTTTGAATTTGCTTGCAAGGTACATGGCTTATGAAAGGATACAAGTAAGGTAGTGTAGGATGGTCTCAACTCTCTTGAGCCTTACCTATTATGTGGCATGAATTATATATAATGAGGATAAGTTCTCGTGAGAAAACCACGATTGATATTGTGAAAGTTCTACTCACATCTGTATGTTTATTATAGGATGAAAGTGTATTCTCACCTAATGAATCAAGATCATTATGTTGAATTGTATTTAATGAAGAGGGAATACTTCTTCACACATGTACATACAAATAAAAATACTAATGGTATTAAGTTGGGAAAGTATACTAAGCACCGAGAGGATATGTCCAATGAGGAAAAGACCCTCCCGTTAATACAAGAGGTTGGGTCATCCTAGAGATACTCATAAGATGGGGACTCCTCCATTAATGCAATAGGTAGAGTCTCTTGGACAATCCCCTAATCTTTAACTACAGCCCCCCATAGACATTTAGCGGTGGATCCACATTAGTTTTTTTACAATAGGTTACCTTGGCAAGTACAAAACCCTTTTTTCGAATTTGGGCTTTTATGACATCCAAGTTCAGTACATATCCATGGTATATATCAATATGGGGGACCTATCTTAAATAAGTAAGAATGAATGAAGATGATGAACTATCCATGATATCAAAGGTTACTAAATAGAAGTTTAGGGGTATGGGGACTTCATTTGTACATTGCACTAGTAGGTTTAGAAGGGTGTTGTGGGAGGTTCTTTGCAGTTATGAAATGATATGAGAACATGTATGTTCAATGGATAATAGTTATAGTGAGCATATTCCTATATTTTCAATGTGTTTCAGATGCATGTGCTTCACTTATGATTATGAAATATGATAGAATATAACATTAATGTGTGTGTGGCCAAGGTGGTTTCTAATGGAGGTTGGTAGGGTTGGTATTGTGGCATGCTAACTCCACATTGCACAACCGGACCTTAGGAAGTACGAAAATTATACCTTTATTGTAATTGGAAATTATTGGGGGGTTTTCCTTATGTGTTGTGTTAATGATGTGAAAGGCTTTCAAAAACTTCATAAATGCATACTTTCATATAAGTGTCACTTTTTTTCATGTTTTAAACGTTTTTTTTTATACATTTCTCCATATTTTTAGTGCAATAATTTTACTAACCCGTAAAGTTTCATTGATGAAGTGTTTAAAGTTCTAGATACTATGGGTGTATCTTCCCAACAAAAGGCAAAACTAGTTGCCTATCAACTCAGGGATGTGGCTCAAGTTTTGTATGAACAATGGAAGGATGAGAGGCCGGTTATAAAAGGTACAGTTACTTGGACGACATTTAAAATGACTTTACATGAAGGGTTTTCCCCCTTGTAAATAAGGGAAAGAAAAATGCAAGGATTCATCAGTCTTCGTCAAGAGAGTATGAGTGTGAAGGAGTATAACCTCAAGTTCACTCAACTGTCCAAACATGCTCTTACAATGGTGGGATACTCTAGGGCAAAGATGAATAAATTTGTTATGGGGTATCCGTTCTACTGGTGAATGAATGTAGGTCGGTTATGCTAAATCCAAGCATGGACATTTCTCGTCTTATAGTTCATGCCAAACAAATTGAGGAACAAAATCTTAAACAAGTTAGTAGTGAGTTAAAAGGTCAAAGCCCGACAACGGAAATTATTCCAAGGCTAGGTTCGATATAGAAGACAAACAAAGGTTCAAAAATGTATCTTCTAATCCAAGTCCCTCCAATGATCAAAATCCAAATAAAGGGAGGATGTTACCCCTAAGACCCAGGAGGAAATAAGAGTGTTCCTTTTGTTGAAAGAACTATTTTTGCCAAGTGTGGTAAAAAGCATGGAGGGAAGTATCTTACCAGTATGATCTTTTTCTAAGGATGTGGGAAAAGTGGCCACCAATTGAGGGATTATCCAATACGTGCGGCCAAAGGAAGAGAAGGTACCCAAGCTCCCACCAATTCTGAAAACTCTGATGCTCACAAAAAAATCACTTCTATGCTCTCCAAACACGAGGTGATCAAGAGATCTCTCCAGATATTGTTATAGGTATGTTGTAAGTATTTTAAATTAATGTTTATGCATTATTAGATCCCGCTTCCACTTTCTCTTTGTAATTCCTTTAATGTCAATAAGATTTGATATGCTTCCTGATGTCTTAGATGAGCCCTTTTCGGTTTCAATTCTGGTGGCTTATTCTGTAGTTGCTAAAAGAATCTTTAGGGATTGTCCTATTTTATTGCCCAATAGAGTCGTTGGTTGATTTGGTAGAACTTTATATGTTGGAATTTGATGTCATTTGGGGAATTGGATACATGCTTGTTTTGCTTCCATCAATTGTAGAACTCAGGTAGTAAAGTTTCAATTTCCAAATGAACATGTTTTAGACCAGAAGGGGGAAGCCTAAGCTCCAAAAATTCGAATCATTTCATGTCTTAAGGATTTTAAGTTGATTTCTAAGGGTTCTCTATCATATCGTAAGAGTAAATGTCACGACCCGAATTATGGAATCCGAATTGCAACCGGCGTCGTTAACCTCTTAAAGGTCGCAACCAAGCCTCTTCTTAGCTTTCATCACAATCATACAGTTAAATTTGCAGAAAATTTGATTTTTTAATACTTAATGAAGTGTACATAGACTTCATATGATACTGCATAAGAGTAATATTCTAATAGCTCAAACTCAACAACCATTTATCAATAGACTAAACAAATGAAAGGAATGATTGTAATAATAAAACTTATAGTTTGCCAATTGTCCTTAGTACAATTCTTTCTATAATACTTGAAAGGAAATTATAGGGAGAGTAGTCACTAGCTAAAACTAATGAGCTGAGATAGAGTAATAAAGCTTAGCATCCTCGAACTCAAGAGGACTTACCAAAGTCTGGAGATCGCTATTCCAAATCGCTTCGTCGAATTTCAACCTTCTTGAGAACCTGTGTCTATAAAATAGTAAATATATATGGGGTTAGTACACCACTTTGTACTAAGACGGGTGTTGTATAACACATAACAAATAGAAGACAATGGCATGCAACAAGTAAATATCTTCTAAAGGTCAATCCTGGTTTTAAAATGTTCTTCTTACTTAAGGCGTTAATTTAATATTATTTATGATGTGTATATGACAACGTTCTCATGCAATTAAGGGCACACAAATCTTTTCTAAATACGAACATAAGACATAGGAATCGTGACAAATTTGACAAATCATCTAAACAGAAGTTTCATAATTTGCTCTAAAGCTGAGAGTTGCCATCTCCCTAATTCAATATTTTCAGTCGTTCTATAATTGTTGTTGTGTAGCAAGATCCCTTTTATTATTATGTTGTTTTTTTTACTGAAGTGCGATAATTCATGGTAGTCCCGTACCTTACAATTGAATCGAGGTTAGTAAGTAAGTGATTAGCAGACTAAGGAAATGATTTGGTACCCCCCAACTTATGAGGGAGATTTCTTATTTTCTTTTGTTGGGTATATTATATTATAAGACAATCTTTATTGTCTATGCCCCTAATTTGATTATTTAAATAATATATGTTTTTTGGGACATAGTCCATGCTCCATTATTGGCTACCCCAACTTGTTATGTCTATTAAACACTAGTGATTAAATGTTCTTTAAGCTCTTACCTTACTTAGTTCACTATGAACTTATGATTCTACTTCATTGCTCAATTGCTCACTTTGAACATGCTACCTTATTTTTTTTTTCTCTTAAAGGATTCTCTTAGAAATAATGAAAGTAGAACATGCGAGCTACATGAAATCCAGTGTCTCCCCCACACCAAAAAAGGGTGGTTCACTGATTAAAGTGAACCAAGCGTTGTGTCTTCCACACACCTAAAAGGGGGGTTCACCTTCTAAGGTGAACTGTTTGATGTCTTTCCCACATCGTAAAGAGGGGTTCACGTCTATAATGAACCGAATACTTGTCCTGAGCTATAAACGACATAGATCATGTGAGCTAAACATGAAATTTGGTGTATCCCCCACACCAACAAGAGGTGGAATCACCGATCAACGTGAAATCTAATTTGCTAGTTCTTTAGTGGGTGGCGTCCACTAGCTTAGTGCCCCTATGTTGGCAACATAGTTCTAAGACTAGCAGATAAGGAGACCCTATTCCACCTGGGTGGTGATCTCATCTCATGAGACTTACATGTCCTGGAACAAGCTCATTGCTAGTCTATCGGTGCTAAGCTCAGATTTTATCTTCTTATCTTTTAGAGTTTACTCACACATTATGGAAGCTTGCTTCTATTTATGAGATTTAATTAGTCTATGGATGACTTTTCATCCCTATGTTTACTTGATGAATATGATCTTGATACTTTACTTTATCATCATTGTGCGAGTGAGACTAGTCTCACGGAGTCTAGCACCCTGTTATGTGAGTATTATTGACATAATCATTAAGTGTTCTTGAGACTCGTCTCACTTGTTTCTAACACTCTATATTAGGTCAATTTCATAAATAAACTCTTAGTTATATCTTTACTCACCTTAACTTGTTTACGTCACTTACTAACCTCATATCATTCTTATGTGGTTTTTTTGTAAGATTATGGCATTCACAGGTGTGGTGGACTAGGGTTCTGGTTGAGACTTCTCCCGTTTGATTGCCATACCATATGTCTGAGTTATTGAATTGAATGGGTTATACTTTGCAAACATTTGAATTAGATTAGTATTAACTTAAACACCATTTGGGAGATTAATATTTGGACATAGTTTTGCTAGCATTTGTTGCAATAAATCATAATTTCACTGGAACTTGTCATAGATATCACTAGCAATCAATTACTTCATGAAATACATCGTTATAGTAATCTAACATGTTAAAACAAAGTCAAATTTTACCTTTAATTAACTATAAATAATTCAAATGAAATAACATAAAAATAATATTCTCGAAACACAAGTACGCATTATTAAATTCACGGTCATTGAAATCAACACCCTAAGATGTGGATCACATGTATATTTCACTTGAATATAAATTCACTTAATATTAAATATAAGTAGTTAACACCACATACAATCAACAATGCATCGAGAATCATACTACTAAACTACAAGAATCAAAAATCGGGAGAACTAGGGAGATGAACATGTGATTCGATGGGAACAACCCTAGTTTCAATATTCTTGAAGTAAAAACTTTTGAAAGCCACTTGAAGGAATAATTCCAGGAGAGAAAACACATACCTTGACATAGAGTTAAATCTAAGAAGTTCACTATGAACTTTGCACGAAAGAACCTTGAGGAATTCTTGCTAATGTTCTAGGGTTTAACTTGCGACTTCTCTTGTTTTCACGTTTTTCTTGACTTTTGTTGTAGCGTTTTTTTGAAGATAATAAAGTGTTGTATTTGTATAAGCATTTCTTTATAAACTGAATAATTTTAAACTCCTGTCTACTTGGACTATAAACCCTAATTAAGTTATAGACAATTAGCTAATGACAAAAAACGCCCCACTCCCCTCCTAGATTGACTAGGATTAGAAGAATCTTCTCTTAATCGAAAAATAGGGATTTTTCCGAGGGGTTTCGGTTCTTTTAACCTTTAAAATTAATTAATTAAGTTTCTAAATTAATTAAGTAATTAGCTAACCTAGGGTAGTTATAAAGTTCGATAAGTTGTTTAGTAGACCATAATAAACCCCCCTTTGTCAACCATGTTTAGGTAATAGGTTATCTTTTTCTTGTCTTAGCGAAATCTAGAAAATTATTTTGTGATTTGATTTTATCCCCATTTAAATCTTAATTAATTAAGTTTTTTTTAAATTATTAAGTAAGTAAAAATATGGTATTTCTAAATTCCCTAAGTTTTTAGGACCATAAACCACAAACCATTCGGATCATATAGGTTAGGTACTAGGTTGTGTCCCTAAGGTAGTATAGGCAGTTAGTGTCACCCGACAGGTCCGAGGTTTGTCGGGTCCCTTATACTTGTTCTCGTTCCAGTTGGGTCCATATTTTTAGGTAGTTAGGTAGTAGTTAGGGTCTAGTTATTGCGTTAGGGGGCTTTAACCCGTTTTTGGGACCCGCACGTTGTGCCTGCCCAAACAGCTCAATGAATCGGTTAGAAGTGGTTCCTTGGACGGTTCATAGTTGTTGGCGTTTTGTACTTTTAAAATAACGATTTTTGAAGTTGCATTTGGAATATTACTTATATTCTTACCAATGATATCACCCGTCTTGGGCACTACTACTTACATGATCATTTTAAATGGTTATGTACTAGGGTAATCTGAGGCTTGGACACTGGATACCTCATACCTACATTATGCATAACTTAGAAATTAATATTTTATCTTAGCTTCTGCTGTGCAAGTACATATCAAACAAATGGAAAATTTGCTTATTTGGAAATTATAGAAATGGTAAACCCACTTAGAAAATTTCTATACTATTTCTTAATATTGGCATTGGTAATGCCTATTTACTTATGTAGGTATATGGGGTTTAAAGTTTAAAGATTAAAGAATTAATTCTAATTTAAGTAATGTGTATAATAAAATTAAATTGGCTAACACCCCCTAGCCAATATTCTATGATATGCCCAATAATTTTCAATATTGGGCATTCGGATGCCTATGTACCCCAATACGCATTCTAAAAAGAATTATTGGGTTTTGCACTAGACATGTAATTTTACGGAGTGTTACAGTAAAGGATTTTGAGTCCAACATTCCTCCATTAGAGTCGGCCACAGTAGTGAAGGATTTTTTCGAAGTCTTTCGCGATGACTTGCCTGGAATTCCTCCTGAATGGGAAATAGATTTCAGCATAGATTTATTGCCGCATATACAACCCATATCAATCCCTCCTTACCGAATGACCCAACTAAATTGAAGGAATTAAAATCTCAATGTAAGGATTTACTAGATAAGGGTTTCATTCAACCAAGCATATCTCCATAGGGAGTGCCAGGTGTTCGTGAAAAAAAAGAATGAGGGTCTCATTTGAAATGCGTATGGATTATGACAATGGAACAGAGAGTCACCTATTAAAGAATAAGTATCGACTCCCTAGAATCAATTATTTGTTTGACCAACTCCAAGGAGCGAGTTACTTTTCAAAAATTGACTTAAGGTTGGGTTAAAAAAAGTTAGAGTGAGAGGTGATGATATTCCAAAAATGGCTTTTCGAAATAGATATGGTTATTTTGAATTCTTAATGATGTCCTCTCGTCTTACAAATTCCCCAGTGGTTTTCGATTACCTTATGAATTGAGTTTTTAGAAGTTATATTGACTTGTTTGTGATTGTCTTCATCACAACATCTTGATATACTCTAAGAGTGAGAATGATCATATGAACCATGTGAAGATAGTGTTTTAAGTACTCAAGGATAACCAACTTTTTGATAAATAGAGTAAATATGAATTTTTGTTGAGGTCAGTTTCTTTTCTTGGACACAATGTCTATAGTGAAGGGCTAGGTCGATCCAAGAAAAATGGATGCGGTCAAAAGTTGGCCTAGACCTTTAAATCCTATTAATATTCGAAGCTTTTTAGGTTCGTCCAGTGACAATATGAGGTTCTTTGAGGGATTTTCATCTACCAGATCTCCACTAACGGCCTTAACCCCACAGAAGTTCAAGATTGAATAGTCGGAATCATGTTAAAAAAGTTTCCAACTAATGAAAGATGTCACCTCCGCTCTGGTGTTGACCTTAACGAAGGGTATCGAAGGGTTTTTGGCTTATTGTGACGCTTTTCGAGTAGGTTCGGGTTGTGCCCTCATTCAACATGGTAAGGTGATAGCATATGCCTCTAGGAAACTCAAGGTTCATGAGAAGAACTATCCGACTCATGATCTTGAACTTGCAGCGGTGGTATTTAATTGGAAAATATGGAGATACTATCTTTACGGAGTGCATGTAAATTTGTTGACTGACCATAAAAGTCTCCAATATGTGTTTAATCAAAAGGAGTTAAACCTCTGGCAACGAAGGTGGTTGGAACTTTTGAAAGATTATGACATGAGTGTCCTCTAACATCCCCGTAAAGCTAATGTTTTTGCGAATGCTCTGAGTCGTATGTCCATGGTTAGTGTAGCTCATGTTGAAGATGAGAGAAAGGAGTTAGTCTTGGATGTGCATAGGTTGGACTGCTTTGGAGTTCGTCTAGTGGATTCTCATAAGGGAGGTGTAATAATCCAATCTAGCTTCAACTCTTCCTTAGTAGTTGATGTAAAATCCAAGCAACCTTGATCCTATATTGATGGAGTTGAAAGACTCCATACTTGGTAAATTCATTGAAGCTTTCTCCCAAGTGGGAGATGTGGTACTTAGATATCTAGGTAGATTTTGTGTACCTATGTGGACGACTTAAGAAGGAAAAATTTGGAAGAGGCTAATGGTTCGCGACATTCCATTCATCCGGGTGACACCAAGATGACTTGGGGGAGATATATTGGTGGAAAGGGTTGAAAATGAACATATCGGAGTTTGTGGACAAATGCTATAATTGTCAACAAGTCAAGGCCGAACATCGAGGACCGAGAGGTTTGACTCATGATATAAGAATTCCCACTTGGAAGTGGGAAATGTCAATATGGATTTTGTATTGGGCTTGCCTCACACTCGAAGGCAACATGATTTGATTTGGGTCATTTTTTATAGGATGAACAAGTCAGCCAACTTTATTCAAGTCAAGGCTACTTATTCGTCGGAAGAATATGCTAAATTATACCTTAAGGAGATTGTGAGATTTCATGAGGTCCCCTTGTCTATAATCTCGGATATGGGTATTCAATTTACTTCTCACTTTTGGATGGAATTCCAAAGTTGACTTGGTACTAATGTGAATTTTAGTACCGCATTTCACCCACGTATGAACTATTTAGTCGAACGAACCATCCAAACCCTAGAAGATATGTTGAGGGCATGTGTCATTGACTTTAAGGGAAATTTTTAAGGACCCTCAAAATAAATTAAGGTTCTTAGATCTTCACATATGCCTAAAAAGGTTTTAAAATAATTTAAACAAGTCAATTACAATATGTATAGTTTATTTGAAGTCATTTGGAGGTCAAACATCTGAGACGTTCGAAAGTTAGCAACTGAAACGTGCGTGTGTGTTATAGTGTGCCTTGGTATGTTTTATGCGTTGTTTTATGCTCAAATTTATAAGAGAGGTTTCTAATATGTATATGAGTGTATTTGAGGTGGAATCATTCGGTAAAAACTCCCCAAGGACCAATCAAAGAGTCCTTGAGGAGGACCCAACCTTGGGCCAACAAGCTACCCAAGACAGCAACTTTTGTTCCTTCATGAAATAGGTCCACGTCACGAACCTTGTCCACCATAGGTCAAAATTTTGTTCTGCATTGCGGACAGAAAGAAGACTCAACTTCCCCGGACGTTATTTTCAAAAAAATCACGCAGGAACATCTTCATGACGTGGATTTGTTTCTCGACGAAGATTTCAAAAATTGAAGTTGAGTTTGACATGTCTAAAAGTCCAAATACGTGCGGGAGTGTTCTGGTAATATTGGGAGACGGTTATAGACAGTTTTTAGGACTTATTTAACTTCTTTACGAATTCAAAACCCCAAAACCCAATAAGAAAATCAAAAATCCTAAAACTCTTCTCTTCTTTCTTCCCGAAATTCTCCCAACCCCATTGGGTGAAAGCTCGATTCAAGCTAGCGCTGGATTTCATGGTTATTTCAAATTTCTCATGGTTTCTTCATAAATAATGTATGGTTTACCTCATCCTAGTTATCCTTCAGGTAGGAAGTTTCAATGAAGGATTTTCAAAAGTGATTCGAAGACCAAAATTTCAAATTTTCAAGCTAGGCATGGTTCTTTCTCAAATTGATTTAAAAGCATGTTTATGATAAATTAATGAGTATATATTGTTTTAAAGATGAATTTCAATCCAATTCAATTATGAACCCATGATCGTACTAAATTCTCAAATTGGCCTATAATGTGGGTCTTGTGATCTTCACTCTATGTTGATTAAATTATGTTTCAATTATCTTGAATTGCCTATTACTATTGCTATTCATGTGAATTGAATATAAATTGTTGATGATTGATCAATGATGATCATGGTTTAGGGATTGGTTAAATTGATCTATATTACTCTACTTTTTATAGACTTGATGAAGTAGTGTACCTAATGTGATCTTGAAAACATGATGTTTGAAGTATGAATTTGTTTATATAATGGTAACTTTAGCTAATGATTTATACATTTATTGATGTTTAATTATGGTAATTGATCAATGATGATCAAAATCTTGGAGGAATTGTAAGTTGAGCCTATTCTCTCTGCTTTTCTATAGAATTGTTAACTTATGGTGGTGGTGTTTACCTTATTGTCAATCCTTATATGTGTTGATAATAGACTTGAAGGAAAATGTATCTTGAAAGTGTGGTTATGATGATGACACAATGTGACGTATTATGCCTAGTTTCCAGTGCTAGTTCATGATCTAGGTTATATTGATGATGCTTCCTATATGTTTAAATGACTATATTAGGTCTAGGTATGGTCTAAATATTGATTTTGAATACTATTGTGTAGTATGATCCCTACCTATGAACCTCTATCATTAATGTGTGGTCTTAAGCATGATTAAGAGTCTTAGATTCAAGTAGTGAAGATGTATTGTCTCCTATGTTATAATCTTGTTGTGTGTTGTCTATAATTCCTATTACTCTATATGTGAGTTGTCTATGGTTTAAGGGACCTGAATGGGTATTGTGACAACTGTAAAGAGGCTGCCTCAATGCTAGGATTGTTGTCATTACGTGATCATGTTATCCAATGTACACACATACCTCATGCATGACTATAAGTAGGATAGACTCAAATAGCTAATGAAAATATAGTTCTCATAAGCACCTAATGTCTACTACTATGTATGTGAATAATGTGTTCATGAAAGGATGATAGTGTATCTTAACTATGATGACTTGATAGGTGTACTAGTATGGAAAAGGGTGTGGACCGAGTGTTTCGTCACCGTGCGAATTCACAACACATAATTTATTCACTTTGCTATCTTTCTCTTTTCACCTGGTTGCTCTTTAGGTTGTTGAAGGTTGGAAATGTGTTTGTTGCTTATTCCGCAGGGAAGATTGCCTTCCATCTTCCTTTAGATCCTTCGTTCATTTTGAACAACCTTCGCCCCTATTTTGTTGCCTGTTGTTGGTTTTTTTCCGCCATGCTGTGGTGGGAGGAGGAGTGTGTTGGGGCTTTATATGGAAGGATTTCTCATAAATATACTTATTCATTAATATATGAACATGTGCTATCTGAAAGGATTGCTCACATATATTTATACGCACACGCATGTAAGATCTCTAGTCAATAGGGGGGAGCTTCCCTAGAGTACCCTAAACTATATGGTGTTTTACATATGCTATGTCCATGTGAAAGGGTTTCTCACATGATTTAGGCTGATGAACTCTCATCTATGACCTATGAGCTAAGCATATGAGGAGTTAAATATCCTAAGCCTATAAATTAAATATAATAATGGCTTTCAATAAAGGGAACTTATCTTAAAATTGAGTGAAATTGAAGATGAGGGGTGACACCTTCCCAATGTGGGAAGGTAGGGTTCACCATAGTCCTCACGAGGTGGTTAGCCTCATAATACAAAGGACATAGAGTGATATTTCTATGTATGCCTCGAAGTTCCATAAACTATGGTTTCCACATAGGATCTAGCAAGTAGTATCCCCTTAGTATGCTACCATGTGCTAATGTTCTACTTTGGCTAAGTTAGGCGCCTTCCTTTGGTGTAAGGCTCTACAACACCAAATTCCATGTTTAGCACCCATGGTCTTAGTGTCGATTAAGGCTATAGTTTCCTTAATGTAAAATGTAAAATGGATT
The DNA here is from genome assembly GCA_027704765.1 of Solanum habrochaites. Lineage (NCBI taxonomy): Eukaryota > Viridiplantae > Streptophyta > Magnoliopsida > Solanales > Solanaceae > Solanum > Solanum habrochaites. The sequence goes on along the minus strand of JAKWJA010002499.1, from coordinate 22,951,275 downwards.
TAAATTAAAGTGAAAGGGACCTTAATGAGTATAAACTAAGGGAAGGTACATAGGATAGGTGGAAGTAATGAACTTAAATATGCAATGCACAAAAATCTCTCTAAGGGAGTTCTAAGGAAGGTGGTCTAATGTATGTGCATATGTTTACGGTTCTCTTTCATGACATTGTGTTAGTGTCTACATGATGTGATGATATGCATGATATGAAGTTCTAATATGACTATGTGACTAATGTCCTACTTGAAGTCTATATAGCTGACTATAGTATTATGTTTGGTATATGAAGTATATATTAAGGCTTGTGTCTTATTATAGGTTTATTAAGTAGGTGTGAGATTATGGGACTTCATATTTACATTGAACTAGTAGACTTAAAATAGGATTGTGAGTAAGATCTTGTAATGTTCTATGGGAATGAAGTTAGCATATATGCAAGTAAACTATGATTCACTGTAATGATGTTGTAAGTCTTGAGTTGAATTTGTCTTATGGTGTGCTATACTCTTATGATGGTATGTGTTTGTATGTAGGTAGTATGTATTAGTACCTTGTGTCCTTAAGGTGATGCAATGAACAAAATATCACTAGAGTACTGGGTGGAAATTAAAGATGTTGTAAAGAAAGAAGCGTAATGGGAATGGGAAGACTGACGTAGTGACTACAAAGGTGACTTCAAATTCTATGTGGGATTTGATTATTTTCAAGATTGTAAATTGCCTATATGAACTATTAAATGGAATAAATGTTATTGTTCAATATGAGGAGTTCACAAAAGGGCATGATGCATGATTTCAGTAAAATGGTCGCTTTAAATTATGTTTTTGCATAGTTACATACTGATGAATTCTTGTCAATCCATTATTCCTCCTTTTTTACACTAAGTTGGTGATGGAATGCTTAAAGAATGTCTCTAAGAATAGAGCTTGACATGTGATTTTCCGAAGCTCAGGAAAGAATCGCGTGTTTCCGGAAGGATATTCCTATGTCAAATTTAGATTCACTGTCTTGTAATAGCTTAAATTTGTGTTTTTGAATGTTAAAGAGTTTTGTCCCTAATTGAGATAAGATGTAACAGAGACGGAGAGGCTAACTATGCATGTGACTTAGATGCTTATTATAAGAGTTATGTTCTATGCATATATGTGCTATAAAAGTTATAAATTTTCCGCTAAATATACCTATGATAATGCGATGAATGATAACTATGGGCTTGTGTAAGACCTCCAAGAGTTCAAGTACCCCATGTTACTTCTGGGGGTGCTCCCCGGTTGTGACAAAATAGGGATGACCATCTACCATTGATATAATTTTCTTAAAATAATGGCTATCACTCAAGTATTGATATGGCCCCATTTGAAGCTCTTTATGGGAAAATATGTAGCTCTCTATTGGGTGGTTTGAGGTAGGTGAGGTTGCTCTAATCCCGATGTAGTTTATGAGGCCGTGGAGAAGTCCGACGCAGCATGGAGAGATGGAGATGACCCTTTAGCGTTCCCTATCGGCATAATAGAAGGAGGGACCTGAATTTATTGTAGGTGTTATGGTCTATTTAAAGATATCGCCCATGAAAGTGGTGATGAGTTTTGGGAAGAAAGGGAAACTTAGTTCCCAGTATGTGGGGCCATATGAAATTTGGCAACGCATCCGAAGTGTTGCTTATGAATTGAAATTACATAATGAATTGGCTTCGGTTCACCTCGTGTTCCATGTGTCAATGCTCAAAAAGTACATAGGTGATCTGGTGTCTATCCTTCCTCTAGAAGGTTTAGGGATTGATGATAACCTTTTGTATGAAGAGGTCCTGGTCAAGATTTTAGACCGGCAAGTGAAGAGGTTTGGAAATAAGGAAGTAGGTGCTATGGATAAACCATTTTGTGGAAAGAGCAACTTGGGAGGCTGATCCTGATATGATGTCCCGTTATCCTCATCTTTTCTCTTATACTCCTATTCCAACTTGAGGTAACAAGTTCCTCCTTAATTTGGTATTTTTGGGAGTCATGTGTGATATGTGTAGGATTTTATGATAGCTCCCTATATATTAATTTTCTTGTGAAAATCCATATTTTAGTATATTGTTGAGTTCTCATACTATTTATGTTTCTCATGTTGAAGTGACTTGCACTATAAAAGTTTTGTCATTTGATGTATGATGTGAGCAGTTGTTAAAAATATGAGACGATCCCATTGTGTCTCTAAAGTATTAATGATGAGAATAAACATATTTGGGATAAGTTGTATCCCGCCCATACTTATGTGAGTTAATGATATTCTTGTATATTGAATTAGTTCCTACCTACTTGAATTTTATGGCCATGTTGTGTTAGTTGGGAATTTTACCCCCCCCCCCCTATAACAGTGATTTAAAATGGTGAAAGGTGCAATTTTTAGTTGTGCACATTTTGTTATTAAACTATAAGTTGTGTGGGCTGTTGGTATGAGGATTTAAATTTGTTGGTGCCTTGTCGACCTATCGGGACGACATGTTCCGTCAGCTATGTCTCACGACACCGGGAGAGAGATTCCCGAAGGACTGCAGCCAAGCGCGAAGCCACGGATACCACAACCAAGAAGGCAAGCAAGACCCCGACACACAACACCACACCCACCACACCACACAACCCCACCTCAAAAGACAAACACCACCCCCACACACCCCAAAAGCGATATTTCGTTCCACTATGCATGGGATGAGTGATAAACAAGTATCTAAGATGGCCCAAGGGGGATACTGTTAACAAACCTGATGTCTACGACCTATTACCAGGCCTAAGGCTTAGCTAAATCCTAGGAGGTCTACATGTGTAGCAAGGTATGAGGATCTCTATTCATGCATTAGTTTATCCATGAAGCCCTTCAAAACATCTATTTTCAAAATTGATATTGTGACCAAAAACTAGTGCTTGTGATCTATCTATAGGTTCAATCAAAAAATGTTTTCTTTATGTTGTGTGCCTTATATAATAAATAAATTGCGATTAATCATGGTTTTATATTGTAAAAATCATCCAACAACCCATGTGCACCCTATGACCTAATTTCCTAAATGTTGATGGATGAATTGAGTAGATATGAACATGATGTATTGTAATTAATGATTATCTAGTCATAGAATCTTCTTTCATGCTTGTTGTGATGTATATGTGGGTAATTGTGATACTATATTCTTGACCTTGAAAAAGGGGTAAATTCTAATGTTTGTATATATGTGGGAGAATGTTGTATGTGAACTTTGAATTTGCTTTCAAGGTACAAGGCTTATGAAAGGATACAAGTAAAGTAGTATGGGATGGTGTCCACTCTTTTTAACCTTACCTATTATGTGGCATGAATTATGTATAAGGAGGCTAATATCTTTTGTTAACTGAAAGTATAATTCTCATGAGAACACTATGATTCATATTGTGAAAGTGCTACTCACATATATATGTTGAGTCTAGGATGAAAGTGTATTCTCACCTAATGAATCTAAGAGATTTATGTTGAATTATATCAAATGAAGAGGGAATACTTATTAACACATGTAGATCAATTAAAAGACTAGTGATAGTAAGTTGGCAAAGTATACTAAGCACCGCGAGGATATGGACAATGAGTAAAAGACTTTTCTGTTAATGTAAGAGGTTGTCATCGCTAGGATACGCCATGATAGGGGGGGACACCGTCTTGAAGACAATAGGAAGGTCGCTAGTGATCCGATCCTAGACGACTCTACCTATTGGAGAAGGAGGTGTTCCCATACCCACATTCCATGAAGACTCTTAGTGTCATGTTGGTTATAGTTAGGACCCTTAAAACTAACTAGGATTATCTAGAGCCTCACATGTGCTTTAAGAGTTTATAACATGTAAATAAACTGTGTCACAACTTGTATAGTTGATTTGAAGAGGTTTGGAGGTCAAACATCAAGGAACGACCAAGATGTTTGGAAACTAGTCGTGTGTATGTGCTAGTGTGACTTTGAATGTTATATCTGTTGTTTGGTGCCTAAATTTAAAGAGAGGACCCTAGCATCTATATAGACGTATTAAGGATAGAAACTTCAAGTCAAGACTCCCCAAGGACTACTCTAAGGTTCCTTGAGGAGGACCCCAAGGTTGGCAAAAAATATGTCAAGGCAGTGTCAAACCACGCCCATGTTCAATAACCAGTGGTCTGATTAACGCCCCGTCAAATGGGGGAGTGGATCCACACTTAGATATGGGAGACTAGACCTTAAATAAGGAATTATCTGTCACAAATAACGGTGTACAGGACAGCTCATCAACCAGACAACGCCCCGTCATTTTCATCCATCAAAAAGACCTGCAACTTATTGTTAAGACACGACCAGCCAAGGGGTGAATTCGTAAATTCACCCCACGTCCAAATTAAAGCATGAACGTTTATTTTACCTATTTTTGGGTATCATAAGTTAGTTAAAAACATAAAACCCAGTTTAGAAATCATTCTTCAAATCAAACCTTTCACTCTCAAAATAAACTCTCTTTAGAACCTCCATTGAAGACCAAGCTCAAGATCAAGCTAGGAGATGGATTCCAAGTGGTTTATTCTTAAAATTTTCGTGGATATTCTTCTATTAAGGTATGGTTATCCTTGATCCTTATTTAACCTTTCATCTAAGGAGTTATTTCAAAGGTTTTCCAATGTGATTCTATGATCATAATTCATATCTTTCAATCTACCCATGGGTTCATTGTCAAATTGATTTCAAAATCATCCTAATGATGGATTTATGATTAATGATCGTTTTTAATATGAATGTCAATACAATTACATTGAAGAAACCATGATCTCCTTAATCTCTCAATTTTTCCTATCATGTGGGTCTTGTGATCTTGATTAGATGATTCAATTGTGATTAGATCGTAGTGTATTATTTAATCCTATTTCTATCTATATCAATTGATTAAGAATTGTTGAGAATTTGTCTATGGAGACCATAGCACGGAGAATTTTTAAGTTGACCTAATTCCAAATTATAGTCTTGGACTTGATGTTGTATGATATGGTCCACTTATGATGGCAGTGTTTACATTTTTGTCTATCTATATATGTTGTGATCATGGCCTTGAAGGCAATAGATTAAAATTAAATTGATATTATGATTATCATGTCTATGGAGTTGATATGTGTAGTCTTCAATTCTAGTATCATGATCTATGTGTATTGATGATGTCAAGTATATGTGAATGATGTTATTAGGGTTAGGTATGGTCTGCATGTTTAAGTGTGATGATTACTCTTGTAGAATGACCCCCAACCTGTGAAACCCTATATGAATGTGTGATATTTTGCATGTTGGGAGTCTTCTTTTCAAATGTTGAATATGTTCTTTTCTCCTTTTATGTAATGTGGGTGTGTGGTCTACAGTCCTAATAATTTATATGTGGTTTGTTCATGAATTTAGAGATATGATATATGTGTTGTGATTCTTGAAGGGTGGTTTACTCCGTATAAATGATGTTGCTCTTAAGTGATCATGATGATCAATACATACACACACACAGCTCATGCATAACTATAAGTGTAATATGCTCATGATGTTAATGGAATGAACGAAAGTAAGAAGATGCATCTTAACTAAGATGAGCCGAGAGGTGTACTACTGTAGGTAAGGGAATGATACTTTACCTATACATTGCACATATGGACCTTAAGGGAATAGTTCTTAGGGTGGTTTTTTTATATACATAAGTATGAATGCATGATTAGGCTATGGACATGATGTATGTGCGATGATGATAAGTGTATGATTATGAGGGATTGAAAGTGATCCTCGTGTGTATCTTATTAGTATGTTATGATGTGATTTATATGACTAATGATGTATAATCATGTGGTGTCTAAATATGTTAACGTGAAAGGCTTTCTCATATATGTACACATACATAAATGAATGTATGAATGAAGCATGTTAATGACAAGTTAGTAAATGAGAGTCTCATGGATGGTTTCTTCAATTGTACTCTATACTAGACTATGTTATGATTATGTTAAAGGATACTCTCACATGAAGTAGGTTTGATTAATGGACATTCTCATCATTAACCTATAAGCTATGTGCATATTATATAAGGAGTTAATCTCCTAAAGACTATCTTATACTCTAATGTTTGATAAAGATTTAAAGGCTTTTTAAATAGGTAAAGTTAGCTTAGCACCGAGTGAACTTGAATAAAAGAGGTGTCCCTTCCCAAGGGGAGTAGGTTCACCAAGTGAGTGTCCCCTTCCAAGGAGGTAGTTCAACCAATAGGTGTCCCTGCAAATAGGAAGGTAAGCTCATCCAAAATGTTCTCATGCGATTGAAACTCTTAAGTTTTTAACATGAAGAGGCTCTTCTAATACAACCTCTATTCCTTACTTCTTATGCCCCCATAGACCTCGCAATTTAATCCACCTAGTGCTATTTGAATTGAGTTCCTACTTGTCAATAGATGCCCTCTTTTCGGTTTAGGGAGACACCTAAATTCGTGTTTAGATCACATGGTCAAATATCAATTAAGATGAAGTTTCTTGAATGTAAAATGAACAATGGAAGTAAGATGATGAACCCTAACTAGGAATACCTAAGGTATGTTACTTATTGTAGGTGAAGGAATGAGACTTAACTTATACATTGCACAAGTAGCTCTTCAAGGGAATTCTAGGAAGGATTTCTATATGTATATGTATGTGTGACTTACGAATGGTATTACTATGTTAACATACTTGTTGTAATGATATGCATAGTATTGGTCTTATTGGTTAGATAATGAATGTCTTACATAATATGCATGTTATTGGCTATACTTGTTATGTTGATGATATGAACTCTCTCTATATGTAGTGTTGTCGATCACTTCATTATGATGATATTGGTAGTATTGACTTGCATGTTTTCTTGAGATGTGCATGATGACTAAATGGATTATCAATATGATGTAATAAATGAATGAGTTCCGATATGATGGTCTATGAAGTATGTCGGTCTTATGTCTAAGGTTAGATGCCTGTATTTTTACTTGTTGTATGTCATGTTCCTAAGGTAACTTCATAGGATACTGGAAGGGAGGGTAGATAGTGATACGACTTTGTACATTGCACTAGTGTGACTTGAGGTTGTCTTTAGATGGTGGTTCTTCTGTAAAGCATTGTTTCATGATATGTTATTCACATGCATTTTATCTGCCTTACAATGATGAAGGTTGTATGAATGTTCACCGTTGTGACCTTGTGAACTTTGGGTGTGATGGTGAATGGATACTATATGCATCGCACTCGTATGATCTCATGGTTGCTTGGGTGAAGAAGTAAGGTAAAATAAAGGTAATGCTATGAAGATGTTGGATTTGCCTTAAATGTGAAATATGGCTTTATGTGTTGCTGTGATAGTTCAATATCATTCAATTGTTGTGAGCTATATTGTGCTTATTGTATCAATGTTCATGAAGTTTTACAAAAAGACATGGTGCATTATTTCTAACTAAATATCCTCGTTAACTCATTTTTTGCATGATTATCATACTTAGTACATTCTTCTACTAATACCATTCTTCTTCATCTTTTAACAAAGTGGTTTGAGGTGATATCAAATATCTTTGCTTTTTGTTTTGTTGGGTGGGATCTAGAATGAAGAGCTTGGATAGATTTTTCCAAGTTCATGCGTGTTTTTATGATTCAAGGACCTTCATGTCAAGATGTTATTTAATTTCATGTAATATTATGGATTATTTTTTTATTTTGTTAAGGTTCGTGTCCCTATTCTATTCTATTGATGTTAAGTCTAAGATGGCAAGAAAAAACTTAGTGTCTAAACTATGTACTTATGATTTTATAAATAAGTTGGATGTCTAACAATCTATGTAATAAAAAGTTTTAAATTCTGCCGCTAATTTCTATACAATCGAGAAATATTGTCCTAGGTCTTGTTATAAGACCTCCGAGAGGTCACCTACTCCATGTTACGTTCTAAGGGTAACCCTCGTCGTAGACATTTATGTTCGTCTTCCCTACTAATGAAGTAATAAATGAATTATGAACTAGTCCATGATATACTAATAGGCTTACTAAGTAGAAGTGTGGAGAATGTGGGGCACCTAAACGTTTCACTGTACCATTACACTATAGGCTTAGAGGGTGTTGTGGGAGGTTCCTTGTAGTTTATGATAAGTATGAGCTTGTATGTTGAATGATAATGGTTATGGTGAAGAAATATTTCTATATTCAATGTGGTTCATGATGAATGTTCTCCTTATGATTATGAGATATGAAGAAATAAAGTTAAAGTGTTTGTGGCCCAAGGTGGTTTTCCTATAGGAGGCTTGGTGGGGTTGGGTATTATGGGATCTAACTCCACTTGCACATAGCGGATGACCTTAGGAATGATAAAAGGCATACCTTCATTGTAATTGGACAATTTCTTGGGGGGTTTGCCATATGTGTTGTGGGTGAATGATGGAAATGCTTTCAAAACAGCAATAATATGCAATACTTTTCATATAATTTCCCTTTTTTCATTTTTTAAAAAAGGTTGTTATGATTTCTTCCATACTAATTGCATTAATTGTACTACCCTTTTCTCTTTTTTTCTAATTATGAGTATAGGTTCCGGATAAGTGGTTTGCTTATACATCCTTAAATAAATCTTGGACTTCATATCTCCATGAATTGTGGTAGGTCCTCGAAGATCCGAGGACTAGTGCACTTGATGCCACTTTATGATTTATCTATTGATATAATAGACTTAGTAGTCTTTCTTATGTCCTTTTGTTCTATAAGACTATTGTGTCTAAAGGGCTAAGAACCCTATTTGAAGGCTTTATGTTACTCGGTATTATATATGTGGTAATGTGTGAACAATGGTACAAGATTCCTACTATTTTGTTTATTGAAATGAAGTTTGAACTTCTATGTTAAGTTTTAAATCTTCCGCATCACTTCGTGGTTCATTATGACATAATGGTTAAATGTTTAGGGATTGTAATAAGACCATCTCGAGGTCGAGTCAGTGGGTGACGGTCTAGGTGGGGTAATCGTTTTTATAGTATTCAAAGGTACGTGTGAGAGCTATCAAAGACGGATTGGGAACCAGAAGATTGCTCGTGTTGTTGCCTCACACAGATCCTCGGGTTTATTCAAGAAGAAAAGAGAAGATGTGTACACTGTATCTTATGAGGGGAAGAAGACAATGATATCCTTTTCATACCAAGAATGGTCTCGATCTTCAAAAATTCATACCCGGATTATTCTGCACAAGCTGATAACCAAAATACCCCTCCCCCCACTAATCAGAAGGCCCCTCCTCCCAATTATCAAAATATTTTTCCTTCTAGCTACCAAAATCCCCCTCCAGATTACTAAACTCCATACCATCAATACCAAAACGCCTCCCCCAACTATGGAACGTTTAGAAAAATTACTAATGCCTTTCCATGTATCAATATTCCGACCTCCACGTTACCAAATAAACTCCTCTTGCCCCGACCTATCCCTACCATATCTATTGCCAAATTACCAAACCAATTCATACCAAAGATATCAAGACCCCTGTCCTAAAATTCCAAATTATCGTCAGATGCCTCTCCATCAACAAGGAAATTACGCCCCCCCCCCCCCCCCCCCCCGTCCCATATTTGATAAGAAACCAGCAAGAATTTTCCTTTCCTCATCGTAAGCAAAACAAAGTTGTTCGAGCGATTGACTACGGCATAATATATTCATCCAGTACGGCCCATCTCAGTTGACACTAGGTTAAAGCTTTACAGATTGGATCAGAGGTGCACATATCAATCTAACGGTGTTGGACATGATACCGAGAACTATATCAACCTTAAGCACAAGATCCAAGATTGGATTATCCAGAATGTAGTCTCTTCAGAACGTCGCGCCAAATGTTAATCGTAATCCTTTGCCAAATCTTGGGGGTGTCACTATCAATATGATAGGGACGGATGATGATTGATGCTGACAAAGGCAATAGTTCTGATCGCTCATAATGAACTAGAAAGGGTTGTAGCTTCATTAGAGAGAAGAAAAAGTTTGTGATTCTAACACCCGAAAAGGTTGTTGGTGGTGCCAAGAAAGATTCTTGCCCGACCGAAGTTTGTGATTGAAACTGCTTTCGATCAAGGCATGACCCGATCCGTTATATGTTGCATACTGAAAGAATTGGCTCTGCGTGTTGGGGGGAAAGGACCAAACAAATAGACCAATAAGTGAGGATGAAGAGTTCTTGATAAAAATGCAGCCAAAAGATAATTCAATTATGAAGCATTTGGAGAAGACCTCGACTCAAATTTCTTGTATGGGCCTTGTTGATGATTTCTCAGCCACATAGGCAAGCCCTGATGAAGGCTTTTGGATGACATGTATGTGTATGTGGGCAAACAACAGTGACAATGTAGAAGCTATGATAAACCAGGTCATCCGAGGACACCAAATCAGTTTTTGTGACGAAGAGCTTGCCTTTGAGGCAAGATGCACAACTAAGTTGTACATGTCGAGAAAAAGTCATAAATCGCTTCTTGGTAGATGAAGGATCCGGTCTCACACTGTTGATACTGAGGCAGCCAAAATTTAACTTGGGGAAGCTTCACTAGAACCAAGTCAATGTGAGAGATTTTGATGGAGTGCAAAGAGACACATTGGGGGCGGTAAACTTGAATATTTTGATAGGTCTTGCAGATTTCAGCGTGGAGATCCACGTGTTGGATATCAACAACAGTTACAACCTGCTTTTGGAAGGTCATTCATCCACATGGTTGGGGTTGTGCCTTCTACCCTTCACCAACTAATGAAATTTGTTTTGAAGGAGCAGGAGTTGGTCATTCTGGTGAAGGAAGCCATTTCAATGGATATGCGCCAAACGTCGATAAAGTTTCCATCCAAGGTTTGTGAATTTCTCTACACGATGGTTATGGATAAAGGCCTGACAGTGATGATTTGTCCGTTCACAGCCCCCCCCCCCCGAAAAAAAAAAATGTCTATATGGTTATTATAAAATGATTTCTAATTTGATGCTTCAGATCGAGTTCAAACCAAGTTTTTAATTGGGAAAGAATTTCCAGGGTGAAATTGTTCAAGCAATAGTCCAATTCCTGCCAAATAGGAGAAGTAGTCCCTTCTCGTCTCTTTTTTGGGTAATGTACCCCACAAGATATGATCAGTAACAGGCGGAACAGAAAGAAGTTTGAGCAAGCCTTGCCAGGCCATCCTCATCTGTACTTTATCATTTCATGCCTTTCCAGAGTATGGGCCCGTGATACATATGGTCTGGCCATTGGGTCAAGGAACGGGTAATGTTCGTGAATCAGCTGTATAATCAACCAAATCATGGAGGATGAGATCGAGACATCCGTCATCCGTGATGCCCAACCAGGGATCAATTGCATAACTAAACCTCCACGTCGCTTTTAATCCCCCAAATATCTTGGTAGAAAGGACACATATTCATGCTTGTTTTGAAATTGATGTTAATTCGGAAGAGGCCCGAGACCCACCATTTTTGCAGTTTTATTTCTTTGAGTTTTAAATTCCTTTGTGATGCTTAAGAAGGAAAAATGGCCTTTCACTATGGCCAAAGTTTGCGCCTATTTTTCGATTTGAATGAAAGCCTCTTTTATTAACAATAAATTTTCTAGTGTATCTTAGTTTGTTATATTATTACTTTTAAGCCCTACTTCTGTTATAGATATATATTTTAGTAATATTACTTTAAAACCTGCCAATGTCATGTTCATGTCACGAGCCAAAGGAACATAAGAATGAGGTAGGTGATGACGAAAGCTAAAGAATGATAATGGAAAAGCAGTGTAACCATAAACTGTATGTTTATAGAAGAGATATTCACATACTCGGATGATACAAATACAAAACAAGCAAAAGTTGAAGAAACTAAAGATGTGGTGAATCTAAAGGAACGAGTGAGTGGCATTGTGTGATAAGATCAGAATTACGTGTCCATTCAGACCGATAAATGTAGCTCAAATAAAGGACATGTTTCTCTTGCTTAGAGAATACATTGATGTATTTACCTGGTCTTACAGAGATATGCTAGTTTTGAGTACGAATATGGTGTCCCACAAATTGCTGATTAATCCAGGATTCAGTCTAGTAAAACAAAAGACTCAAAGTTCAAGCCTGATTTAAGTTTAAAGATCGAATAAGATATTACCAAACAACCGATCTCATCAAGTAGCGGAAGTGACACAATATCCGGAAAAATCAAAATTTGTGTCGACTACAAATATCTTAACAAAGCAAGCCCAAAAGATAATTTCTCGTTGCAAAACATTCACATTCTTATTGATAATTTTTCTAAGCATGAGATGCAGTCGTTTGTGGATTGTTATGCGGGTTATCATCATATCTTGATAGATGAAGAAGACGCAAAGTAAGCTTTCATAACGCCTTGGGGCGTATACATTATCGGGTAATGCCATTTGGTCTCAAAAATGTTTGTGTTACTTATATGAGGTCTTTGAAGACAATCTTTCATGAAATGATTCACAAAGTGATTGAGGTGTATGTATATGATGACATAATCAAGTCACGTGAGAGTTCGGATCTCTTGACTCATTTAAGGAAGTTCTTTGAACGCTTATGTCGATACAACTTGAAGTTAAATCCTACCAAATGTGCTTTTGGGGTGCCATTTGGCAAGCTGTTGGGATTTATAGTCAGCAGAAGGGTCATTGAGCTTGACCCATCTAGGATCAAGGCAATTCAAGAGTTACCTCCTCTGAATACAATGAAAGAAGTGATGACTTTCTTGGGAAGGTTAAACTACATCAATAGGTTCATAGCTCAATCCCCAGTGGTGTATGAGCCTATCGTCAAGTTATTGAAGAAAAATGTTTTGATAAAATGGAACGAAGAATGTCAAAACTGCTTTTGATTCATCAAGAATTATTTGTCTAATCCACCGGTATTGGTTCCTCTGTGAGAAGAGAGTCCATTGTTACTATATTTTTCTGTCTCGGATAACGCATTTGGGTGCGTATTTGGTCAACATGACGAGACTAGGAACAAGGAGCAAGCCATTTATTACTTGAGCAAGAAATTCTCTCCATATGAGGCTTATTACACTCTCTTGGAGACAACGTGTTGTGCTTTGACTTGGATCACTCAGAAGTTGAGACATTATTTGTCTTCTTATACCACATACCTCGTTTGTAGAATGGACCAGTTGAAGTATATTTTACAGAAGGCGATGCGGATCGGAAAGTTTGCTAAATGGAAAATGCTTTTGAGTGATTTCGATATTGTGTATGTGACCCATGAGGTGATAAAAGCACAAGTCTTGGCTCATCATCTAGTGGAAAATCCATCGTATGAGTAAATGAACCACCAAGACTTAGTTTCCAATGAAAAGGTTAGCATTTGTGGTCAAAGATTAAGATCTGAATGCATACCCCTTGTCTAAGCAGAAACTTATTCTTTTGATGGAGCGGCAAATCACCAAGGAAAACGTATTAAAGCGGTTTTAGAGTCAAAATATTGGCAGCATTATCCTATGGCGGCTAAACTCTAATTTATTTGCACGAACAAGATGACTAAATACGAAACTTGCATTCTTAGGTTAAAAGATAACTATTGACATTAATGTCCATGAGTTGCTAGTTATTGGAGATTCAGATTTGTTGATTCATCAAGGTTCAAGTAGAGGTTGAGAAGAACTCGAAAATCGCATCCTATGTGCAATATATACCAAAGTTGTGTTGAAGATTTCGTAAGATTGAATTCAGATACACTCCGAGGACGCAAAATGAGTTAGTCGATGCCATCGCCACCATTCCCTAAATGATCAAACATCCCAAATCCACCAGTTAATTGATTGATCCTCTGGTTAAGAGGTTCGAGCAGACAATCCTGTTTTTCACTAAACTTTGAGCGCAGACCAGACGGCTGTCATGATATTTTGATATCAAAAAGTATTTAGAGAATGCAACATTTAACTAGATGAAGTCGGTACGTTGTATGGCCCTCAATTTCTTTTTAATCAGGGAAATCCTTTATAGGAGGACTCCATATTTAGGTCTTCTCATATGTGTTGGTGTTGCTAAAGTTGCAAAGATTTTAACAAATACACATTGGAGTCTATGGTTCGCACATGAATGGACTCACTCTAGCAAGGAAGATCCTTCAAGCCAGTTATTTTTGGATGACTATGGAGCACGATTGTTGCAAGTTCATGCAGAAATTTCATAAATGTCAAGTGCATGGTGATATGATTCGAGTTACAGCTCACAGAATCAATGTTATGAGTTCTCCTTGGCCATTTGTATCTTGGGGCATGGAAGACATCGGTCCAATAGAGCCAACAGCCTCTAATGGACATAGATTCATTTTGATTGTCATTGACTACTTCACCAAGTGCGTGGAAGCAGCTTACTGTAAGTCGGTATCTTAGAAAAGTGTAGCTGATATTTTTTTCCACAAACAATATTGATATGAAGATGTCGAGTATTAGAATCCCATGCACTACTGAATAATGGTGCAAACATATCAACCACACTTGATGAGAGGGTTTATATGCGAGCAGTTATGATTAGTCAACTAAAAACTCAACCATTTTATCTTCCCTCAAAACGAAATGGACGATAAGATGCGGCCAATAAGAACATCAGAAGAATTTGAGAGAATATGATTGACAAGTCACAGATGTTGGCTGAGATTTTTGCCATCATGCAATTGTTGGGATGTCCAATTAACTATTAGGTATGTCGATCAGAGCCCTCCATCTTGTTTTTCGTATTAGGAATAGACAGTCACTCAACACTATCTTAAGTTAAGATACCTTCCTTTGAGACTCCATCAAAAAAAAGCTGAGTTTAATATATAGACATGTTTTTGAAAAATACTTGATCAGTTATAATATGATCACTAAGAAACGCTATGGTTGTTTGTTTTTTTCATGGTCATTTATATCGACAGAGAATGATTCTCACTTTCCACAAGAGAGTTAGAGCCAAAATTTTTGAAGTTGGTCAGTTAGCCCTTAAACGCATTTTCCCTAATCCATAAAGGGAAATTCACACCAAATTGTTAAGGACCTTACACGGTTTGCAAGGTATTATCTGGAGGTGCTTTGATCGTGTCGGAGATGGATGACACCGAATGGCCAAAACCAATCAACTAAGACGTTGTTAAGAGATATTATGTGTGAAACTTCAGTTCGTATTTCTGTTATTTCTATGTAATTGTTCTATTTCCTTGTAATCATTTTTTTTAGAACTCTATCCACATGTAATGAACTACGTCTGAGCTGAATTCTCAAGAATGACATATGTAGGTGGCCTAGGTTAGTCTCGGTCACCCCATTTATTCCTTTTAATATTTATTTGTATTTGAACTATGTTCGACCTGAATTCTAAAAAATAAGATACGTAGGCGGCCTATGTCAGTCTCGATTGGTTCTTTGTAAAAATCTTATTGTCGTTAAACTTTGAGGGGGAGCTACGTTTGACCTATTTCATGCTCAACGAGATACATAATCACCACAACAGTTCGGTCATATCTCCCGTAAGATTTCTATTTCTCATTACGATAGAAACTAGGATGGAGTTTTTGAGAGGGACTTAAAAATTCGTGAGAAGAATATTCACTCCAACAAGTTGAGGCTAAAGTTACATTGAAATTTGCAATCGGGATAGAATTTTTTAGAAGATCTAAAAAATTCAGTAGTTTGCTAACCAACGGTTAAAGATTAAAAAAAAAATTGATCGTGAACTGGATAGAAATACCTCAAAATTTTGTCAGAGTTTATTGACAGTTTAGAGCAACATTAAATGCTTCCCATCAAGTAATCAAATAGACCTTGAGACATCAATCTCAAAGGTGTTTACTAAGCTTGACGTGACATGACATTTTGTAATGATGTTTTCCTAAATACTACTCTTTTGAAAATCTATTTTCCTTAAAACTTTCCTCCATGTTTCAATTATTCTTGCATAAAAATATTTTGTCTTATCTATCAAGATGCGGGAGAATGGAAAAATTGACCGCACATAGCAAGACAAGGAGCACACAACCGAAGAGATCGACACAAATCAGTTAAT
Organism: Solanum habrochaites; assembly: GCA_027704765.1. Lineage (NCBI taxonomy): Eukaryota > Viridiplantae > Streptophyta > Magnoliopsida > Solanales > Solanaceae > Solanum > Solanum habrochaites. The sequence goes on along the minus strand of JAKWJA010002499.1, from coordinate 22,935,238 downwards.
TTTTAAACTAACAATTTTCGGTGGATGCAAGTCTATAGGTTTACCTAAAACTCAGCATATTCCTCCATTCACTGAATATGAAGAAGTCAAAGAGTGAAGAGTTCCCCAAAATGGAAAATTTTTCTGTCGATGCATGAAATATTTATGTCGTGTTTATCAAAGATTTGAGAATATTAGTAATATTATTTCATTCAATTCCTAACAAGAAGAAGTCCATAATGAACGTGCAACTACGTTCAGGGATGGGACAAATGAAAATCCAGACAAAAGACATTTTACTAGTTTCCCATCAACTAAAGATACTTGGAGGACGTTATCTACACCATATTATCAAATATGATGATATTAAATATCGGAAGTTCATTTTATTTGTATTATAAGTTGAGATGATACCACTACCCTGAGGGTCATTTTATTTTTATTGTCAATTGAGATGATACACTACCCGAAGGGTCATTTTTACTGCATTGTCAATGGAGATATCATTATCCAGAAGGGACCCAGAGGATCACAATGTTGTTTGACAAAGCACTATCTTCGTTTGGTACCAGGATTCAAAAGAAATCATGCATAGCAAGAGAAGGAAGTCATGCTTAATAAGAGAAAGGAGTCATGCATTGTAAGAGAATGAAGTCATGCATAGACAGTGAAAGATGTCATGCATTGCAAGAGAGAAAGATGTCATGCACTGAAGAGAAGGAAGGAAGCCATGCATAGCAAGAAAAATATGGCATGCATCGCAAGAGAAGGAAGTTATGCATCGTGGAAAAATGTCACGCATTACGGGAAAGAGATTCATGCATCGCAAAAAAAAGATCATGCATCGCAGAAAAAAGATCATGCATCGTGGGAAAAGAATCATGCATAGCAAGAGAAGGATCCATACATAGCAAGAGAAATTAATAATGCATTGTGGTAAGGAGAGTCATGCATAGCAAGAGAAGAAAGGAGCCATACATAGCAAGAGAAGGAACCATACATAGCAACAAGAAAGGAATCATGCATTGCGGGATGAGATTCATGCATTGTGGGAAGGATATTCTTGCATCGCAAAGTGAAGATTCATGCATAGCGAGAGAAGGATCCATACATCGCAAGAGAAAGATTTACCCATCACGAGAAGACAACATGAAGAGAATCATCAAAGACAACATCAAGAGAATCACCACCAACTACATTGAGAGAAGTATCAACATAGTGCATCAACCTTTTGTTACTTTGGCATCAAATAAAGAGTACATTGAAGATTACATTGTAAATATGAGACACAAGATTTATTTGCTTTACGTCAAACCCAATGGAGTTGACGTTAAATGCTTAAGGAGAGCAATTAAGTGTCAACATGGTAAAAGACATTGTCTCCCATTTGAATTGCATGTTTATACTAATGAGTTTTATCTTAGTCTCTGTCGAGAGCATCTGTAAGGATGAATTATCCAAAAATAAACCACATGTGCGGACAACATAACAAAAGGATGTAGCACAACGTGAAACTGTTTCTTAACAGCGAATTGGGACATAGTCCGAAGAGGAGTGCCAAACTCTTAGGACGCGAGCAAAGGAGTGACTTCCACCAAAATCAAAAAACACGCCTATCAAAAGGCATGTGAGTTTTTCTTTAGGTTTCCTGGTTTCAATTTCGCATTCGGAAATTTTGATCTTCACCGAAAGTAGTTTTCTAATCTGAGTGAGAATACACCAAAATTTAGGAAATGATGTCCATGTGTGTTCTTAATTATGGGTGTAAAAAATGTCAAATTCATGGCTAAGATGTTGCAAGCATCCTTTTTATACTTGACTTACCTTGTCTTTCTTCCGGAATCGAAGGTCATCTAGCACAATAAATTTTCTTTTAATCGATTGAGTCGAACTACAAGTAACATGAATTCTCATATAGCTTGAGATATGTAGGAAACCTATTTTCGGGGTTTGGCCATAATTCCTAAAAGTCCGTACCGAATCCTCTTTTCAGAAGATGAAGATGTGGTCGGTCAAAATTGGATCTGTCAGTTTCATTTTCATTGAATTTCTTAAATCAATTCAAGTAATATGAGGGACAATTGTTGACACCCAATTTTGGACCTCCACAATATAAATTAATCATCGAGCTTCTTAAATTCCAAACGAGTTGAGATAATTGATATAAAATATTTTTCAAGTCTATTTAGAGTATCTTTAAGTTACTCTAAAAAGACTTGAAAAATATTTTGATTTATATAATTAGTTTATTTTATAAATATTCAAAAATCGTCTCAAAAAAATTTTGATTTTACTTAACACGTTTTTAATTTAATTTCATCTAAACTAGCAGTTTATATTTTGAGTCATTAGTTTACAATTAACTTAGTTATTTTTGTCTTGCTAAAATGAAGAAGCTCGTTAATTAAATAATGTCAACTCATTCTTATTTTAACCAAATTTTCTAATCAAACTCAATTTGGTTACCTTCTAAATTCATTTTGTTATAATTGCAATAATAGTCAATTTATCAATTCAAGATTTGACCATTTTTAGACCCATCTCAAGACCAAATTTTGTTTGGCTAAGTCCTCTCAATTTAGCCGTCATTCAATCACCCATTTCCCTTTTGAGTTTTCAAAAAACTAAACAGCCCATTCTCCAATTTCTTTTTAATTGTCAGCCACGCCCCTCGGACCGGCACAAACCATTTTCTTCTTTAGCAAAGAATCCAAGAATGTGAATATACATAACTATAGACGACGATCAGATATAAAGGTCAACGACAACGCATACCAAACGTAACTTGACCACATACGCGCCTCATCTTCTTCACGGGAGGACAGATACACGAAAATCGTCACGACAATTTCATACCATAGTCTCCTTCTCCTTTTTCGTTCGTACAACAGAGTAGTGGTAGCAAAACTTTCCATGAAACCGTCTAATTTCCTGTTGACTCACGTGGATGGATGCCAAGTCGCAGCACAGGAGATGGAAATCAATTCAACCCCCACCCCCCCACCCCCTCATCGGATTTCAGCAGATTGTTTGAAAAATTATCGCTACAAACCGAGGAGTTTTCTTGTCATGGGGGAAAAAATAATTTAGAATGGATTGGAGTGGTGATAAATTTTTTATTTTTACTCCTGATTAGTTTTACTTCTATAAATATTTCATCTTTTTCATTTTGTGGGGTTCAAGATTTTGAGTTATAGAAAATTTTTTAGTAGCACACAAAAAAATAATATACCTAGAAACTGGAATAAAGCAAAATAGCTTAACTATACGTAACTAGCATAAGGGAAACAAGAGGAGGAATTAGGAGATAACTCTTCTAGATCCATGGGTCCATTATCCAATTTTATTTTCGTTCCCCACACAAGGTATAGTCGAGATCCCATCCAAGTTTATATGTTACGTTTGTTGGTGTTTGTAGTCGTGTGGTGGAAGAGTAAGAGTTTTGGTTTCCTGCTCGTTTGTATTGTCCGTTCCATAAACACATCACCACAGCTCCCACCAACCCTCCCCCACCCCCCTCCACCACCCGAATAAGAAAAATCATCATTCCTTTTACATTCTAAGTATTGGGTCCAAAAGAAATGCCCAAAAAGCCTCTGTCTTTCTGAGGTCAAACTACTACGAGCTATAAAATCGGAAAACAGGTGTGGAGTCGAAAGTGCATGAAATAAATCGGAGAAATTCAAAAGATTGAGCCAAGCGCTCACTCTTTATTAGAAAAAAATTGTATTTTGCTATTTTGGGCCTAAGCCTTTGTCCCTATTATTATTATTACTATGGAATTTTAAGACATGTAACAAATTGGGTGTACGAGCCAAAGAAAAAATAATTCATTTATGTTATTTTAAGACATGTGCAGCATGAATGGGCCCAAATACTGATTTAGGCGTACAAATACCAGATTTGGGCCCAACTCTCTTTCCCTCTTTATTTTATTGTGTTTATTTTGTTTGTTAGTATTTGTCATTAGTCTTAGGGTTGAAAATTCAAATCCCCGACATACGCTTATGTTTGTTTTATTAATTTAACTAAAATCAATCATCTTTAAATGGACTTAAAGAATAATTTTTGCAAAAAATAGCCAACCTAGTTAGTTTTCCCATTCTTCCCTTTTCCCCTTTAATGACAAGTTAAATTATTTGTAGCCAAATTACTTGACAACAGCTCCTTTAGCGAGGGCATTCTGCCAATACCTCATTTCGAAGTGTTAATATGAACCCTCGATAAACCCTGCTTACACTTAAAGGTAGTTAAATTGATTTCTATGTTTATATATGGGGATCAAATCGAGTTTCTACTTCCTCTAGATAAAATTGAGAGTTGATGTCCTGGCAAGCTCGAGTAGGCGGAAGAAGCTAATTGTTAATAAATAAAACATGTACAAAAGCGAAAACCAATAGCAGGAACGAACAGAGGGGGATAGACAAGCGAAGAATAGAACACAGGCAGGAAATCACCACCATTACAACACAACACTAACTAACATCAACCAATTTCACTATTACAATTCAATTAAATAACACTATCAATTTGTTAAAATTTATGATATTAAGGTTGAACCCACTACACATATTTAATCTCCTTTGTGCATGACCTACAAATTATAATCACACCATTAATAGTGACCTAACAACTAATTGGAATACCAATCACTCCCAACACTAAAAACTTAGCTCTACCATCAGTAACAAATCATCAAGGTTATCACTTTTCTTATTCAAAATAATGATTTGATTTTATTAATATTAGCCTTAATTTTTTATGAGATAATATATTTATTATAAACACATGTTATCATGTAATGTGCCTAAAAAACATAAGTTCTTAAAATAGTATTCAAGTTATTTCAGATCTAGAGACAGATTCTAATTCAATTCATGGTTACCATTAGATCAAACGTCAAATCTTAATAAAACATATAATGTGAAAGTCTAAATCTAGTGTAAAGTTCTATGCTAGGTTTTACACCAAAAAATGGAGATTGCACTCAAAGGTGGGCTCGGTATAAAGGAAAATATATTTTAAGAAAATTGGTGAGTTTGTTATTTATTTTCTGTATGTAGTATATAAGCAAAACATTTTATCCTAAAAATGTTTGTGTATAATCTAAACAAATATTGTGAAAGATGGAACTGAGAGTAGGGGTACTGGTGAGGATGGAGGCTACCCAGGTAGAGTTGAGTTGATGTGTGTTGAAGGGTGGGTAGCACACAATAAATGTCCAATTCAATTGTGAAACTTATTTTGTCTACTCCACTAGGGAAGTTAGTTTCCCTAATTTTAAGGAAAAAAAATTCAAAAAAAACTGACCAACCAAACATAAGAAATAAAAAAATATTTTCCTCAATACCAAGCAAACCCTCAATGTTTCCTCAGCAGCTTCGAAAATGACATTTCTAAAGTTGTGGAAATGACAGGCTGTTTTTGACAATGGGCGGAGGACAGAGTATTAGGAGAGTATAGAGCAGTGAGAAAAAATCTTCAATCATGGTTAGTAAAAAATTCCTTTAAAACAATTATTTGTGAATGCAACACCATATACAAACATGATGTGTTTGGGAAGTAGCGTTTGCCTAAAAACTGAACTGATAGAGCTGCACACTTTTAAACCACACTTTTACAACAATGATTGGTAATGATGTATATAACACCTTTTAATTTTGCTAAGAAAAACTATTTGGATCCGCAAGAGTGTTTAGCACGAAGTAACTTCATCATTCCAGATGTACAAGACTATAGAGTATGGACAAGGAAGAGGCCAGGGCCACCACACATGAGACATACTAATCAGCCACTATTTAAAACTGCTAACCTTTTGTACAGAATTGAAAAATCTAATCATATCGTTATAAACATCTGTTTTTACCCTTGTACTCAGGAGGAAGTCAATATGACCATATTCCTCAATATAAAGCAGATCTGGCTTGGGATTTCAAACCCCAGATTTTTAATGTGTTATAGGCTATTTGGACGTCAATGACATGATAAAACGCATCATATATAGCCCCATTAATAACCATGTCCAATCAAATGGCAATGATGGGGATTGGTTGAATTCAAATACGTGTGGGGCTTGGGGTGTTATAGCGCATGAGGTTCTTCCACATTCCATAATCATACATAGCAAAACTCCCTTTACGGATCACTGCAAAATTTTGGATCAGGAAAATAAGCAAGAATGACAATATGAGCAGTTACCCTACGCATGAACACACTCAAAGTAGCACAGATCATAACAAGTAACATCGACATATTTTTTGTGAACACTAAGGATTTGTGTAATTTACAGAGGACCAAAGAGGAGGAGGAGGTCTCATTGTAAAACTTAGGTCGGGTAGAAAGTATTAATGTATGATTTATTAACGGATACTTGCAACAATGAACTCTAAAAATAGCTGATTCAAGAAATTGAGATGAAAAGGGATAGGAGACAAAACCCAAAATACTGGTTTAGTGGTCAAGGTTCTAGATTTAAACTAGATCTGCCATCCAGTCCTTGTCATCCCAACACCAGGGGTTAAACTTACTATTTCCCATCCCACTTGAAAAAATAAGTAATAATAGCATACTATATTTTGCATAATCTGAAAATATGTACGTACTCTGAAAGAGATGATGCAAGTTCTTCGAGGATGATGGGTTAGGTTCGTATTCAAGATAGAAATCAATCCGTGAATCATTGAAACAACAATTCTTGCCTGCATGAATATTGATCATCGAGAAAGTACGGAAAGACATAGTACAGTTCATGCTTTTGAGATAGTTCAGTGCTTCATTCAGAAGACAGGAAAAAAATATAAAGCAGCCAATACTACCATCAATAACGATAAAAAATATCAATGTTGAATAAAATAATGAAACAAAACTAATGTGAACTGAATAGTACAAAGCCAAGAAAAAAATTCCACTTTGGGATGAAATATTTTCATAATGTATTTCATGACCAAGCCCAGTACACCATATAAATAAACAACCTGCTATATAAGGATAAGCCAATAATGCTATGCATGAAGTTAAACATGACTATCAAGTACTTCAAGCAAACTTGCTCAGGTTATTTGTTTTTCAACCACTGTTGATAAATATAGTTAGGCAGAAAGCTTGAAAATGCTTAAGAACAATCTTTCAATCCTTATGTAGTTAAGAAATCGTGTTACATCACTTCCAGCAATTCCTATCGCTGTTGATTTCCGGATACTATTCACGGTAAAGTTGCCTAATCATGTTACGTCAAAACTGAATTGTTGCCTAATATAGATAAATCTTACTCCCTCCGTCCCAATATATATGAGTTCGTTTGACTTGACACGGAGTTTGAGAAAGAAAGACTTATGAAACTTGTAGTCTATTAAGTTATAGATATTTGTGTGACTAGAAATTATTTCTGTTAAAACACGAATAGGTTTATACAATCCTATTAGAATAGTAATAGATTTATACAATCCTATTAGCATAGGAATAGGTTTATACAATTCTATTAGAATATGAATAGTAATAGAAATAGAAATAGGAATACTAACTAGTATTCTACTTGATAAAGGATTGTATTCCAGGGTCTATAAATAGGGTCCCAATGTAATAATGTAAACAACAACAACAATTCAATTATATTCTTTTCCTCTATTTTTCACATGGTATCAAGCACATTGAGATTGATTGTCAATTTTGTGAAGTCGAGTGATCAACTTTCAGACATTTACCAAGCCCCTCATTGGTCGTATTAATTAAATTTAACAAGTCCGGTACGATGAAGTGATGAACTCGTTGAGTGGAGTGTTAGAACATTGAATAGGTTTTATACAATCCTCAGGAATAGGATTTCTGTTTTATACACTTCCTATTAGAATAAGAATAGGTTTATACAATTTTATTAGAATAGGAATAGAAATAGAAATAGAAATAGAAAAGGAATACTAAATAGTATCCTACTTAGTAAAGGATTGTATTCTAGGGTCTACAAATAGGATCTCATGTAATAATGTAAACAACAACAATTCAATAATATTCTTTTCCTCTATTTTTCACAATTTTACTAACTCCAAAATGAACATTTTAGAGTTAAATTGTTACCTAACATAAAAATGTGTCATTATTTTTGGGACAGACTAAAATGGAAAGTAAGTCGTATAAAATGGACAGAGGAAGTATACAGTTGCTAAAATAGGAGTAGGGATATCCAACATACTCGATCCAATCTTGAAGTACTGTTGTTCAAAGGCTAGTCATATAATGAAAAGTTGAATCCTCTAGTGTGAGTGGCAGTTGAAACTTTAAGCAGCAAACTAAGTTCACATAGAGGGCACATTCGAAATTACTTGGAAGCTGACTTTTAAGATGTTACCACAATCTATATGCTCTTAAACTGGCCAATTCTTGCTTAAGATAGCCGAACCATTCTGGACCAGAAATTGACCAATCTAAGCTTATGATGGGAAGTTAAAATCAGAAAAGTAATCATTTGACCAAATGGCAGAGATAATATAGTAAAGAAATATCTCAGTGAAAACCTGCTTTGAGAGGGTGGCGACAATGTGTTTAGGTCGGGATCTTCTCAATGTGGAGGTTCTAGTTCAAACACCATTGCCAGCGAAAGCAAGGGGTTTGCCTTCTGGGAGAGCTCGTCGCACCGGGCTTGCCTAGTGCAAGTTACCTCTCTTATGTGGTTTTGGAGCTATTGCATAGGAGCGGGGGTTTTACCCTATGTGCACCGAAAGGGTAGCGGCTGCGGGTTTCCCTTGTCATCAATAAAAAAATGTCTCAGTAAGATGCTAGTGCCAAAAGAATGGTAGAACCAACCAATTTTTTTTGGACATCAACAGGCTAAACCTATACCTTGATATCCAGCTTCAGAAGTACAATAAAGAACTTGTACAGAATAAGTAGGAAATGCCTGGAAATGGAGAATGTATGATAAAGAACCTGTAATAGCACTAAGCCAGATGTCACAGTGAATATGCCCATCGCACATCATATCCATGATTTGAGTTCCCATATTACTGCAAAAATTATAATAAGTGTCAAAAGTTTAAAGAAAGGCACTAGAAGGTCATAAGAACACTGGATGAAGAAGTGAAAGATTCTGCAGAACCTTTTAAAATTAAGTTGATGGATCCCCAACGCAAGAATTACCTAATGCATACCATAAAATTTGTCAGTATTTCTTAAGTCATATATATAGTGAGACTAACATGGAGAGAGCCACTACTCCTTCACCTCATCAAGACGTATTTTGACTAATCTAAGCACAAAATCAGAGGTGATGTGATCCAAATATGATATATTGAGGGAAAAGGTCAGGTAATAAAGTTGCTTATGCTTAGCTATTTGTACTAGATACCTATCAAGAATCTGGATTGTAAAAAGCAGACAAGGACATGAATTGTTCCCTGAATATAGATGTAAGAAAATGATATGAAAGTCGAAATCAAGGATGCTTGTCAATGATAGAAAACCTTACAGTTACATAAGACATAGATGCTAGAAGAAAAACGAAACCATTGTGATATATGTTCCTAACTACAATAAAATTTTTTGTTAATTAGTATGCTATATTTACATTATTGATAATTGTCTGCACAAGATCATAAAGAGCCAACTCTTGCCAGCTCCAGTCCCAAAATTCCTAAGACAATCAATAGAGGATGTAAGACATTTTCAATACAAACAGTTGTCTTTATTTGGTAACTAGCACATCATTAGGAACCGCATATATGATTTCTGCAATAATTTATTTTTTCATAGGAACAAAGAAAAGCATAAAATATCTGGCAATCACTGACACATTCTCTGTCCAATATGAAAAATATATTGGTGAAGCATGAAAAAGAGTTCACTGGCATAGCCAACATCATTAGTAGAAGTATATTAAACTGGCAAAAAAAAGTAAGAAAAACTATACCATATGACTTAGGTTATCTATGAAGATTTGATGTGGAAAGAAGAACATCATCATATTTCTACTTTTAAACAGAGTTGTTGAGACAACTTGAATTCTCAAAAACTTGTGTATTGATGCAATTGTTGTTGATTTATACTACATGACATATAAAAGTGCATGATTATCACTCATTTGCGAATAATATATTAATTCTAATGATATTATTGATGTTATTATCTAACTGCTCCTTAACTCTTTTTTTTAATCAAGTAAAGTATTTCATTGATGATAACAAGGCCAACTTGGCCATATACAAGAGATAAGCCAAAAACGGAGAACCTACAAAATATGGGCTCCCAAACACCTCCCAATCCTCTAGGAATAGGAACTACATGGGTACACCTAAGGAAAATAAGGGATCGAAGACTACTCCTTGATTGAGAAAAGCTCGTCTCCACCCCTTCAAAAGCTCTCCTATTTCTCTCTTTCCAAATGATCCTCATCAACGCAAAGGCAGTGTTATTCCAAGCATTGTGTCTAATGCTCATAGCTCCACTCTTCCAGCTGAACAACAACTCCTTCAACCATCACAGATCTAGGTAACACCCAAGAAATGCTAAACCAACTAAAGATATCCCACCATAACCTCAATGCTAATTGCAATATAGTAAAATATGATCCACATCCTCACATATCTCTTTGCAAAGGAAGAACCAACTTATCCTTCGCCAACTTGGAGATTTTATTCCCCTCCATAACGACCCCCCCCCCCCCCCCCCCCCAAGAGAAAATCCATCCACTGGCCTAGTAAAGTCCCTAGTACCCGTCCCTTCCAATCCATCAGAACCATTAATAGAAATAAAAAATTCTCCCCAACCGCCTTGACCATCCCCAGGAATGGTCAAGCATATGTTTTGACCTCCTTCACATTCTGAATGAGACATTGCGATAAGGATGAGCATGCCACTATGGATGTGTGGGTATACTAGAAGAGATAGGACTAAAAATGAGTGTCCGAGACAAAGTGGGACTGATTTCGGTGGAAGAAAAGATGCTGGAAGCAATATTGCAATAGTTCAGGCATGTGATGAGGAGATGCACGGATGCCAGTGCGGAGGTGTGAGAGGTTGACTATGAATGGGTTCAAGAGAGGTTAAGGTAGACCCAAGAAGTTTTGGGAGAGCTGATCAGACAAGAGATGACACAGTTTTTAGCTCACTGAGGACATGACCATAAATGAGAAGGTGTGAAGGACACAGATTAGGGTAGAAGGTTACCTGGTAGGAGTGTGCCCATACTAGTAGGTAGGAGTGTATTGACTTGCTTTCTATTCTAGTAGTCGTATTGTTACTTATTAAAACTAGCCAGAGTTAGTCAGTTAGTTAGAATCACTGTGAGTGGACTGTTAGTGGAGTTGTTAGCTGTATAATTTGAGTCGGTTAGATTAGAGGAAAGATGACAGTTGCATGAGCTAATTGTAGACTATATATAGTCAAGCTTGTATTCTTTTTCGAGTTGAAGTAAAACAAAAGAGATCAATAAAATAGTTCCTCCATTTTTCCTTCCGCAAGATCTACTTGCAGAGTAGCTTAGAGTGCAGTCATGTTTGATAAATGACTAATTAAGCATAATTTGACATAGTATAAGAGCAATCTGTCGTCATTTTCATTGTAATTTGCTGTGCAATTTGAGATCTGGATAGTGAGAACTCTACATCACCATGTCAATTCATGAAGCAGAATGAGCCTGTTGTCGTGGTTGATCATCATCATCCACTGTTTCTTCAAGCTTCGGATTCACCTGGAGCAGTCATTATACACTATGGAGTCGATCGATGACGCTTGCTCTTCGAGACAAAGGCAAGCTGGGATTCATCGATGAACATGTTCAAAGCATCAGTAGAAAGGTGAACTGGTTGGATTGTGGGAAAACTGCAATGCAATTGTCCTTTCATAGATCGGTTGTATGGTTGCAGCTGAACTAATGCCGAAGATCCTATATGCATCACATGTGAAACGAGTTTGGCTTGCTTCAAAGGAGTGTTTTGCTTGATTGAATTTAACGAGAATTTACCATCTCTAGACTGATATTGCAACCTTACGGCAAGGTATGGATTCTGTAACTACTTATTACTTTAAACTCAAGGATTCATGGCATGAATTAGATATCATGGCACCATTGCCTTAGTGTGACTGTGTGGAATCACGACCTTATTTGGAGCATTTAAGATCTCAAAGACTGCTGCATTTTCTTATGGGCCTAAATGAAAGTTATAGTCAAACTCAAAGTAGTATTCTGGAAAGGAATCCTATTGTTACCGTGAATGAAGCTTAGGCTGTAGTATCACAAGAGGAGAGCCGTAGAACTTTTAGGTGTTGTTGATGCGAAGGAGTAGCAGAGAAATCACAAACCTATAAACCATCTCCTAAGAAGGAACCTGGAACTTCAGGTGGTCTTCAGAGGTTTAACTTTTTTGTGAATGTTGTGGGTATCGAAACCATAAAAAGGACAATTGTTATAGCTTGATTGGTTATCCTCCTGAATTCCAGAGTCATAAGAGGGCCAATAGTAATGATGGTGCATGATATTCTATTTCTAACGAAGGTGTTCAAGGTGATGATTCCAACTCTTTTGGGAATACTCAGAATCAGCCCACTGGATACAGACCTCAGGGTCGATTTCAACATATCTCAGGTGGATATCGACCACCTACCTGCTGCTAGAGGTGGTTCATCAGGGTTCAGGCCTCGAGCTAACTCCACTTGCATTTTGGCAGAGGTCCTCCTCACATGGCCATTTCAATGATCGTCAATATGACCAGATGTTGCACATGATGGGAAACGAAGAGTTATCACAGTATTCAGCTAATCTAGCAGGTATCCCAGCTTTACTGTCCAGTGCCTTAGTGCATGACTGGATAATTGATACAAGTGCATCTCATCATGTTACTCCATTTTAAGGAACTTCTTACTCACTTAAAAGTTCACATGCTGTTTATATATACAGGTGACATGTCTCAAATCAACAAGGAAAGAAAGACAAATTATGGGAGATCAAGTTATACACAATCTGTTGCATGTTCCTGAGTTTAAATTCAATGTACTCTCAGTATCCAAGCTAACCAGAGAATTATCTTGTGGTGTTACCTTCTACCCTGATTTCTGTATATTTCAGGCACTCTCCAATGGCAAGGTCATGGGGATTGGTAAGGAAAGAGAAGGCTTATACATTCTCAAAGAATGTATCACTAGTCCAACATCAGATACATCAACAAATCTTTCAACTAAGATCTCTAGGAGTGCAGAAGATACTTTATGGCATTGCAGGCTTCGACATCCATCTTGTGATGCTCTGCAACACATTTCCTCACTTCCCAAGAAAGTGCATTCCCATGTCCATGACACCTGTAACATATGCCCATTACCTAAGCAACATAGACTTCAACTTCGAAATAGTACCACTAAAACTATAGCCTGTTTTGATTTTGTCCACCTGGATGTTCGGGGGACTTATAAAAGGCCTACATATGACATGAAACACCATTTTGTTACATTGGTAGATAACTACAGTATATATTCTGCTTAATTCAGTCAAAGAGTGAAGTGTTCACTGTGTTGCGAAATTTCAAATCATTAATAAAAAATCAGTTTGCTGTGTCTATTAAAATGTTTCCCATCAGATGTATATCGGTAGGGAGTTTGATAACAGATCTGTCACAATGTGTTCGCCATTATCGCTGTTCCACCAAAGTGACTCGTGTATTAACTGTTGTGACATCCTACACTCCCTACCAACAAACACGGTTGTAGTATGAAAGAAACCCCAACAACACACATTTTTGAGGTGGCTAGAGCCTTGAAGTTTCAGAGTGAATACCAACCAATCAGCTTGTACCGGGAGCGGAATGCTGAAGAACTTTGTTGTATGTCCTATAAACAACTACCCTTTACTGGTATTAAATTGAAACATCCCCCTATGAGATGGTAATTTGGGGAAACAGCCAAAGTTATTGATCACACACTTAAAAGTTTGTCCGCATTTTTGTTTGCTTGGTTTTGCCTAGTGGTCTTTCCTAGATCTGGTGATAATCCCTTCAACTTTTTGACCATCGTGCGATTTGCTACAAGATTCGTAGAGTTTTATGTCCCAATATATGTGTTTGTAAGTTTCACCTCCCAAAGGGAGACCGGTTATCTCATGTATACTCGTTGTGCTTGAATCTTGGGACTTCGTTTTACGCAGAGCATGTGTGTGTTGATTTATCACCCCTCAACCCCCCGCCTTTAAGCAACACCCCCCCCCAATCGCCGTCACCTTTTAAGGATCGAACCACACATTGGAGGTTGAAGATCTGATTTGCTGTCACCACTTGGGGTCTGCATAATTGATTTGGCTCCCCCTTACCTCGTTAGAAGAAAAATCTATCCAGCGACCAAATCCTTACCATTCCTCGACGATTAATCATGCAGAAATTGTCCTTAAGATTCGTTTTGCTGTGAGTCACACCCATCACTTACCTATAATGCTTTCCATAGAGCACACAGTGCAACTTGCAGGTGCTGCTGAAGATCCACAGGGTCCCTACAACCATCAATGAAGTTGCTCATGCAGATTGCCCTGATGATGCACAAGTGGTTCCACCTCCAGTTATTCCAAACGTAAGGCTCCTTAACAGTAAGAATGCCCCCCATTTGTCTACATACCCAACTATACATGCTCTCCGACCCTACAATGACCTGCGAAGTATACCTCACTGACTAAACTCTGTACAAATGCACCCATAACCATTGCTTAAACTACGTTGAGTCCTACCCTACCAACACTTATCTAGAAAATATCAGGCCTATTTTCAAGTATTTTTTATTTTCTCTGGCCAGACACAAGAACATTTGCCGACTTTCATTGTTGCCACTCCTCAACAACATACTGAATGCATTGATGCCATGCAGCAAGAAATCAATGCCCTAGCCCAGAGGAATCAGACATGGGAAACTAACTGCTTCTACTGCCACCCCTTCTGTTTGCACCCAAGCCCTAACTAATAGCGACCAGTGGGTACCCTACAAAGCCATACCTCAAGGCACAGAAACAGGTCAGGTACAAGCTAAGATTGGTAGCAAAAGGATACACTCAAAAGGAAGGTTCAGATTACCATGAAACCTTTTCACCAGTAGCAAAGATGGGAACAATTAGAACAATTATAAGGCCTCATTTGTTTGTATCTTACTCTATGATGAATTCCGCATCCCCCCAAAAATGGTATCAGAGCCATGAAAGATGAAAAGAAGTATAGTATCAACAGAAAGATAAGAAAAATAAAAGAAAATAACAAAATATCCAGAAATATAAAGAACTAATATTACAAAAACCAACAATAAAGGATAGAAGAAATTGATAGATTATTATTTCTAAATTAGATCACGATAAATATATTAAATATTTAAAAAAAGTACGATTGATGAACACAAATAGAAACAAGAACTTAATAAAAATAATTATGGCCCAAAAAAGAAAAGAATTAATGGACATAGACCCAAATAGACTAAATCGTTAATTGTCATATTTGCAGGCATTTCGTGAAAAATCCCTATATAATACACCAAGAAATCCTATTTATATCAGAAATTACAATTAAATAATCTAGAATATGAAACCTACACCTAATTATAAAGGCGCCTCAGAAGAATATGCCCCCCCAATAGAATGAAAAAATATTTGAAAACTGCTGAAGGATAAAAATACGGATAATATTTTCTATCTAGCAAGAAGCTCTACGAAAAATAGGTTACCAATGGTTTATTATGTTAATGTTAGAAAACGACCACCCCCCCCGGTAAAAGTAGAACGATAGTCTTAATTGCCTTTTTTATGGTGCAGGATAGCACCAGACATATGTTACCGAAATAGAATAAACAAATAATGAGTAAATTGAAAAAATAACCCTAAACATCAAGTTTACAAAAAAAGAAAAAAAAGAAGTAAAACAAATAAGAAGACACTAAAAAAATTAAGAATTTCAGAAGAGAAAAGAATTAGCAATGTTAAAGAATGTATGAAATAAACACAAAAAGAAAAGCACCCAATATAGAGGAACACTTTCATGCTATTCCAACGAACATAAACAGAATTTAAAGAAATTAGACCCAGAAAGTAATCAAGACAATAACTTAATCTACCAGAAAGTAGAATTGAGACGAACAACAATAATTTTATGCCCCCATTAGAACACATCCATACTCAGAGATAAGTGAACCTATACAGAACTTTTAGAAAATATTAGATAATACAATGATAATTTTTTGGTAATTAAAAAACACGCCCCGCGCCCTTTGAGAATACAGCACATGACTTTATTTTGTAAACAATTATCTTAGTACTCTATCAGCTGCGTAGTTAACGAAAATCCAAATATATGTAAATCCAAACATACTATAAGGCAAATATGAAAAATATTGACAGAGAAAAAAACTTTATGCGAATCAATAGACTCTAAACCTAAATGCGACACCTAAACAACAAGGATCACATAAATTTTTAGATTTAGATCGTTGTATAGCAGATAGATATAAAACAATTCAATTATGGAATGGGATATAGATCCCCCCCCCCCCCCCAAACAATTAATAGATAACAAAATGGAATGAAAGAAACACCAGGAATATAGAAAGGACACTATTTATAGGAACAGTAAAATTAGGTTACAAAATTTAACAGAAGAAGTATAAAGACTTTAGAAATAATAAAAAATTTACGGAGAAGAAACAGCTACAAAATCTATGGAAAGTATTAAATTAAATATGAAATAGCTATAAGAAATGAAATATGAAGTAGACGTTTTTTTCTTTTTTTGTTATTTTGAGAGAGTTTTTAAACTTAAACTTTTGTTTTGATTGTTGACTTTCATTTACAATTGACAATCTATATATACTAACTTCTAGTTGCACATAAGTGTGCTATGTATACTTTACTACCCATACTATTTGCTTTACGACTTAAAATTAAACTTTACAAATACCGCTATACATTGGCTAATAAAAAAGTAAAATCTTATTACAAAGGACTTTAGCTTTGAAAATACTTATCTTGCTTTTCATTTCAACAATTCTTTATCTCTTTGTCGGCCTCTTCTTTATATTCTTTTTATTCTTTATATTGTCATATAGCTTTTTATTATCTTGCTATATCTCTTCCGCTTTTTACTCCAAATCAAAATCTGGATAACATTATCTTCTCTATTACCATTGGAACATCTGGATCTGGGTATTGTGTTCCAAAAGTTTAACAATATCGTGATTAATAAATTCTTCTGAAAAAATTCTTTCTTTAATGCTCTTGTGGTAGGTTGGTCTAGGACTGTCATAATGTAAAAATCCCATGTGGGACTTCATCATATCTGCTCTTCTTAATTTCTTGAGTTTGATATTATCATCAGTTGGTCTCTTGCATAGTAACTTCCAAATAGCATTCCGTTTTTTAAATTTGTTAGCTAGTTCTGTCTAATTGTCGATATACCAATTATCCTTGTATTTGATAACAGTTTGGATTTCACTTTGGTATTTCAGCTTGTTTTTCTCTATCTTCTTCGGTGTATTAATCATATTCCATTGGCCAAACATATCTTTATTAACTTGAATTGGTGACTTTGATTTCTCATATAATATCTCGTGCGCTGTATAAAACTTAATATAAAATAAATTTACTTTGGTAACTCTCTTGTATTTGCGAATGCTTGTATAATTCGGTATCCATTATTTCTTCCAAATCATATGTGTATATGGTACTGTAATCCATAATGTAAAATGTTTTAAATAAGTTTGAATAGTTTTAGGTTGTGCAACTCAATATATTTATCCTTGTAGTTTTTGGGTAATAATCTTCATTTGGGTTTTTTGGTTGTGTGGATCTGGGGTTTAAATTTAAAAAGTTTGGATTCTTTATATATGTTTTCATATACGATTGTGTGATGTAATTGTATCTCTTTGTATACTAACTGCGTATGTAGAAGTTTGTGGTTTGTGGGGGGTGGTTATTTGTTTTTGTGTTATTTTGAGTAAAGAGTTTTAGCTAACTAACTTGGTTTAAAAATTTTTTTTGTATTGTGGGTTTTCACTAACTTTTCTGCTTGTAATGTAGCTGTATTTAAAAACAAACATATGGGTTTTAGGAGTTTCCCATCGTCTCCTTTTATTCTGGAATTTTACCGTCTGTCTCAGATCAACGTAGCTCCGATTTGTTATAGTATGGGCTGAGTATATTAGCTTTAGACTCAGGTTATCTTCATAGTTTAGCCTTTTGTATCTCATTGTCCACATACTGTCCACTTAGGACAAACGTGTTAGTAATGCTTAGTAGATCTCAATTGTATCTCGTTTGGTTCTCAGTATTGAGTGCTTTTGTATGAGAGTAGTCTGAACACTATTCTTATTAGTCGTTATTACGTCAATTGTAAATGTAAAGTTTAATTTTAATACCAATCTTTAATCTTTCGTTGGTTAATGAATCTTGTATTTTCTGGGTAAACCACCATTTTACTGTGGATTATTTGTTCTTACGGTAAATTGTCATATACAATAATGGCTCAAATGCTAATAACATTTAATACTGAAAATAATTCTTTCTAGTATTTCCCATTTATTTCCCGTATTTTGTTATGTGCCTGAATAATATTACAGTGATAGTCTATAATTATATATTATATTTATATTTTAATATCCTCCATAAACTTTTTCACTGCATCATTTCTACAATAAAAGAAATTTTTCTCTTCATCCGGAAATATAATTTCTGGTAATGTGTTACATAAGAATTTTATCTTTTGTTTGTGTTTGATCTCTATTATCAAAATGATATTCTACATCTTTCTTTAGTTTTGTGTAATGGTTTTAAATTTTCTTCTTATCTGGTATATATTCTCTTAACTGGTTAACTAATTCCTAAAAGAATTGAAATTCTTTTTGATCTAATTGTTCATTCGAGGTTATTATTTGTACTATATGTGTTTTGCATTGTTATTCCATTTTATCTATTGGCATTCCTAGGAATTCGATTTGTTTTTTCATATTTCTGTTTTCTTTTTACTTAAACTTATTCTGAGTGTTGTATATCCGTTAAATTTTATATAATCATGTATTCATCTATGGTTGTAGAATATAGTAATATATCATCAATATATAATCTACACAATTTCTAATTGTTTTAAATAGTTATCCATAAAAAATTTGAAATTCGACCTGGTGCATTTTTATATCCAACTGGTAATAACATTCATTCATAAAATCTTGTGGTACTTGAATGTTGTAAGTTTTTAGATTCTTCTTCTAATTTCAAATGATAAAATCCTGATTGTACAATAAAATGTACTAAAGTAATGTATATTCATTGGATTTGTCTTATCTTTGATCTTTTATGTGGATAGTGGTAAATTAATGATGTTTGAAGCCTTTGCATTTAAATTTTATAATCAATTACCATTCTACTTTAAACTCTTTTTGTCACTATATTTAGTACATATAAATGCCGGACTTGATGTTTTACTATTACTTTTCTTGTATATATCATTGTAGTTAATTCACTTATATGTATTTAAATTCATTAAAATTATATTTAAATGGTCTTGTGTTAATATATACTATTTAATCAATCAGTTCGATTTTAACATTTGTTTGAGTTTTTCCCATCCTTCTAAAGATCTTTTCGTCATACAATAATTCTAATTTTTCTGGGATTATTTTTACTTTATCTAAGGAAATATATTAATTCTATTTTAGGGTCTCTTTTATATTTTTAATTTTTGTGTAATTTTTTCACAGCCTTTTATCGATTCTGTTGTTATTTTCTCTTTGTACCTACTCTTCTGGCTCCTATTTTTTTAACATGGTGGGAACCACCAATGGGTTTTTATTTGAGATGTGTTTTATATAATTTTTTAAAAATGCATTCCTAAAAAATATCCTTTGTGTAGTTCAAAATTATATATTTCGTTTAAAGTTAATATTTATCCATATTTGTATTTTATTTTTTTGCCTGTATCGATTCATACTTCATTATTAAATTCTGTTACTACTATGGCGTTTTAACTTTTCCCTTTTCTCTGTAAAAAATTGTATTTACATATATTAGTCTCTCTCCTGTATCTATCATGGTTGTATAGATCTGTTATAATATCCTTCTATTAATTATCTTCACGAGTTTATATTATTTTCATATATTTTTTATGTAAAGTCCTTTTTATGTATGATTTTCTATTTTAATAATTTATCGTTAGTGTTTATCCTCTATATGGTTTTACTTGTTCTAGCATTTTATTCCTATGTTATATTTTCAGGCTTCCTTGAGTATATTTTAAATTTTGTTATCAATGGTTATACCTCCAACAATATTTGCTTGTTCCATTGTCTCTTCAATATTATTAATACTTTTGGTAATTGGACATTGAGTGTCCGTAGTATTTTTTACTTTCATTTACTAACTCTCTTGTAATATAGCTTTTTCTTGTCCTGTATTTATTAGTATTAAATATTTTCTTTGTTCCATTATTCCGTTATTATAATGGGTGGTTTTATTTCTTCGTCTATAATTTTTGGTGAAATTATATTTATTTCTTGGAACTATTGAAGTACGCATTTTTTTATGATGTTGTGGTATATCATTATTATTTATTCTTTTTGATGTGCTTAGTACTTTTCGTGTGTGTTTACTATCTCTAATCTTTCTTGTATTCTCTAATCTCCTCCTTATCAATTTCTTTATACTTAGTCATATATCTATACCGTAAACTATTTTTTCAAAGGGTTTTCGATTTTTATTTTTATTTATTTTATTTTTTGTTGTTATTTTATGTTTTGTTGTAAAATATAAATTCTACATCTGGCCTGTAACTGTAAATATTTTACTTCCAGGTGTAGCTCTATCCTGACATTTTCCAATATAAATTACTAATAATTTATTATGTTTCTGTCATTATTGCTACTAAGTAATTAGCACTTTATTATAAATTTAAATTTTGGTATATTAAATTATCTTTTACTGCACTTTTTATAATTTTTTTCTATAGATGTTATAATTCATCATCTGCTAAATATACTTATATAGGTGTATGTAGTCATTCTCTAAAACATGTTTTATAATATAATTTCAGTCCTCTTCAAGTACATATGTAATTGGGTTTTTTGCCATTATTTCTGTAGTTCTTATTAATTATTCTCTTATTTATTATTGGTATTTAGCTTTTCCTTTGGTATACTTGTACAATCGATGATATGTTTACTTGGCTTCCTACTAATTCTCTTTTTGTCTTTTTTTCAACCAATTTGTTATTTTTGGTACTTCTAATTTTTTTTACACTTAGCTCTAATTTTTTCTTTTATTTGTTCAAATATACTATCACATATTATTTTTGTTTCTAAAGTTTCTTCATTTGAATTCTTCTTTATTTGTATACTGCTTCGTTAGCGATATTAAAAATCCTTATCTGATTCGATTCGATCATTATCTATTCATCTTCTGATATTTCATATAACTCTCTTCATTTCTAAATCATAATCGAAATATTCTATTTGTGTATATTTTTACATTTTCCATAATTATTTAGTTTCTGTTCTCTTTTGGATTTTTAGGTAATTTACAATCTTTAACATATGTCCTAATTTCCACAGTCATAGTAAGTACATTCCAGTCAATTTTCTTTGGTCTAAATGGGTCTTTAGTTTTGTAATTTTTTACATAAATTCTTTCTTGGTTTTTGATATTTATATGTTGATCATATTTTTTCTAATTTTTTGATTTCTATTATACTTCTTGTTATAAATATCTATCTGTGCCAACAAATTGAGATGCTATTTTATTTTGCAAACATGCTAAGTTTTTTTTTACTAATATTTTTTTCCATTTTGATGTCTTCTATATTTTCACATAATTCTGTAAACCCCTCGTAAGAATTTCATTATCTAGCTCCTAAAGTATCTGTATTCTGCTTCATATCCAACTTTGTATTATTTTGAACTAAAGGTTCTGATAATTTTGTAAAATATAATTTTCTTATTTTCCTTACTTTCTTCCATGTTATATGTTCCTTTATAATAATATTCTTCTAAATGCACATGTAACTTCATGTCTCTACACACATATTACATAATTGACCAATTTATCATAAATTTCTATTATAACTTTTTCGTTATTTTGTCTTCTACTTCTGTGTCATACTACTAAATTAATTTCTTATAGCTATTTCATATTTATTTAATATTCCCTAGATGTGTAGCGGGTTCTCCATTATAAATTTTTTATATGTTCTTAAAGTCTTTAATACTTTCTTTGTTTTAAAATTGTAAACCATAATTTTACATGTTCCCTATAGTGTAGTTCTATATATCCTGGGTGGTTTCTGTTCATTCCTATTTGTATCTATTAATTGTCTTTGATAGAGATTCCCATCCATAATTGAATTGTTTTATTTATATTGCAACACGCGTCTCAATCTAAAAAATTATGTTGATCCGTGTTGGTTTTTATGTGTCCATTTATTATATCTTGTATTCCATATAGTTTTTTCTTGTCATATTTTCATTTAATTTGCCTTATGTAGGTTGGATTAAATATTTCTTTGGAAGTTTTTTACCCTGATTACTAGTTTTTAAATCAGTCTAATCTGCCCGTTTTATTCCTACATTTTTTGTATTATCTATATTATCTAAAAAGTTCTGTATATAGTTTCACTTATCTCGAGTATTGTTCTTCTAAATATTGTTGATATCATCCAATTAATTACTTTCTTCTAATTTATCTTAACTGCAATCTGTCTTTAAATTTGTCTATTTCATTTGCCGAAGTTCTCTTTTGTTTCTTTTTCTTGTTGTTTTATTTCAAACATTTCTCTTAACATTGCTAATCTTTTTTAATTCTAAAATTTCTTATTTTTTATTTCTTCGCTTGTTGGATCTTCTTTTTTTGCTGATGTTTATTTTTTCAATGTCCAGTTTTTCTATATTTCTTCATTTTCTTTGTGCTATACTCACAATAGCAGTTTAAATATCTTCTAATTTTACCGTTCTTTTTCTAAAATTAAAACTTAAATTGAACCTATTTTCTTATATCTTCTCCTAGATTAGAAAAGATTATCCTATTTTAATCCTTCATAGTTTTCAAATATTTTTAATCTATTTTTGGCCATATTCTTCCCTTATTCATTTATAATTATGTTGTAGTTTAAATTATAGATTAGTTATTTGTTATTTCTAGATTATAAAAATAGTATTTCTTTGTGCATTATAGAATTTTCACAAATTTTCCGTGCAAATATATTACTATTTGTCTATGTGTCTATGTCTTAATTCTTTTGTTTTTGCTTTTTTTTTTCCATAATTATTTTTTAAGTTCTTGTTTATATCGTTATTTTCATCGTATTTTTTTAAATATTTAATATATTATATTTTTAATTTAGAATAATAATATCTATCATTTCTTATAATCCTTATTGTTGGTTTTTGTTTAATATTCAGTTCTTTATATTCTGGATTATAATTGTTTAATTTCTTTTTATTTTTCTAATCTTTCTGTTGATACTATACTTCTTTTCATCTTTCATGGCTCTGATACCATTTTTAGGGGGTGCGGAATTCATCATAGAGTAAGATCCCATTAACAGCCCATTAAGTACGTTTGATTTTTAACTCTGACTCTGAATCATTCAGATTCAGCCCATTAAGTTCATTTGTTTTATTTTTTAAAAAGTCTTTTAATGGGTTTGAAGAGGTCTGAACGAATCAGATCAGTAGGAGACTCTTAATAACATTCAAACTCATGAAATAAGTTATCAAATAATAAATCACCGCTTATATGCTTTGGGCGTGCCTTTTTATCTCATAACTGAAAATTTTCTTTCTCTTTTCTCAATCAAACACCATTTTTTCCCTCTTGAACTTGGTAAAGTTTCATAATCACTTTCAGGTTTTTTTTATATTCATAATTTTCTTGTACTGACGTGTCGTCAAGAAACTGGTTGCAATAATCATTGGTGGGTGTTGTATTGTTATTTATCAAGGTTTTGAATAAAAAATCGTCTTTCCAACATCATAATTATTAAAAAACTTTAAAAACTTGGTTTATAAAAGTAATATATTTTGTTGAAATGAAAGTTTTATAATATTTTATTAATATATTGTTCAATTTTACTTGCACATTCAGATATTGAAAACAAACAATATTAATTATTTAGTATTCAGATTTAGAGACCACATCTTAATATTGAGATGTGTATTCAGATAAAAAGACCTAGATCTTAATGCAAATCTTAATATCCAGATATGTGTTCAGATTCAGACCTCTTAATCTTAATGAAAACAAATGAGGCCTAAGTCATAAGTGTGGCAGCATCTAAGGATTCGAATCTCTTTCAAATGGACGTAAGAGACCTATATGAGGAAGTTTATGTCTTTGCCTTAAGGATTCATGGTAAGGGGGGAGAATAGAGTGTGCAAATTATTAATGTCACTATATGGACCCAAGCAAGCTTCAAGACAGTGGAACATTAAATTAACCATTGCTCTGGCCTCTGCTTGATGCAGGCTATAAGCAAAGCTCACATAATCATTCTTTCATCACTAAACACTATGGTGGTTGATATTGTAATCCTATGGATACACGTAGATGATATTCTACTTACAGGAAGCAACATTATAACTTATTGATGATACAAAGAAGTATTTGCACAGTTAGTTCAAAATCAAAGATCTAGGGAATTCAAGTATTTCCTAGAAATTGAAGTTTGGAGGTCTCAACATGGGATTTTGATGAATCAGAGAAAGTATGCATTGGAACTTATATCTGATGTAGGACTACCATGGGCCAAACCTACTCACACACCACTGGAGGCCAATATTAAGCTTACTACATTTGAACATGATGAGTGCACAGGAGTCCATGATGATCCTTTATTTGAAGACACATGCAGATATCAAAAGCTCATTGCGAAATTGATTTACTTGACAATTACTAGGCCAGACATTTGTTTTGTCCAATTGATGAGACAGTTTATGCAGCAGCCTAAGAAATCACATTGGATGGCTGTATTAAGAGTGGTAAGATATGTTAAAGGTTCATCAGGGTTGGGCATATTCCGTAGAAAAGGTCCCACAGAAAATCTGGAAGTACACTGTGTCTCGACTGGGCTGGATGTCCTAATACGAGGAGATCAGTCACAGGTTTTGTTCTACAGCTAGGTGCTTCATTGATTTCGTGGGAATCCAAGTAGCAACAGACTGTAAGTCGTAGCTCAGCAGAAGCAGATATGGCAGCATGGCTGCTGCAGTTGCTGAAGTCATCTAGATGGTTGGATTACTGAAGGACTTATGTGTGAATGTATTGACTCCTATACAGCTCTACTCTGATTACAACGCAGCTATGCAGATGAATTCCATGAACGCACAAAACACATCGACATCGACTGTCATTTTGTTACGGAAAAGCTTAAGAAAGGCCTCATACATCCAGTTCATGTGTCCACTAAGTTTAAGCTAGCAGACTTGTTGACAAAAAGGTTTGGAGTGGCACAACACAGTTTCTTATTATCCAAGCGGGGGGTTCTCGATATTTTTCACCCTCCAGCTCGAGGAGGAGTATTAAAACTAGACAAAGTTAGTTAGTTAGTTAGAGTCACTGTTAGTGGAGTTGTTGCTGTCTAATTTGAGTCGGTTAGATTAGAGGAAAGATGACAGTTCAATGAGCTTATTGTATACTGTATATAGTCAAGCTTGTATTCTTTTTCCAGTTGAAGCAAAAATAAAAGAGATCAATAAAATAGTTCCTCCATTTTTCCTTCCGCAAGATCTGTTTGCAGAGTAGCTTAGAGTGCAGCTTATGTTTGGTACATGCCTAATTGAGCATAATTTGACATTACTCTTGTTTCTTGTTCTTCAATTTCTGTTATTATATGACATAATAGCCTAAGCCCAGATCATGTACCCATGTTCCCGTGTACAACAAATCTAAAAATTTAAACTTCAAGACAATTTAACTCTAATTGGGGGTTGTTCCAGTTGAGCATATCAGCTTCACACAGTTAGATTCCTTCTCTGGAACTGCTCAGCTTACCATTTGACTCGTATAAACAGTGTTCTCTCCCTCAATTTTGCAAAAAATTTTGCAGATAATTTAAGAGGCAAAAAGTGATTATTATCATCACCAAATAAAACCACCAGGGTCTACAGTAGACTTTCCATGATTCAGCCTTTTACTTCCGATGTCACAGATAGCCAACCCTTTAAAAAGGCAGGAAAACAAAGGCTTGGCTGTGGCACGCAAAACAAATGCATGTGGTGGATGCAATATGAAATGAATGTGTTCAGCTGAATATATCATTTTTTCGAACAGTGTATAGATATATAGGTAAAAGATCACTAAATTTTTGAAAAATATATGAACCCATAATTCCACTGTGCAATGGATTCAGTGCTAAAGAATAATGGTTGAACCCATCAAGTATGATTCC
This sequence comes from Solanum habrochaites, assembly GCA_027704765.1. Classification (NCBI taxonomy): domain Eukaryota; kingdom Viridiplantae; phylum Streptophyta; class Magnoliopsida; order Solanales; family Solanaceae; genus Solanum; species Solanum habrochaites. The sequence continues at coordinate 22,908,899 of JAKWJA010002499.1, read as the reverse complement.
TGGCAGCTTCTAGACTACTTCATGAAGGATAAACATATGCAAAACTAGAAAATTGTTCATACACTATACATACATAAGATAGAAATAATACCTTATTTTTCACTGATAATGATACATGCCCATGACTCCAACGTGTGCCACGCACATTTCCAACCCAGACATCAAAACCTTGATCAGCAAGGATAAAGCCCAATGACTGACTAGCAGAATTCATGAACCATGCATCACCTGCCTGCATAAATCAAGATTCTGCAAAAGGTCAATTGTTGGGGAATAAATCAGTCATGAATAGTACCGTAAATGCTATCGCTCTGCACTCGCTTGTAGGATAGATATGCTTCAAGCAAAGAACTATAAACTGTAATGTTACAATTCAAATGACTTGTAAACAGGGGCATGCTACCTTAAAGAACTCCAACTTAACTCTTACTTTTCGAATGACTAGTAAACATGGGTATGCTACCTTAGGTGAATTCGGAAATGGTTAACACTAGTAATTGAGCTGTGTGTCCTGATACAGCTTGAGAGTATTTCAAACACTTCCTTTTTCTTCAGATGATTTAAAATTATCTAAATTGAGCATCTACATAAGTTCCTTACATGCAAAAAAACGTATCAGTGGAAGCAGTACTAGCTGAATATAAAATGATCGGAACTTTCAAGGCTGAAGTTCCCATTTGATGGAGGTTAGTCACCGCTCATAATAGAGAATCGTGATTGTACTAGAAAATGGCCAAAATAGACATTGTTGTATAATAAATTTGTTTCTCACTGATTATTCTAGGAAATGTGTTTATAGCATGTTGTGGCCACCAAGAATCCAAGCTAACTGAAGAAACAGAGCATGACTTCTTTACTGCTACTATTACCTGAGTGCCAAAGAATATTGTTTCTCATATAAAGTCACTGAACACGATGTATTGCTACATAAATGCTCAATTTATTGAGACTCCAAAACATAAAAGCTGCAAATATTCTGAACGCCATTATTCTACATTCCACTATCTTACTATTAATCATTAAATCCTGAATATATGCAAAAGAAAATGAACCTGAACAACCATACCCTCAAACCCTGAATTTAAAATTTCAACTCAAACTCAATTGTGCATCCTTGAACTTAACTTCTAAAGCTATTGAGATGAGGATTACCCAAAACCATACAAGGAAACAACAACGCGCTCCCTCAGTCCATGTGGAACACTAACACTAAGATCCAAAAACATTAACTTTGAGTTGTGTTTCCTAATGAAGTAAGGTCAAATAGCAGATAAAAAAATTATAAGATAAGGTATATAACTGATTGTTGAGTACCAAGAAGGTACTTCAAAATTAAGGCAATACAGCAGATAAAACATTAAACCACCATACAATACATCTAACAAGAATGAGCTAGTTTGAGATTAACAAAACTATTCTACTCACACATCATTTGCTTTTTTTCTTTATTTCTATATAAAAGAAAGGACAGTTTCAACATGTCTAGTTATTTGTCATTCAATTGAAAAGTGAGGGTATTTTCCTCATTTCAGCTTGCCAAAGTGATAAGCCTTGATTTCCATTTCCGTTCATTGTATACATGCCTTTCTCTCTGTAATTTACCAAACAAGTACCCTTTTCCGATTTAATTATAATTTCAAAGTGAATGCTTCATCCCTTTGGTTATCTATGAAATTTTTGAGCAGTGAAAGTGAATGCTTTCAAGGATCCAACAATGATTAATACATGCAAAACAGCAACTCATGAACCTCTTGAAACCCAACAAGGATTGTTGGAGGAAACAGCAAGACTGAAACCATAAGTTGAGAGATTGAGTCAGAGGCTAAAGAAGCTGAAATATGTTGACATATATGCATGTTAATCAATGTTAAACATATAATTCAAATTTTAAATTAGCAAATAGACTAGTGTTGTTGAAATATTGAACCAAAATTATAAAGGTCGATGCAAGATGATAGGAAATAGGCCCTGCCAGCGCAGATTAACGAGCATATAGTATCGTGTTGCCCGCGTAATTATCATCAAGTTAATTAATGGATCGACCTATGAGGCTGCTAGTGTTTCAAGCTAGCAAAATTTCCTCTCATGAGAGACTCATTACTTTTATTCGAAACAGCTTTAGCTTTTTCCTCATCGGATTTCAATTAGTTTCAATAAATTATCACGGAATTTCCATAGAAATTAAAGTTCATGAAACTTGCCTCTATCATTGAAAGTTCATCCGTTTATTTTGGCAGGAGGTGGCAGCACTATACTATCTGCAAGATATCCAAATCGGGTGAGTTTCCTACATTGACATTCAAAACTGTTTTTCCACTGTTCTGTTTAATAGTAAAATTTCGTTTTTTCTGAACAAGTAACTTCATATATTTCTCACAAACAGTACAACCTTTGTACTGAAAACCATATTTACAAATTTTACTTCAAAATCCTGCAACTCCAATCTAAATTGAATCTAGAACATCAATGATGGACATAGTGTCATTTGAATATATTTGATTACACCAAAAGCACAGTAACAAAAGACATTTGGCTTAACCTTTTGCATACTATCCTCTATGTTATCAGAACATCTAGCATTTCTCTCCTTCTAAATTGTCCACCAGATAAATCAAGGACAATTCTCCATATATCTCAGTTTTTTTCTTGCACACCAGCTTCCTCCCAGCTCTGGGTTGCTTCGGTAATATTTTCAGGCATAGTCCATGAGATTGTTCGAGATTTAGGAAAATCCTCCATAGCTTTCCAGTGACTTTGCAATGAAGAAATGAATGATTAACTGTCTCAGCCATTTCCACACAAAAAAAAGCACCTAGGACAAAATGGTATCCTTCTCCTCATCAGATTGTCTTGTGTGAGAGTTGTTTCCTTGGTTAGCAAGTCACAACCAGATAAAGCAGGCTACTTTGTGGAGTTTTTTTTTTCCAGATGCCTTTCCATGACCAACTGCTTATGCATTGAGGTGATCGATTCATCCACCTGTAAGCATTACTTACTTTGAACTGACCCTTCTTATTACCTTTCCACCAAAGGTATCTTGACCTACCTCCAGTCCATTGAACTGTTCGATAATATTGAACAAATCTGCAACTCATTGGAACTCCCAGTCATTTAGATGCCTTCTAAAGTTGAATCTCCATCCAAGGGATGTACAAAATTCTACAATGGTCTTGTTGATGAGAGACTAATGCATGAATATCTGGGAACAGATTTTCCAGTCTTCCTGCCTCATGCCATTCATCTTTCAAAATATCAGTTTTAGCCCCATTTACAACTTTAACCTTAATGTTGGTTTTGAATTTACTCCACAATATTCTAATAGACCTCCATAAAGCTGCATGGGGTGTTGTTATTTCTTTCATCATCAAGTGGTCTTCCTCTACATACTTAGCATTAATAACATTCCTCCATAGAGTCTGTGTCTCATGGCTATACTTCCATGACCACTTCATTACAAGGGACTTGCTTTGGAAATTTTATGTTCTTGATTCCCAATCCCCTTGTCTTTTCCCAATTATTACTGCTTCCCATTTGACCAGATTATAACCCTTCCTTTCATTGTTTTCGTTGCAGAGAAACTTCCTCCTCCCCTTGTCCAATCTATTAATAACCTCATCCAAAATGGGGAAAATAGACGTCGTGTAGGTTGAGAGTGAATCAAGGACTCAATTGATGAGAGTTAGTTTGCCTCCCCTGGAGCGGTTCTAAGTCTTCCATCTTGCCAACTTCTTTTCACACCATTAAATTACGCTATTTCATAATTCAGTTGATTGTGTTTTTGCTCCCAATGACATCCCCAGATAGATGGTGGGTAGATACCAGAATTCCTCACCTAGGATCATTCAAAATCTCCATGTTTTGCACCTCATTGATTGGATATAGGAAACTTTTCCTCCAATTAATGAGCAACCCAGAAATCCCTTCAAAAAGTACCAAAATCACCCACAAGGTCTTGAGTTGATCCTCTTCAGCATCACACAGTATCAGAGTATCATCAGCATATTGCAAGTGAGTCATTTCCAATTCTGGCCACATCAAATCCTCTTAGCAATAGTATACCCCCTCTGGTGCCACTAGCTCCTAAGCAAGCAAATTTAACCCATCTACCTCCCCAAATTTGTTTCACCTCCTTATATGAATTCCCTTCTAGTTTAGTTTCTTGCAGACAAATAATGTCTACATTCCATTCTATCACTAAAATCTAAACCAATCTCCTTTTATCTGAACTGTTCTACCCCCTAACATTCCATGAGACTTGTTTGAACTTCATCAATTACCGCTTGTTTCATTTCTTCCTTTGCTCCTATCCCCATTGTTTTTGAATTTGACATCAAAAGACAAAAGACTCTTTAGCTCTTGAGAACCTCTAAATCATGTCTTCTTACAGAAATTCATATTCTCTATTCTTCTGGCTGTCGAGAACTATCAACCTGTAGAAATGGTTCCAGAGCTTGTTCTTCAAGTCCTCGAAAATCTGCTCTAAGAACTTGCCTAGTTTGATCATATTCTGCTTCACCCACAATGATGTTTCTCTTCCCTTGCATATTATTGATTCTTTTTGCTGGACTTGTAGTGGTTCTGCCTCCTCAATATCCCATCCCCTTATAGTAAGTTAGTTTCTCTTCCAACCTCAATTAATCTATTTTCGATATTGTCGGTCTCTTTCTCCCTAAACTCTCTATCAGCCGATTTTCTATTATTTCTGCTCACTTCTACATTACTTCTCCGACACGCTTCATCGACAACATGCGTTGTATACATCTCATCAATAATCGATAGATTTCTAATCTGCATGGCTGCTGACTCTGTTCCTAGGAGATATTGAACTTCTGGAGTCTCAGTAGAGATGTCTCTATTCTATTCCAAACCATTGCTATTGCTTGAGTTATTAAAAATGACTAGGCTTGAGAAATCAGGCCCACCTTTTCTTGAAACTATGGTCTCTTTATTGGGCTTAAGAAGTTGGCCCAATTTTTCAATTTAATTTAAAGTGGTCACATGCTTCTCATGTGCTCCTCTTTCAAACACTCTGGCAGTTTTTGAATTGATCCCTTCCGTTTATTCTATTGCTGACACATCCTTAGAAAAGTGGGATTGTTGTACTTCACAAAAGCAGGAACAATCTATCATCCTCTAGATAACAGGAATAACTGGGTGGGTCCTTGTCTATCCTTTCTTCTTCAGAAACTCTTTCTATCATTACAGATCTGATTTTACTTTCCGACCAGATTGGAAAATAGTACTTAACATCATTTCCAGATATCGCCTTTTTGGTTTTTTTTTTTTTGACAAAAGTAACAGTTTTGTGTAGAAATATTCAGCAGTAAAGGTTGGAATCCCAAATTTACATTATGGAGCTGCATACAGTTGAGTATACTCAACAAAACTAAACTAGTTCCTACTTCATCTTACAAAGAATATAGGATATCTATAATAATTATAGGATCATCTACATATATAGAACTTCACTAATAGCAAAAAGTGATAATGCAATTCATTTTAATCATGTGTAAGGGACTACTAATGCTCTCATAACATCTCAAATTTCTCTCCTTCCATATGGTCCACTAAATCACTGTAGGGACAATTCTCCATCTGTTTTGGTGTGTATTTAAGCTTCCTGAAACTAAAAGAAGAAAAGCTAAAAAGAAAATGACATCAATTGGATTCGAACCCTTGATGCAAGGGCCAATTTATTTAAGCTAAAAATAAATAAAAATGACCTCAATGGGATTCAAACCCTGGACGCGAGGGCCAATTTATTAAAAGGAGATCTACCACTACACTACAACTTTCTTCTTGTTCATGATGGGTTCAAAATTATTATATCTACATAAATTCAAAATATTTACCATGTATGTGTAATTTTTTGCCAAGGAGGTTCGAGTGAACCCCCTGGAGTCCATGTGGGTCCGCCCCTGTTCATGAGATTCTCCTGAGTTAGTGTTGCCTCTTTTACTACCAACCAAGTAAAGACTTTTTTTGGTATATTCCTCCCGTTGTTGGAAACCAAGATTCTAGCCCATTTTATGTTGTTCTTCAGCTTTGTTTCTTCTTGTGTGGCCACCCATTCCCCACATAGGGTTCCAATTTCTTTGAAGACTTTTTGTAACCACAGATACAAAGGGATTCCGACAATTCTAATCCAAGTTTTGGTGGACATTGTACTATTAGGTACACACCCTTGACCCTACCATTGGGTTCCACCACTCCAAGCTGAAAGTTTGATTCTTCCAACTCCACTGCACTTGCTTGTTGGGGCATTTGAAGAGGAACTTATTACCATACATTTCATAAATGTTCACCCGAAAGCCTTCTTCCAGATCATAATCAACCAAGCCTCATGTAGTAATTTTCTAATTCCCTTATCTACATCACGCTGTCTTTCGGTTTGTGAATGACAGAGCTAACTCTCTCGATATACTTTTATTTTTTGGATTCTGTAATGAAGGAAGAAGAGAAAAGAAAATGAGAACTTTACGAACAGGGGCTAAAAGTTAGTGGTTTTTGTCACTTTGTGGTTTTCTTCTACCTACAAAAATTTTATTTCTCTTGCTCACTTTACTTCCATTTGTTTTCTAAACTAAGAAGTTATATAAGATTTCACTTTGTGATGGAATATTTTAGGATAGGCTTCTGAGTTGTTGACGAGTGCTAGTTTAAGGATCCAGACATTGTGTGATTAAATATAATGCCTGATGTATAAGCTTTGTACCCAGCTTAGAAGGATTAATCTTATTATGACAGTCTAACATTGAATTGGAATCTGACAAAGCAATAAAGTTCTCATCACATGAGGTGCTCATTTTTTCTGTGCTTAATTTCAAAGGAAGTGACTTGACAATGTGTCCTAATTTATCTCTGTTTCGACTTACCCTGCAAAAAAGGCTCCGATTTTATGGTCAAAGATCACAACAACCAAGAGGTTGCATCCCATTTTGTTATGTAAATATACTGTACGTAACTATTTTGTAAAACTTTGACTTCTTAGAAAACCAAATACCATCAAGCAGTTAATAGGTAATCTGCTTATCTTCTCAATCCATCAAGCACTATATATGTAATAAGCTTATCTTCTCAATCTTGGTATGTTTACGGTTTGCATCTTATGGTACATGCAATTCAACTTCTAATTGGTATCAAATCATGACATTTACTATTCAAAATGTCCTTTACATTGGGCCCATGCTGGCACGGGCTATCTATGTTGCACTTTAAGCTTTTGATTTATTAAAATGTCTGTCACTTTTCAGATTAATTAATACTTAACTAAATACTTAACTAATTAGTATGAAAACAATTATTCTTTTGCTGTTTGAACCACAGTTTCACGTGTTTGAATCAACTTAGATTACTCCTTATGAAAGAAAGCAGGAAGAAAAGAAAGCCACTTAGGCTTTTGTATACTTGAGTGTGGCTTTTAGTATAATTTATAGTACCTGTGAGCTTGTAAAGTAAAATTTTAAATTCATAGCAAAATTTTACTATTCTTTCTGATAAAGAGACGAATTCTACCCTTTTGTCACCCACGCGTTACTCTCTAACTCCAAAAGGTTCCAAACGGGGAACAAAGCGATCAAAGAACATGGAAAAAGATTAAGTGTTGAGCGAAGGGTGAAAAAGGAAAGCTGAAAACTATAATACCGGTTGAGAAGGTGATAAATGAAAAGATCTCGCAATACTATTGAGAAGTTAAAAAACAGAATGAAGAAGTGCGGAAACAAAAGAAGATGAAGGGAATATATCATTAAAAAAACTGTGAATAAATTATTGCGATAGAATAGAAGAGATACACTTATGTTTGGCTGAAGATGACCAAAGCAAAGCTAATAAAAGTATTTGAGATCCTGTACACAACTGTGGAACGTTTAAACCACTTCAACTTATTTATTGCATCCTTTCCTTATATATATAAACTACTCTTATGATTGATTATGTGATTTAGTTATGAACTTAAGAATAGAAGTGACGATGTTTACTTATGCTTATGTGTGATAACTAACCGTGATTCAATCCTTTTTCCAATCTAATATTTTCATGAATGCTAATCCTTCACATTCTCTTACTTATGTAACAGGTCTCAGTATGTAACAGATCTCAGTCTTATGATCAAAGACGACAACAACTTAGACTACACCACAACTAGCCTCAACACAAGGCATTATCTTATTCAATTTTGAAATACTAGAAATGTTCTTCATGTTGGGCCAGTGCTGACACGGGCGGTAACCCCCAGTATCTATGAAAATGAAGAGATTAAATGCTATTCAAGATGCTTCAGCTGAACTTTTACGTCGTCCTACCTATTTCACCTAACCTAAGATGCTATCCACACAGGCATCTCTCCAAAAGCATTCTTATACAATATCCTTCATGAAGACACAATGCCACACAGGCATCTCTCCAAAAGCATTCTTATACAATATCCTTCATGAAGACACAATGCCTCTTTATCTCAAAAAGAACATATTTACTTCTTGCTATCCCTTCAAACTTTAAGCTTCAGTCTTTTTTAGGAACATGAAGTCATCCCAGAATGTGATACCTGAAGCCAATTGAACCAGTAAAGACCCGATATTCAGATATAGTTAACTTCTGACAAAGAAAAAACTCTGATTGATTTGGAGAAATACTGCTGCTTAGGTTGGTCCAATCATTATAAGATTCAGTGCATAGATCCTACAACAGAACACTGTGCTGAAAATCAAATAAGCTAGGCAGAGACAAAGAATATATATAGATAAGAATTTAAGTATGTTCCAAACAGTTACAGAAATGCAATAAAGTCCTAGTATTCAAACGGTAGCAAATAACGAAGTTCAAGACTTGCTAGTAACATTACCATGAAGAGTCCATGGATGAGCAGAACTGGATGACCCATTTCTCCTCTGACAATTGTTGAGCGAGATGACACACGTTGAAGTCCAAGGAGGAAACCATCCTTTGTCTTAGTCTACATGGATTCATTACACACCAAAAAAACAAAAATCAGTTGAATCAGCGACTAAAAGTGTCACACAAGGGCTATTATGATTGAATACAGCATAAAGTAAAAGAATATCATCTCAAGGAACACTATCTATATATTTCTATGTACCTCGACTGCATATTTTCATAGCTTTCACATAGGATATTTGAACTGAACTCCAGAAAGAAAAAAAAAATCCACAATTTGGATAAAACGAAATCATCAATAAATCAGCCATACATGTATCATCTCTAACTAAATCTCTTAGTTGAGGCACACAAACGATTCCAATGCTGAGATAAATCATTAGAAAAAAAAAATCAACAATTGGCTATATTTATTATAAAACGAAAAGCATCAATAAATCAGCCATAATGATCATCTCTAACTAAATCTCTTAGTTGAGGCACACAAACGATTCCAATGCTGAGATAAATCATTATACTGCAATTTTTAATCAGTAATTAACTTACCCAACGCTCCTTGTCTAAACACACATACATTGGAGATTTATGAGGAAAAAGATGTTAATGCTGAAGATTATCCGCATGTTATATATACATTAGACATGGATGGAGGCGATAGAAAGTATACCTGGTGCTCTGTGCAAGGGAAACCTGCAGATTGTATGAGGTGAGCGCATAGACCTCCTGTGACTTGAGGCTTTCGCCGGAGTTGTGGAACGGCGGTGAAATTACCGACAGAGAACAGGAGAAATATTAATAAGACCGGCAACTGCCCGAGGATGATTCATTTACTCCGGCGACTAAGAGATATGGAAGCATGGGGTTGTAAAGCAACGACAACAGAGGTGATGACTGAGGTAATCATGTCCTTTTTTATATCCCACACCAACTTGTTGTTGACTTCCCAATCCTAGCCCAAAATTTAAAAAATGTTTGTCACACCAAGAGGTTCAAAATGGTATCTGATAAGTGTGTTAATTATTAATTAAGAATAAAATGGAATTTGTAGTAAAAGTTGATGCCAAGTAAGCTTCACATTATGGCAAATTAATGACCAAAGTAAAATTATGGGAGAAAGGGTAAAAATTACCTCTCAACTTGGTTTATAGTTGCCATAAGTCATATGTGATCCCTTTAAATTATTTGCATAATTCACTTAGACATTTTAATTATACTAAGTACCTATTGATATTTTTATCTATTCAAAACGTATTTCTATTAGACATTTTTTTATAAGAAAAATAAAGTGTGTGTAATACACTTGTTGTGATGTGACAATATGATTAATTAAAAGATAACATGTGGCGTAGACCCAACAACTAACGGGGAAAAAAAAGAATATGTTAAAAAGAATGAAAATTGTTTCAAATGTTATGAAACTTATAGAATAAGAAGAAGAAAGTAGAGAGAAGGGAAGACTTATTATTTTCTTTGAGGGATGATTTTACAATGAAAAGAATCCTTCTATTTATAGGGGAAATCTAACTTGGTCCTCAAGTAGAACTCTTAATCATATCCTAAAAGAACTCCACATGATAGACATTTACAATACTACAAATACTTTATAACACTCACCTGAATGTCTAATTCATAAATGATGTGTCTCGTCAAAACTTACAAAAAAAACTTTAAGAAAGGAAAAACTCTAGTGAACGAAAAGAGTACATATATCTATTAATACGCATCTAAGTTGCCTCATTAAAAAACCTTACAAGGAAAATCCAGTGGGACAAAACCTCGTAAGGGAAAAAGAGTACCACGTGTATTAACTCCCCCCTAATGAGAACATCAATCCAGAGACTTGAATCTCCACATTCCAAGCTTGTGCACCATCTTCTTGAAAATTGCAGTTGGTGGAGACTTGGTGAACATATAGGGCAGCCACTTATCACTGAATGAATTTGGTGCAAATTTATACACAATTTCTTTTGGAGGTTCATTGGGTTCTAGAAAAGTTTTGGTGAAATGTGTTTTGTTCTATCTCCTTTTATGAATCATCCCTTAAGTTGTGTTATGCATGCTACATTATCTTCATATAAAGTGTTGGATACTTTATCACACTCCAAACCACATTTCTGTCTAATGAGATGTATCATAGACATTATCCACACACATTTTCTACTTGCTTCATGAATAGCTATTAACTCAACATGATTAGATGCAGTGGCTACGATTGAATGCTTTGTAGATTTCCAATATATAACAGTCCCACCATATCTAAACACATTGCCTGTTTAGGATCGAGTTTTGTGTGAATCAGATAAATATCATACATCAGCATAATCAAGAAGATTAGGGATACAATTATTTGAATAAAATAAGTTCATATCAGTTGTCCCTTTAAGATATCGCAAAATGTGTCTGATCTCATTTCCAATGTCTCCTAATCGGAACAGGACTATATCTTGCTAAACAAATTAAGTAAGCCCCCCCAAAAGCTTTAGATAGGTCTTAGTATCTTGTAGATACAAGATACATTAGTGCACCAATTGCCTAAGCATATGGTACTTCAGAACCAAGAAATTACATATCTTTTCTTGAGCGCGAAATTGTCCTTATTCAAAGTCAGTGAATGAACAACCATCGGAAGTACTTTTAATGGATGCGCTTGACATCCATACAAATTATTTTTGACACTTTTCCTGGTATCTGATTGATGAACTAAAATACCATTTGTAAAAAGTTCAATTTACAAACCAGACTTAATTTTGTCTTTCATAGATCTTTCATATCAAATTCATTCTTTCAAATAATCAATTGCCTTTTTTAAGCTCTATTGTAGTATCAATAAGATCATGTCATCAACATAAAATAGCAAGAGTTACAATAATTTTGATATTATTTTCTTGCTAAAGACATATGCAGACTAATTGATCATTTGTATAACATTCCTTAATTAATACTCAACAAGACGGTTATTACCCACATGCGTCTAGATTGCTTCAAAAACATTATAATGATCTTTGCAATTAATTGATACTTTCTCGAGATTTTGAAATTACATTGATTTAGGCATTGACAAATCCTTCAGGGAATTTTCATGTATTCTCAATATCAAATGGATTCCATAAAGGTAGGTTGTAACCACATCCATCAAAATACATTACAAGTTGCTCATGGACTAGAAACGATCTGAGCGAACGCAAGTTATACATCCATAATCGAGTGAGTATGTCTATCATAATCAACACAGGCCTTTGTGAAAATTTTGCTGCCACAAGGCGGTGCTTATCCTTTGTAATTTTATTTTTCTCATTTTTTTCAGACAAAAATCTAGTTTGAGTTGCAACCAACAAAATTTAATATCATAAGTGTTTGAACTATGGGTCCAAAAATTTCACGGCTTGGCAAAGTGTGAAATTAACTCTATTGAATTGTTTATAGTCATTTTGGCCAACATTCTTTGTCAACATTCTATAAACATATTGAGGTTCAATATTCCATTATGCTTGCATGATATTTTTGCAACATTATATACAAAGACATAATCTACAAAATTTATGATCGATTCAGATTAGTTTCACATCTCTTAAATTTATGGATATAGTTCATTTATTCCTTGAGTTTCAAGTTCATTGACTTCTTTCATGAATATCAGATTATTCATATTTTTGACTTCTATATGAGATTCTTTTTCAAAGTGTCATCTTCGCCATTTAATCTGTTTTTGCAATTAATCTTTCTTTTTCTAGGATTTTGAGCCTTAGAAACCCAATGGTCTACAGCTTTAGGCGTGCTTTGAATCATTGGCTATGACACTATTAGATGGTATATAGGGACATCAATTCCAAATGGGGACATTCTCTACAGAAAATCTGTGTGTGATTTAGTAATCCTTTTCAAATCTGTAAATGCGTCGGAATTGATTGCAGGTTTTTCTGTTGATGAATAATCTTTTGTATTTCTTGCTCACAAATAGTAGAAGAATATGGATCAAGATGAGACCATGATTAAATTTTTCATAAAATTTCCGTTGTTTTATTTCACTATTCTCGCCCCTAATTTTGGAAAAAAAAATGTCCTCCATCACCGACAACTGCAAATGAAGCAGGTGTAAGTAAGTAGGTAAACATGTCTCCAGTCAAATAGTTTAAGATAGCAATAATAGAGGGTGATTCAAACCCAACGTATATTCCTAACCTTTTTGAGGGTCCATCTTGAGTGCGATTGGTGGTGCCACAGGCACATGTACAAACCAACATCCAAAGTTCTAGATGTTGATATATTAGGTTCTTAACCCCTAACCATTGAATGGAGAAACCTTATGATAATTTGTCGGTATGATACGACGAATAAGTGTGCGTATACAAAATTACAGTCCTCACACAGTATTGGGCAACTTATTTTTCATCAAGCAATGGTATTGCTATTAATTGAAAAATTTAATTAATGGGAAGCTCAGCGAGAGGACCATCTGAGTATGAACATGCAGAAAAGAGCTTGTTCAACTTTTACCCAATTGATAAACAATAATCATTAAATGATTGTGATAAAAACTCTGCAACATTATTAACACGAATAGACTTAATCTGATTATTAAGAAAGTGTGACCTTAATCTTATTATTTTTGTCAATAATTTTGTGAATGCCAAGTTACGAGATGACAATAGGCACATATGAGACCATCTAGAAGAAGCATAAGCATGAAGTATCTAAATAACCCACTAGGTGGGTAAATAGGTCCACAAATATCCCATGTATACGTTCCAAGAACGCAGGGGACTCAATCTCAACTTTCATTGGTGATGGTGATGTCTCCAATAACTAGACTTGATAAAAGCAAGTAGAATCTCCTTAGTAACAAGGAGAAATTCACTATTTAAAAGAAACTTTTTAGTACTTTAATGGAGTGTCCCATTCGAATTGATAATACTCATCATTATAGAATCCAAGATGCCAGATGATCATGCCCAAAGTATTGAAATCGTTAACTTCGTTATTCACTATAAAGTGTGCCTCCATGCATACTTTTTGTCCAATTCAAGACAAGATGCTTCTAAAGCAGAAACTTTTCTATAACACATGTCTGCCTAAAGACATTCTTGGGTGTGATACCAATATATTAGATTCATTTCATCCATTGCTTTGGAATGATAACCCATTTTTGACGGATGATCTTTTAAAAATCAACAAGTTTCTTGAGATTTCGGAGAAGAGAAGGAGAAAAAAAAATATTTATGATGAGTGTAGTTTCCTGGGGAAAAAATTTACAATGACTCTTCCAAAGCCGTCAATCATATTAGTACTATCGAAAATTGTAGTAACATTTATTTTGACCATACTCAAATGAGAAAAATATTTCTTATTTTTTTGAATATCATAAGTTTTTGTTCTAAAATCAATCAAGCAAATGTATTCATATTTGATATTATATTTTTAGAATTATCCATATCTTCACATGAAATTTTTATGACATACACAAAATAAACATATACTAAATATTAGTGTTGTCAAAAGGTTACAATATAATCAATGTAATAAACTAATAATTATATATTAGAAGTTGAGTCTTAATTTATTGCTTCCTTTAAGTCAATAATGATTTGTTAGGAAAAAATAAAAATCATTATTTAATCCTATTTGATAACAAAATGTATGTTTTTAGCATTATATCAAGTTAAAGACCTAATATAATACAAACACATGATAAAGTTTAGCATTTGACTAACACTATCATATTATAATCATATAAATAAATCAATGAAAAATATATATTATCTAATTAAGATGGAACAAACTAATGAACTACAAGAATATTACTAAACTAATTTAAAATACAATACTGATGTAAACAATTATCATTACATGAAATTTACTAATAACTACTATCATAAAAAAATCAATCTTCCATGTTCACAGAACCATCATCAATTAAGTGATCTATCTTTCCTTCAGGATGTGCGAGGATCTGCTACATCCAAGTGCGTGATGTCAACTTGATTTTTAGAGACAAAATTTGCTTCAAGATTTTTCTTTTTTTTCTTTAGCCTTTTCCACGCCTAGCATGGTGGGCGTACACCTCATTCAACAGGAAGTGGGTTTAGATCTAGTAAGTCATTTCTCATGATTTTTCATTAATTAATCATTATTTTACTTAGTCACAAGAAGTTGAGAAATTAGTTCAGAATACTTTTTGAAACCTTTCTCTCGATATTGTTGTTGCAAGAGCACATTTGAGGCATGAAAAGTAGAGAACGTCTTTTCCATCATATCAATCTTACTAACCGTTTCTCCACATAATTTCAATTGAGAAGTGATTCTGAACATGACAGAATTATACTCATGTATAGACTTAAAGTCTTGTAGCCTTAGATGCATCCAATCATATCGTGACTTTGGAGATATGACCATCTTCAAGTGGTCATATATTTCTTTTAGGTTTTTTCATAAAACAAGTGGATCCTTAACTATGAGATATTCGATTTTCAGAATCTCGTCAAGATGATGACGCAAGAATTTCAATTGCCCGTGCACAAGTTTACTTTGGTGCTCTATTTTCTTGGTGTCTCCAAGACCCATTGCATCAGAGTTGATTTCAATGAAAGGTAGTTCCTGCCCGATCTAT
This sequence comes from Solanum habrochaites, assembly GCA_027704765.1. Classification (NCBI taxonomy): domain Eukaryota; kingdom Viridiplantae; phylum Streptophyta; class Magnoliopsida; order Solanales; family Solanaceae; genus Solanum; species Solanum habrochaites. The sequence continues at coordinate 22,893,400 of JAKWJA010002499.1, read as the reverse complement.
GAAGAACAATGAACTCTAGTTTCGTAAGATATACCATTACATTAGAAACAAAAGAATAAATAATACCTTATTAATTCTTCAAACCTAACCTTCACTCTTTGAGAAAGTAGAGTCTCGTGCTGATAATGTGCTATGAAACTATAGAATAAGAAGAAGAAAGTAGAGAGAAGAGAAGACTTATTATTTCTCTTGAGGGATGATTTTACAATGAAGAGAACCCCACTATTTATAGGAGAAATCTAACTTGGTCCCCAAGTAGAACTCTTAACCATATAATAAAAGGACTGCACATGATAGACATTCACTATAATACGAATACTTTATAACAACAAATAAATTTTCCATTTTTTTTTATAAAAATAAAATAAATGAGAAGTCCAACCCTACCACATTCTCATTTCTTCTTCATATTCTTCCTAGCAAGATTTTCTTTCTCAAAGGACAAAATTCTATTCTTTGTTAATTGCTTACATAATATTTTTTATTCCTAATAAGTGAGAGGTATATTCAAAGAGATTGATACAAGAGTGATAAAGAAAGACCATCTATCAATCATCTTTCGAACGATAACAAAGAGAAAGTGAGAGGACCTAAATTTATTTCATTGGATCATTCTGATATTATAATTGATAATTTTAGTGGGCTTATATTTTTCGTTGAAGGGTAATAATTGTTCGAAGGTGACTGAGATGGACGTCGATCGACTAACTTTTTTTAGTCTGATATTCTTTCTTCTTTTCTCCTCCAAATTTAATTAGCTGATTCAATTTTTATTTTTAATAAATATTAAAAAAAATAGAATAGAAAAAGAAAAGAAACAAAAATGAGTGTGGTGGTCTTCATGGAAAAGACGACTTAAAGGGGTGGGGTGGGGTCACTCTCTCTCTTTTAAGAATTTAGTATTGCTTTTAAATATATATTTGTTTAAACGTAAAAGGACATAAAATACACTCAAATTATTGTAAATTATACAAAACTATCCTCCATCTACTTATTGACTCCAAAATACCCTTTTGACCCACTTATTGACTCCAAAATACTCTTGTCATCCACCTTTGGGTTCAAAATTGACCACTTATTTAACAGTTTTAAATTTAAACTATTTAAATATTTTTAAAAATACTTGGCGCTCAACTATTTTTGATATAATTTAATTTATTAATATCATTTATAAATCAACCCATTACCCACCCATTATTAATTAAGCCCCACCCAATTAATATACCATTTCTAATATCAAAATCGCCCTAAACACTCACAACAAAATTATTGATTCCTAAAAATGACATTCAAAATTATTTGAGTCTGAATTGAAGCCCCAATTATATTTAGGTTGAGCCGCTTATTTAGGAGTACACGTTCAATAGGATTCTATTTCACGTTGAATTCAAAATTTATGATTAAATAGTAAAGAAGTAGCACCTCTCGAATTAATTTATTACTTCTTTTAATATTATTTTATAAATATTTATTATTTGATTTAAATATTAAAACTTTAATATATATGTTTTTTTAAAAATTATCTATTTTTAAGTAACATCACATAATTGAGGCGAGCATGAATAATTAAGATGAACGTAGTCTAGACTTTTTAAGTTTGTCAGCAATGTTATTTCTAGCACTTGAATTATGTTTTGATGAGGACTTGATTGTTGTAAAGTTCTTTTATAAACATTTAACCTCAAATTTTGTAGTGGAGGCACTCATTGGTAGCCGCTTTCCTGCTTGTGAATTTTAGTAATGGGGCGGGTTGGGTTTACTAATTGGGGTGGTTATTTAATATTAATGGGTGGGTAGTAGATTGGTTAATTACATTATATTAATAAGTTAAATTATAACAAATAGTTGAGCGTCGCGTACTAAAAATATATTTAAACAATTTTATTTAAAATCATTAAATAAGTGGTTAATTTTGAACCCAAAAGTAGATGTGAAGGGTATTTTGGAGTCAATAGGTGGATGAAGGATAATTTTGTACCATTTTTTATACTTCAAGGGTATTTGAGGCCTTTTTCTGTTGTTTAAATTAAATTATTTAAATGTCAAGTGACACTTAAAGAAGAAAAAGTATGAAGTTTTTTTTTGGAAAGAATAAAAATAAAACATTATTTAAGTATTTTCATGCAATCAGGGAAGTGTAATACACTTCTTTTGCCACATCAACATTTTGTGTTTAATAGATATATTTTTTGAACAATTCATGTATTCAACAAGTAATAGTTATAGTTGAAGTGTCTAAGTGAAATATGTGGACAACTTCAAGGGGTTATAGATGACAACCTATATATAGTTTGACTTTACACTCGCCGTTAAAATGAAGTTAATCCCTCATCATTTGACGGAATACCAAAAATTGAACCAATTTATCCTTTTTTTTAAAAAATATTATATTTCGTATTTTTAGCCGAATTCCCCTGCCCCTCTAGAGGATAACCCATTTCCCTTTTACTTGTCCTCTCAAATTTTCCATGTAACCCATTAATTTCTCCTCCATTGTTTTTCATAGACATACAAGGTCATTTCAAGGCAAACCTTCCGAACGTCATAGATGTTCTTGGACGTTTTATCTCCAAACTCAAGGAAACTTGACACACTGCCTATATATACTATAGTAACTCAATTAAGGACACTTTAACCTCATTAATCACACATAAACACATAAAACCACATATGAGGAACATAGTTGACTTAGACATCGAACGTCTTAGACGTCCCTTTTTTAATGCATCTAAACACTTAGACACTGACTCGATACAATATAATAGACCTATTTAGGACCTTACATAATAATTAAAATCATGTTAGGCTCTACTTTACCTAAGTCATTTTCGGGGTCTTACATTCTCCCCCACTTGGACAACATTCGTCCTCGAATGATACTTGCCACTTTCCGAACACTTCCAAGAATAGAGATTCAACTAGCAGATAATGACCATACCATATATCACATAATCAAAAAGAAAACATCAATTTCACATAGTCAAAAGATTTACAACACAACAAGAAACTAGAAGACAATTTTATATCTCATCATGCTAGAAAAGCCACATGCTTCATTCCAAATAACAAAAACTCATTTTATATTCAATATCATACTCATATACATCAGCTATAACCATATTAAAATAATTTGAGACCAAAGAATCAATAATTCAAATTTCAAAAATTTTAATAGTTAACTGCCAGCACCCTTTACGGTGAATTTAGCAACAATTTCAAAAATGCACCTTTTAAGCAATTCACGATATAAACATGATAATATGCAAAGTAACACCATGTAAGCACATTTTACAACACAATCATGGCTTTATAAAATATAAAATGCAAGAAGTTAATGAAATTCAATTTCAACAAAACTCCTAAACATCATGCTCTACAACATGCTTCTATATCATTCTATCACATCTTCTAACCATATTCCCCACTTAGAAGGAACTTGTATTAGGAAAATAAAATACAAGGACTTCCTCATCATCATCATCATTCCATCCAGCTTTGAACCTCTTGCTCGGAGTGCATAGAAATGCTTATGATTGGAGATCCATCATTGGAGTATTAGGGCAATATGACTTACTCTTCGCTCGATCCACAATTATAGAGAAATCTCTCTCACCTATGATCATCCTTGCCACAACCATACCAACTACTAGCAGCGGCTAGACACTTCCCATAGTCCCTTTTTCCACAAGTGACACATGTAGTCTTTTGATTTTAAGAACAACCTCCTTTCTCATATTTCACCTTAGCACTCATAGGTTCTTCTTGAGTTTAAGACCTCTTCTTAACCATAGTTTTTCCTTGTTCACTAGAACCACCCCTTTTCAAGTTTATAGCCATCCTCTTAAGTTTAGACATACACCATGAGTCTAGATACAGTCATATCATCATGTAGCATTGCTGTATGTTACTGTTCCATAACTAAGTCAGCTACTCCCATCACAAAATGACTCATTTCATCCATTGGATTTTCCACAAGAGAGGGATCATATTTGTATATTTTAGAGAACATCAAAGAGTATTTGTAAACGCTCATATTGTCTTGATTGAGATTGATAAGCACTCCTCCACCTTAACTTCCTTCATATCACGGGGAAAATACATACAAAGAAAAACTTCCTTAAATTCTTCCCACTCAATCAGACCAGACTCCACCGGCTTATTGACTTTCCATTGTGTGTACAACAGCTAAGACACATCCTTCAATTGATATGAAGCCAACTACTCTTTATCCCTATATGTCACTCCCACAGCATGTATTATCTTGTACACCTCATCCATAAACACTTGGGGATCCTCTCCCACCTTAGAGCTAAGAAAGATAGGAGAATTCATCCTTACAAAATCACTCAACCGAGATGTCATAGTTCTCTCCACAACATCGCCGTAGGCCCCATACTCAAATTCACTTGAATAGTCACTGCTCGGGAGGATAAAGAAACAAAGCCTCCATAATATACCTATTACTCAATTCCGTGAAGTAATTTGATTGAAATGACTAAGGAAAGATGATGATGATGATGTAAAGGTGGTAATTTGACTTGATCTCTCTATATTTTGTATAATCGTTATAGATTTGTATTCATTGGTATGGTTAACTTTTGATGGCGGTGTTTATCTGCTGAATATAAGATTATCATGCCCTTGTCAGCATTATTATGTAAATTAAAGTAGATTCATGTTAAGACATATATGAAGGTAAAACATGAATAAAATTATGTGTAGTAATGTGATATTGTATAAGATTTAATGGCTTGTATGAACATGTGAATTGAAGTATGGTGTGATATAGGTGTGAATCTTGTATAATGTGAAGATATGAAATGAAGTACTCTAGTAATGCCTATGTGATCACGTATGAATGAATATGTTATGATTCTTCTTAAAGTGATGGTATATGATAAGGTTATATATGAAGGTGTTGATGTGGTCTCTTGTGTAGTAGATTTAGTGTCCCAACTTAGTACTCTAATGATATTGAATATGTCTTATGAGGAATGTTGTGTGTTGATTAGGTGGACCAAAGTCCCTCTTCTTGATGCATAAAAGATATGTGAATATGTAATCTCTTTACTTGGTAGGCTTAAGACCTTGTCTTGTACGTGTATGAATGAATAAAGATTGAAAGTCTAAGATTTGTAGACATATGATGGTTACCTTCTGAGTATTACTAATATAGAACCTTGAACATGTAAAGAAAGCCATGAATGTGAAACCTTGAATATGAAAGAAGGTTATGATATCCTTGAAAATGAAAGGTTTAATGGTATCCTTCTTGTGTGAATGATGGACTTAAGGATAGGTTAGGTCGAACGACATGAAATAATTTTTAAGAAAGTCATAAGAGTGAGCTATCTTTATATATCTTGAGTGTAAGCCCTCATGGATGCATTCTTTGTAGGGTATTATGAGCTGGTAGGACTAAGAAACTGTACATTCTCATAATCCTTTATGTAAATGAACTTACTCTATGAGAAAAAGGGCATAAAACCGATGTATATGCTTATGGTATTAGCGACATTTAAGAATCAAATACAATATAATGAAGCCATTGATATCCTAGAACTATTTCCCAACATGGGATGAGTCATAGTTCTACCTTTGGCAAGTAGAACACCTTCCACTGTGTGGGGTCTAATGACACCGGATTCTATATCAAGCTAGTATAGTCTATGTCGATTAATTACTACTCTCTTCATGTGGGATACATTCTAGTATTTGAGATGTTCTACAAAATTTAGGTAGTGGAATGAGACGCTATCTAGGCATGGCACGAGTAGGCTTTGAAGATGCTAAGATGTAGGTTCCCTAGATCTTTTCCAAGACCATCATGCGAATTCCTCTAAATGTATGGTTTTCTCTAAAAATGTATTTAATGAAAATTTGTCTTCTTAATAAGTATGTTTTATGTAAAGGGCACTTATATAGGATAGCTTTGAAGATTTCTTACGTAGGCTTGAAGGGGGTGTATGGGCGGTCTCTTCAAGTCTTACTTAGGTGAGTCTTAGTTAACCTTAGGTAGGCAGTCTAAATTTAGTAAAGGTTTATATTATTTGATATGGATTATGTGATATGTGATGAATTGGAATAAATCCACTTTCGGTAGTCTCGAGGATCATCTAGGTGTGTGTGAAGGGGTTGTATGGGCGACCGCTTCATATCTTACTTTGGTGTTTCTTAGGGTAACCTTTTGTAGGTGGTCTATGTTAATGTCATGCTATTGATATTATATGGATTATGTCTTATATGTGATTATCAAACTAATTTATGTTTCTTAAACTCCTTTTGTTTGTTTTTATTGAAATGGCATGAAAGCATGTTCTATACTAGACATCCCTTTTTCATGCTTTTTTTTATGACTTCAATACTTAGTGAATTCAATATGCTAACCCCTTCCTTTACACTTTTGACTAAAGTGTAGGGAATTGGAAGTTTTGATATGGAATTGATGCTAAATAGGTTTCTACAGGTTAGAGATGAAATATAGGTGTGTCCTAGAAGATTCAAGGACAAAACCCACATGTTCCTTTATGTCTTAGTCTTTATTTTATGTCTTGTATAGGCTTAGTAAAAAATATCATACAGTCAAATAATTAGATGGTTTAATGAGATATTGTAAAGGTTAAATGTTTTAAAAGTCCTCAACTTGTGTATTAATGAATATGTTCTTCGTGTGAAGAAATTTTCAATTCTTACATATTTTGGAGTATATTGTGCAATGAGTAGTACAAGTGGATTGTGTGAGACTTCTCGGAGCCTCATATTCTGTGAGGGGACTTGAAGATGACATTTCATCTAGGGTATACCCTCAGGTAGTTACAGTTGCACACGAGGTTAACTTGTAGAATCATGATCGAGGATTATGTATAATTTTATGGGTTGTTAGGTTTCTTGAATATGTTGCTGTTCATACCTAGAATTTTCCCTATTTTTCCAATTGACTAGAATTTTTGAATAAAATAAATGAAATTAGTCAAAAAATATTTGATAGTGAACCAAATTTCTATTATACCTCTTTGTGACCACCTTGTGAAAGTCTTAACCTAACTTTACACCATTGGCACCATTTGAGGCTAACCTTTTCTTTTGATGAAACTAGAACATATTCGGCACTTTCCTACCCAACCTTAAACATTTTTAAAACCTTGGGTCCATATAATCTTAGACTTCTTTTGAGTCGAAGTGGTCAAAAAAGAGGCAATTGAAGAGAATCCCTCAACAAACCTTCTACAATTACAAACTAAACCAAGAAAACTCTTATATCCGAAGGGGTTAGATGTCTAGGAAATTTTGGGTACATCCGTCTTCATAGAATCTATCTAAATTCTCTTAATTGAAACAATGTGATTGACAAAATCAATAGACCTTAGACAAAATCACACTTGCTAAACTTTGCATAGAGTTGTTGGTCATTAAGAATCTGGAACGACAATCTTCAAATAATCAATATTCTAATTCTCACTTCTAAAATAGATAAATATATTATCAATGTACACAATCTCAAGCATGTCAATGTTTAGGTTAAACACTCTATTCGTAAAATCAATAAATGTCACTAGAGCATTTGTCAATCCAAACGACATTACAAAAACTCATAATGACCATACTGAGATCGAAAATCCATTTTTGGTATTTTATCTTCCTTCACCCTCAATTGGTGTTAACCCAATCGAAGATCAATCTTAGAAAAGGCGCTCGCTCTTTAAAGTTGGTCAAAAAAGTAATCTATCCTTGGAAGAAAACACTTATTCTAAATGGTGTCTTGTTCAATCAAGAATAGTCAACATACATACGAAGAAAATAATCTCTTTTTCTAACAAACTAAATTGGAGACCCCTATGGAGAGATACTCATTCTGATGAAACCCTAATCTGATAAATCATACAATTTTTCTTTCAAATCTTTAAGATCTTCTAGAGACATACAGTAAGGAGGATAAGAAAAAGGGTGCGTATCTGGGAAAAGGTCAATAAGAAAATCTATTTCCCTATTGCAAGGAATACTAGGTAAATCATTTCAGAATACTTTAGAAGCTAATTAAAAATGGGGATAGACTTAACATAAGATGTTTCAGAATCTACATCTCTCACTCTAACGAGATGGTAATCCAACCCTAGAAATCATCGTCTAAATTTAAGACAAGAGATAAACTAACCGTTAGGTAGAGAATTTCCCCCTTTCCACGCCAAGACAAACTTATTTGTCAGATGAAACATGGCTACAGGAGTTCTAAAATTGATAGAGCATAACATAAGTGCAACAAATCCATACGAAGGATCATCAAAATCTAGCATATCAACCTCTACCAAGCGAACAAGAGTAACTTTACGGGGTACTTACTATAGACCCTTTTAACCATAACAGAATCACCTAGTGGGGTGAAGACATAAAAGGATATAACAAAACATGCGGAAGAACATCAAACGTCATACACACATATGGCATCTCACAAAAATAAACGTCATCACGGAGATCAAGTAAAGCATAAACTTCAAGTTGGAAAACATTAAAATCAATGTTTACCACATCGGGAGATTCAAGTTTGTTTACATTAGGATCATTGGGACCCGAACCACTAGAAGGAGATTTATTTTCCTATCTTTATTTATTTGTAGACATTGGGTAATATCATATCTTATGAACATTTTTACTGCAGCTAAAGAAACCATCCATTTTGCGAGGCACCTACCCTCGTGCTTCATTCCATACCGAACACAAATAGTGTAACGACCCTCAAATTGAAATAGGATTAACTATAGCCTCACATGATTTTATGAGTTAATAACTTGTCAAAATAATGAAGAATAATATTTGAATTTAGTTTTAAAGAGTTTTTAAGTCAAACATCAAGGAAATAACAAGCATCCGATAACTAGTTTTTTATGTGTTGGTGTGTTCTAGTATGTTAAAGTTTTATGTGCTCTTTGGAGTCTAAAATCAGTGGAGGTTACGCTATTGTCTAAATAATTGTGTTTATGGTTGAAACTTTTTTCTACGATTCCCCAAGGACCACCCTAAGGGTCCTTGAGGAGGACCCAAACATTAGCCAAGAATGTTGTCCGGGTAGCGTGACCAGAACCTAGGGGGAGCCAGTCAGCATAGCGGACTTGCTCCATGCATGATGAGAAAAGGGGATGCATTGCCGACCTGGTCTACGAACATTCTGCATTCAAATTTAATTTCCATAATTTCCATGGAATGCCTCCGCGTAGAGGACTGGTTCCGCTATGATGGTGTCATCAATAAAAGTAGAGTTTGTCTTTATTTAAAGTTTCAACTAGTTTAGAAGTTTTCGGGTAAATTTGGAGTTTAATATAAACAATAATTATACCTATTTTTTGGGTATTTTAAGTTGGTTAAAACTCCTAAACCTAGAATAAGGCTTCATTTTTTAAATTAACCTTTCCTCTAAAAAATAGATTCTCTCTAGAATACATTGAAGACATTGATGAAGCTCAAACTTGAGATGAGTTTTCAAATAATTTCTTACTCAATTTTAGTGGGTCTTCAATCAATAAGGTATGGTGTCTCTTGATCATTGATCATCCTTTTTTTCTCAAGTCCAAAGGTTTTTAAAAAGTGTATCAAAGATGAGTTTTCAAATAATTTCTTGCTCAATTTTGTGGGAGTCTTCGTTCAATAAGGTATGGTGTCTCTTGATCATTGATCATCTTTTTTTTCAAGTCCAAAGGTTTTTAAAAAGGGTTTCAAATATCAAACTTCCTAATTTCAAATCTAAACATGGTTTCCTTATCAAAATGAGTTCTAAGTCATGATAATGATGAATTAACATTGAATTATGGATTGTAAGATGATTTTTGATTAAATTCTTGCAAGAACCCATGATCCTCTTAATTCTCAATTTGTCCAATAAGTGGGTCTTAATGATAATGATTTCATCTTAATAAATTGTATTTGAATTGAATTGTTTTGTTAGATTTTTTTGTTATGTATATCTATTGATTATGAATTGTTGAGGATTGATCTATCATGATCATGTCTTTAAGATTTGTTATGTTGACCTAACTTCTACTCTATACTATGTGAATTGATGTTGTATGGTTTGACACTTATGGTTTAGGTGGTTAATTTGTGTATATCATGTTGTGATTCATGGACTTGAAAGAAATATATGTCATGTAAATCATAGATATGATGCATATGTGTATGAAGGTGTTCCATGAAGGTCATTTAGGTAGTCCTCAATGTTAGCATGATGTTTAAGGAGTGTGGATGATGTGAAGTATGATGTGAATTATAATGTTATGGCTATGGTATGCTCTACATGTTGGGTTGTGTTAGAATCTATTTTGGAATAACCCTTACCCATAGGACCCTTATACGAATGTATGATCTTATAGATGCTATGAATGACCTACTTGAATGATGATTGTATCAATGTCTATTATGATGAAGGTTGGGTCTGTGATATAAAATCCTTAGATATGTGAAGTGTGCATGACTTGGGATATTATGAATGTGTTGTGACCCCTTTTAAAGGGATGCTCCAATCATGATGATGTTTTTGTTAATCTTCTATTGTTTGGACAATTATGTACACAGATACACCCCATTCATGAATATGAATATTTATATTATAATGGTTTCATATGCACCTTTATATGTATATAATGCTTGAAAAGTACATGACTAGAAGATTATGATTATGTCATGTATAAATTTCTCATATGTGAAATCCTTTCTCGCATATACACACACACACATAAATAAATAAAGCTAGTGATAATATTGTGAAGGTGAGTCTCTTGAAAGGTTTCCTCAATAGTTCTTTAAACTATATCTATATTGTGAATGTTATGATTAAGTGAAAGACTATTGTAACATGATGTTGGTTCTATAATAAAAGGACATTCTCATCTTAGAAACCTTTGAGATAATTATATAGGAGGTATTAAGACCTTAACGCCTACGTTGTGAATTAATAATAAGTAAAGTCTTAACGATGTTTAAAAAGGGATTTTGAGCTTAGCACCGAGTGAACATGAAATTGAGATGTTGCTTAACAAAGGAAGGAAGGTTCAAACTGTGATGTCTCATGAGATGGAAACCTTCACGTTAAGCATGTCTGGGTTTCTATTACCAATCTCCTTGTTCCTTAACTATGGGCTCACATATGATGATGGCTTAGTGGATCAACTTGGATAGCTAGTATGAATGGTTCTACCTTAGGCAAGTAGAATCCTCTATTTTTAGTATAGGAGTATAACAGAGGATTCCATAGTATCTCCTATGGTCTATGTCATTTATGGTGATATCTCCCGAATGCTTAAGAAATATAATAAGATGAGAATACGAACTCTAATCATAACTTCTTGAGGATTTTTCTTAATATGAGTGAGGGAATGGGACTTCACACATACATTGAACAAGTGGACTTTAAGGAGTTTAGGATTAGGTTCTTATATGTAATAAGGACTATGGTTTATGTATATTAATATGAATGCATGTTAAGGTCAACTTTTACTTGTGTAAAGACATGAATAATGATTATTCATGTGAATTACACTGATGAATTCTTTATAGGTTTGCTTAGTATACGTGGTAAGTATGGGACTTTATGTGTACATTGCACGAGTGAACTCATGAAGGGGTTGTGAGGGTAGTTTACCTATATATGGGCTATATGTATTATGACAAATAAGTAATGAATGAATGAGTTTTTTTATGATGTTAGTGAAGTTTGAATGGTCTTTTGTCTATTGATTAAATGAAGATGTTATGACTTGATGAATGTGATGTTCTTAGTCTAGTTTACTTCATAGGCACACTTGGTGAGCGTACTATTATGGAATACTACTTGCTAATTGCACTAGTGTGTCTCGGTGTTGTCTTAGGTGAGGTTTCTTATGTATGGTTTTTTCTTATGATGTACTTATGTCTTTATGAATATATGTGGTTGGATTTATGAATGTTGGATGAGACTTCACTTTAAGATAATCCTAAGGTGGTGATCTGGTATGGGGGTGTAAAACCTTGTCCATATGTTGCACTTGGGTCAACTAAGGTTACTAAGGATTAAGGGCTAAGGTAAAAAGGAAAGTGTGGTATTATATGAATTGGTTACAACCTAAGTGTTGTAATTGGCTTATGTGTTTATATGAATCATTTTTATCTGTATTATGATATATGTGATGTATATTATACCTACTGTGTCAATGTTTTTTACATTTTCTAAAATGATCATTTTGCGTTGTATTCAAATGAATTGTCCATTATAAAGCCTTACTTTTCATGGTCATCATACTTCGTGCATTCTTATACTTACACAATTTGTAAGACCCCAAAAATGACTTAGGTGAAATAGATTCTAACATGTTGATCATGATGCTCTAAGGTCATAAATAGGTCTATTATATTTTATTGAGGCAGTGTCTAAGAGTTTAGTGCATTGGAAGTCAAACGTCAAGGGACGACTAAGTTGTTCAATGACTAAGTTACCTATTTATCTTATATGTTGTTTTATGTGTTTATGTGTAATTCATGAGGTTATAGGGTCCTTGTATGAGTTACTATAATATATATAGGCAGTGTGCCAAGTTTCCTAGAGTTTGGAGGTAAAACGTCCAAGAACGTTCATGATGTTCAAAAGGTTTGCCTTGAAATGACCTTGTGTGTCTAAGAATAATTCGTCTAGTTTTACGTGTTCGTTTTGGTGAAAAACTCATGTTAGAGGTGCTTAAATTGTATGATATCATGTTTGGGTTTGAAACGTCGTGGCAAACATCCCCAAGGACCTACCTAGGCTCCCTAAGGAAGGACCCAAGAGTGGTGTCAGGACTGTCCCAAGCAGCCCCAGACAATGGAGGCATCAACGGATCGTAGGACTATAGACGCCCCATCGTGGGTTCCGTTGGTAGGGACTTTTCCTAGAGTGGAGATGGAGCAAGGAAAAGCCTTAGTCCTAGACCACGGACCAACAGGATGGTCCGTAGGTCAAGGGACGGCGCGTAGGTTGGTGTCCATCGATGGAGTCTCTTTCTGCATGTAGTTCATTGCCAAGTAAAATTCCAAATAAGAGTATTGGCGGTTTATTTAGGGTCTTTTGGGTATTTCAAATGTGTTTATAAGCCTGAAACACTAAGAAGATTTCATTCTTTTAAATCAAAATCCCAAATTCCTTAGAATTCTCTCTAGGACTCAACTAAAGTCCAAACTCAAGGAAGGGCTTAAAGTGACTAATTTAGTGGAGATTCTTCATAAAAGTTAAGAATTAGCTTCATAATGGTATGGATATTTATCCTTGAAACTCTCTTCATCAAGGACCCCCAATTCTCAAGATGTTTTCTAAAGTTTTCAAGTTAAATTGTCCAATTTCATGATTCTACCATGGGTTCTTTCATTAATGATTTCTAAACATTGAATAATGATTTAATTGATATTGTATTGGTGATGTTCACCTCAATTACCTATGAACCCATGAATTGATGAACCCTAGGTTTTGACTATTTTATGAGTTACTTGATATTGATCTATTGTTGTTGAATTCTAGTGTAAATTTCTATGGGTTATCGAGTGATGTAATAATTGTATTCAATTGATAAGTAAGTTGTAATATATTGATAAATCTCTATTGAATTGACCTAGTGTCATTGATTATCATAGTTTCTACACTGAATTATTTTTCATGGCCATTCGTAAGGGCCTTATGGTGTTGAATGGATGATTTAGCATCGAATTGAAGTGTTGAGGAAGTTGTGGTGGTAAACTGACCTATTTACATTATTTTAATGTTATTTAACTTTAATCATGTTGTAATTGGTAGGGTCCACTTATGGTGGCGGTGTTATGTGCTTTACTTGCAATTGACGTGGCCTTGTTGGCGTCAAGTTATGCAATATTTTAATCATGGCTTGTCAGCACTACTTGAAGTTATTTGGATATTTGTTTAGTCGATTATGTGAAGTATGATGATAAATATCTACATTTTAAAAAATGTGGAAGTATATGTGTTCTATTGATGTTAAGTAGGTTATCATGTTACTATGACTATGTGCTTACATTTGTAGTCTTAGAATAGATACATGATTGTTCCTACTTTACTATATGAGTTATGATGGTTATATTTATGGTGATATAGTAATATATCGGATGACATTAAGAAGATAAGGGTCATTCTTAAGTGCTTAGAAGAATGATATGCTATATGTGATTACGGAAAAGAATGTCTTGTCTTTTTTGGTTGACTTGTGTCCCTTACTTTGTATATGTATAAATGATATGAGATTATGATATGTATTTACTAGGTAGGCCTAATTCACCCTTGACATGTATTAATGAAATATATGTGAGACCTTAAAGGTTGTTAAGAAGGTCATGTACGTGGTAAAGGTTATGTTTTGAATGTTGAAGTCGAGAGTCGTAACTGTATGCTTCATGTAAAGAAATGGCAGATTAAGGTTAATTGGCTTGAATGACATCATATTAATCGTTAGGAAAGTCATAATGAGCTATCTTAGTCGTCATTGGAAGGTAGTCCTAGTGTACCTCTTTGGTAGGGTGAATGTGATTGGGTTATGAACTAGATAAGGAACCCTCTTCAAGTGATCCTTTATTGTCAATTAATCAATAAGAAACCAAGAAAAATTCCGAGTGATTATGTCATGGGGTGCAGAAAATTACTGAGAATGAGGGACTAGAGATACATGTGCCTTACTAGAGATGAGACTAGAGGCATAAAAGCAACTTGCATATTCCTTAACAATTTGCCCAAATAGTATCTGTCCTAGTTCGACCTGGCAGAGTAGAACACTCCACGAGAGGTATGTTATCAACTACAGAGATTCGCATGTGTTAGATATCATGGTCTATGTATTTTATTTCCTATTCTCATCATGTGGGATACTTACTAGCATTATAGAAGTTCTATGAAGTTTAGGTAGTGGTATAGGACACTATCTACACATTGCACAATAGGCTTTGAGACGATAGTTGGAGTCCCTAGGTCTTGTCTATGACAATTAATTGAATGTTCTTTATATGATGTATGAGTCTTAATGAACTAATGAACTAAGATTATGTTATGAAGTATGTAAATGGAATAAGTACCTATATATAGTAGTTAAGGGTTGTCTAGTTAAGGTGTGAAGGGGGCATAGGAATGGTTACTTCGTATCTTACGTAGATGAGTCCTAAGAATGACTATAGTTAGGGAAGATGTTGATTATGTGGAAATGATCCGAACTTAGGGAGTCTTAAGGATTATTTAGGTAGTCTTGAAGAGGTCAATCATGGATGTTATCTTCTTGATCTACTTAAGTAAGTCTTTTTGATTGCCTTTGATGTGGAAATATCATAGTATCTATATGTTGATACATTTGGTAAGAATGATTCTATCCTAGGCAGTCTAAAGGATCTCTTGAGTGTGTGTGTAAGGGTTTGTATGGGTGGTCGCTTCACAACTCACTCAAGTGAAACTTAGAGTCACCTTTGGTAGGAGAATCTTACGTTGATGCTTTGATGCCTTGAAGTGTTTATGTGACTCATTATATGTGTTCTTGAGGGTCATTTATGTATGCTTAGGAAGGTTGTATGGGTGGTCTCTTTTTATGTGACTTAAGTGAATCGTAGGATAAATTTGAGTGGGATAATCATATGCTATAAGGTGTCTTAATTCAATCGACTCATGGAAAGTGATTCTTAAAACTGTGACATTTAGTTTTAATGTTTCCTTATGTGATTCTAAGTTGATAAAGGTTGTTCTTCTTATTATATTATGATATTTTAAATAAAAGATGCCTATTTTCAATAAATGTCCATTTTCATGATTTTTATGCATAATGTCCTACTTATTATATGTGGTTGTACTAACTACATGCTTTTATATATCTATATAGTCATTGGTAGGTGAGGAGCATTTGGGAAGCGAAGACTTGGATCGTAGCATCTTTCAAGAGAAGTCGAACTATGTTCTGATTTGACTCGAGGGCATATATGTCTTTTACGTTTTCATTGAAGTATTGTAATAGACTAAGTATTTCTGTATTTTGAAGTATGGACCGTGTCCCATGTATTCTTGTGTCTTAAGATGATAAGATAAAGACTTAGTATTTGCTATTTGGTTCATATGAAAGAGTTTTTAAAGACTATGATATGTTTTGTGAAAAGATTTAATTCTGCATGACTTTCCACTGATGAATGATATGTAAGGGCTTGTACAAGACCTCTGAGAGGTCACGTATGCCAGTTGCAATCCGATATCCCCCTAAACTTATAGGTTGTCATTTCGGGATGTGACAAGTTTGGTATCAGAGCATAGGTTTGTGAAACTAGTATTTGGAATTGAAAATTCTCATCAAGTCATGTCTAGTAGAGTCTTGACTATTGGTGTGAGTCGCAACACATGTATGGACGAGAAGCTATAAGACGATAGATTTTCTTTCTTTTGTACTCCCATGTTGTGCCGTAGGGTAAAACTTATGAATACTCTTTTCTTATGGTTTTCCTTGTGTTTCTAGGAAGATGAATACGAGGAGTACACCGGCTAAGAGAGTTGAGAAGAATGAGGTGCAAGAGGAGATTCCTCCTCAAGTTGAGGAAGTTGAGAAAATTTCTTAAGGTGAACAAGGTGATCAAGTACCTAATGTGGGAGGAGGTGATGATCCCCCAAAGGCTCTTATAAATACCCATCATAATAATTCCAAACAAAGGATCCAACAATGTACAATATTAATATATGAAGGCAGCCTATGTATAATTCTAGCATGATCGACACTTAAATTAATAGCCCAAAAATTTTTACAAATGAATACACCACTATCAAGCCATAATCACTTCACCCACAATATAGTCAAATTTAGAGATTTGAGAAAGTCAAGCTTCATTGAGATTTTCATCGGAAAACAAAAATGATACATCACTAATATCATATCTTAACATTTGAAAATCAAGCCTTAAATGAAGAGATCTCATGCCTTATTAGAATTCAATACAAAGAAACTTGGAGAAGAAATCCGTTAAAATCCATCATCCAAGCTCCAACTTGACCTTGAGCTTTCATGGAGGTTTTTGGAGAAAACTTTCTCGGGGAAGGATTTTGATTTAGGTTCTAGGGTCTAAATTAGATTTTAATGACTTAAATACTCTAAAAATATCCAAATACACCTAAAACAACCGTCCTCATAATTTATAAGACTTGCGGTGAATTTCCCAAAACACCCCAAGCTTGGCAGCAAATTGCAGACAATGCAGGTGCCTATTGAAGCCCACCCAATGATGGACCGTCGTCTGACTAGCGCCCCATCAAAGAGGTCCGTTGTTTGGCTCTTCAACTCAAAACACTGCAGGTGTTGGAGACCTTGCGTTCTCAATCAACACCCATGATTGACGTACCATCGTTCGATTGACTGGCCTTCCCTTGGGGCCGTCATTTGGACACTACCTTGCAGCTTTGCCCCTTTGAGTTGGGGTCCTTCAATAGGGACCCTTGTGGGTCATATATGGAGTCTTATCCAGACTTTAAACATATAAATATGATAATCTAGGTCTTAGGAACATATCTAATCAATTTTAACTATAATGAACTCGTAAAACATGCAAAGGCACACTAGAGCTAGCAAGTACGTCCAAATGCTAGCTATCGAACATCATGGACGTTCTTGTAAATTTGACATACAAACTCAACATACTGACTCAAACAATACAATTAACCACTTTAAGACCTTATAACTCATGACACGCATATAAGATCATAGGTGACTAGTCGTCAAACGCCTTTGTCGTTCCTTGACATTAGACTTCAAATTTACCTGGATTGACTTCAAAACTCATAAACAAATCAACTAAACTATTTAATAACCCTTATATCACTAGTGAACCTCTAGATAATACTTTTTAATTTTATGGTCACTACATTCTCCTCCACTTGAAAACATTCGTCTTCGAATGACACTTAAAAACTTAAAGGGAGAACAACCAAAGCAAACAAGCCAATTTCAAGCATACCAAATTATAAACAAAACACATAGCTAGGAGGAACATCACTCCACATAAAATACATCAAACAATTTCATGCAATTGAAGCAAATAGAACTACATCTATCAAGTCCTTATGCATCATTCTTTAGCATTTCTCGTGTTATTGGAGGAACTTCTTTATCCAAGTTACATCATGACCATTTAGATATCATATATCACATCATGAATTTTACATAGCTAGGAGGAACATCACTCCACATAAAATACATCAAACAATTTCATGCAATTGAAGCAAATAGAACTACATTTATCAAGTCCTTATGCATCATTCTTTAGCATTTCTCGTGTTATTGGAGGAACTTCTTTATCCAAGTTACATCATGACCATTTAGATATCATATATCACATCATGAATTTTATTATCAAGGCAAAATTATGCAACATTTTCAATAAGGAATATTTAAGAAGTTTTCACATAAAGGCTCAACATGCAACTTCTAAATAACACATTAGGCATGCAAAAAAAAATAATCTCATATAACAATTAAGACATGATCATTATTGAACCTCATGAAACAAATAGTCAGCCTACACTAGAGATGCACATGAACATGAGGAAATATCACACATGAAGCTCACTTTCTCATTTAACAAGAATTCAAATAAAACATGCATATCATATGAGAATATTTCGAAACTCATTTTTTCACAAAAGACTCCAATATAAACCAAGATGCTAGGAACTCTTGGTTTTAGGCTTGAATAAATATATAACGCAAAGATAAGGATATCTCACTCCCCACAACATTATTTTACCATATTCCCCCACTTAGGAGAAACCCAATCAAAGGTTAACATAATCATACTATAAGTAACTCCCTGAAGGAACCCTTAAACTTTACTAAAACCATTTCTCGAACACTTAAACATACTAGACTTCTTGAACAACAACATCAAGTTTAGCTCATTAAAACTTATGACTTTCAAAAGTATAACCATCTAGATAAATAACCCCCTACTAGGACAATCTCACCTTTTCTCTTTCAAACATCATCTCCTTCCCTACTAAAGTCGGATCTAAACAACATCAAACCATCTCAAATATCAATCCTTCCCATTTCTAATTTTACTATACATCATTTCTTTCAACCCACCTCAAACACCTCTTATTCAATCTGTGTTCTATCAACAATACTCATTTTCACAAGGTAACTCAACCATCCTAAGGTCATCAACATAACCTTCTATATCCCATCTAGAAAATCACACCCAACTTTTTCTCTCCCTCAACCTTCACTCCTCAAAGGACACAATATAAGGACCATCACATAAAGAACAAGGTAAAGACATCATAACAAAGTTCTTAGGCACAATTTGAAGAATGTAGAAGAGAAATTTTCATAGCACCCAATAGCCTCCTAATTAAAAATATGGAGCGCTTCACATTATGAATAAGATTCTACTAGATGTGGTTTTTGAGACAGTCTAAGACACTCCCTTACCTGGCTCTGATACCAAGTATGAAACGACCCAAGGGTATAACCTAGATTAAATGGTATCCTCAAGTCGTCACGCGAATATGAGACTTGGAGAAGTCTCATAAAAGTAACTCATACCATTCTTTGCACAATATACTCCAAAATAAGTAAGAATTTAGAACTTTCTTCACACACAAATAATACATTCATTAATACGCAAGCGGAAGACTTTGAAAAAATTTATCATTTCCAATGTCTCATTAAACCATCTAACACTTTGAATGTACAACATTTGGGACTAAGTCCACACAAGATATAAAAAAAGACTAAGACATAAAGGAATATATGTGTATTGTTCTTGAGTCTTTGAGGACTCACCAATCCTTCCTCTTCAACCCTTAGAAATATATCCATTATCCATGGCATATCAAGACTTCAAATTCCCTAAACTTTAGTTGAAACTGGAAAAGTAGGTGTTAGCACACTGAATGCACTAAGTATGGAATCCATGACAAAACCATGAAAAAGGGACTTTAAGTATAGAACATGCTTTCAAGACATTTTGATAAAACCCTTCATATAAAATCATAAGAGACATAATGCCATTCAATAATCATATATAAGACAGAATCCATATAATATAAATAACATGAACATATTCACATAGACCCCCTACTAAAGGTTCTCCTAAGACTACTTAAAGTGGAGTTATTCCAATTCATCACATATCATATAATCCATATCAAATAATATAATCCTTTACCTTATTTAAACTCTCTACCTAAGGTTACTCTAAGACTAACCTAAGAATGACATGAAGAGACCACCCATACACCTTCTTCAAGCCTACCTAAGCAATCCTCTGAGCCATCCTACATAAGTACCCTTTTCATTAAAACCATTTTGAGAGAAAACAATATATTTATAGGACTTGATTTAATGGTCTAGGAACATACCAAGGGAACATACATCCTATCATGTTCAAAGACTACTCGTGTTATGTCTAGATAGCATCCCATGCCACTACATAAACGTTGTAGAACTTTTCAAATACTAGGAAGTATCCCACATGTTGAGATTAGACATTAACCGACATAGACCTTACTAGCTTGGTATGGAATTTAGTGTCATACGACCTCACACCGTGGAAGGTGTTCTACTTCAAAAGGTAAAACTAAGACTCATCCCATGTTTGCACATGGTTCTAGGATATCAAGGGCTTCTTACTCTTGTCTTATTCTCACGTAGAGATACTACCACAAGCTATCCATCGGTGCTTTGCCTTAGTTCTCATAGATTAAGTTCATTCACATAAAGGTATATTAGTTCTCATAGATTATGTTCATTTACATAGAGGTACATTAGAAGGTAACTTTTCTTAGTCATACCAAGTCATAATACCCTACCAATAATGGGTCCACAAAGGCTGCCACTCAACGTCTATAAGGATAGCTCATTCTTATGTCTTTTTTAAAGATGGTTTCATGTCGTTCTGTCAACCTATTCACTCAAGAAGGATATCATTACGACTTTCATCTTCAAGGATAGCATAACCTTCTTTTAGTATTTAAGGTTTCACATTCATGACCTTCTTTACATGTTCAAGGTCCTATATTAGTCACACTTATAAGGGCACCATCTTAGGTCTACCAATCCTAGACATTCATTCATCATTCATTCATACACGTACAGGACAAGGGTGCTTAAGCCTAGCAAGTCAAGAGATCACATATTAACATGATTTTTATGCATTAAGAGGAGAGCTTAGGTCTACCTAATCAAGACACAACATTCCTCATATCATATATTCAATATCATTCAAGTACCAAGTAGGGAAACTAAGTCTACCACACAAGCTACCACATCTACACCTTCATATAAAACTTTATCATATGCCATAACATTAAGAAAAATTATAATATAATCATTCATACATGAGCACATAAGCATTACTATAGTATTTCACTTCATATCTTCACATTCTACAAGATTCACACTTATATTACATCATACTTCAATTCACATGTTCATACAAGCCATAACATATTATAAAAGATCACATTACTTCACATAATCATCTTCATGTTGTACCTTCATATACGCCTTAACATGAAACTACTATAATTTACGTAATAATGCCAACAAGGACATGATCATCACATATTCAAAACATAAACAACGCTACCATAAGTGGGACATTACAACAATACATTAAAATTCTATAACAATTCTACACAATATAGAGAGATCAAGTCAACTCAACTCCTTTCCATCATCATCATCAACATTCCTTATATATTTCAATCAATCACTTCACCAAGGCTCTTACCAATAGCCATCAACATAATTCCAAACCAACAATATACAATATAGATATCATTAATTGAAAGCATCCTATATAAAATTCTAGCATGACCAATACATAAATCAATAGCCCAAAGCGATCTATACATGAATTCACTACTATCAAGCAATAATCAAATCACCCACATTATAGTCAAATTTAGATATTTCAGACGGTCAATGGTTCATGATGATTTTCATTGAAAAACAATAATTATATATCAATTACATCATATATTAACATTTGAAAATGTTTCATGGAAGAACTCTTGACTTAGAGTAGAAATTGGACTTTTTCATAAATTTGAAGATTTTTTAAATCACTTTGAAATTGACTCTAAGGTGATATAAAGCCTTAGATGAATAACTCTCATACCTTATTAGAAGCAATCCAAAGAATCATGAAGAAGAACTCCATTGAAATCCACCATCCAAGGTCCAACATGACTTGAGATCTAATGGAGGTTTTTGGTGAAAACTTTTGGAGGGAAGGGTTTTGATTTAGTTGCTAGCGTCAAAATAGGAGTTTAATAACTTAAATACTCTTAAAATACCCAAATACACCTAGAACAACCGTCCTCCTTATGTATAAGACTTGGGGTGAATTTCGCAAAACACCATAAGTTTGGCAGAATATTGTAGGCAGTACAGGTACCCATCAACACCAGCCCAATGAAGGACCGTCGTCTGAGTGATGCCCCATCAAAGGGGTCCATTGTTTGGATCTGTAAATCAAAAATGATCACATCCGAAACTACATCATAAGAGTTAGCGGCAATCCCGGATTGCAACCGGTGTACTTGACCTCTCAAAGGTCTTGCACAAGCCCTTATATATCATTAATCATATATGCATAATGAAAACTAGTGCGGAATTAAAATATTTAACTAAATAACATATCATAGTCTTTAAAAACTCTTTCATATAAAGTCATACGAAATACTAAGTATGAATATAATCAAACTTAAGACACAAGAATACTTGGGAAACGACCGATACACAATACTAATATAGAAATACTTAGTCTATTACAATACTTCAATAAGAAGCATAGAAGATATATATACCCTCTAGTCAAATGAGGACATAGTTTGACTACTCTTGAAAGATGCTAATTCTCCTCACCTACCAACAACTATAGATATAAATAAAAGCATGGATTAGTACAACAACATGTACTAAGTAATGCATAATGCATGAAAATCATTCAAATGTACATTTATTATAAATATGCATCTTTTCATTTAAAATCATATTATTCACATATGAATTTTTTTTAACAACTTAGGAACACATAAGATAAAAATTAAGAAATTAATTACATTTTTGAGCCAACTTAACAGTGGGCTCATCTCACTGTTCAGTAAAGGAATTCACTGTTACAGTGAAGTTGTCAACTTCTTCCTTAGACACTTCATATCATGTAATCATCCCACTAAAATCTATCCTAAGACTCACTTAAGAAGCACAAAGAGAGGAGGCCCATACAACCTCCCTAAGCATACCAAAATGATTCTCAAGAATACTTATAATAATACACATACATACTTTGCAAGACATCAAACTCATCAACATATATATACTATGACATTATCTTACCATAGGCTATCAAAAGACTTACTTAAATAAATCAAGAAGATAATGTCCATGATTGACCTTTTCAAGACTACCTAAATACTACCTAAGTTTAGATCATGTCCATATAATCAAGATCTTCCCTAACTAAAGTCATTCTTAAGACTCATCTAGGTAACATACGAAGTGAACATTCATATGCCTCCTTCACACATTAACTAGACAGCTCTTAACTACTTTAGATAAGTACTTATTCAATTAACATACTTTCTTAACTTAACTCATTATATTCATTAGTTCATTTAGAAGACATTCAAAACATAAAGGACAAAAAAGTAGTGGTCTTGGAGAACACCTAGGATCTCCAACTAACACCTTCAAAGCCTATTATGCAATGTCTAGATAGCGTCTCATACCACCACCTAAACTTCATAGAACTTCTCAAATGCTAATAGGTGTTCCATATGAGGAGAATAAGCCATAATTGAATAGACCATGGCAGAAAAGCATGGAATCCGAAGTTCTAACCTACTCCAATGAGGGTGTTCTACATGCCAATGGTCTATTGACACATTCATTGTTGGGCCCATGGTTAAAGGATATGAAGGGCATACTTTGTAATTCTAGTCTCATTCTTAATAGAACTACTTCCCTTACCATTATCACTCGGCTTAGCCTCGTTCTATAGATTAAATTTACACTTAAGGTTCATATTAAAGGGTTCCATATCAAGTTCATAACCCAATCATATTTACCCTACCACAGAAAGGTCCACAAGGGCTACCTCCTAATGGGGAAAAGAAGCTCATAATGATTTTCAATAAGAAACATAAAAGAGATCTATTCCCTCGAATTAAATAGGGACACACTTTGACTCACTTGAACGATGCAACGGTCTAAGTATTCCTTCCCAAATGCTCCTCACCTATCAACAACTATAGAGATAGATAAAAGCATGAATTAGTACAACCACATGTACTAAGTATAGCATGATGCATGAAAAGCATGAAAATGGACATTTAATAGAAATATGCATCTTTTCATTTAAAAATCATATTATAATAAATTAAAAATGACATTTAACAACTTAGGAACACGTAAGATAACAATTAAGCAATTAATCACATTTTTAGCCAACTTAACAGTGAGCTCAACTCACTGTACAGAGAATGATTTCACTTTTACAATGAAGTTGTCTACTTCTTCCTAACACACTTCATATCATGTAATCATCCCATTAAAAGATATCTTAAGACTCACTTAGGTAACATAAAGAGAGGCTGCCCATACAACCTCCCTAATCTTACCTAAATGTTCCTCAAGAATGCTTATAATAAGGCATATACGCACTTTACAAGAGATCAAACACATCAACATATGGATACTTTGAAAATCTTTTACAAAGGCTATGAAAGACTTACTTAAGTAAATGAAGAAGATAACGTTCATGATTGACATCTTCAAGAATACCTAATAATCCTTAAGACAACCTAAGTTTAGATCATGTCCGCATAATCTAGAGTCATTCTTAAGACTCATTTAGGTAAGATATGAAGTGACCATTCCTATGCCCCCTTCACACCTTAACTACATAACTCTTAACTATTATAGATAAGTAATTATTCAATTAACGTAATTTCTTAACTCAAGTCATTATATTCATTAGTTCATTTAAAAGAAAATCAACACATAAAGGACAATGAAGTAATGGTCTTGGACAAGGACCTCAGAAATTCACAACTAACAACCTTAAATCCTATTGTGCAGTCTAGATAGCGTCCATTCACTAACACCTAACTGCATAGAACGGTCAAATGATTATAAAGTATTCACATAAGGGGAGCATATATAAGAACCGACTCACCCTGATAGAAAAAGCATGGAATTAAAAGACTAACCTGCTACAATGAGGGTGTTCTACTTTCAACAGGTTTAGACTTAGACCACATCCCAGTAGGCACATAGTAAGGATATGAAGGGCCAGACTTTGTAATCTAGTCTCATTCTTTAACTGAAACTACTTCCTTACCTACTCACTAGGTTTCTAGGCCTTAGTTCTCATAGAGTAATTTACACTTAAGGTTCATATAAAAGGGTTCCATAACAAGTTCATAACCCAATCACATTTACCCTACAAAAGAAAATTCCACTACGGCTACCTCCGAATGGCGACAAGAAGCAACATGATGACTTACCTAAGGAATAATATGATCCCATTCCATCCAATTAACCTTAAGTATATCATTCCTTTAGTTTTAAGGATACCATTACGACTAACGACTTCAACATTCATAACCTTACAACTAGTTTAAAGATTTCATATAAGAGACCCTCTTATCTTCATTTAAGGTTACATATCATTCATACATTAAAGACTAAGAGACTTTATCATCCTAATTTAAGACATCACATATTCACTTTCATAGATACATCAAGCAAGGGACACAAGTCAACCAAGACAAGACATCATATACTTCATTTTAACTAACAACACATGTCATTCTAGAAGAACATAGAAATAACCCTTATCATCTTCAATTAATCCTATATACTATCACATCAACATAATATGACCATCATAGACTTATATAGTCAAATAGGAATAACGTACATCAATGCTAAGAGTATACACACAAAGCCATATTTTCTTAAATAACATCAACAAAAGAACACATATACTTTCACTTTACTTATAATGCAGCTAGATGGTATCATACTTCACATAATAAATCACACAAATAGACACATTACTTCAAGTAGTTTGCCGACAAGGCCATGATCATCATATTACTTGACATTACGCTGGCAAGGACACATCAATTACAAGTAAAGCACATGACACCACCCCCATAGTGGATTATACCAATCACAACATAATTGAAGTATAATAATAATAACTATAAAGGAAATAGGGAATATTGCAACCACATCATCATCCACACCTCAATCCATTGTCAAATCACAACATTCGATATCACAAAGATCTTACCCATGGTCATAACCAACATTCAACATAATTATAATAAGATTCATGAAACTAGGTCAAATTACAACATATTCATCAATCTAATGCAACCTAGATATAAATTTACTATAATTATTACATTAGTCAATAGCCTACATAAAACTACATTAGAATTCATCAAGATTAGATTAACATCAAGTAACCCATAAATTAGTTAAAAACTAGGGTTCAACTAATTCATGGTTTCATGGGTTATTTTAGGTTAAAATCTTCAATACAATTTCAATTTGATCATTATTTAAATTTAGAAACCATTTATGCAAGAACCCATGTAATTGATCATAAAATTTGACAATTCAACTTGAAAACTTTAGAAAACTTCTTGAGAGTAGGTATCCTTGACGAAGAGAGTTTCAAGGATCAAAATCAATACCTTGATGAATCTAATTCTTCAATTTTATGAAGAATATGCACTAATTTCTTAAAGCAAAGCCCTTCCTTGATTTTTTACTCCAATGGAGTTCTAGGGAATTTCTAAGGGATTTGGGGTTTTTATTCTGAAGAATTAAACATTCTAAATGTTAAAGATTTATATACATGTTTAAAATAACAAAAAGACCCATTAGTAACCTACAAACATATTATATTGAAGTTGGGTGAAATTACAAGTTCACCCCTCACTTGGAAGTGAACATGCGCAAAACACGGACCCCATCAATGGTTGGCAGTCGACTGACTGTTTTCCCACAAATAGACCATCCCGTCGTTGGTTTCATAGACTCAACATGGTTATTTTCTATACCAAGTCTAAGAATAAAACAAAGGCAACCGTCGATGGGGCGTCAACTGGCCCACGAGCCGTTGATTGGGGCTGCCTTGGACAGTCTTGGCACCAACTTTTGGATCCTTTCTCAAGGACCATTGGATGGTCCTTGGGGATGTTTTCCCAGACATTTCAAAACCAAATATGCTCGAATACGAGTTTAGCACCTCGCACATGGATTTGACCCAAAACGAACATGTAAAACTCGACGAAACATGCCTAGACACACAAGGTCATTTCAAGGCAACACTTTCGAACGTCATGGACATTTGACCTCCAAACTTCACGAAATTTGACACATTGCCTATATATGCTATAACAACTCATTAAAAGACCTTATAACCTCATTATCCCCATCTAACACGTAAACCACTATGAGGCCTATTGGTACTGTCCGTCGAACCGTTCTAGAGTCCGTCTCTTGACGTTTCACTTACAAGTCACCTAAGCTCTTACACACTGCCTTAATAACACATTATAGATCAATATAAGAGCTTACACCATAATTAAAACCAAATTAACAGTGAGCTCAACTCACTGTTATAGTGAAGGTTTCTACTTTCTAATTAGACACTTCATATCATGTAATATTCACACCAAAAGCTATCCTAAGACTCACTTACACAACACAAAGAGAGGCACCGATACAACCTCTCTAATCATACATAAATGATCCTAAAAAATAATTATAATAAGACACATACATAATTTACAATAATTACACATCAACCTTTAGATGCTATGACATTCTCTTACCAAAGGCTATCAAAATACTTGCTTAAGTAAATCAAGAAGATAATGTCCATGATTGACCTCTTCAAGGCTACCTAAATATTCGTACGAGACTACTAAGTTTATATCATGTCCACTAATCAATATCTAATCTTCCCTAACTGAGTAATTCTTAAACTCATCTAGGTAGATAACAAAAGTGACCATATCTATGACCCTTCACACATTAACCAATACAAGACACCCTTAAACTACTTTGGACTAAGTACTCTATTCATTAACGTACTTCGTAACTTAAGTCGCTACATTCATTATTTCTCTTGATGACATTTAAAAATCAAGGATATTCATAATGGGCTTGGAAAGACTAGGACTCCACCTACTCGTTCAACTGCCTATTCTACATGTCCTATGGGGTCCCACACCACAACCTAAACTCTAGAACAGCTCAATTCTAATAGGTTGCCATATGATAGAATAGGCAATAACCGATTAGAACCTGAGCAACTGGAATCCAAGTGCGAACCTTCTCCGATGGGGGTCGTTCGACTTGCCGATTGGTAGAACTTCGAACACATCCTATTTTAGGCACATGGTTAAAGAATATGTAGGGGGCATTTTTTGTAATCTAGTATCATTCTTAAACTAGAACTTTTCCCTTCATACTCATTAGGTTCTAGACTCGTTCCCAGCAGTAATGTACAACATAGTGTTCATATAAAAGGGTTCCATACAAGATTCAGAACCCAATCACATTTACCCTAACCAAAGAAAGGTCGCCCTAGGGCTACTCTAAATGGGGACAAGAATCTCATGTGACTTTTCCTAAGGAATATCTGATGTTTTCCATCAATTAACTTAAGTATATTATTCTTGACTTTGAAGGATTACGATTATGACTAACGCTTCACCATTCATCACCTACCCACTAGGTTTTAAAGGTTTTCAACTAAGAGACCCCTCTTATCTTCATGTATGTCCATATCATTCATACTCGAGACAAGAAACTTTAGAAACCTACGTGAAGATCATCACATTTGACCCTTAATATATACATAAAGAAAGGGACACGACCGTCACCACACAAGACACTATAATACTTCACTTTCACTCATACACATGTAAAAGCACATAGAAATCCCCTTCATTCAACGTTAATCTATGTAACTATTAGATCAACATAAATATGACCCATTAAGATTTTATAAGGTAATTAGGACTACCATAAATCAACTAAGACTATAAACAAAAACCACAAATCATGTCATAGTCTAACATGATTTTCCAAATAATATCAATAGAAGAACATAAATACTTTTCATCTTTACTGTATAATATAGATAAATGGTATATACTTACATAATCATTACAAAAAAAACAGCCACATTTTCAAGTAGTTTTCCGCAAGCCATTATATAATGATTACAATAACGTCGACAAAGGCCAAAAATCAATTGTCACGGTAAATAAAGCATATAAACCGCCCACCATACTTAGGGACCATACCTCACCAACATAATTGAAGTATACTAATCATAACATAAATTAATAGAGCATTTTAATCACACCATAATCCTCAACTCCTCAATCCAATGCCAAATACACCACTTTGTAGCACACAATGCCCTTAACACATGGCCATAAACAAACATTAACATATGTATAATATTCAGTGACATAGTCAAATACAACATTTCATAATCTACTGCAACCTAAATAAATAGCAATTTAACTATAATTTTACGTGAATAAATAATCCTACGTAAAACTACTTAGAATCATCACCTGAGATTAATATCCAGTACCAATACTTAGTCAAAACTAGGGTTTTCATCCAGTTTATGGGTTTCATGGGATATTTTATTGTTTTTAAATCCATCATCATAATATTATCATTATTAAATTTTATAAATAACCATTTAATTGCACAGAACCCCTGAATAGATCATCAATTTACCATTCAAGTTGATACAATGAAACTTCTTGAGAGTTGTCTCCTTGATGAGAGATTTTCAGGATAAAAATCCATACCTTAATGAAGATAATTCTTCAGTTTTATTAATGATCTCCACTAATTTCTTCAAACCAAGCCCTTCCTTGAGTTTTGACTCCAATGGCGTTCTAGGGAATTTCTAAGGGATTTGGGGTTTTGATTTGGAAGAATAAAATATTCTAAGTATTAAAGACTTATATACATGTTTAAAATAACAAAAATACCCCTCAGTAACCTCCAATCCTATTATTTTAAAGTGGAATGAAATTACAAGTTCACCCCTCACTTGGCAGTGAACTTGCGCAGGACACAGACTCTATCAACGGTTAGCAACCGACGGACCGTTTGTCCACAAACGGATCGTCCTGTCCTTCCATCGTTGGGTTCAGAGAATCAACATGGTTCTTTTATCTCCCAAGAATAATTCTCCACCAATGGAACCAATCGACGGTGCATCTACTGGCCAATGAGCCGTCAATTGCCTCAGTCGTTTGGGGTTGTCTTTGGCAGTCTTGGCACCAACTTTTGGGTGCTTCCTCAAGAACCCTTGGATTGCCTTTGTGGATGTTTGCCCTGGACGTTTCAAACCCAAACATGATCGTATATGATTTTAGCACATCTCAAAATAATTTCACCCTAAAGAACGCGTAAAACTCGATGAAACATGTCTAGATACACAAGGTAATTTCAAGCAACTTTTCGCAATCCTGGACATATTGGACGTTTGACCTCCACGCTTTCAAGACCTTGAACACTTGCCTATATTGCTATTAAAAATCATTTAAGAAATATAAACATTATTATGACACATAAGACACTATAACACATATGGCTCAGACAAGGGAGGTGATTGGAGTCGTCGAACGTCTGAGTCGTACCGTAACGGGGCACTTCAACTCCCATAAAAACGCTACTCTAAACTCGACCACTTGCCTGATACAAGATTAAGAGATATCTAGGACCTTTATATCATATCATAAAAACCTGTGAGGAATCAGTTTCACCCGAAGCAATTTAGAGTCGTGCAAAAAAGCTTCAGTCCGTGAGTACCCTGCGTCCCATCGATGGGACGTTGTTTGATGGACTGGCCGTCCCTTGGGGCCGTTGTTTGGACGCTGCCTAGCAGTTTTGCCCCTTTGATTAGGGGTCCTCCTCTAGGTCCCCTTATGGGTAATACATGGAGTATTTACCGGTTTTAAACTCCCTATACATGATTAGATAGGTCTTTGGAACATCTCCAATAAATTTGAACTAAAACAAACACGTAAAACATGCAAAGGCACACTAGAACACGCAGGAACGTCCAAAGGGTTACTTTCGAACGTCAAGGATGCTCTTGGACTTTTGACTTCTAAAATCTTCATAAGTCAACGTACTAACTTCAAACACTGTAAATAACCATTTTAATATCTTATAAACTCATGACACACACATAAGCACATAGTTGACTAGTGTCGAACGTCTTGGTCGTTGCTTGACGTTAGACTTCAAACTTTATAGGATTATTCTAAACTCATAGAAACATTAATTAAGATATTTAACAGATCTTATATAACTAGTGAATCTCTATGTAATCCTAGTTCATTTAAGGTTGATATAAAAATGATCATTACAAGACTCACTTCGACAATCCACTAGCGACAATGAGATGCTAAGAGTTCAAACATGACTTATGCAACTCAAATTTGACTCATTAGACTTGCACAAACATATTGTTCTATCAAGAGCACTATTTAATTCATCTGTATTGATCTCAACCAATAATAAAATGTGGAAGATAACATCACCAACATTCAACAATAAAAATTCCCCTTCAAGCAATACATGGAGATAATTCATTCCTACAAGAAATTATAGAATCATTAAATAACTAATATTGTAACACTGAATAAAATAAAAAAATAAAAATACATCCAAGAGGATACATATGAAGATGGTGGCATCGATGCAATTTTTGATAACGCTCAATTACACTTCATCCAATTCTTTTTGTAGGCAGTCGCTAACAAATTTGAACTTAACTAAGAGTTGTGGTCAATCCCATAGGGAGTGATACAGTAGAAAATTTGACTAAGAAATAAAATTTTGTCCTAATTTTTAGTAGAAGTATAGGTTTGACAACATTTAAGTAAATCACAAAGTTATGATGATAAATAACAAAAAGGGGGGATTTGGGTAACCAAAAATTTAAGATAGATAAAATGGGAAGTAAACAAGTAAAGATTTGTCTTTAGGAGTGTGATAAGTTTAATGTTAGATTTTTGTAATGGGTGACAATTATTTACTGAAAGATATTGAATCTCAACAAGTAGGCTAGTTTTTTATTCCAATTGTGATTTCTCAATCAACTATTGCATTTCAAGCGAGTTCTTTCGAACCTTTACAAGAAAAAATATAATTAAACCCAATTACTTAAATAATACATTTTTTAAAGTTAGATTTTTTAGAATGCAACCAAACCCACTTTCACAAGCTATATCCTTAAAAATGAAGTAAATGCAACTATAAACTAATAATTCGAGTCTAATACATCTTTGCCAAGCAAGTATAAAGTTCTAAGCTAGAATTTCATTTGCAACTACAGTTCCTTCATTAAAACTTGAACATTCAATTAAACCGACTTCAAAACCACAAGAAAATTAGTAAATAACAATACTCACTACAATAAATATGATATATAGCTATGACATCAAATTTGTTACTAATTATTCAGTTTTAGTGACAAAAATTACTTTTCGTGCTTAAATATCTGAGGCACATAGTTTTAGTGAACTAAGAATTCATAACAAATTTTTGTCCACTAAAGTTCCCCACAAAAAAAATTATTTGGCGTCATTTTGTTAAGTAGTGTTAGTCACAAATTTAAAGTTATAGGTGACACATTATTTCATCACTACGCGTATGGAATTCATCACAAACTATGACATCAAATTTGTCACTAATTATTCGCTTTTAGTGAAAAAATTTACTTTTGGTACTTAAATATGAGACACATACTTTTAGTGACGAAACATAAAAAATTCATGGCAAAGTTTTGTTCACTAATGTTTCCCACCAAAAAATTAATTGGTGTCATTTGTTAAGTAGTATTAGTCACAAATTTAAAGTTATCAGTGACACATATTTTGTCACTATATGTATCTTTCATGAAAATCATTTTCTTTTCTTAATAATTTATTAATTTTGGACAAACAATATTCTTAAAAAATATGATTTTACAATATCGACAAATTACAGTTCCTAGTTAAATATTATCATTTTTAGCTATGAAAATTTATATTTAATTATGACATTTATCTCATCGCTGATATTTTAAATAATTGGTGACAAATATTTTGTGGTCTCTAATAAAAATATGATATAGTGACAACAAAAAATAATCATAAAATATGTAAGGTTTTAAATAGTGACGACTTAAAATTGATAGTGAATAATTAAAATATTTTCTACAAAAAAATTCATAGGTAAATATAGTTGTTTTGTTACAATTGTTCATAATTACAAGTGACAACTTACAAAAATAATAACAAAATTGTTTCATAAGAAGTAGACAGAGACATTCGTTTACTAGCAGGTGAAAATATTAAAATCAATGAACTCGATCAATTTTGTAAAAAGGAAAAAGTTCAATACATTTATTTTCTTAAATTACTCAATTATAAACTGCATCACTTGAAAAATACAACAGTGTTATAAGTATTGTGATTGTCACAGCGAGTTCTAAACCACGCTATCACTAATATTTTGGTTACAGCACTTTTTGTTTGTGCATTTGAATACAATGCATTCTTAGCACGATAAAAAAATGATTTGTCAAATCTTAGTGCTAATTTTTGTTACTTTCTATTGATTTGTGAGTGGTGAACTACATAGATTAAGTCGATATATTTGCTTATGTCTATAAATATGTATATAGTTAATATTAATTAATGTACGTAGAGTAACTATATAGTGATAACATCAACTTACAAACTTATAGTTTGCAAAGGAGCAATATGTTTCATGAATTTCTATTAAATTTTCCCATCAGTAAGAAAAATGAAATAAACTTAAAAACGAAAGAACAAATAAAAGCAAATGAACTAATGAGAATTCAAATATATTATGATGAATTACTATAGTTATTTGTATCGAACCTCAACTAACGATTATTAGTTTTTTATAAAATCAAAGTTTAATTTTACTAAATTTTATTATTGTTAATAAATATAATTTTAAATTTACATAAATAATAAAAAAATCGACAAATCTACTGATATATGCAAGATAAGTTACAAAGTAAACATTTAATTCAAATGTACTTTAAATTGAACGATTGTGGTGGTACATTTCATTCATCTTGTAGTTATAATAATCTAATAAATATTGTTTTCTATAAGTTAAATTTGAAACAAGTGAATGATTATAAAATCCAATCAAAAAATGAACGATAATAGCTAGTTGGTTTGATGGTAAAAAACACTGTCCACTTACAACCTAAGGTTGGTCAGTTCTTCCGTAGGCATCATAAGGTCGAGCTCCTGGCTAGGATTGAAAAAAATGGAGATAGTAGACATACAATATACATTATATATAAACCATTTTTATAATTATAAATTTTATCATATGTGCACCGAAGGGTTTTTTGACAAATATCCATCTGTGTGCGACACATATCCATGTGTGCGACACGCTCGACTTCCACAAATTTGAGCAGTTCACAAAGACCTAAGTCCTTATGTTCCTACATGGGTCTGAGAGTTATATGATAAATATTATCGGTTACTCCCAAAAAGGCAGAAGAAGGATTATCAGCACCACCGCAAGAGTTTTTTCAGTTAAATGGAAAGAAAGTCAAGTGAAGGAAAACAAATATTAATGAGTTACTAGCTTGCACAGTTCAAGTAACCAACACCTTGACCACTATGCTCAAGACCAAGTCATTAGACAACTTTGAGGGGTGTTTAACCCCATTAGTGTCTTAGGTGTCACCTCCAATGACAGAGGGAGGGTCCCAATTGATAAGAGGGACATTCATGTCATTGCTTGGTACTGGTAAATTTTTATTAGCAACATCTTTATGTCGTTCCAGAGTGAATCCATACTTTAGCACCCAAAGTTCGTACTTATAGGGTCCATTGTTTATTGGAAGAGACTTAAATTGGGTTCAATTATTGTACAGGAGAAGGCGATAAGGTCTAAAAAGAGTCAGACCTCATTATCTTTTCAAGTCCTTATCAGTGATATATATAATCTCGTTTGACTTCTATTCGTTTACAAGATCAATGTTGAGGTTACCCGTACCTCTTCTACTAAAAACTGAAGGACAAGGTAAAGTATATGAAGGACAAGTCTGAAAGAAGGAGGGAAACACTGGTGGATACATCCCCAACTGCCTATGTAGAAACCACGGAGACGAACACTACTACCCCTACCATGGCCAATGATACGACATATATTCCTAACTACTTTTACCTTACAACTTCTACTATTGTTAGTACTACCTCCCATCCTCCAGTGAGTCAGGCAATTATTTATAAAATCGAACATCTCTCCCACTCGGTTGTTGTTAATGATTTGAGAGTCGAGGTGGTTATCCCCTCTATGGTTGAGCGATGTATTGAGGCCACACTTGTACATGATGTTTATTATGTCCCATGATCGATCTTTAGATGCACTGACTGCTAGGGTGGAGACATGTGAGCAAAGTGATTGCCAGATAGCTAATTTGACAGCCTTGCACATTTATATTGTTAGACTCCAATGTGATGTGGACGAGCTGAAGTCCATTGACATTTCTATTCTTGTGGTGGAGTTTTCGTTCCTGAGGGTCCAGTTCAGATGTACCTGATATTTTTGAGATCCATCTATCTAGTGTTTCTGAGACTAATGAGAAGAAGTTAGGCATTTGTAAAGGGGTTGTGTGTGAGGACTTGGATGCCGTGGAAGGTAATTTGGTACAACCATCTACAAAGCCTGACAATTCAATGATTGGTCCTAGTAAATTACTACCCAGGTTGGAGGAGAGCTGGACACTGATGCCTGGATTGGGAACATCTCGGATGCGCAACATTCGCCCAGGCATAGTGTGATAGGGAGATCTTGACTCATTTCATATCTTTCTTTATTTTTGACACATGATGTTTTCCTTCTACATTAATGTCATTGTTTCACATTTTGGTTGATTGACTGTATCTTTATATCCTTTTGGTTGCATTTATTTTATTTTATTATATGTCAGATTTTTCTGTAAGTGTTTTTTTATGAATCATATTATTGAGTTTTATAAATGGGATTCATGATTGGTGAATGTTATCGATGTTTTCTTGCACATTTATGTGTCGGTTGTGATCATAATGCTGACTTTAATAGTACACTTAATTGAAAGATATATTTCCACAAGTCCATTGAGGCGAATTTGAGTTGCATAAATCATAAGTAAACTCTTAGCATCTCAGTGTGACTAGTCGATTGTCGAAGTGAGTGTTGTAATGATCATTACATGTGAGCTTAGCTTGTAGAGTCATGACCGATGGTTGTTTATGCCTTGTGTGGTGAGGTTTTCTTGAAATATGTGTTCGTTTATTCTTAGAAATTACCCTGTTGGTCCAATTGACAGGCATTGGTGAATGAAAGAAATGATCTCATGCATAAATTTTTTAAAGTTAAAACATATTATTATTATACATCTTTGTGAACACCTTGTGAGAGTGTGAATCTAGATTGGCACCAATGAGCCATAAACTTTTCTTCGGATTAAAATAAAACAAATTTGGACCATTATGCTCCCTCACCAAAAAACCTTCGGAAAGCCTTGAGTTGTTGACGTAGCCAACTTAGGACAAAAATCGAAGTTAAGGGTGTGGTAAAATAATGAATGAAATTGAGCAAGAAGTTTGTCAAATTCACCCTTACATATTTGTGTTGAAAAAGAGGAAAAAGATAGAATGCCTCTATATGAATGATAGGAAGAATAAAAGTCAAGAGAATAGGATTGAAAATGAAAATTGCATAATTTCTGCACTGATGGAAAGAATATGGTATCTTATAAGTTATACAATATTTTTTAATTAAAGGTTGGGTAGAATAGATGAGTATAATTAAAAAAAAAGGAGAATAAGTGAAATTCAAGAAATGCCTCATGAAGGTAAATGTCACTAATTAAAAATGATCATACAATTACCCTCAACCTATTTACAAACCTTGAAAGAACTTGTTGATTTTATATAAGCCGGATGATGAGTTGATCAAAAAATACAGGAAATCCTATTGATAAAATATTGCAAGTTTTTATCATTGAGAGTGTGAGAGTTGATTTTGATTACTTGAACTATAATTATTTTATGGGCTTACTGAATGCAATCATTCATGATGTTAGGGCATTTAAATTCTCTCGTGGAATATGGATTTGCATTTGAAGTTATAATTGTGAGGTTGAACTCTATTTGATGATAGATAGTGATAGTTTAAGACTTCTAGTGAACAACTGAACATTGCATGTGTAGATTGAACCTCACTTGCATACATGTTAAGTCTTAAGTAGCATTATTTGTAGACAACCCTTTTGGCCTTAATGATCTTGTGTTTTACTTGAGGACAAGCAAAATTTTTAAGTTAGGGGTGCTTTTCAACTCATTTAGCACTTATTATTCAAGGATTTAGTGTCTTCAATGCCTATTTTTTACTCATACCTTATTTTAAAATGTTGATATGCAGCAATGAAGAATCAAGAGTAAGGCAAGGACATCATCAGGCAACAAGGAGAAAAAAAGCTGAAAAAGTTGAAGCAAACAAAACCTGGAACTCGCCAAAGCCACTCAGTGAGTCGCCGAGTTGACCTTCAGCTCTCCTTAAAATTCCAACATGCCATCCCATGCACGAAAAATCATTGCGAGCAAACAAGAAATTTGATAACTCGATGAAGACTTTGGCTATGATGATATTTCTAGTGAATGTTACAGAACTATTTGATGAAAGGCTCAGCCGAAAAGTTAAGAACATGAGCAACTCGGAACATTGCTGAATTCTGCCGAATTGGTCGGCAAAGCTAACTTACTAACTAGTTGACTTTGTGCTAAAATTTTTGGAACACATAAATGCAATTTTAAAATAACAAAAGGAATTCCCACAATGTTTACCTATAGGTTATTGAATGTTTACATTTTAGAACATTGTCTTTAGAATATTAGTAGAGAATTATAGAAGTTGAGGTTTTTATCTTAAATTCCAGCATTTGGGAAGATCGTTAGCAAATCATATTGAAAACTTTGTTGGTGATGATTTCTTATTTTTTACGATGCTTGGCTAAAACCCCTTTACATTGGGTGTGATTATGTAGTTGAATACACTTATTAGCTAATGG
The DNA here is from genome assembly GCA_027704765.1 of Solanum habrochaites. Taxonomy (NCBI): domain Eukaryota; kingdom Viridiplantae; phylum Streptophyta; class Magnoliopsida; order Solanales; family Solanaceae; genus Solanum; species Solanum habrochaites. Next base: position 22,855,219 of record JAKWJA010002499.1, on the reverse strand, counting down.
ATGTTGTTATTACTTATTTTATTGTTTTCTTGAAGTTGCTTCAATTAATTGTTCATGATTTTATTGAGGTTTAGTAGTTGCAAATGCAATTCTAACTTAGTTCTCTATGCTTTATTTAGAAAGATGCAATAGTTGATTGGTTATTGTATTGATTGTGTCTTTAAGAACCTAGCTTAAGAATTTGGGTTTCATTCCGTCTTTGATAATCCAGCTTGAAAATTTTGATTTATTGAGGAATTGAGTTGTTTGGTTGTGTTTTCCTCATCACGGTTTGAAATAACTCACATGATATGATATATTTGATTGAGAAATGACTATTGCACTAAAAATTTAGCCTACCCACTGAGATTCAATACCACTAAGTAACTAGCATACACCCATTACAAAAAATTAACATTCAACTAATAACACTCCTAAGGTCAAATGTCAACTTCTTCACTTCTTGTGTTAGTTGTTTTAAATTGAATACCTAAATCTCCACCTATCCTCCATTTGAAATTCGTTTTTAAAACATTGTGATTTACTTTAACATTTTGTAGGACACATTATTACTTCTTTATTGAATAATCTAATGTATTACACCCCATGGTATCGACCACAACTCTGAGTTCGGTTTATACTTGTTAGAGACCACCTACACCTAGAATTTTATGATGTGTAGTTGAGAATTATCAAAAAACTTCTCATTATACTCTATGATTGGATCATGTTAAGTCCTAGATTCTTACCTAGTCTAGACATTCTTTGCAGATTTCTTATAGATTAGGAACATAAAGGGTCACGGGATAGACTTGAACCTACGTACTTGGCATACACTAAGAATAAGACATGTGGAAAAATAAATAAATAAAGAAATAATAGACCAAAGTGCAATAAAAAAATAATCTAATCTAAAAGTTTCATTCCCAAACATTAGAACCAAAATTTGATATGCCCAATATACATTTCCCCAAAGAATCTCAACAACCCTTCATTGGTCAGAGCAAAAGAACCTATAGAGATTAGGATCCCCCTGAATATATAGTCCTCTGTTAGACCAACAAAACTAAGTGATTTACTTTTAGTTGTTGGATGAGCACCAGGGTGTGTGGGGGGGTTTGTTAGAACAAATATTAATTGATTGATTTTAAAAACAATTAACCAAGTAAACCAGATTCACATTTTTTTAACATCAATAAAAGATGAAACAGGGGAATATGTGTTCCCCACAAGTTGTTACCATATTAAACCTTCTAATGACCCTAATGTATCATTTTACATGCATAGTACAAAAAATTAGGTATATCCTAAGTTATTGATCATCCTCGACACCAGATTAGCCCACACATGTTAAGGTTAGGCTATTAGATAGTCAATTATCAATGTTAAATCTATGTTGTTTAATCTATTTTCTTATTCATTAATTCCTTTGTCGGGAACTAAGAATTAGGTTATTTCTAACGTTTCACATTATTTAATAGTAATTAAAAAAAAATCAACAATACATGCGTAAACACTATTGAAGAATTACTTAGTTATTAGGTCTACTTTGTTAATAACTCATGATCCCCACAACACTATTTGTGGATATTCCTACGCATGTGTAACGACCTTAAAATTAACTAGTTATACTAGAGCCTCGTATGTTACAATATTGTAGTTAATCTAGTATAAATTATTTAAAATAAGTTTAAAAGTCAGTTTGTTTGTGTTTGAGTTCAAACGACAAGGGACAACCAAAATGATCGGAGACTATCTTTTGAGTTCATGAGTTCTAGTGTGGTGTGTTGAAGATTTTTTGATGGTTTGTTTTGTCCCAACCAGTGGTTGAGGTGTGTAGGATTTATACGTCAAGGTACTAATCCCCAAGGACAACCCTAAGTTGTCCTTGAGGAAGACCCTTAGTAAAAACCCCAAGACACTAAGACACCAAGGGAAAACCACCAAGCTTCCTATGTAGCATGAAACATGACACTAAACCACGACACATCAAACCACCAACGGCTTGTCAATTTTTGGCGTGAACTATTCCTGCCAAGGCCTTCAAGTTTTGACCCTCAGTCCCAAACCATGGACACCAATGACGGGGCATGGAATAGACTACGGTCCGTGCTCTGGTGGGCGTGGAATGAACCTTCAAACCTGAAGTTAGTTACGGCAAATGTGCCAAATCTTAAAAATGTAGGGTTTATTATTTGATGTTTATTTAGTTATTTTATGTGTTTTAAAAAATTTAAACCCTCAATTATAATTCATTATTCACTTTTCCCTAAATAAAAACCCTTCCCTCCCTTAAGTTCTCACAAAAAACCCATGGAAGCTCAATATCATGATGGAGATACGGTTGTTGATTTCAATGGAGACTTCAATTGTCAAGGAATTTTATATATTAAGGTATGGGAGTTCTTATCTAGGATTCTACATCACCCTACAACCAATTTTAAATGCTTTTTAAAGATTTCAATGTTTATGAGAAAGTACATTTTCTACATTTTCTCTAGGGTTCCTGCATGAAACGATTTCAAATGATTATATATGATATTAGTGATGTTAAATTAATGTTTTATAATGTAAATCTCCATGAACCCTTAATTTTCACAAAAAAAACCTAAATTTTGCTTATGAAGTGGGTTTATTGCTTATGATGTAATATTGATGGGATTGCGAACACATGCAGTAGATAAGATTGAGTTAATATTATGAATTGTTTGAGAAAGTAGGGAATGGTGATTGTGCTTTGGCAGATGGTTTTTGACCGATTCTTACTAGGGACAATTGGACTATTAAAACAGCTAAGCGATCCTCCCCCCCCAACTTCCCCCCTCTCTTTTACTGCCCTTTTTTTTTTTTTTCTTTTTTGGGGGGGGGGGGTTTACTTGTGTTGTAATCAGGTCCCCTTAGGTTTGTCCCGTTCCGCAATTATGTTGTTTTGTGTATACATATATATAGACACATAATACAAACACATAAATATATCTATGTGTGTGCATTGTGATCATTGACTTGTACGCATTATTACTTGAATTATGGTATTATCATCTTATGGAATATATGAAGGTATAATGTGAAGTAAGTTATATGAAGTTAATGTGATCTTTTATAGGGTGATGGTACATAATAAAATATAAGGTAAAATGCTTATGTGATGTCCATGCAATTTAGTTTAATGATGATGGATTGTGAATGGTCTTTATAAGGTGTTGAATGTCTTGGATTGGTAGACTTAGATGCTTCTTCTTGATACATGAAGGCTTGTTGATAATGAACTCTTTTGCTTGGTAAACTTAAGTACCTTCTTCTTGATGCATGAAAGTTAGTCTTAAGCCTCCTTTCTTGACATGAATGAATGAATAAAAGTCTAGTATAGGTAAACCTAAGGCTGGTTACCTCCCATGAATGATAAAAGAGGTATTCTAAAGTAGGTCTTGAAAAGGTAGACCTAATAATAATACCCCTTCTTTAAGAGTATAGAATCCTAAAAAATTGTTAAACATTAAATATGAAAAGAAGGTTAATAATAATGATCATTGAAATTTGCTAATCATATCATGTACTGATTATACCGTGGTTTTTCCGGTATAATTAATGCTTTTTCCTTAAGTTTAGTGGACGTCCAAAGCCTTTTTTGGTTTTGCTAATTTTATACAAGTGTCCTTTGCTTTTGCAGAGGGGATGGGAAATCTGTTGTCCCAAAAGGCAAAATGCGGAGATTTTGAGAGAGAATGAAAGAAGGAGGAGAGAGAACACATACGAGCTTATGACGCGTCCGTCATTGCATGTTTACGGTACAGTACTTCGGGTGGCCCAAGCGTAGAGAAAGCTGCTGATGTGAAGGAAGAGATGGGGAAGTCTGACCAAGTGTGCCGATTACGAAGACTTGTGACGTCCGTCATGGCCACTATGCGGTCCGTCCTGCCAGGTTCGTCGTGAAGATCAGAGAAGTGAGCCCAGGACCCAGATTCCAGGAGTTGAAGTCTTTTGAAACGAGACCCTCGACGCGACCGTGCTGACCCTATGACGGAGTTCACATTGCCGTGAGGAGGGAAGGAAGAAGAGCAGCAGAAGAAATTGCACCAAGTATGGGACGACGGAGAGGGCCATGACGCTCCTTCATGACCACGACGGTCCGTCGCGTGGGTCAGTAGACCCAGCCGCGTTTTGGCAGATTTCCAGGAAGTGAATATTAGAACCCTGGTTTAATTAGGTTGTTATTTTTTATATAAATAGTTCGAAAAATCTCAGTTTGGACGATTTTAGACTCTTACTAGATGTAGAAATCATATTATTAGACTTTGTTATGATGTTGATTTCTTTGAGATTGCTACAAGCTAATTTTGGGTGGATTAATCAAAGCAACCTTTTGGATTTTATTCTTTTCTCCCATTGGAAAGTAAGTTAAGGAATTCTTTATTTAATTATATTTTCATATTGGTTATGGCTATGAGTAAACTAACTCCATAATAGGGTGGTGGGAAAAACCAGAGGCAAATAATGAGATAAACCCTTAAGCCTAAAATAACAATTCTAGAAAAGGTCTTGGCATGTATTAATAATCTTTCGCTTAGAAGTCTTTTTAACGGATGATCAACGTTAGAACTCTCCTTAATGCTACTTGCCGCGACCAAGGGAGGTAAGATAATCGGAAAAAGAATTATTAACATAGATTTAGTGTATACAATATCTAATAGGCTGGATTGATGGTACGAGGTAATAAACTTAGGTCAAATATCGATACGATGTTTAATATGAGAGTAACGATATAGGGTTAGGAAGAAAACACACGTCGCCGACCCAAGGTGCGCGCGTGCGTGAGATTAGTGTAGTGAGATTTTAGAGATGCCGGACAAGCGATTTAGAAAAAAAAGACAAACTTATCACTTTGCCCCATGGAAAGATACTAGGGAAAGAATTGTTATAGTTAGAATTATCAAGTTATGAAACCTGTGGGGGAAGGGACAACACGTAAATCTTAGTTACGTGAATTTAATTGAGTAAAAAACCCAACTGTCCAAAACTGTTAAGGTCCTCTTTCAAATTTCGTTAAGGTCTGGGGTACCGTATTAGGAAATACAAAACCCACCTTTTTACATTTTAGGTTTTTACTTTCTAAGGAAGGATCAACCGAACAATAGCTTTTTATAACAAGTTAAAGTTAAAGTCCGGACTATCTTCATAGTGGGGGGCTGGGAACCGATCCCAACCTAAACTAGTTGGGTTAGTACTTGAAGCGGACACACTGACCGCCTTTACTTCTTATTTGAGAAGTAAATTTGAGCGTATCAAGTACCCATTTTATGAATGAGTTATCCTAATGAACCTTGATCAATAGACCCTTATCGATCCCTTAATGGTAACGGTATTAAGATTTGGTAGGCTTAGTAATGGTACCTTATCTAATACACATATATGAATGAACTTACTTTATGAGAACCGACGCAAAGCACCGAGTGGATATGCTTAGGGTTGGAGCTATACTTGAAGTATGAGACTAGAGTAAGCCTTTTGATATTCTCTATATCATGTACCTACTTGGGATGTGTACTAGTTCTGCCCTTGGAGATAAGAACATCCTCCACGACATGGGGCTTTATGACGTCAGATTCCACACCTATCTAGTATGGTCTATGTAGGTTAAGGCATATTATCATCATGTGGGATGTGAACTCTAGTTATTGGATAGGTTCTATGATGTGAGTTCCCTAGCTCTTCAAAGACCATTATGTGAAGGCCCCTAATTGTATGATTGATTTCTAAATGACTTAATTAATGCATGTCTTCTTAACGATGATATGTTGAATACTATTTTTCTTATATAGAGTGTATTTCAAGAACACTTAGGTGTGCTTGAAAAGTTTGTATAGGCGAGATTCATGTATTACTTGCGTGGGTCTTAGAGTAGCCTTAGTCTAAGAGCCTAAATGATGAAAGGTTGACTTGATGAATATGGAAATAATGTTATAGGGTTTTTATGCTAGTATTTAGTCTACCTGGTGAAGATTGGATCTTGGGTTTGTCTTTTAAAGCCGATATCCTACCTTGGGTAGTTCTTGAGGATCACCTAGTTGGTGACTAGAAAACAGGGGGGTAGGGGGGTGAAGATGGAAGGGACTTCATCCTCTACCCCCCTACATACCCCTCCTTCTTACCGACTCATCCCCCCTTCTTCTTATCCCCTCCATCCCCCTTATTTCCCCTACTTCCAATCTTCTTTCCTCACCCTTGCGGTCGGCAGAAACTGAATTTATGAATGGTTATAGGAAGCGAACAAAGGGGAGGGACGGAGATACAAGGGAGGTAGAGGGGGTTCTCACTCCTATGGGTTGCCCCGAAAGGACGGGAAAAGGGAGGGTGGGGAATGGCATGCTTGGGGGGTCCTCCCTATCTTCATCACCCCCTAGCTTTGCTAGCTATCCGCCATGTCCTCTACTTTGTTTTCTATCCCCGCCCTCGCCTTTATCAGGTTTTTTTTTAGGCTAGTTTTTTTTTTGGTTTTTATCTTTGTGCGATTATGGGACCTAATTGTACGTTTGTATTGAACTTGCTTATTATGGCTATTAAACTTTTACGATGAATGTTTTAATTAAAAGGTGATGAAATCATCTTTCTATACTAAATGTCCCTTTTTGCATAGTTTAGATAGTCGGCTGGCGGTACTGATTTTGTTAAAAATTGTTTTTTGTTCCCTTTTGACCTAATGTGTTGGCGGATTAGTGATTGAGGTTGGGCTATGTAGGGTAAGGGATAGGTTCCTAGGATGCATGAATGATGATGTTTGTTTTTGTTGGTCCCTCATATATTCGAGGACAAGACTCCATGTGTTCCTTTTATGGTCTTTTTAGTCTTTATTTAAAAGTCTTGTATGGGCTTAGTCTGTATTTTGTAGTCTAATAATGTTAGATGGTTATGACACATATTTTATAATGTTTAAAAGTCTTCTGCTCATTTATTTAATAAATGTATTCTTCGTGTGTGAAGAAAGATTTAAATTCTTCTATATTTTAAGCATATTATGCAATGAATGATCCATGAGGCTTGTACAAGACCTCTTTGAGTTGGAGTACACCGGTTACGACTAGGGGGTGCTCTCTGGTAGTGACATCATGTGTTTTTTATCACAATTATTTTATGTAGATAATGTGAATATTACCATAACCAACGAACACAAGTAACAAATACACCTAAAAAAGCACCTAATCACATAATTACCTTAAATAATCAGTTTACAATTAGAGTAGATGAAAATTAGAATCCTTAATTGATGAATGAACAAGAAGCTATTTTATAAATCAACACCTCAAGAATAAAATGCACAAAATGTTTGGGAAGTTAATTACCAAAGCCAAAAGTAAAAGTCTAAAATTGTTCAACAACCCAAAAACAATAAATTATAACTAATGCTTATATACATCAAATCTAAAATAAAGCAGTAAAAAGAAATCTAGTAATAATTAATTTGGGCAACCATTCCTATGTATTTTTCCTAGGATTTGTAAGAATTCCTACCGTTCGTCAGAACTCCTACGGCTCATAGAAACTCCTATAGTTTGTAGGAACTAACCATCAAACAACTGCTACAACTTTTCTTCTGAACTTTTCTATGGTTTATGTTCTACGACTCGTAATAGTTAGTGTGAACATCATGATATCGCATCAACCAAGTACTGGATCTCAAGTTTCAGAAAGTATCTACGACTTAATTTTACAACTCGTAAAAGTTACTATAGATCATCATTAGCTTCCAGCATTTTGCATTTAGCCCAATATGCACCACTTCATTCTATAAATCAATCTTATCGCTCGTGGGAAGATTTGTGGGTATTAGGTGACTCGTCAAACAACAAAACTTTTATTGCTTCAACTCTTTTTATCCCAACTACTTCAAAATTGATTTTCCTACAAATTATAATCAAACGACCATCATTTCTACTAAAAAATCCTTAATACACATACAAACTCCATGTTTAAATCATTAAAAGTACCACAAATCCACGGTAAACCATAATTTATATCTATGATTATTTACCACTATTGTGAAATACAATTATCCCTACGTGACATCGATTTTAAACCCGTATCCCTATATATTTCTTAATTGCTTGAATTTATGAATTTTAGTGTAATTGTAGATTTTGATGCTCCAAATAATTTTGTAAATTTGGTGGAATCATCAGCCCATTCGTCTTATTATGCTACAATAAAAAGTTTGTATTATTAAATTTCAAGTTGAGTTCTTATCATTATAACAATTCTTCTGAGACAAACTTAATCTTGGGCCCATTTAGGCCCAGATAGATTCCCAAATAATATTTGGAAAAAAAAGTTGGCAAATAATGTTTATTCATAGAATTTATCATCATTTGGAAAATATTTTTGGCAAATATCCCAAATGTTCAGTACTATTTTTTTCTAGTATTTCGAAACTTTTTAATTATTTGGAATCTTTTAAAATTTTAAATTTTATCACAAACTTCTATCTTTAACAAAAACACCCTTTATAGTAGTTGTTGTGTTGTATTGCATAATTTTTTTACGTGAACACCAAAGTAGTGATGATATGGTTATTGATGAAAAATTGATGATATGGTTATTGATGAAAATGATGAAAAATTGATGATATGGTTATTGATGAAAATGATGAAAAATTGATATTATGGTTATTGTTTAAATGATGATATGGTTATTGATAAAAATGATGAAAAATTGGATCAAGGTAACAAAGTCATGTGCTTTGTCTACTTCACGATGTATGTAATGACGCGTGTTGTAATCACTCCAATCTACCACATTGCTTTGGTGTCATGGACATTATTTGTTATTGTTGCAACGAACATCCAATTAACCTGTAACACTTATAGTTTTAAAATCTTATTGGTATAAATTATATTTCTCTAAAAAGGTTGAAATATATTAGACAAAGACTATGGCCAAAACACACGGTGAAATTTTACACATATTTTAACTCAAATTATATTTGCCAAGAATATTTGAAAATCGATAGTCAAACGCTAGCTTAGTTGGGTATTTTTATTGATGACGATCACTTAGTCTTCAAATTGTTTTAGGCTAATTTGAGTGTTATCATTGAACATGTTAACAAATATGTTTTATGGAAATTGATAACTCAAAGTAAGGATAAAACTTAGGCTACTTCTAAAAAAATTTAAACATATTATGAGTCATTAAATTGTGGGAAAAGGGGAGTGAACAAGACATTTACATAATCATTTGATGGGATGTTGAAAAAATGAATTTTTGCAAGCCACAACTATAGTCAAAGCTATCAAACATAATAATCCCTTTAGATACATTTTTAGGAGTAGGGAGCTCTACCATTGTCCAATCACACCTAAATCCTTCAAATAGTTCAGGCCCTACTCCCGATTACACATATAGTAGAGAAAGATATCTTAATGAATTAGCTAAAATAATTGCTGTTAGTGTCTTGCAATTTAGTTTTGCTGAAAATCCCTATCATTTGCATTAAAATAAACTAATGCATAGTCTATCTTTTTAATGTATTTAAAAAACACAATTTCAAAGTTAGTTTCTTATTATCATGGTCAACATTCCCATTATCTTCATTGTTTATTTTACGATAATACTTGTTAAATGGCAATGACGTGTCATATTGTCACTCTTCGAGCCTACACCTAGATGTGATCAGACACAAGAGGCATCGCTAGCTCCCAAGTTAACCCTCGGTTTGAGTAACTGTTTAGTAGAATATTTGCATCAACAAAATTAAAAGCTTTATAAATCTAAAACTTATGGATCTTTATAGTGTTCCACACTTCTGGATATCTTTCTACTATTTCATTGGTAGACAATTTATTCTCCTCAAGATGGTTCTCAACCCCGTAACCTTCAATATGTTTAATGAACTGGGAAGAGGGACCTAAAGTCGCGACATCGATGGTGCCTACTCAATAATAATCTTGAGTTTTTGAATCATTTAGGCTTTACTTATATAGATTTAGTATCATAAAATGCTTATTTTGTGAAAATAACTTATATAAAATCCTTGATTTCTAGGTATATGGATTGAGGAATAAATAAGGGACACTAATTTGATGAAAAGGAACAAAGCGATCTGAAAGAATAAATAAAAACGAGCCTCATATTCACCAAGTTCGATTGACAAGTTTTCGAATGGACACTTGACCACCTAAAATTCATGTTTGCCAGCCCTGAAGAAAAAAACAATAATTGTGTGAGAAAAGAGTTGTTGAAGGATCACTGAGTAGTTATATGATGTGGTTGGAGATCTCTCAATGTTACAAAACTTAAGGATGATGAATGTCAACGTAGAAGAGCGATGAAAATAACCTAAGGGTGGCTCGCCTTTTGGTTCGGCAAGCTCGACTTTCTTTACTAAGTGACTCTTTGCAACACATTCTCGATCACTATAAATATAATTTTGAAAATTTAGTTTAGATATCAAATTTTTATTAATTAGTAATCTTCGTTGAGTTTTATTCGTTAACTTTGGAAACAGTTTTCTCTAACATTTCCTATGTTTTGATGAATTGAAATTTTTCCCTTTTGATTAATTGAAAGTGGGTCTTTGAGACTCTTCAACTTGGAGAATTGTAAGGATGAGTCTACACTTACCCAATTGATGGACAATAAATTTGGTAACTGTTTTTACTTATATGATGTCTATAAAACCCTAGTTAATGGGATGTAATTATGTGATTATGCACTTATTTAGTTGTGGGTTATTGATAATTTTTAGCTTAATGCTATTTATAAGTGCGTTTAATCATTAATTTTTGTTTAATTTAAGAATTGTAGTATAAAATGCAAGTTCTAGATTTTTATTCTTGGGTCGCTCTAGAGAGAGGTTTTAGAACTAAGGTTCTTAATTAATAGTCAGTGGGTATTGGCTTGACTTGGGTTGATCTCGAGAGTGTGAATAGTAAACTTAATACCACACATTTAGCTCTAGAGAGCGAATGGACTAACGTGTGGGTTGTTCTTATTTGTCATGATTGTTGATGTTCGAGAAAAATCAACTTTATTCAAGGTTAATTGTTTGAAATAAATCTTACCTCCTCCATAGCCTAGCTTACTCCGTAATATCTAGCTTAGTATAATTGTTTTAATTGCACATTTGTCTATATAAGCCTATAATTGAATCACATCCTAGGAACTCGTCTTATTAGAGTTGTTCTTTATATATTTGCCATTAATTTTAGTTGATAATTCAAACAAACCAACCCCCCCTTCCATTTGAGGTTTATTTTACCCATGATTTGAATGATTCTTATTCGATAATTATTTTTCATATGACTGATTTGAGCATGTTCATACTTCCCTATTGAATTTTAAACATGTACTGGTCCCTGTGGGATTCGACTCCAACTCATATAATAGTGTTTTATACTGATTAACGAGCGTTGGTGCATAGAACTATATGAATGTCTTTATAACATTATCCAATAAAAATGGCACTATTGTCGAGGAGCGTTGTGGTTTGAGGTTCTTCTGATGAAGTTGAGTTTTGTTCTTGTTAGTTGTAGTTGAATCTACTAATTTTTGTTTTGGTTATTTTGTTGTTTTTTAGAACAGAAAAGTTAAGTGTCAATTGTTGTAAAGGTACCCTAGTGGGGCATCAAAATGACTTCAAAAATTTTAAATAATATATGTGACATAAGCATCAATGACCCAGTCAAAATGTGTGATGTTAGGGCGATTCGTTTACCTACTACCGAAGGAAATGTTGTGTTTCACATCACAAGTACCATGTTGCAGTTCATTTAGCTCAATTTTTCTTTTGGTGGGCTTGCTCATGTAGACTGTCATCAACACATTAATTTTTTTTGTTTTTGTAGACCGTTCTCTTTCAAAACATCTCCTAAAAATCAGTCTGGTTGCGGTTGATCACATTCTCTCTAATTGGATAAGCGTGCAAGTGGTTGGCATATTTGCCAATATATATTATCACTTCATGGTAGATCTTTTCACAATATTTCAAGTGTAATTTTTTTCCTCCCTCGAAGATGATGGTCCTTGAGGAGAACATTCTAAGCTTCAAGCGTTAGGAGGGTGAGTTGATTTATGGAGACTTGGGTGAGGTACAAGAAGATAGTGTTGTGATTCCCAAATCATGGATTGTCCGACAACATTCTTCTGCAATATTTTTACAGGAGCCTTGATTTGGTGAACAGGGGAGTGGCTGATAAACTTTCTCCTGGAAGTTTAATGCAACAACCTTACATTATAGCATACGAACTCTTGCATTGTATGACCAAATTAAAAGTGCGTGTTACACTCGTGAAGAATAGATATCCCGTATCACTGTTAAATTCACAAAGAATCACCTTGAGAAATACTAATATAGGGAACAAAACATGTAAAAGATGACGACCCTCGATATATTGTCCACAAATGTCATTGGGTGTTGGTACTAGGAATGCTAAATCTATCAATGTTGGTTGTGTAAATCCCAATAAAGTAAAATTTGAAGGTACAATGAGGAAGTGAACTACCTAGACAATCAAGGAGATGGTTATCATGCAAACTACCCAAGGTCAAGTGGTAACCAAGGTTGGTCTAGAGATGATGGCTCGAGAGATCGTGATAGAGAGTGACGAGATTAAAAAATTCCACTCGGAAGGAAAGAGTTCGGGCTCAGGATATGCTTTATCATATTCTCAACAAGGTTGAAGGGTTCGATAAAATTTTTATAAGGAGATGAAGGAAGACATACCTAACCTTAAATATATGGTGACCTCTCATTTCGTCTCTATAAAGCACTTGGAGACCCAAAAGGGTAAAATTTCTTCTCATTTAAACTTGAAATACTAAGGGAGATCACCTAGTTATTCTATGGAAAACCCTAAGAATGATGTTTAAGCAGGGACTTGTGTCTTGCCACGACGTTAACCAAGGCACTTAATGAGAGAAAACTCAAGTTTTATTGCTTTACTTTTTTAATTTAAGAATAATGTGTGGTGATTGTGCATGTGAAAAACTGGGATGTGTTTGAAATACGTATGTTGGAGAGCTTAAAATCCAGTGGCGAGCCTGACCTGGACCACCGTTGGATTTAAGAAATCATGAGTAAGAAGTGTGTAAGACTTGGCGGGCTCATGGAAAATTTAGTGATTTGTCAAATAGGTTGAGGAGCCTGACACTGTCTATTTTTCTTACCCCATATTAACTAAAGGTTCTGCAACACTAAACAAGGGAAGTAGCTACTCAGCATGTCCGCCTAGTGGTTCTGCATGAAAAAAAAATACCCTATAAAGTGTACAGACTAAATGGTTTTCAAAGGCCAAAGGTTTAAACATTAAAAGTCTTTCACATTTCCTCACTTTGTAACTTTATACAATTAGACCCACACTATATCTTACAAATATTTTTGAATTTTCTTTCTTTACGGTAGTTTATTATGTATTCGATGTTTAATACGATGCGGCCTAACTTTGCAGATTCATATATTAGGATTTAAAGGTTAATTTTCCGAGCCCGAACCTCTAAATTAGCATTTAATATCAAATGCATTGAGTAAAAATTGTGTTCATGTATTTTGAGCCTATCTAAAACCGTAAATGTTTGACTAGGTTAGTTTTTATATCATGCCTTGATTGCATGAATTGTTAATTTCTCAATTTTGTGCTTTAAAAATGATCATAAATTGTGAACTTGTGCTACTTTGCTATTGGGTATAGTTGGGTGAAGTATAAGTACCTAATACTGTTCAAAATGATGTGCTTTGCCTTATGATGGACCTTTTGATGTCATTCCTAAGGAACAAAGTCCTTAAATGGCAAATATTGGACAAATTAGGGGAAGTCTAAGTACCCTGGTGGCATGATTCTAGTAGGTCTGAGCTTAACTGAGAATATGTTTTGTTTGATTTAGTTTTCAAGGGATGCATGGTTGAGTTCAAAAAAAGGGGGGGGGGGGGTTAAAAATGGCATGTTGGGCAGTTTGGCGTTGTGGGTCAAGCTCTTGGAACAACCCGGTGCTTCGCCAAGCCCCATAGATCGCCTTTAGTTTGATGATTCAAGTGATTTTTGTTCTTCTGGCAAGAATCTTGAGATCGCCGAGTGAACTTAGCGATTTACGAAAAATATTCCTTGGTCACCCTTAATGTGCCCCTAACCCCTAAAACACACTCTAATTTTTGGCGGGCTAATCTTTTCCCGCCGAATGATGTTGGAGATTCGCCGAAAGGTCCTTCCCATCGCCGACATGCCATTTTTTTGGGAATTATTGAGCCAATCCTTTTGGTAAGACTTATTTAGGTTTCCTAAGTTATTTGATGACTCATTGACCGGTTTGACGTGGATGTATGCAACCAGTTATTTTTAACTATTCTTGACCAGATTCTAAATCTTTTTCAATTCGCTTTACAAATATGGTCTAGAACAAAGTTGAACATTCCGCCCTGCATGTTACAACAATAAAAATAAATTAGGTTAAAATTAGATCCTATCATGTATGTTATGATTAAATAAGGTTTTAAAAACATGAACAATAGATTTAGAAGTCAGTTTGAAGAGTTTGGAAGTGAAACGTTCAGGATAAACCACAAGGACTCCGGAAAAACTAGTCTTTAGTTGAAACTAGTGTGGTATTTAGGGTTTTTTTTTGTATGGAGTTGTGGGGGTATGGTGTGAGGGTGAAAAGGAGTATCTATGGTTCCTACACATATACTGATCTGTTAAGTTTCAAAATGTCCGAGTACGACTCCTCGGGAACAACCCTAAGGGTCCCAAAAGAGGACTCAAACGTTGGCCAATAAAGCTTCCAGGCAGCCTATTTGTGGAGGTGGTGGTGCGTCTCACAACCCACACTTAAATGGCAACAAGTTTTCCCTGCGACGCAAGGCCAACACGAATCATTCTGTCTCCAAATTAATTCTAGATCCACGAATTGGAATTGTCCCTACGACACACAATTATGTATCAGATTTGGTCGCGTTGTTTTTCAGTTAAATTGGACTTAATTAGAAGGTCCAATAAGTGTAGGGGTATTTTGGCTACTTTTTTATTTATTTAAAAACGGCAATAGAGTAACTTTAACCCCTAATTCTCAAAACAAAACAAAACCATTAACTTAAAACACTTGCTCTCAAATTTTATCTCTCCAAAACTTCCATCGTTGAAGCTTTGAAGCTCCATGGAAGAAGACCAAATTCTCCAAGTTTTTCAGCCCAATTTAGTGGCTTTCATAAATTATGGAATTATGATCTCATCCTTGATTCTTATCTCATCCAAGGAGCCAATTCCAAGGCTTTTTAAGATGTGCAAAAATATAGTAATTCGATTTTTCATTCTAAGCATGGTTTCTTGCATGAAAAGGTTTAAATCAATGCATTATGAAGTAATTGATGTTAATTGGTGGTTTTAAGATCAAAACTTCCACTAACCTATGTATTCCTTGTATTCTTAATTTTGGCTCTAAACTGGGTGAATTGATCATGGCTTGATATTATAGAATTCATGTCTAGATCGTATTGGGATATTGAATTATATATAGATCATGATAGAATTGTTTATAGGATTCCTTATAATAATGATATCTATATTGTATATTGTTAGATCATTGATATGAATTGGTTCAAGAGGATAAGGAATTGTGATGATGATGAATAGAAGGTGGAGTGTTGACCTAATTCCTGTATTTTGTATAGAATTGATATTTAATTGTATTGATTAGTATTGTCCACTTATGGTGGAAGTGCTTAATTGTTATACTTTCTATGAACATGACCTTGTCATCATTATTATGTGAATTTTTCTATTATTATCGTATATCTTGTATAGATGATCAATGTGAAGGATGACATTGTGTATGTTCATGTGTAGGGTGAATGTATACTTCCTCTAAATGTTATGTGAATATGATGCACTATGATGATTCTTTATGTGTTGATAGGTTATATTTTTAGGTAGACTAAGTTTTCCTTGCATGGTACTTGACTGTTATTGTATAGATGATATGATGATACGTTTCTTGATTGGTAGACTTAGGTCCCTATACTTGATACATGAAAGATATGTGAATGTTAATTTTGACTTAGTAGGCTTAGGCCTCTTTGTCATGTATGTATATGCGTATGAATGAATGATGAATAAAAGTCTAGGATTGGTAGCCATAAGATGGTGCCCTTCGAAAGATGAAAAATATAGGAACTTGAATATTAAAAGAAGGTTATGAATGAGGACCTTGAATATGAAAAGAAGGTCAAGAATGTGTTACCTTAAATAAGGAAAATAAGGTTAATATAAGCCTTGAAGTGTGAAACTGTAATGGTGCCTTCTTGAGTGGAATGATGGACTTAGAGGTTGTTGGCTTTAACGGCAGGAATCCAACTCTAAGGAAGTAATAAGTGCTATTCTAATAGTCCTTGGTTGGCAGCCTAGTGGACCCATTCTTGGGAAGAAAAAGTACTATGACTGTTTAAGGCCAAGTGATGGTACCTTCTCTAATACACCAATGGAATGATTAATCTATGAGAATAAAGTCTAAGAAGCGAGTGTGTCACATCCTCGGAGCAACCCTTAAACGTAACCGGCTTCCTCGTCCTCGGAGAGGACTAAGTCTAGCCTCTTATTTTACATTATTGCATTCATATGTTAAAATGTTGAAAATTTAAAACTTTCTATCTATCATATGGTTTACATGAGGACCTTCGCATTACACATATATAGTCATATGAGTAACATAGAACCTTCATATATAAGAAGATTAATAGTCTTCTACTTTTATTGCCACATACATAATAAAAGATACAACCTGGTCTCAAAATGGGATGTATCACTAATAACCATCATCAAACAATAGTAAAAATAACTGAGCATAGCCAACATCAAATGTAATTAAAGGCAAAAATATTAGGTTATATAATATTTACTAATCAAATGAAAGGGAAAGAACTAAAAGTATTATAACTAGAACAACATCAATAGCTTGATAGTGGCACTACCCTCGGAAAGTGAGGACCTACCCAACTTGGATGAGTGAGAATTCCAAGTCTTCTTCAAAAGTCTTCACACGCCCTTCAACGACCGAGACCTAAAATGTTGGAAAAAGGGAAAAATAGGGTTAGCACATCATATGTACTAAGTATGAGACCATATGCACATATTATATAATATCACGCTTAAAAGGGACATTTCAATAAAGCATGGTTTTTTACTTTAAAATATTTATGCACATTCAAGAATCAATACAAGTCAATAATACATATTCATTAAATCAATACCATGTATTCTACAAGACCAACAACCTGAAGTATAATCAAGCCACATGCATAGCAACATACTTGAATCCATAATCAAATACAACTCTATCATCAAGTCATAACATCAACAAACATGAATAAAAGTTCATCACATTATAACAAAGCAAAATCATAACTTATGAATCCTCAATAAGTCCACTGCTGTAATGACTAAGCAAAGCCCCATAACCTTACTTAATCAAGTAAACCTAAAAAGAACCATAACCAATGTCCAACTTCATATGGCATATAAATAAGAGTACATAATATCATACTTTAGCAATAGAGACCAAACACATGTTCGTAAGAGTAACTAACATCACAGTGTCATAAACATGTAAGATCACCATATGCATATCATTTACATTTTATAATCAAGAACAAACAAAATAACATCCTTCTAAGAATCCCCTCAAGGCTAACTAGTGTAATGTATAGCTAGAGTCACATACCCCTACCTAGACTAGGCTAAACCCCTTAGGTCGTCTTAGTTAGAGTTCATTCCATTACTTCATTTTATCTTTTGTGAACATCTTGCCTTAACATACATATACCATACGAGATAATGTGGAATACGATGTCATGAAACCCTACACCGAAAGAAGGCAAATTACTTGTCAAGGTAGAACCATAACATGAACATAACAATTATGTGGATCCCACTAGCTAGCACTATGGGGGTAACATTGTTCAAGAACTAGGAGATATAGTTTGCAACCTCTTTATCCTATATGCATTATAGTCTACAATCTCATAAGTACTTTAGTGAACCTACCTTCTCTATATAGGAAGGGACACTACTCATTGTAGTTCACCCCGTGCTAAGCTAGTGTCCCGTTAGAAATGTCTTTAAGCCTTTATTAACAATCATAGATTAATTTAGGTCATAGGGTATATCCATTATATAATCATCATAGACTCAATAGGAATTTCATGAGTACTTTCCTTTCATTACAATTCATACATGTGAGGTGAGCAGATTTACATATCACATCATGATAAGGCACATTGATAAGTTATCACCATCTTTATTACATTTACATCTTAGCCAACATCTCACATACCATAAACAAGACATTTCAATTAAACATCATACCAACCTTATCAATCAATACATAAGGCATACTTCAATTCATCACCATGACTTAATCACAAGTAACCATTATTGAAGTAAAGAGTTAAGATCACAACACTTACCCCAATCTCCTTCACAAGTCACCTTCATGGTCTTACCATCAACCAACTAATTCAAGCCAACAATGAGGTAACTCATCATATTATAGTAACCAACATGACAATGCATTCAATTTATAAACTACACTATAATTCATCACGAGTTCATAGCCCAAGGGTAAAGAATTAGGTCGAATTCATGATGTACTTCACCACCTAGGTTAACTACTCAAGAATTTGCATGATAGGATTGCAACATATCTAAATCTATTCATAAATTGACATAATAAAATCATAGGATAGTAATTCACACATTACCAAGCCAATTTTATCAATACTAGATAATTCAGTTTCAAGATCACAACCTAGGGCTAAGCAGGAATAAGTCATCTTCAACAATTTAGACGAATAAATCAAGAAGTAACACATTAGAGTTATAATACATGATAATATACTCATAATATCCATAATAAATCATAAACAAAGTAATTCAAAAGATCAATTTCGTATTGTAATAAAACCCACTTGAATTTCATCTTTTTGAAATCAATTTAAAGGAACCCTTTGGGAAAAGAGATCTAAAAGGTGAAAGAAATCTCATACCTTGTTGATTGATGAAGTTTGATGGATAAAATTTGATTTTTAGCATCCCTAGAACCACTTGAATTTGACCTTCTATGGTTTTATTCTACTTGGGAGAGAGAAAGAAGAAAGAAGGAAGATCAATTTGGTTTAGGAGATTATGAGGGTTTAGGTTTCTTTAATGAGGTTAGGGTCTTTATATAGATTGTTAACTAACTTATAAAGACCTCCCTTAACCCATAAAAAATTAATTAACCACCTAATTAATTAATTTTTGTAACTTACAAACGTGCAGCTAAAGAGAATCATCTCATATGAGACCACGATCGACGCTCCGTTTGTCAAACGACGGCCAAGGGACCAACTGTCCTGTTGGTCAGTCGTTTGTCACTGAGGCTGTAAAAAATAGGCCCTTTTCAAATTTTTCTGAGTTACCATCTACGGTGGCTATCGACGGCGCGACGATTGGAAAATGAGTGTTACCTGCGAGCGTCATTGGACACTTCCTTTTGGCAGCTTTTGCCTAATTGTAAGGGTCCTCCTCAAGGGCCTTTGGCTGGTCCTTGGGAATTCGTACCCAGGCGTTTCAACTATGAACTAACTCTAGTACTATTATACACCTTTGAACTTAATTTAATCATTTTACAACTACTCAAAAACTTTGTCAAATATGCTATGGCACACTAGCACCTCTTGAGCTAGTTTTCAGACGTCATGGACGTTCTTTGACGTTTTTATTTCCAAACTCCCTAAATTATCATTTTTCATTATTTATAACCTTAGAATAATTTCTAAACCTTTTTACACCTATGTTAGGCTACATCACGTCTTAGACTTTCAGAGTGATACATTATCCCCCATTTAGGAACATTCATCCCCGAATGACACAAAAAAATTTTGGAAGGAAGGAATAGACTCAAGACTAGTAGCCCAACCAACAATACATTTTAAAAGATTTAAAACAACAATCATCGTATTTACTCATAGAAATTCAAAACTTCAATAACCACACATAAGGTTCAAAATAATATTATGAGGAATTCCTTTCTCATAACAACATGAGCTCAACATACCAGATATGAGTCAATTATGACAAAACACTACTTACCAACATGCTCAATATCATTTCACAGAGACTCAGCGTATAAAAATGCACCACATAACTCAAAACAAGAAGAATTTCAAATTTCCAACCCTATATGCACAACTTTGTTGTAATTCATTGTAACATGAATATTTTTCGCAAAACTTCACCAAAGATCAAAGAAAATTAAAATTTAGTCATTGATTTCATTATTAGTAAGAACAACTAACCGTCATTAGGAAATGATGAGGATAACGGGACTTCATGTTGGCCTCGGCCTCCCATGTTGCTCCCTCAACTAGGTTGTTTCTCCATAACACTTTTACGTAGGCGACCTCTTTGTTTCTTAACCTCCTCACTTAATGATCAAGGATTTCAACTAGAAAATCCTCATAAAAGAGGTTCTCTTTTACACTAACACCCTTAATAGGAAGAATAGACTCGGGATAACCGATACACTTCTTAAGACTAGAAACATGGAAATCGGATGAACAGAAGATAGTTCACTAGGGAGATTAAACTCATAAGAAACGTTACCAAACCTTAACAAGACTTCATAGGGAACCACATAACGAGGACTCAACTTCCCATTCTTGCCAAATCTAACCATTACTTTCATTGGTGAACTTTTAAAGTACACTTTATCACCTTCCTCAAACTCCACATTTCTTCTTATATGATCGATATAAGGCTTTTGCTGACTATAGGTTGTTAGCAACCAGTTCTTTAAGATTTATAATTTTTCTAAGGTCTTCTAGATCAAAACGGGGGACAAAGAAGCAATGACTCGCCTACCTCAAACCACCCAATAGGAGACTTACACCTCCTACCATTCAAAGCTTCATAAGAACCCAAAAATATGGATGAATTGAAAACTATTATTATACGAGAACTCAACCAAAGGAAAATGTTCATCGCATTTTCCTTTAAGTCAATGATGCAAGCTATAAGCATATTTTCAAAAGTTTGAATAGTCCGCTCCACTTGACCATCCGTTTGAGGATAAAAAGGGGTTCTTAGATTAACATGAGTACCCAAACCTTTTTGAAATGATCTCCAAAACCTAGATGTAAATTGAGAACCCCTATACGATATGATTGACAAAGGAATCCCTTGAAGACTCACTATCTTGTCAATAAAGATTATTGCATAATCTTCCGCTCAATAAGTAGACTTAACGGGAATAAAATGAGCGGATTTGGTCATTCTATCCACTACCACACATATAGAGTCATATTGCTTCGCACTTCTAGGTAAACCAACTACGAAATCCATGTTGACATCTACCCACTTCCAAGTAGGAATTTAGATTTCTTTTAGTAGACCACTCGACTTTTGGTGCTCGGCTTTCACTGTAGACAATTGGAACACTTTGCAACAAACTTCACAATATCCTCTTTTTAGTCCATCCCACCAAAACACATCTCTAAGATCATGATACATCTTTGTAGAACTAGGATGAATAAAGTAATGGGCCCATGAGATTTATCAAGGATCCTACTCTTCAAATCATCAACATTAGGCACATATAATCTCCCTTGATACCTAAGAACACCATATCCCCTTGGGAGAATGACTCATTCATCTTTTCAAGAACCAATTCTTTCAACTACATCAATAATGGATAAAGGTGCTGCTTAGAATTCACCTCAACCACCAAAGACGACTCGGAGTTATGATTTCCACTAGGGGAGAATCTTCAATCTGAACACCTAAACGAGCCAATCTACGAACATCTTTCGTTAGGTTTCTCTTGGCTTCTTCCACATGAGACACACTTCCCATGGACAAACAACTTTGAGTGTACGCTATAAAATTAGCCTTGCCATGGTGATAGAGAACACGTATGTTATAGTCTTTCAACAACTCTTACCCTCTCCTTCGCCAAAGATTCAACTCCTTTTAAGTGAATACATATTCATGACTTTTATGGTCCGTATAAACATCCACATGAATACTATAGAGATAATGCCTCCGTATTTTAAAGGCAAACACCACGCCCGCTAAATCAAGGTCATGAGTCAGATTATTCTTCTCATGAACTTTGAGTTTCCTAGAAGCATAGGCTATAAGTTTGCCGTGTTACATAAGAACAAACCCTAACCTGACTCGGGATGCATCACAATATACCACGAAACCCTTTGTACCCTCTGATAGGGTCAATATATGAGTGTAGGTAAGCCTATTCTCCAACACTTGGAAGCTCTTTTCAAATACCTCCGACCACTCAAATTTCACATTCATTTGGGTCAAGGTTGTCAATAGAGAAGAAATTTAAGTAAATCAATAAGATAACGTCCATGATTGACCTTATTAAGATAATCTAAATATTCCTTAAGACTACCTAAGGCTTAGATCATATCTACACAATCAACCATCTTCCCTAATTAAATTCATTCTTAGGACTAATCTAGATAAGATACTCCCCCTTCACACTTTAAATAGATAACACATAACTACTCTAGATAAGTACTTATTCATTTAACATGTTTTATTAACTAAAGTCATTACATTCACTAGTTCATGTAAGACTCATTCATCATATAAGGACATTGAAGTAATGGTCTTGGACATTACCTAGGGACTCTAACTAACACCTTAAAAGCCTATTACGCAATTTCTAGATAGCGTCTCATAGCACCGCCTAAAATTTATAGAACTTCTCTAATGCTAGTAAGTATCGCATATGATGAGAATAGGCAATAACCGACATATACCATGATAGATAAACATGGAATCCGGAGTTCTAACCTAATCTGATGAGGGTGTTTTACTTGCTAAGGATATAACTATAACACATCCCATGTAGGCACATGGTTAAGGAATATGAAGAATTGTATGGCCCTCAGTCTCCATGCTCTGTAGAGACGAATTGTAATTAGTCTCCTGTCTCATATAGAACTACTTCCCATAACACGCTTACCGGTGCTCGCCTTTCTTTTAATAGAGTAATTTGACACTAAGGATCACATGAAAGAAAATTTCATATATAGTTCATAACACAATTCACATTCACCCTACACAAAGAGGTACACTAGTAGGTCTACCTTTCAATGGGAAACTAACATAGATGATTCATAACTTCCCTCTCAGGATGGGATGATCACGTACAGGTCATTCAACCCTAGAGTACATTCATTTTAATACAGAATAATACCCATTACACTTCCGACTCGGAAGTTAATTAACATAATCTACCATAGGATTAAGGTTCCACGTATTACAGACCTTCTTATCATCATTTAATGTGATCACAATTCATTCATTCATTACATGACCAGGGGCATAATCTTTTCCTAGTTTTCAAGCATCTTATATTCCACATTCATCATACATGTATCAGAAGGGGGACACAAGTCTATCAAAACAAAGACACAATATACTTTACTTTCTCATATGCATATCAGTCTGAAAGCACTTAGGAATGAACGTTATCATCCTTATGTTATTCCTATACATTACTATAACATCATCACATAGAAAATCAGACACTCATATTTCAAGTAGGAAAACAATAATGCATCAAATTAAGGACTACACATACAAGACATTAGTCCTAGTCTAACATGACCACCTAATATCAATAGAAAAACAATACTTTTAAAAATGATCATATGTAGATAGATATGATCTACTTCAAATAAATTCAACTACACAAACATCATAATACTCCTAGTGGTGACGACAAGCACGATGATAATTATAATAAATAAAATAACGCCGACCAAGACCATATCATTCATATCAGAACGCACCATAATTGTACCATATCAAATAATAATGCAATAAAAAAAAAAAACTAGACATATATTAAAGGAGAATTAGGGCCAATACGCCACCCATTCAATCTAACCACTTTCAATCCGAAGCTACATAATCAATTTCAATACCCATAAGGCCCGTAACCATGGCCATGAACATCAATTCATACATAAAATACAATACTCAATGAATCGAGGTAAATGCAATATAGATTTATCAATCTAAGACCAAATTCGACATCAGTTGAAGACCAAATTCTTGTACAATCATGAGTAGCCGATAGAAAAACTACACTAGGAATTCCATAGATATGTCAATATCATTTCAATAAGCTTAATAATTCAATGGATTAAGAATATAAAATACTGCAATTGATCAAATTGAAACTCCATAAACCATACCAATTCATCACTTATACATAAAAATCTAGAGCCCTAACAATCTACACCATGAACTCATTAATATCAAAGCAGAAACATAACCCATATTTTAGTCAAATTGAGATATTTTAGAAGTAAAGGCTTCGTGGAGTAATTTTCATTGGAAAAACATCTTATTATTACATCAGTAAGATCATATCTTAAGGTTTTTGAAAACGTTTATGCAAGAACCAAGGACTAGATAGACAATTGGACTTTTCTCTTCTTTTTTGTAATCTTTGAAAATAAGTTTGAAATGGACTTAGGTTTTATAGAAAGCCTTAGATGAATAAATACCATACCTTATTAGAAAATCTAATAATAATTGTAGAAGAAACTCCATTGAAGATCCATCTTCAAGCTCTATCTTCACCTTGAGCTCTCATGGAGTTTTTTGAAGAATGTTTGGGAGGAAAGGAGTTTTGATCTAGGTTCTACGGTTTAAATGAAATGTTTATGACTTAAATACTCTTAAAATACCCAAAAACTCCTAAAATAACCGTCCTACAATTTTATAAGACTTGGGGTGAATTTCCGAAAACCCCCAAAGTTGTTACAAAGCAGCCATATTTTTCAGCATCATCAACGCCCTAGCATTGACGGTCCGTGGGTGAGACCATGCCCCATTGATGGGGCTCGTTTGTAGATTATGCATTTCCTCAACCTGAAGAATACATGGCTCCATCAACTCCACCCATCGACGGGCCGTCGTCTTGTCGATTGGCCGTCGTTTGGGGCAATCGATTGCCAAATCGGGTTGATTTGAAAATCAAGTAACATCCATAGAGACATAGTTGATTTTTGTAATGGGATCAAAGCACTGCCTTGTAGTGTTGAGCTCCAAGATGGGGTACTCCTTCTAGGGTCCCTTGTGGGTCCTAGGTGGAGTCTTACCCGAACCTTAAACTTCTAAACACGTACGTTTAAGTATTACGAACATCTCTAAACAATTTCAACATCAAAAAAGCCACGTAACATACTATAACACATCCAAACACACAAGGACGTCTAAAGGATATCATTCGAACGTCATCTGAAGTTCTTGGACGTTTGACCTCCAAACCTTACCAAACTTAAAACATGCTGACTCTAAACACTATTATCAACCATATAAGTACCTTGTAAACTCATTACTCACACATAAGCACATCAAATTATTTAAGGCACATAGGTGACTAGTCGTCGAACGTCTTGGTCCTCCCTTGACATTTGACTTCTAACATCACCAAAATCACAAAACACTGCCTCAAACATCATTTTTAACCATCTTAGAACTTCAAGACTTTATGTCACACACATTAGGCCCTAGTTTCACCTAATTAATTTTTGGAGGTTTTATACCCTTACTATATGGTATAAACACCCTTTAGAGATCATCTTACAAGCTTCAAACAAGAAATGATACGACCTCTAGGAATAGAATTTTCCCCTTTAACTCTAAAATTGTCTCATTTTGAAAGTTAATATTCACCACCCTCGTTCTACGATCTATTGAAGCAAAACAAGCATGCAACCAATCCTTACTCAAAATGACATCCAAATAAAACATATCAAGTTCTACTAGTTCAACTTGAGTAACTCTATTGGGAAACATTATAGGATAATTTCTATATACTTTTTTTGCAACAACTAAATCACCTCCAGTAGACACCAAGAAAGGTTCGCTCAAGATGTCGGGCAAAATGTCAAACATTTTAGCTACTAAAGGTGTAACAAATGACAAAGTAGCACCGGGATCAAGTAAAGCACATATATCGTTAGAAAAGACGTTCGACATACCGGTCATTACATTGGTAGATTTCTCTTGTTCACCTCCAGAGCGAAGAGCAGAAAAGTGGTGTTTCTTCGGAGCATCAACATTAGAATCACTTGCTTGAGATTGACCACTACCCTTTTATTGACCCTTCAAATTTGGGAAATCCTTCACCTTTGTGGCCATTTTTCCACAACCAAAGCAATTGTCCATCCCAACGAGGCAATCGTCATAGTGCACACTTTCCACAAGTTAGCTTTTTGGTTAGTGAACTAGTACCCCTTCTGTTTTGAGACTTACAGTTTGAAACCCTATCATCACAAGTCATAGGGAAACTATAAGGAACATGATTATAGAACATCTTCTTGAACCTAGGCTTATCTTGGATATCAATCCTAACCTTTGAAGAACCACCATCAAAAGACTTTGCCCTCTCATCATCTCTACTCTTTCTCTTAACCCTTGTCTCTTACACTTGTTGAACATGAACCATGAGACGATCAATGTTCATATTATCATGTTACATAGACGAATGACATTTTTATTTCATGTCATCTGACACTCATGTCACAAAGTGGCTCATTTCATCCCTAGGGTTGGAAACCAAAGAAGGAGCATACTTTGAGAATTTAGTAAGTTTGAAAGAGTAATCAAGTACACTCATACCTCCTTTTTTTTTTTTATGAAGGTTGATTAATTCTTCAACTATGGCTTCCCTCTTCTCCCTAGGAAAGAACCAATCACGAAAAGCCTTCTTGAAAATGTCCCATGTCACCTGTCCTAACCTTTAAGGCCAATTGTCTCTCCAGTGGATGCACCAAGTTTGGGCCATATATTTGAGTGGTAAGTGGCTAACTCGTCTTTCTCACTAGTATTCAAACCCATAGCATATAGAATCTCGTTGATTTCATTAATGAACTCTTGGTGGTCTTCCTCAACTTTGGCCCCATAGAAAGTAGGGGGACTCATCCTAGTGAAATTGCTCAAATGGGAGGCCATCACTACGCTATTTTAATAATACGGCCACCCCACTAAAATGTATCCTAAATGACCAAAAAATGTGAACTTTTATATATGGCTACACTTTTGGACTTTAAGAAACACTTTTTAGGGGGTTGCCTAAAGAAACGTAACCTTTGACATTAGGCAACACTTTTAAAATGTCTCCGTCTTTGGCTACACTTATAAATCGTATCCAAAGATGTATAAGGGCAATCTCTGTTGTGATGTATTAGAAACACCTATTTTTTACTATACTACACTTAAAAGCATTTCCTCTCTAGTGTTAGTGGTCACACTTCAAAATTGTTGCCTTTGATATGTCATCTAGAGCAACACTTAGAATGTGTAACTTTATATGTCATGTAGAGCAACACTTATAAAGTGTTACTATATATCTCATCTAGAGAAACACTTATAACGTGTACTGTTAACATAGGACGTCCCACAACAACACTTTTTAATTGAATATATTACATATATGATCACATAATCAAATATACAAGTGACCTAAAGCACAAAATAATATAGTAATTAAATTGAAGTTATATATTTCAAATAATCTTCAAGAAACATACAATTTGTAACTAAAATATGTAGATTTTCCATAAATTTCAAAATATAGTATGTCTTGTATACATAAATATATTTATAAATAAATATGTTATGTATGTGTACACAATAGTTCACAAAGTACTGGAACAATAGTTCAATATATTCTAGCAATGAATATATTTCACAAAATCAAGCATAATGTATTGAAACTTCTGCAATAGTTCAAAACATCTTCATCATCAACTTCAATGAGATCAAATTGATTTGAGCATAATATTCTTCAACAATAGACTGACTGCTACTCACCTAGAACTTGTTTCGTCATCAATTTCAAAGAGATCAAATTGACTTGAGCACAATATTCTTCTATAATAGAATAACTGCTACTCACCTAGTGGTCGCACTGTCTAGAAGATAAATAAGTTTCATGCAACATACTAATGGTATCTTAGATGAGAAATATATATCCAAAATATAAAATGAAACGATTAGGTCTTTTAAGGGGAAAGACCTTTCATAAATTACATCCAGGTAATATAACTAAAGGGTTGGACTTTGTGACACATCAAAATGTCCAAACATATATGATAAAAGAAATCTGGACAACTATTTCCTTCACCCCACAATATTTATCTTACTTTAACCAGGCTAACTTATAAAACGAGAGTTTTACTATTTTATATGGAGCAAGTAAAGATATGAGTAACTTTTTATCTTTGAAGACCCTTACGAGTAAAAGTTGCATATTACAGCCTCCTTAGAGAGGGGTAGACTTCGGAATCCATATATAGTTAGGATGATCGATGTAGGTTATTGTCTAGTCTCATCATGTAGGATGTACACATTAGTTATTAGATAAGTTCTACAACGTGTGGGTAGTGTAATGGGACGCTATCTATAAATTGCACAATTAGGCTTATGAAGATACTAAGTGACTTTCCTAGCTCCTCCAAGACAATTATGTTAAGTCCTTTACTTGATTATTTGTGTCTTAAATGGATTTAAATTAATATTGTTGACTTATGGAATATATTGAAAAGAAAAGTATATGTTTTGCATAAGTGGAGAGTCTAAATGATGAAAATGAGTTATTTAAGGAATATGGAACTATGTGTTACATTGATGTAACGAATATTCTTACTTTAGGTAGTCTCAAGGATTAGTTTGTGTGCTTAAAGAGGGTGTATGGCCATTATCTTCTTGTCTTACTTAAGTGAGTCTAAGATAACCTTTAGTAGTGTGTCTAGATGCTTCAATAGGTTCAAGATGAATATGGTCCTATTATGGATTACTTGGGTATGTTTTATATGTGATATTTACTTGATGAAGTTACTATACATGTTTCATGATATTTATATCAAAAGAGCATGAAAAAAATATATTAAAGTAATTGTCCTTTTTAGCATGATTTTTTTGCATGTTCACCGACTTAGTACTTTTAATGCGATAATTCCATATGTTGTTATGTTTCTCCAAGTTTAGGTGGAAAATGAGAACCCTAAGAGATGTGAAGCTTGGGATTAGCATTCTCTCATTAAGACTTGGTATGCCCAAATAGATTTGAGGATGTAGTTTATGTTTAGTTTCCTTTTTAAAAAGACATTGTAATAGACTATATCAAACTTTCAAATTGATGTAAGGACCGTTACCCTAAGATATTTTATTTGTCTAATATGGCTTATGAAAAAGACTTAGGCTTTTCTATATTTCTTTAAAGAGTTTGACTATTGTGATGAAAAGTTTTAATTTCTCACTACTCTTCATATCTATGCGATTAAAGATGTCTAAGGGATTGTATAAGACCTTTGAAAGGTCGAATACTCCATGTAGCTTCTAGGTTATAACCTTAGTTCATTGCATATATTGTATTAGAGCAAAAAGTTATGAAGTAGTCCATAGGATTTATAGTCACGTCTAGTAGAGTCTTGCTCATTGGTGTGAGTCGCAACACTGGGCGATAGAGTTTCCCTTTCTTCATTAATCTTATGTAATTCCATAGAGATGAGGTCATAAGTACCCTTTCCAAATCTATTCTTTTTTGTTTATAGGAAATGAATATGAGAAGGACACCCGCAAGAAGAGTTGATGAGGAAGTGGTAATTGAGGGAGTTCCACCCTGAGGTGTTCAAGTTCCTGAAGATGGACAAGCTCCACAAGGTAAACAAGATCCTAAATATTAACAAGTACCTATAGTTTATCAAGGGAATGAGATATCAGTAGATCCCCTGGATATACCTAATAGGGAGATTAGAAGAGCTCTTCTTACCATAGCCCGAGCCATGACAGCTCAAGTGAATATAGATGTTGGTATAGGATGAATTATATTGAGATCACTGTGACCTCTAGATTGAGGGACTTTGTGAGGATGAATCCTCCTATACTCCTTGGTTCTAAGGTGGGAGATGATCTTTAAGTATTCTAGATGTTGTTTATAAGGTGTTAAGTTCTATAGGGGTGAATCTAGAGAAAAGGAGGTTTTAGGTTCATACAAATTTAAGGAAGTTTCTCAAGTGTTGTACAAACAATGGAAAGAAATAGACCGGTTGAATTAGGTCTTATAGAATGGGAAGATTTTAAGGAAGCCTTCCTAGAAAAGTACTTTCCCTGTGAGAAGAGGGAGGTGAAAGTTTAGGGTTTTATAAACCTTAGGCAAGGTAATATGAGTGTTGAGGAGTATTCCTTGAAATTTACCCTATTGTCTAAGTATACCCCATTTTTGGTGTCTAACCCTAAGGATGAGATGAGAATGTTTGTTACCGGTGTTTTCGACCTTGTGAAAGAAGGGTGTCGTACGGACATGCTCTATAATGACATGACCCTATCTAGACTTATGGTGTCCGCTCAATTCATTGAAGAGTCCAATCGTAGTACGATTTAAGAAATTTGAAGAGGGGTAGATTCGATGACCAAGACCAACCTAGATTTAAGAATAGGGCTCCACATCAAGATGGTCCTAGCGCTCTTAAGGTCAAGTATGAAATAGGTGGTGGTCCTCAAAGTGTTAAGCCTACTTGTTTCCTTTGTGGGAAGAAACAATTTGGAAAGTGCCTAGCCGGTACTAGTGGTTGCTAATATTGTGGAAAGGATGATCACAAGGGGATAAAACCACCCCCCCCAAATTGTTCCTATATTGCAGATAGAATAAGACGAGGCCCAAGGGCAAAAGCTCCTTTTTCTTTTTAATTACCCCGGATGTTGGTGCACCAAAGAAGAATCACTTTTATCACTTCCAAATTTATAAGGGAACGAATGTGAATCCGGATTAAGGTGCCGGTAAGTTGTATTATTCTCTTTTGGAGTTATATGGGACCTTTAATTGGGGGGAGTAAGTGGGAGTTGGGGGGAGAGTATGATGAAGATTTTGTTTTGTGATTGTTGTCTCTTCCCTCTATTTATTCAGATTGAGACGGTTAGAAAACTTTAGTAGCCATGTTTGCATGGTGTGTAGGAGTTAAGTTGGAAAATGAATTACATTGATGTCCTTACATTGTGAAATCGTTTCATGAGGTTATGGTAATATGGTAAAATGATCTTACATGATTTTGTCTCTTGTATTGTCATACCTTGATGATGAATTGCTTAAATGTTACAAATGTGAACTTGTAAGTATGCTTTACATTCTAGTACGTGAAAATGTTGCATAATTCTGCTTTCAAGAAAAGTTGGCATTTTGTTCATGAAAATGTTGTAGATAAGCATGATGATATGTGTAGAAGGAAGATCCTCATATATGATATGAAAATGTAGAGTCTTATTGCATCATAAGTTGTCGATGATGATATTCCTACTTTCTTTTTGTGTTTTGAGTCTATTTTTTAGGTGGAGTGACGTTCCTCCTAACTATGAGTATTGTATATGATGTGGTATGGTTATGGAGCTAGTCTTAAGTCCTTATCTCTTAAAAGTGTTATAAGTGTTTAAAGTGCTTGAAATGCCATTCGAGCACGAATGGTGTCAAAGTGGGGGAGATTGTTAAAACCCTCAAAAAGAACTATGTTAAAATTAGAGAATAGCATCTGTTTTATGAGTTAATAAGGTGTTAAAGACATGATTAATCGTTTTTGAAGTTAGTTTGAAAAGGTTTGGAAGTGAACCGACCAAGGACGACCAAAACGTCCGAAAATTAGACTGATATGTAAAGGGTTATTTTAAAAGGGTGAAATTGAGTATCGATGGTTCCTACACATAGATTGATATGAAAAGGGTTAAAGTGTCCGAGTATGACTCCTCGAGGACAATCCTAAGGGTCCCCAAGGAGGACCCAAACGTTGGCCAAGAAAGCTGTCGGGCAGCCTGTTTGTGGAGATGGTGGCACATTGTGTGGTGCACATTTAAAGATAAAAATTTTTGCCCTGCGACCCCGGTCAAACACGAACCATTCTGTCTTTAATATAATAATAAAACCAAGAACTTGAAGTGTCCCCGCAAAGAGCATCCATGTCCTAGATTTTGGTCGCATTGTTTTTAAGTCAAATTAGACTTTGTTAAAAGGTGCAATATGTGTAGGGGTCTTTTTGGTACATTGGAGACAACATAGAAACGGTTATAGAGTCACTTTAACCCCAAATTCACCAATAAAAATAAAACCCTTATCCCAAAACAAAATCTCTCAAATTCCTTCTATCCAAAACATCCATTGTTGAAGATTTGAAACTCCAAGTAAGAAGACCAAATTCTCGAAGTTTTTCAACCCAATTTCGTGGATTTTCTTAAATTAAGGTATTGTGATTTCATCCTTGATTCTTCTTTCATTCAAGAAGCCAATTCCAAAGTCTTTTCAAATATATTCAAAAACATAGAAATTGTATTTTTAATTCTAAACATGGGTTCTTGCATGAAAAGGTTTAAATCAATGATTCATGAAGTAATTGATGTTAATTGGTAGTTTTCAAATCAAAACTCCCGTGAACGCATGTATTCCTTGAATTTCTA
This sequence comes from Solanum habrochaites, assembly GCA_027704765.1. Taxonomy (NCBI): domain Eukaryota; kingdom Viridiplantae; phylum Streptophyta; class Magnoliopsida; order Solanales; family Solanaceae; genus Solanum; species Solanum habrochaites. The sequence goes on along the minus strand of JAKWJA010002499.1, from coordinate 22,822,742 downwards.
ATTTGAGCTCTAAAGTGGGTAAATAAATCATGACTTAATATTATAGAATTCATGTGTATATTGTATTAGTCTATTGAATTATGTATTGATCATGATAATTTTTTTATAGGTTTCCTTATAATGATGATATCTATCTTGTATATTGTTGGATCACTTATATGGATTGATTATTGGTTTAGTATTGTGTACATTTGTATTGGTAAAAGATTTTGTAATATGAATTTGTTGAAACAGCTAAGGAATGGTGATGATGATGAATAGAAGGTGGTGAGTTTACCTAATTCATCTATTTTGTATAGAATTGATATTGAATAGCCTTGATTGGTATTATCCACTTATGGTTGCGATGCATAATTGTTATACTTGTTATGATCATGGCCTTGTCGGCATTATTATGTGAATTGTTCTATTATTATGTAATAAGTTTTATTAATGATCAATGTGAAGGATGACATTGTGTAAGTGCACGTGTGGGGTGAAAGTATGATTCCTCTAAATGGTTATTTGTGAGTATGATAGACTATGATGAGTCTGTATTTGGTAATATGTGTCTTTTTAGGTAGAATATGTTGTCCCTATATGGTTACATGAATGTCATTGTATACATGATATGATAATATGTGTATTGATTGGTAGACTTAGGTCCCTCTACTTTATACATGAAAGATATGTGAATGTGAACTCTTGACTTGGTGGGATTAGGCGTCTTTGTCATCTATGTGTATGAATGAATGTTGAATTAATGTCTAGAATCAGTAGAACTAAGATGGTGACCTTCTAAGGATGACTTATATAGGACCTTGAATATGAACCAAGGTTAAGAATGAGTACCTTGAATATAAAAAGAAGGTCAAGAATGTGTAACCTTGAATATGGAAAAAAAGGTTATTGAAGCCTTGAAGTGCAAAACCGTAATTGTGCCTTCTTGAGTTGAATGAGTTGGATGGAATGGGATGAACCATTTCTAAGGAATTCATAAGCTCTATCCTAATTGTCCTTGGATTTCAGCCCTAGTGGACCCATCCTTGGGAAGAAAATGTATTATGAGTTGGTATGGCTTAGTGATGGTACATTTTATATTACACCTAAGGAATGATTACTCTACGAGAATAAAGGCTAAGAACCGAGTGAAAAATATTATGGTAGTATCTCTAATTAAGATGAGACTAGAGTAAAAAGGAACCCTTGATATTCCTTAACCCCGTACAAACATGGGATGTGTACTAGTTCTAACTTGCCAAGTAGAACACCCTCCTTCGAGTAGGGTTGACTTCGGATTTCATACCTTGCCAGTACGATCTATGTCGGTTAATGTCTATTCTCATAATATGGTATGTAAACTTTAGTTATTAGATATGTTCTACGTTTGTGTGGTGGAATGGGATGCTATCTATACATTGCATGAGTAGGCTTGGAAGATGCTAGGTTGGTGTCTAGGACCTCCAAGACAATTAGGTGAAGGCTTTTACTTGATTACTTTTCTATTAAATTACTTTAAATTAATATTGTTGACTTTATTGAATGTGTTTAAAAGGAAAGTTCATGTCTTGCATATGTGGAGAGGCTAAAAAATGAAAATTGGTTTCTTAAGGAATATGGATATATCTGTTATTGTGATGTATAGAATATTCTTACTTTAGGTAGTCACAAGTATTAGTTAGGTGTGCTTAAAGAAGGTATATGAGCGCTCTCTTCTTGTCTTATTTAAATGAGTCTTAGGATAGCCTTTAGTAGGGGGTCTAGATGCTTTAATGGGTTCTAAATAATTATGGTCGTATTATAAATTACTTGGGCATGTATTATATGTGATATTGACTTGATGATGTCCTTAGACTTGTTCTATCACAGTTATATCAAAAGAGCATGAAAGCATATCTTAAAATAAATGTCAATTTTAGCATGGGTTTCTTGCATGTTCACCTACTTAGTACATTCAATGTGCAAATTTCATTTGTTGTTCTATTTCTACAAGTGTAGGTGACAAGAGAGGATTCTAGTAGAGGTGAAGCTTAGGATTAGAATTCTCTGAGGAATAGTTGGTATGTCCTCATAGGTTCAAGGACATAGATTATGATTAGTTTCCTTTTACAAAAGACATTGTAATAGAATATAGCTATCTTTTAATATTTAAATATGGGTCGTGACCCTAAGATATTATGTTTGTCTTAGATGACTTATGAAAGAGCCTTAGTCTTTCCTATATTTCTATAAAGAATTTTACAATTGAGTTGAAAAGTTTTAATTCCCTCTACTTTTCATATATATGCGAAGAAAGATGTCTAAGGGATTGTATAAGGCCTCCGAGAGGTCTAATATGCGATGTAACTTCTAGGGTATACTGTTGGGTCATTCCACTGCAAAAAAGCATGGGGCATAACTATAAATAAGGGGAATCTAACCCTCCTAAAAATGGGAAGAGAACACTTCATAAGGGAAGAAAAGGCATGGGAAGGGCGCCTGAAGATGAGAGACCAAAGCACGATTCCGAAAGTTATGGGGATTCATTTGGCTCCTACAGTGCCCTCTTCTGCACCAACTTTGGTTCCTACTGCACAAGTATAGGGTCCTCTTTTTGACTAATCACTATAGTAAAATCAAAGGGATTGAGGATAATTTTTGACGAGAAATTGTTGTCCACATAGGGGTTAAAGGGAAGATACCCTCTAGTGTATGACACACTTCGATATCATTGATTTGATATTTTCACAATGCACTAAGGTCCATATATCACCAATTGTGTCCATGAGTTATATTTTGCTTATGCTGATCTAATTCCTTAGGCGAAAAAGAAGGCCAATACATTCAGGCTGTTGAAGTCTATAGTGGTACGGGAAAAGGAATAGGCTGCAACAATAACCACATAAATACATTGATTGGCAGAGCCACATGAATTGATCAGGAGTATAAGGATTTGGCGACATCTTAATATCTAGATGACCTAAAGGGAATGGCTTGCCCCCTTTATTTTTGTACCACCCGTAAGTTGATTGATACGAGAACCCAGATGGAGAAGAATGATTTTAATGTAATTGCAGGGTGTTGTTTCATATTCGTCACCAACTCCATCATATTTTCATTTTCTGTTATGCAAATGCAGTCGGTCTATAACCTACCATAGCAAAGAATTGGCTCAACATGGAATCAATATTAAGCAAGAGATGGTCATGTGGGCCAAATCGGGGCAAACACCCATTCATTTCTTAATCTTGGCTATAGAGTTGCGGCATGCTGCGGTCCCTTGTGACAAGAATAGGAAAATCGAGGTCACTCCTCCATCATCCAAAGATACACGGCGTATAGAAGAAGAGGAAACTTGGGAGGAGGAAGACTTGACGAGAGCAGCTGCGGTGGGCGAATCCACAGAGATTGATTATGAGATGATACCTGTAGATGTTCCTTTTCCTTATCCGGCCTCCGGATGGTGGAAACTCTTCGTAAGTTAAGATGAAACTCTTAGTAGGAACCTCACTATTCCCTAAGAGCTTTCCAAAGAATGTTTGGAGGTTTGATATTCTTCGTGAGTTGAGTTGTAGTATTAAAATGTAACCCCTAGATATGGGTAATCACCGTGAGTTAAGATGTAGTTCTTAGTAACAATCTCTTAACCTATACCCAATTATTGTAATGAATTTGTATGAATCCATGGGGGAGTTATGCTTAGCGCTGGGAGTATTTGAATAAGGGCTTGATACTCTTTGTGCGTAAATATGTTGTATCTAATTTACCTCTTGAGATAAGTGCTCTTCATCAGTTGAGGTGGGATTCTTGGAAACAATATACTTATCTCTTAACTATGCGCCCTCATAGGTCAAGATATTGGAGATCAATGTAAAGGCGAAAAGAATGACCGTACCTTAGGCATGTAGGGATCCCTCATCCGATAGGGGTTCATACCAGGATACCAGGTGAAGCACTTATGGTCTATGTCGGTAAAAGTTAGCCCCCAAAAATGAATGTAATGAACTAATTCTACTTAAGGGTGTACTACTTAGGGTAGGTGGTTGAATGGTATGCAATCTATACATTGCAGAAGTAGACATTTGTATGGAGGCTTGGTGTTTCCTTATATAAAAATGTATGAATGGGTTTCTATATAATGTTAATGAAGTAAGTCGACTTTAAGTCTAATGTCAATGAAGCATGTTGATCTTATGTCTAACTTTATGAATGAAATTTAAGTGATTGAATATGATGTTCCTAGTCTATGTAATTCCTAAGGATCACTAAGGTGGGAGTAGTAGTATGGGATGCTACTTTCGGATTGCACGATTGTGACTTAGGGGTTGTTTTAGAGGATGGTCTTTGTGTGAAGTTCATAAATTCATGCATGGTTCCTCTAGTATCTTTAGTAAGGAATGTTGACTTGTTGAGTCGTAATGAAGTATGGTTATCTTTAGTAGTTTTAAGGGTCACTTAGGTGTGTATTGAAGAGGTTGTACGGGCAGTCTGTTCATATTTTCCCTAAGTGAGTCTTAGCATAGCTTTGGATAGGAAAATCTAAATTATAAATGGATTACTTCATAAATGTGACTAAATACTGAAGTTCATGGAAGTTTAGTTTTAACCGTATTAATTAAAAGTGACATGTGTAAGTTGTTAACTTCATTATGATTATTTTAGTAATGCATCAAAGATGTTTCCACTAAAATGTCCTCTTTAAGCATGTTTTTGAATATTCTCGTACTTAGTATAATATGTGTACTAACTCGTATTCTTCTATATTTCTAAAAATATAGCTGGAAAGCAAGTGAAGATGTACTCATTATCCGGAAAAATCCCTTCACTTCAAAACAATCAATCAGAACTGGTGTCATCCGCGTTTCTTTTGACTATTGAAAGTTCTTAGAAGGTGAAGCTTTAAATATATATTTATCCCAAGATTTGTATATCCTCATATGTTCGAGGACATGAAATATGTTTCTTTTAGTTTATTTCATTAAGGAGTTCTATAAGACTTAGTATATTTCTCTCAAAGTAAAGGTCTATGACCATATATCTTATGTCGTTTCTAAGGTTGCTTGTGATAATGAGACTTCGTTCCTTTTGTTGTATGAAAGAGTTTCATTTAGATATGTTGTGAAAAGCTTTAATTCTGCGATACTTTTCATACCTAAATAATTAATAATAGCTAAGAGGCAAGTACACCATGTAACTTCTACGATGTACCCTTGGGGCGTTACAAACTTTATATTAGAGAATAAAGTTTCGTGACATAGTTTAGGGTCCAAAGACTCACAAGCCATGTCTAGTATAGTCTTTTTAATCGGTGTGAGTCACGATGCATATGATAGAAGTTTCCCTTTCTTAATTACTCTTGTGTCGTGCCAACAAGCTTAACTCCATGAGATATGTTTCTTATTTCCCTTTTCCGGTGGTCTTCAAGATATGATTACTTGGATGGGATCATGTCTCAAGGATTGAGGGACAAAATGTGAGTCTTGATGCTTATTCTGGTTTTGTGACAAGATGTGCATATGTGAAGGTGGATTTTGAAGAATTTGTGAGTTGACACCATTTTGGGCTATATGAAATGTATGAGATAGGAGGTATTACATTAGGAAGTTTTGTTGCGAAGTAGTTCTAGCTTGATAAGAGTTCTAATGGTTGAATGAAGTCTTTTTGGGGGACAATGAGTTACCATATTTATGTGTAATGACATCATAAAGTTATGGTGTAGATTTGAGGGGTGTTGGAAAAATGTGGAAGATAGTAAGAGTTGAAAGTTTCCCTTTATTATGAGAAATTCTTCATGATTTCTTTGTGTTGAATTGAAGTTCTTGTGTAGGCTTATCTCTAAGAAGGAGAAATAGTGTGCTTACCTAGAAAGGTAATTGTGAGGTTATGCTAGTAAATGGTAGAATTCATATAGCTAGATTGTTAGTTCCAAGATGAATCTAATTGAATAGGTAGAAAGAAAAAGAGGAACTTTTATTACATGAGTGTGGGTGATGTGGTGCCTAAGAGTTGAATGAGGTTATCTCAAGAGAGTCTGCCTAAGCTAAAGTCCTATGTGGAGGATTATATGCTTTACTAGTAAGGTTTTATGGGTAGTCTTGATGTTCACAAGTTAGGTTTGTATGAGTTCGGACCTTATGAGAGGTATAGTGGGTTATGAAGTATGAGACCTTCAAGATGCTTTGTAAGGGTCTTAACGACTATTCATAAGAATGTGCAAAGGAGCTAATCTTCAATAAGGGCCTTGGTGAGTCATAGTACCTTATGTTTGTTGATTTGTTCATTAGATGAGTTAACCATATGTTAGGGAGAATGAGTTGAGTAGTAAGGTAGTTGATATCCTTATCTTTACCTTCTATTTTTAGTCAAGCTTGAGACCAAATTCATAGTAGTTTGGTTATATTTTGGATTCTTCAATATGAGTATGAGTTGCATATCTCCTTATTTTATGAATACCTTTTGTGGACGATGTTTTGCATGATCTTGGTTATATCATAGCTACATGGGAAGATTGGTAGTTAATCTATATTTATCATGTCAATGTGCAACTAATGATAATTGTTTAATTGCCTTATGAGTCACTATGTCTATATGTCAATGTGTGATTTAAAGTTATTTCATTTTGATATTTATAATGATATGATGAGAATTTCGAATGTTAGAGAACGTAATTCCTCCAAAAATGCAAAAAAAAAAAAGGATGATGAAGTATGTGTGTACTTTGAATTGGGAAAAATTTCCCCCCCCCCCCCCCCCCATTTGCTTGTGTTGCTTCGCCGTGATAAGTGATGTGAAAAGTGGTGTTCTTGAATTTTGGTGCATTAAATATGATGTTTTATTCATGATGAGTGTGTGTTGTTAGTTTCTAGTTGAGTCTTTGAAAGTGTTTAGTGACACTCGAGGATGAATGTTTTTCTAAGTGGGGGACATGTAACGACCCTCAAAATGAACTAGGTTAAAATAGATCTTTACATGTGTTTCATAAGTTAATGATGTGCTAAAATTATGAAGAATAACTTCACATGTAAGTTTTAAAGAGTTTGGGAGTCAAACGTCAAAGAATGACCAATATGTTTGGAAACTAGTCTTATGTGTGCTAGTGTAACTTTGAATGTTTTATGGGTTTTTTGGTATTCAAATTGATAAGAAGGGACCTTAGAACCTATTGGGTCGTGTTTAGGGTTGAAACTTCCGGGTACGATTCCTCCAGAACCACCTTAAGGGTCCTTCAGAAGGACCCAAATATTGGCATTAAGTTGGAATAAGCAGCCCCGAACAAAGGCCACAAACAAAAGGTTATTCATAAAGTGACGCCCCGTCAAATGGGGTTGTGTCTTCACACATAGTTATGGGAGCTTGGACCCCAAATAAAGGGACCTACCACTTTGACCCCAACCACTCCTTGCCATCCTTACTTACCTACCCTTTGAGTTCCACAAAATTACAATAATAACAAGGAAGGACTGTCGATTAGACAATGCCTAGTAGATGGAGTTCATCATTTGGGCTTGTAATTATGCGTGTAATTCTCCCAAGTAAGGGGTGAATTGGGAAAATCACCCGACGACCTAATTAACTAGTAGATGGTTGTTTTGGGGGTTATTAGGTATATTAAGTTATTTTATAACCATAATCCCTAAAGTAGACTTCACTTTTCAAAATCAAAATCCCTCACCCAAAGAAAAATCTCTAGAGACTCCATTTGAGCTTGAACTCAAAGCAGAGCTAGTATTAAAGATTTTGAGTGGTTTCTTCATCAAATTTAGTTGGTTTCTCTTAATAAGGTATGGTAGTTCATGTAAAAATTCAAAAATCCAAGACGTGTTCCAGAGCTTAACATAAGTGTCATAAGGTCTACATTAATGAATATAAGTCATTTATGAAGTCTAGAAACCAAAACGTTCAAGAATGTCCATGACGTATGACTAGGTTTTTGGAGTCGAAAAAAGATGAAAATTGATGAGGGGGTGTCTAAGATGTATTTAAGTTGATTCATAGTCGAAACATTTTGGCACGACTTCTGAGGGACCAACAAAGGGCCCTTGAGGAGGACCCTTGCCTTATAGGGTCAAAGATTGCCTGGGCTTTGTGCACCAACGAAGGGAAATGATGAGGCGTAGGTTGATAGACGAGCCATCGATGCCATCCTTCAACCAAAAATTATCCATTTTGGCTAATGTGACATTTAGACCACACTATGAACTTACCAACGGATGTGCAACGCGGAAGGAGGGGCTAGTCGATGATTGACCCACGATCTGTTGATCGCGGTGTCGTGTGTGAGGGCCAAAGTTTTCTGCACGTTTTCAGTTGGTTAAAATTAGTTAATTAATTAATTAATTATTTGGGGTATTAGGTAGGTATAATTAACTTATTTAACACCCTATATAAATCCCTAACCTAATTAGTCCAACATAAAGCTCATAATTCCCAAACCCAAAACTCTCTTCCTACTCTCTTCATTCTCTCTCCCAAAGAAACCCCCATTAAAGACCAAGCTATAGGTAGGTTAAAGGGATGGAAAGGGTCAATTTACTCCATCAATCTTCATCAATTATAATGGTATGGTATATCTTTCACCTTTGAGACCTCTTTCCTCAAAAGGTTCCATCAAATTGTTTTCAGAAGTTGGGTTTTAAGTGGGTTTTCATCCAATACAAATTTGATGTTGTGAAGTTATTTGTTTATGATTTATTTTGGATATTATTACTTATATTAACATGTATTATAAATTAATTATTATATATCTTGATGGTTTGGTCTACTTTATAGAAGATGACCTTTACCCCCTAACCTAGTCTGATGATCTTGAAATGAATTGTGTTATATTGGTTCAATTGACTTTGTTATTGGTTGAATTACTACTATATGATGTTATTGTACTGATGATGAATGAATTAGGGTGATTTATAGACCACCTATCGTTCTAGTTCTTGGGAAGTGATCTAGGTTATGAAGTATGTTGTGACATTGACCTAAGTATATTGTCTTAAGTTATTAAATAGCATTGAATTGTGATGTAGTGATTCCTTTAGCCTTGTTATCATTTTGGTCATTGAATTATGATGATGTTATACCCTCAATTGGTTAAATTAAGGGTTGATGGTAAGACCATGATGATGAATTATGAAGGAAACTTGGTAAGTCTTATGATCCCTATCCTTTACTTCAAATTATGGTTAATTGTTATTAAGTCATGATGTTTTATTGGAGTATTCCTTGTATTAGGACCGATAGGGTGTCATCGAGGCTTAACTAAATGCTTGACTATGGTGTGTGAAGGTGTTGTTTGTCCAAGATGTAAATGTATTAAGTATGGCTATGATTTACCAATGTGCCTTATCATGATATGAAAATGTTAATGTGCTATTTTCCACCTATAGGAAATTGTAACGGAAAGGAACAATACTTAATGCAATTCTTAATAGCCTAAGATGTGTATAATTTGATTCAAGGTTAGACCCTATGACCAACAATAGCTATGATGATTAATAAAGACATTATCAATGACCATTTCAAAAGGGACTCTAGCGTAGAAGAGATGTGAAACTAGACGAGGAGTGTCCCTTCCAACATAGGGAAGATAGGATAACTAATTAATCTTGAGATTGGACATGAAAATGCATGTAGCATTAACAGAGGGGTCCCAAAACTAGCTCATAGTTCTTGAACTATGTTTCCCCCATAGGAATAGTAGCTAGTGGATCCACGTAGTTGCAATGTTTATCTTTTGGCACTACCTTGGAAAGTAGTCTGCCTTCTTTTGGTGTAGGGTTCCGTGACACCAGATTCCACATTAGGTCATGTGGTCTATGTTGGTTAGGACAACATATTCCCAAAAGGTAAAATGAATTAAAGGAATGAACTCTACCTAAGATAACCTAAGGGGTTTAGCTTAGTCTAGGTAGGGGTATGGATTCTACCTAAAAATTGTGCTACTTAGCCTTGAGGGAAGTATTAGGAGGATGTTCTTATGTATGAATATGTTTATGATGGTATATGATATGTATATGATAAACTTACACAATTGTTTATACTATATGTGGAATTATTTCAATTATGAACATGTGTTGGTCTATATTATTAAGGTATGATGATACGTACTCCTATATGCAATGTTATGTGAAGTGGGATATTGGTCATGGTTCTTGTTGGGTCACTTGATTATGTAAGGTTATAAGGTTTTTCTTGGTCATTGCACTTGTTGAGGTGATAGGGGTTGATGCACAATTGTCTTACTTTGGTTATGATGAAGTGTACTCTTATTCATGCTTGTTGAAGTTATAACTTGATGATTAGGGTGGTCTTGATTATATATGCAAGCATGTTGATATGTTCATTAAATTATATGTTTGTATGTGGTCTTGGGTGTATATGCCTAGGGATTAGGAATATGTCTTTTTTGGAAAAATTTTTTTTTTTTTGGGTTATGGTCTTCTTCAATGTGTAGAAGATTTTCAGAAGGATAAAATAGAATGTTTTCAGGAAATTTCCTTTTTTTGCATGATTTGAAAATATGTGTGCACATGGTCTCATACTTAGTACACGTGGTGTACTAACCCCATTTCTTCCTCTTCACAAACATTTTAGGTTCCGGTCGTTTAAGGGATTTTGAAGAGGACTTGAAGAATCCTTGTCTTTCTTAATCATCCAAGTAGGGTAGGTCCTCACTTTCCGAGGGCGATGCCACTATCCAGCGTATGATATTTCTTAATGTTCAAGACTCTTATGTTTCTTTCCTTTTAATTTGGATATAAACGTTGTATGACCTATATGTTGTCTTGTTATTGATGTATTGGCTTGGCCAAAATTTGATATACTTTTATTAGATGGTTATGAGATGAGACGGCCATTTTGAGACTGTGTTATACTTTTATATGTCTATGTGTAATAAAAGTATAAGAGTAAATAATTTTCCTATATGAAGGGTCTATGTATACTCGGTACATATATGAACTATGTGTCTCTAAAGGTATATGTAAACCTCCAAGTAGAAGTAATGAGAAGTTTTAAATATTCCGCTAAATTTTACCTATGAATGTCATGATGTAAGCTAAGAGGCTAGTTTTAGTCCTCCAAGAGGACGGTGACACGGGTTACATTTAGGGGGCATTCCTGGATGTGACAAACTTGGTATCAAAGTATGAGGTTGAGTATCTTTGAGTCGATGTCTCTCTCAATCACTTCTATGTAGGTTCGTATTCATAATTGTAATGAGTGTCATGCATATGAAGAGGAATATATATGATTATTAGGAAACTCTCACTGTCTTGGAAGTCCAATATCATGACACTAGAGTTTAGCTCTATGTGCTTTTGCATCTAATTCTTTTATTATGATTATCGGGAAAGGAAATACTAGAAAGAATTGGCACAGAAGAACTAAGAAGATATTTCCAATGCAAGCATTCCTCCCCGTAGTGATCAAGTTCCTCCTCCCGATGAAGAAATAAATGATGACCAAGCTCCGGTTGATCCTTCTTTTACGGATGGTGCCATAAGGGATGCTCTCTTTCAAATGGCTCAAGTCGTTACTACCTAACTGAGCACAAACAGCCACTACTCCAGCTCAAGACATGACGGCCCAAGCTAATCGGGAGGTTGTACCCCGAGCAAACAAACAAATTGCTACCATAGCCTCTCATCTAAGGGATTTACCTAGGATGAATCCCCATACATTCTATGTGTCCAAGGTTGAAGAATACCCCCAAGAGTTCATTAACGAAATCTACAAGATCCAGCATGCTATAGGGTTATCTACTAGTGTGAAGGCCGAATTAGACAACTCCAACTCAAGGATGTGGCACAAGGTATGTCCAATGGAGGGACAATAGGCCGTTAAAGGGTGGACCAGTGACTTGGGAAGTGTTCATGAAGGATTTTCTTTATAGATTCTTTTTTAGGGAGAAATAGGAATCTAAAATGGTGCAGTTCATAACCCTTTGTCAAGGAGGTATGAGTGTACTTGAATACTCCTTGAAATTAACTCAATTGTCAAAATATGCTCCTTCTTTTGTTTACGACCCTAGAGATTAAATGAACCTCTTTGTGATGGGAGTGTCAGATAATTTGCAAGAGGAATGTCATTTTGCTATGTGACATGACAATATGAACATTTCTAATCTCATGGTTCATGCTCAACAAGTGGAAGAGTCAAGGGCTAAGAGGAAGATTAGATATGCCAAGAGGGAAAGATCTTTTGATTGTGGTTCTTTAAAGAGTAGGCTTGACATTCAAGACAAGCCTAGTTTTAACAAGAGGGTTTTTAATCAAGTTCCTTCAAAAATTCTTAAGTCTAAGGATGATAGGTTGTCTAACCCTAAGCCTATAAAGGGAAGGGATACAAGTTCACCAACCAAGAAGACAATTTATGGAAAGTGCGGCAACAAGCACTATGGTGATTGTCTTAAGGGAATGGATAATTGTTTTAGTTGTGTTAAAAGTGGGCACAAGGTTAGGGATTACCCTAATGTGAGAGATAAATAAAAGGGTAGTGGTCAAGCTCAAGCAAGTGTCTCAAATGAGGCTCTAATTGCTTTTATGCTCTCCAATCTAGGCGTGAGCAAGAGACTTCTCCCTATGTGGTGACCGGTATGTTAAAAAATTCTTATGAGGTAATAATGCCTTACGTTGATTCCCGATTGCCTATCTTATGATTCTGTTAATACCTAGTAGCGAAAAAGTTTGATTATTTTGCAAAATATATGCGACATGAACCTTTTATAGTGTCTACCCCGGGGGTGTGAGCGGTTGTGTAAAAAGGGTATGTATAGAAAATTGTCATAATGGTTTTCCCATAGAGTTTCTATGTTGAAACTAGTAGAAACTTGATATGCTGATTTTATGTCATTGTGGGATGGGTTTGTTGCATGATTGTTTGCCTCTATAAGATGGTGGACGAGCGGTGGTGAAGTTTAACTTTTCAAATGAGCCCATTTTAAAGTGGAAGGGGGGGGATTCTATTCCTAGATATCGTATCATCTCTTGTTTGAAAACTTGTAAAATTATCTCTAAGTGGTGTTTATACAATATAGTAAGAGTCAAAGATTTAGACTCCGAAATCCCTCCCATTGAGTCAATCCCCATAGTGAGGGAATTTCCATAGGTCTTCCTAATGATCTTCCCGCTATTCCTCCCGAATTGGAAATTGATTTTGGTATCGACTTGTTACCGGATATAAATCCCATTTCAGTTCCTCCTTATCAGATGGCTCCGGACGAATTTGAATGTGTTGAAGGCTCAACTCAAAGATTTACTAGACAAAGGCTATATTAGACCTAGTCCCGATTTTGTTTGTAAAGAAGAAGGATGGGTCCGTTAGGATATATATTGATTACAACCAACTCAATAAAGTCACTATTAAGAACAAGTATTCTCTCCCTAAGTTGATGACTTGTTTTATCAACTCTAAGAGTCAAGCTACTTTTCTATGATTGAGTTGAGATCGGGGTATTACAAACTTAGAGTGAGAGGTGAGGATATTATAATGACAACATTTAGGACTACATATGGTCACTGCCCCGGCAACATTTATGTATATCATGAACAAGTTGTTTATAAGTTACCTCGATTTATCTTTTGTTGTCATCATTTACGACATCTTGGTATATTCGAGTTATGAGGGTGATCACATGAACCATTTGAGGGTGGTGTTGCAAGTACTTAAGGAGAACCAATTATTTGCCAAGTTAGCAAGTGTGAGTTTTGGTTGAGGTCGGTGGGTTTCTTGGTCATATCATCTCTAGTGATGAAATTGAGGTTGATACAAGAAAACCAAGGCGGCGATAAATTGGCCTAGACCACTGACTCCAGCAGACATAGTCGTTTTTTGGTTCTGGGAGATTATTATAAGAGGTTGTGGATTGGTTTGAGTCATTGCCATCTCCCATTGACTACTTGGCACCCAAAGGAGTAGAAATTTGAGTGGTCGAAGGCATTGTGACAGAAGCTTCCAAATATTGAAAGATAGGTTTACTTCGCGACGGTGTGACTTTACCGATGGGTAAAAAGGGCTTCTTCATTGTGTATTTGTATGCATCCCAGTGGGGTAAGGGTGGTGGTGTGCTAGCAAACAGTAAAGTAAAAGCAGGTGCTTCTAAACAACTTAATGTCCAAGAGGGAAACTATTTAACTCATGATCTTGAATTATAAGCCATAGTATTTTCCTTGAATATATGGAGGCATTACTTGTATGGTGTTCATGTTTATGTGTATACTGACCACAAGAGTCTTCAATATGTGTTTACTCAAGAGAAGTTAAATCTCTTACAAAGAAGGTGGTTGTAATTATTGAAGGATTACGACATGAGTGTTCTCTATTGCCCCGGCAAGGCCAATATGGTTGTGGATGCTCCAAGTCATTTATCCATGGGTAGTGTGTCACATGTAGATAAATCCAAGAAGGATCTAGTGGAATATGTTCATAGGTTGGCTAGATTGGGTGTGAGGTTGGAAGATTCTACGAACGATGGTTTTATTATCCACAATAACTCTGAGTCATCTTTCGTAGTTGAGGTGAAGTCTAGAAAACAACTTGATCAACAATTTATGGAGTTGAAGGAATCAATTTTTAATCAAGCTTAATAAGTCATTCTCCTTAGGCGGGGATGGTGTCTTGATGTATCAAGGAAGGTTGTGTATTCCCAATGTAGATGGTTTGAGAAACCGGATCCTTGAGGAAGCCCATGGGTCCCTTACTCCATTCATCAGGGTTCGACAAAAATGTACCATGACCTTAGGGAAGTATTTTGGTGGGAAGGATTGAAAAAGGACATAGCGGAATTTGTTGCTAAGTTCCAAATAGCCAACAAGTGAAAGACGAACACCTAAAGCTGGGTGCTAATTCCAAGAAATCCAACTTCCTACTTGGAAGTGGGAAGACATCAATATGGATTTTATGGTAGGTTTGCCTCAGACACAAAAGCAATATGAATCGATTTGGGTGATGATGGATATGTCGACCAAATCCGCTCATTTTATTCCCGTCAAGTATACTTATTCAGCGGTAGATTATGCAAGGATCTTTATAGATAAGATTGTGTTTCTCCATGGTATTCACTTATCCATCATATCAGATAGGGGTGTACAATTCACATGTAGGTTTTGGAGGTCCTTCTAAGAAGGGTTGGGTACCAAAGTGAAGTTAAGCACTGCTTTTCATCCCTAATAAGATGATAAGGACGGACGTACTATTAAAACCCCTGAGGATATGCTTAGACCTTGTGTTATTTATTTCAAGAGAAATTGGGATAAACATTTGCCTTTGGTGGAGTTTACTTGCAATTATAGTTTCCATTCATCCATATCCATGGATCCTGATGAAGCCTTCTATGACAGGAGTTGTAGGTTTCCTATTGGATGGTTTGAAGTGGGTGAGCCTTCACTTCATGATCCTTATTTGATTTATAAGACTTGGCTTAAGTTCATATTAAGCAATCACTTGCCAAACCGCTATAGTTTTGGCAAAGTCCTTATTAAAAAAGGTGATAAAGTGTATTTAATAATTTTCTCCAAATATTTCTTTCTCCCATGAAGGGTGGATAGATTTGGAAGAAAGGGAAATTGAGTCCTCATTATGGGGGTCGCGCATAAAAATCTTGCAAAGGGTTGGTAGGTTGCTTCCTGAATTGAACTTCCCTAGGGAATTGACTCCAGTGGTCAGCCGTGATCCCCTAGTTCTATTCTTCCTATTGAGGTGTCTTGAAAATTCTGTGACAAGGAATGAACCTCTCTTAGAGAATTAACCGGGTTCAACTTCTTGATAGGCAAGTAACGTTAAGGAAAACGGAGAGGTTGGCCTTCCGTTGTTTGTTGTTGTAAAAAAAAAAAAAAAAGAAAGGAGTACAACAAAGCATGTAGAAACATTGGGTTTGTTGTTTTTATTGTTTTGGTGTTTTTTTTGTGGTTTGTTCGGTGTTTTGTGTATTTTTTGTCTTGTTTTGGGGTTTTTGATTTTTGTATGATTTTTGTTTGGTGTGGTTTGATGTTTTGTTTTTGGTTGTTTTTTTTGGGGTATTGTTTTGGCTTGGTGGTTGTTTTTTGTGTTGTGGTGTTTGTTATGGAAGAATCACCTTTGTAGGGTGCACATGGATGGCCGAGCCGCCATGAAGTCCCTCGTAACCTCAATCTAGTTGATAACTAAAGTTAGTTTCTTACTAATAATAAAAATATTGACTAAAATTGAAGTTGCTTTGATTGCTAGTGAGGTTTACAACATCGTTACTTTTTTATACTGTTCACATACCAGTGACTACCAGTGAAAATATACTATATCAATTTTTTCTTGTTTTTAGGTTATGGGTTGTGCATTTTGATGGTGCGTCTCTATGAACATGATAATGTAGCATGTTGGTATGTTATTATGGCATTATTAACTCATTATATTGGGTGAGTGGCGTGTTTGTTATAAGAAGGATATTCCTCATAATGGGGTTTTGAGAGCCTTGTGTATGGTAATAGAAGTTTTGAATTTCCTTGGGTAAATGATATGATTAATGTTGTTACGTATTATTGTTGGTTGGGCTCCTAGTCTTGAGTGTATTCCTTCCTTTAAATTATTTTTAGTGTCATTCAGGGATGACTGTTCCTAAGGGGGGAATAATGTAACACTTTGAAAATCCAAGACGTGTTGTAGAGCCTAACATAAGTGTCATAAGTTCTATACACTATTTTAAGGTATACTTTTAATGAATATAAGTCATTTAGGAAGTCTAGAAATCAAAACGTCAATGACGTCCGGAAACTAGATCAAAGAGGTACTACCATGCCTTAGTCTATTTGATTAGCTTTTAGGAGTCGAAAAACGATGAAAATTGGTGAAGGGGTGTCTAACATGCATTTAAGTTGATTCATAGTCGAAACATTCGGGTACAACTCCCCAAGGACCAACCAAGGGCCCTTGGGAGGACCCTTGCATTTTGGGGTCAAAGATTGACTTGGAAGAGTTCACCCACGAAGGTAAACGACGGAGCTTAGGTTTAAAGAACATACATCCATAGCACCCATGACCAAAAATTATCCATTTTGTCTAATTTTCCATTTGGACGACTCTCTGAACTTACCAACGGATGTGCAGCACAGAAGGAGGGCTGGTCGTCAATTGACCCACGATCCGTCGATCGTGGAGTCATCTGTGAGGGCCAAAGTTTTCTGCATGTTTTAAGTTGGTTCCAATTAATTAATTAAAGGGTTAGTTAATTAATTGGGCGATTAGGGAAGTAATTATAAATCCCAAACCTAATTAGTCTAACATAAACTATCATAATTCACAAATCCAAAACTCTCTTTCTTCTCTTTTCTTTCTCTCCCAAAGAAACCCCTATTGAGGACAAAGATAAAGATACGTTCAAGGGATGAAAAGGGTCAAGTTCCTCCATAAATATTCATCAATTATCAAGGTATGATATCTCTTTCACCTTTTAGACCTCTTTCCTCAAAGGATTCCATCAAATTGATTTCAAAAGTTGGGTTTTTCCAGTGGGTTTTCATCCAATACGAATTTGATGTTGTGAAGTGATTTGATTATGATTTATTTTAGATATTATTAATATATTAACATGTATTCTAAATTAATTATAATATATCTTGATGGTTTGGTAAACATTGTAGAAGATGACCTTTACCCCTTAACCCTAGCAGATGATCTTAATATAGTTGTGTTATATTGGTTCAATTTACTTGGTTATTGGTTGAATTACTACTAGATGATGTTATTTTACTAATTATGAATGAATTATGGTGATTCATAGTCTTAGCATGCTAGTTTTTGAGAAGTGATCTAGGTTATGAAATATGTTGTGAGTCTGACCTAAGTATTTTGTTTTAAGTTATGAACTAGTTTTGAATTGTGATGTAGTGATTATTTTAGCCTTGTTATGATGTTGGTCATTGATTTATGATGATTTTATACCCTAATTGGGTTGAATTAAGGGTTGATGGTAAGACCTTGATAATGACTTAGGAAGAGGACTTGGTAGTCCTGATGATCCCTTCTTTACTTTTTCAATTATGGTTAATTTGTTATTAATTGATGATGTTGTCTTGGATTATGCCTTTGTCTTAATGATTGAAAGTCTTGGATGATTGTTTAAGATTGAATGTCTTTACTATGTTTGGTAAGGTGTTGCTAAATGTAATTGTAAATACGGAATGGGGAATGGACCAATTTACCAATTTTCCTTTCATAATATGTATTTGTTAATGTGCTAACATCACCTATATAAATTGTAATGAAAGTAAAATACTCATGCAATTCTTATAGATCTAAGATGATGATCATGATGTTTATACAAGGGTTAGATCCTATGACCTACAATAAGATATGATGATTAATAAAGACATTAAAGACATTTTAAAAGGGAATCTAGATTAGAACCGAGTGAACTAGAAAGAGAAGTGTCTCTTCCCACATATGGAAGGTAGGATCACTAATGTAATATTGAGATTGGAGACTACAGTGAAAGTAGCATAAAGAGGGTCGCAACTATTATATCCTATATCTTAAACTATGTAGCCCACATAGGAATAGTAGCTAGGGGATCCACGTTGCTATGTTCATATTTGGGTACTACCTTGGCAAGTAGTCCGCCTTCTTTTAGTGTAGGATTTCATGACACCAGATTCCACATTAGCTCATGTGATCTATGTCGGTTAGGGCATAATGTTCCAAAGAACTAAAATAAATTAAAGGAATGAACTCTGAATAAGATAACCTATGGGGTTTAGCTTAGTCTAGGTAGGGGCATGGGACTCTACCTAAACATTGCACTAGTTAGCCTTGAAGGAAGTCTTAGGAGGATGTTCTTATGTATGAATATATTTACAATGGTATATGATATTTATATGATAAAGTTACACATTGTTGATACTATATGTTTAATTCTTTCACTTATGAACATGTGTTGGTCTATATTGTTAAATTATGATGATATGTACTCTTGAATGTCTTGTTATGTGAAGTGGGATGTTGGTCATAGTTCTTGTTGGGTCACTTGGGTGTTGAATAATGGTTCTTGGAGCTTTTGCTTGTATCCTTTGCACTTTTTTCTCATTACTAGGGTTTCATAGTTTAATTATCCTTACTTTGTATTATACTAACTAATTATTAAGGTTTTGAGAGTATAACTTTAATTATTAGGGGGTCTTAATTATATATCCAAGTATGTTGGTATGTTCATTAACTTACTATGATTTCTATTTTTGGTCTTGTGGAGTACATGCCTATGACTTAAGGAATATCTCTTATTGATTGGTTTGGTCTTCTTGAATGTGCATAAGATTTTCAAAAGGGTAAAATTGCATGTTTTCAAGAAAGGTCCATTTTTAGCATGATTTGATAATATCTTTACATATGTTCTCATAGTTAGTACAAGTGGTGTACTAACCCATTTCTTCCTTTTCTACAACATTTAATGTTTCGGTCATTGAAGGGCTTTTGGAGACGACCTAAAGAAGACTTGATTTCTTAATCATCCAAGTAGGGTAGGTTCTCACTTTGCGAAAGTGACGGCACTATCAAGGGTATGATATTTCCTAGAGTTCAAGCCTCATATGTTTCTTTCCTGTTCATTTGGATATTAAACGTTGTATGACCTATATTTGGGCTTATTATTGATGTATGGGATACACCCAAATTTTCTACTCTTATTAGATGGTTACGAGATGAGACGAATATTTTGAGACTATGTTATACTTTTGTATATCTATGTGCAATAAAAGTAGAGACTAAGTTCCCTATACGAAGATCTTGTTATACTCGATATTAAATAATATTATATATTATATATAATAATATATATATATACACACACAAACACTATAGTTTCTATAAAGTCTATGCAAACTCTAAATAGAAGTCATAATTTTTTCAATTTTCCACTAATTTCATCACCTATAATTTAATGATGTGGCAAGAGGCTCGTCCCTTGTCTCGCAGGGACTAGATAGCGGTTACGTCTAGGGGGTTTTCTCGATTTTTTGAATTTTCATGCCTTGATGATCAGGATGTTGAGATGTGGTGTCTTTTAAGATTTGTGTATAACTGAAGTATAATGTAAATGTGAAGCATGATAGTGTGTGAATTATGATGAATATAGCATGATCATGTGTGGAAATCAATGATATAAATAATGGTGGTTATGTGAAGCTTGTTCTCCCATATACTCACACACACAATGAATGAATGAATGAAGTTAATGACTGAAAATGGGGGATTTTAGGGTAGACACTATTTGTGAGTATAGATATAGTGTCTAGCATAAACCCTTATAGTCCTAAGAATTCTTTTTAATAAAAAAAGGGGATTTAAGGGTTGACATTCTTCTTGAGTTGAGATGATGTTTTTTAGAAGGCAACCACAACTCTCCCACGCGTGCCTTTCAAAAGAAGGGTTTTAGGAGTTGGATACTCTTTCTAGCCGTTGAAATGTAGTATTTCAAAAGGTAACCTCTCAAAAGATGGGGGGGGGTGTGGGACGTCCGTTCATGAGTTGAGATGTGATCCTGGTGAGTAAAATCTCTTAGCGAAACCGATAGATAATGAATGTAACAAATGTTTAATACTCCCTGGGGGAGTTATGTGTCGAACCGAGAGGATTGGAATAAGGGGTGGATATTCTTCGTGTGTAGAGATTTTGTATCCAATGTATCTCATGAGATAAGAGCTCTTATTTAGTTGAGATGGGGTACTTGGAAGCAATCTCCATATCCCTTAATTATGTGCCCGCATAGGTTTAGCTATTTGAAATCCATGTAAAGGATAAAATAATGATTTTACCCTACACAACTGGGGATCCTTCATCCGGTAGAGATTAATACTGGGATTCCTTTTCAAGCTCTCATGGTCTATCTCGGTTAAAGTTATCCCGCCACAAATGATGGTAATGAACTATGTTTTTTTAAGGGTATATTACTTAGGGTAGTTGGTGGAATGGGACACCCTATATGCATTGTTTATCGAGACATTTGAAAGGAGTCTTGGTGAGTCCTTGTATGAACATGTATGAATGGGTTGCTATATGATGTTAATGAAGTAAGTTCACTTTAAGTCTCATGTTAGTGAAAAATGACGATCTTATGTCTAATGTGATGAAATATATGTAAATAATTGAATGTGATGTGCCTAGTATAGGGTGATTCCTAAAGAGTACTAAGGTGGGAGCAATAGTATGGGATGCTACTTTGACATTGCACTAGTGTAACTTGGGGGTTGTGTAAGAGGGTGGTCTTTATTTGAAGTTCTTAAATGCATGTATCGTTCCTCTAGTGTCTTTAGTAAGGAATGTTGACTTGTTGAGTTGGAATGAAGTACGTTTATCTTTGATAGTCTTAAGGATCACTTAGCTGTGTATTATAGAGGTTGTATGGGTAGTCTTTTCATGTCTTACGTAGGTAAGTCTTAGGATAGCTTTTGATAAGACGGTCTAAATGATAAATGGATTACTTGATGAATGTGACTAAATGTTGAAGTTCATAGAAGTTTTATCTTGTATGTTAAAAGATGACTTGTATAATGTCTTTTACACTTGATTCATGAAGGTTTTACCAAAAAAGCATGTAAAGTATGTTTCAACTAAAATGTCCTCTTTACGCATGTTTTTGCATGTCGCCATACATAGTACAATGTTTTTACTAACTCCATATTCTTCTATATTTCTAAAAGTATAATTTAAAGCAGGTGAAGGTTCTTAGAAGGTGAAGTTTTGGAAGTAGATTCCTCTCAATATTAGTTTTTCCTCATATGTTCAAGGATATGAACTATATTTATTTTAGTTACTTTCATTAAAGACTTGTATAAGACATAATATGTTTCTTTCAATGTAAAGGGTCATGACCATATGTTGTTAAGACGTGTCTAAGTTGGCTTGTGATGATGAGTCTTTGTTCCGTTAGTTTTATGAAAGAGTTTCTTTTATTTATGTTGTGAAAATTTTAAATTTCGCACTACTTTTCATACCTATGTAATGAATTATAGCTAAGAGGTACCAGACCATCGAGAGGTCAAGTACGTAATGTAATATCTAGGGTGTACCCTTGGGGTGTTATATGCTAGCTGCACTGACACCCCTTAAGGCATTTTTTTAAACAATCATGGTAAGCGTGCACCCCTGTGAAACTGGACATGGGGCTACTTCAGAGATGCTTCCTTTAAAAGTCGAGGTTGCATAATTAAGGAATTAAAGGATGTGGACTATCTAAACTCTATAGATTTCACTTCTTTATTTGAGGCAACTGAGATTGATGGTGTCCCAGGAAGTTAGGAAATATCTTTGGTTACCACCAGAGATGTAACTTTGGATGATGATGATGCTAATTACTTAGAGGCTCGGATATTGAGGAGCGGTTGGATTCTTGGGAGGAGACAATCTATGGAGAAATACTAGACTTAGAGAAGACCATTGTATTGTTGGTTATGCATACATATCTAACAGACACGTCCATGAAATTCTAAAGTGGAGCTACTGCAGTTGTTACGCGAGGCATTGATGCCTCGAATGATGGAGAAATCGTGTAGACAAGAACTTCCTTCACCCCCCCCCCCCCAATGTCATTATTATAGATTTTTACTACATTGTTTGCATTTGAGGCAACTGCCAGTCCACTTGGTTTGTGTGGGGAGATTATCTTGTCATACCTACCGGTTTTATGACCTCTACTGTCATATTATTGTTTTTGTTTTAAATTGCTGTTTGATATTGGATGTTGATTATTTGAGCTCGGCTCCTTGTTTTTCGCTGAAAATGGTTTTGACCCATCCAAAAAAAAAAATTAACCTCTTGTGTTGTGAAAATGTAGTTGTTCTTGTGAAAATTTAAGTATTGTTTGATTAATATCTATGAATTTAATAGTGCTTTTAATCAAACAAAAATGAATGTGCAGTTAGGCTGATGTCAATTGAAGTTTCTTAAACAATATGTAGACTTTTTGCATCACGTTGTACCTGTGCAATTATCAAATGAGTCTCTTGTGATCAACATTGCACAGTAGAGAGTGTGAAGTCTTATTTGATATTGGTGCCAATACCTTTTGTGATGAGATTACTCTAAACATTGTATAATGACACCTAGAATTTTTCCCGTTGGTCTTTTTGACAATGTAATACAAGCTCTTGAAATAATCTTAGGCAAGAAAATTTGAAGATAGAAGCAATTTGAATATATACCTCTTTTATAACTAGCCTTGTGAGATGTGTGAATCTTACTCGAACCCCCTTTGAGACTTTTCCTTTTCTTCGAATAAACTTAAGCAAATGTGACCCTTTTTTTCTATATGCATAATCACCCACGAGCCTCAGAAATTTCTTGTTTTTCAAAACAACTGTCAACTTTGGCAAAAAGCCTATGTTGGGAGTGTAGGTGAAAGAAAAAGGAAAGTCAATAAGCACGAACGAAGCTGCGCGCGCCCGCCTTATTCATGATTTGAAAAAACATGGAACCCCTCTATAAACAAACATTTCGAAACAAAGCAAATGCACAGCTAGCTGATGCAAAAATGTTAAATCTTTCCGAACAAAATTGAGATGTCTTCATATCAAGGAGTCCATTATAAGTTTAATATGGTGTGCATTTTGAGACATGAGTGAAAATGTCAAGAAAAGGACAGTAAAATTGTGTTCATTTGGAAAAAAAACGAACCATTACTCATAAGTGTATGAGCACCGCTGAGCCTAAATGACCACTACCGGTCATTACACTACAGTCCCCGTTACACAAGCACTTGAAAAACTTTTTGTCTTGGTTAGCTGAACCAATGTTTGTTGGAAAATAAGGGCAAACCTATGGGTATTTCAGGCATGTGTTCATATTGTGTGTGAGAGTTTTATGTGATTATGAAACTATAAATCGTTGAACAATTGAGTGTAATGGAATGGAGTACCTTTTTTGAGCTGGAACTTGCATTTGAAGCAAGTATTACAATCTTGAGAATCTGTAATAATAGTGAGTCACAACTTGAATCCTTGAGTACAGAATTTATCATTGCATGAGTAATTTGGGTCTTATTGTGTGTATCCATGATTGATACTTTTAGAACTGTTTGAGGCATCCTTTTTAACCTGTTGATTTTTAGTTTTATAAGGACAAGATAAATTTTAAGTTGGGGATTTTAATGAGTATGAAATTTGGACTCATTATTCCAAGGACACTAATTTGCAAAAAGGTACAAAGTTATCTGAAAGAATAAAGAAAAGCAAGCTTGGTGATCGTCAAGTACACTGGCATATCCGCCTCTATCTGCCATTTGACCGCGCCTAAAGTCTAGTGTTCAAACAAGTTCATGAATACAAGGAAAAAGATACGTCGATAGAAAGGAGCAATCGGCGGAACACCAAGTAGTTATGTGATGTTGATGTGGAACACCCAAAGTTCTAGATCTTGAGGATGCTGAATGCCACGGTAGAATGGTGATGAAATGACAAAAGGTGGTTCGCGAAGTGGTTCAGTGAGCCAGACACAACTTCCCCACCCCCGCCTGTTTTTTTTAGTGAAGTTCTTCCATACATTTTTGGCAACTATAAATATAGTTCTCAACATTTAGTTCAGAAAATAAAATTTTGTCAATTAGTAATCTTAGTTGAGTTTTATTGAGTTTTTATCTCTAGAGACAAATTTGTCTAGTTTCTCCTAAGTTGTGAAGCATTGTAGTTCTTCACTTTTGAGAAATTGGATGTCGGTCAGTGGGATTATCAAAATTGGAGCATTTTAAGGAAGAATCAACACTTAATAAGTTGATGGACAATCGATTTGCTAACTGTTTTTACCTTTCTATGATGTCTAGATAAAACCCCAATTATCGGAGTGTGATTATGTAATTATGGTATGATTTAGTCTTTCCTGCGGTATCTGCTAGTCTTAGTTTAAATGCTCATCTCTAGAATGAAGTTCTAGTCTTTATTCCGTTTACTTTTAGGAATTTCGTTCCAAATCCAGTTCTAGCTTTGTCTCTTATCTGGTCTTTTGGTCGAGTCGGAGAGTGGTTTTTAGAAAACTACTATGTTTCTTGTTACTTACTTGATTGTGGGTATTATGGTTGACGGGGTACAAAATACTCAAGATAGTGAATCCCTAAACATTCATAACCACACAGTTCAGCTCGAGTCGAGTAGAATGACTAAGATATGGAGTGTTCTTATTTTGCATGCTTGTTGATGTTCTATAGAAATTGACCTCATTTGGTGCAAAATATTCGAGAGAAAGCTTACCTTCTGTATAGGCTATCTTACTCATTAATATATAGCTTATTACTAATAGTTTAATTACCTATTTTTCTATAGTAGCCTATAATCGAATCACATCCTAAGAACCCTTCTCATTATTGTTATTCTGCATTGTTTGTCGTTGTTTGTAGTTTATTATCAAAATTGAAACACCCCATTTGACATTTATGTTACCCCTAATTTGAATGATGTTCTTATTCGATAATTTTTATTCATATGACTGATTTAAGCATATTAATAATTCCCTGTTGATTCTTAAACATGTACCAATCCCTGTGGGAATTTGATTTAAACTCATTTAGTTGGGTTTTATATTGATTAAAAATTGTTGAAGCTTAGAATTGGATGAAGTGCCTTTTAGAACGTTTTTAAATCTCTCTACTGCATGTGCTGGACGTGGAGGAGCTATACAAGGTATTGGGATCCTTGTTGGGTCATGGAGTGTCTAAGAGCGCAATGTCACTCTTGTCCTCTTGAAAGTGTGAACATCCTCCGGCTTAGACACGAAGACTATCACTTACTTTCCGACATTAAAGTAGTGAGGTGGTTGTTGTAGATGCTCATAGTTTGAGATCTCCGCAAAGCTTTGCTCCACATGCCCTTTTCCCTTGCGTACATCCCTTGTTGAAGTAAGTTTTGCGTCCGTGACTCGGGAGGGTTTAGCACCGTCGTTGATCACTGTTCCATATGTTTTCTTATGGGGTGGTTGATTTCTTCCTTGTAATTTTGGGCTGGAAATCCGTGAAAAAACATCAATACGTTTTAAATAGTTCAAAAATCATTCAAGCTTTTAAATGTGCAGGAAAACTCGCAGAACCAATTCAGTGAGCTAAGTCGGACTCGCTGAACCAATTCAGTGAGCCAAGTTGGGCGCGGCGAATGTTCCAAAATAAAATTGCTCTAAATTCAGAACATGTCAATGATGTCCAATGCTATTCGTAGATTCGTCGACACCATTCACTAAACTAAAGCTCGGCGAACAATACATAACATTTTCTACAAATTTTAGCTCAGAAAGGCGATGTAACAGACATTTGGTGACTCATTGAGTTAACACAGTGAGCTTATGCGTATAGATGAAAATTATAGAAACATTATAAAATATGGAGGATAAAAATTTGATGCAAGAGTCATTGGGCGAACCGTCGAACCATTCGGCGAACTCAACTAGCCTCGCCAAAAGGTCCTTCGGTCCTTCATGCTAGATTTTGACCGCAACCTCAAATTTCTAACCCACAACCCTGGAGATTCAAAGTAAATACCTAGAATAAACAATTAAAGTTATAAAACTTATGACCTCGAGGTACTCAAACATCCGCAGATTTGTCCATAATTTACAAATCGACGTCTTTTGCCCATAAGAATGACGTCACATGCTCTATCATTGGGAAAACAAAGTCGATCTCTGCTATTAGGGTTTCTCATATATCACCGACATTAGACCAAAAATATAATCAACCACACGTATAATTTTGATCCGTTAGCACACGAGATTTAACAATAATAGGCTAAAACATGCATAACAATGTACGACAACAGCATACTTTAACACAATTTATTAAAAAAACAAGATTACACAGATAACTGATTACGAATATGAGCATGCATTTGGGAACTACAAGTATTTTAAAATGGGGGTAAAATTACCGTCCTCGAAATCGCATGACTAAGTCATGCAATCAAACACGAATGCTAAAAATCAAAGATTCCCCAAAGTAAATAATCCCCTCACGAACTAAAAATTTAAAAATATCTAAAACTGGGTAACGATAGCTCAGAGGTTAAAAAATATGAAAAGAAAGAAGCTTTGGAATTTAAAATGGTTAACCATCTTTTTTTACCCTTAAGTTCATGTGAAAGTTGGTGACACCCACTTATGTCTCCAATAATTCAGCGATGCTCCGAATGGATTTTTTTCCCACTAAAGTTACAAAAATCTAAACCTTTCGAAGGTCTAAACAGCGATGCATATTGGAGACTAGGGGATTGGTACCTAGGCTCGCCTTATTGCTCCTCTTCTTAAAGCTTAAAATTTTCAAGCTACACATCAAACACCCGTTCATCAAATAACACAACTAAAAACTAAAATCTTGGGTTATCTCCCTAAAAGCACCTTATTTAATGTTGTGACACGACGAAGAAAATCTTTCAAACTTCATTCTTTTTGTTGACTATGGTATCACTCGGTAGACCTCCTTTTGGTCTTTGATTTAGATGAGTCAAAATTGTACCATTTTGTGCTTCGAGGTGCTCAGTCGATATCGAATGTAAAGTAACTATTTTTTTCAGAGATGAGACGTCCTCTTCCATTCCTCTAGCAATTTGTACAATCTTTCAACTTGATTAAGAATGCGTGCAATCATATCTTTAGTGCGGAAATTTTCTGAATTAGCGCTTTGCTCTTTTGTCTTTTGACGCTTATGAGGAGTTACATATCTCTCTTTATTACCATCGTACTCTCTATCTTTTGTATCACGGTCATGACATATTATCATTAAGTCTCTCAAACCTTTGTCAGGCTCTCTTTTCCAACATTTGTTCCCACCCGACCTATGATAGTCTGAGCGGAAATGTCCTCATTGATTGGGTAAGAGGTTAATTTCCTAATTTCCCAAAACATAGAATTGTGCTTCACCAGGATTTACTCCATTGAATCCAATTGCATGCAAAATATTAACCACTACCCATGACATGTTTTGACAATAGGTCCATTTATGTCATCATCCTGGACATCTTTACATCCCGCTCTTGGTCACTTTCGATTCGTTCCTTTGTTAACCTGGAGTTCAAAGGAGACATTTGATCATCTATACTGTACAAGCACGGTTTCTCATTGACATTTTGTTAATATGGGTGGATGTTACTTCAAACGGTTGTTGCATGATTCCTTCTCGAACAAGATGGTCAGCCACACCCTTATTGACTGAGTCTAGACTCAGGTGGAAATATTGTAGCAACACATTTTTTGGGAGTCCACGAGTTGATCATTGGACAAAACTTCTAAAACCTCCATGTATGATGAATAGGTACATCATCCAGTCTCTTAAAGTTCTGTATATAGTCTCTCAAAATCACCATCTTCGTGGGAGAGAAAGACATTATATAAAATGATTTTTTTAGTTCATCCTAAAAGGTGATTGACTTTCTTAGTAACTCAGCAGACCACTTTGTTGCCTCCCTCAATAGGGAAAACGGAAACAAGATAAGTCAGATTGATTTGTGAGTAATGTTCTTGAAGGAAAAAAGCATACACACATCCACAAAGTTTCAGATGTGGTCATGAGGATCTTCCGTAGTTATACCTTAAAATAGACCCTTCATTTGCAACATATAGTGTTAGTCACATGAAACATTGCATTGCCCACAACCAGAGGCAATCTAATAGAACCTAAACTTCCCAACTGATCTTCATGCACATCAATCAAGAATCCATGTCATAAGTATGCCCAAGATGGCTAGAACTTCTCCTGCTACCACTAATTTCGTCAACTGTTCAAGAGAAGCCAAACTAACATAAAAGAAAAATAAGTTAATTCAACTACATCACAATCACCTCACCACTAAAATTCACTAAAAGAATAAACACCACTCCCAGATGGTGGCGCCATTTTTCACAACGCTCAACTAAACTTTATACAATTCTAAGTGTAGGCAGTCACAATCAAATATAAATCCCACAAAAAGTTGGGATCAATCAAATAGGGAGTGATACGATAGAGAATTTAATGGTGAAATGAAAGAAGAGTTCTAATTTGTTATAGAAGTATACATTTTCGAAATTATTGAAGTTAATGGAATGGGTTTGACAATTAATGTCAATAGGGGGATTAGAGTGAGCAATTAAAATTACAAAAACAGGGGAGTAATCAAGTAGAGAGGGGTCCTTGGGGATGTGACTGAATTCTGCTCCATTTGTTGTACATGATTACATTTAACAAAACGTTCTTTGAATGTTATGGGTAGCCAGACTTTTAGGTACCGACAATTTCAAATTATCAACTATTATCAATCAAGTGAGTTCTCTCGAACACCGACAAGCCCAATAAATATGAACAACCCAAAACCTCAATTAATATACTCTCTCGAGCTAGATTGGTGGGATAAAATTCAGACCCACTTCCTCAAGCTGAATCCACAATAACCCAATCACTACAATAACCAATTGATGACTTTAATACAAAAGCCTATTTTTTAAGAAAGCCTAGAATACTAAGATAGAATCGTATTTTCAACAACTATTCATCAATTGAAACTCAACTATGAAATTAGTTAACACTAAAATTCATAAGCAAATTTAAACATTAATGACGTAAACATATCCCCAAGAATGGGGTTTTAGTCAAGCATCTTGAAAAATAAGAAACTAGCGACTATGTTCTCAATCAGTTTGGATTACAATTTGCAGGTCTTCACAATCCTCAAAATTTGTCCAAAATACTGTTGGAAAAATATTATTATATATATCTCAAAAAGAACTATTTTATATCCTATTATATTTGGAAGATAATATTAGTTTATAACAATTTCCTTTCCATCAATAAATCTTTATTTTTGTAAATTATGTTAAAAAATTTAACTAAAGTTAGTCAAATTGTGGCGGACCCAGTAAGCCAGACGCAGGTGCTCGAGCACCCATTGATTTTCGAAATTTTTTGTATATATATATAGAAAATATGATACATATGTTATTATAATTAAATGAGCACCCATAGAACAAAAGTAGTTGTGGGTGAGCTGGTTTAAACCTTGTAATAAGAGGCGTGCCATTGGCGATGGTTCGAATCCTGCCAGTAGCATTTTTTTTTTTTTTAATTTTTTTCCAGCGAATTTTATGTTAAAGAAAGTGAGAACCCACAACCTTTAAATCCTGGATCCGCCACTGTAGTCAAACGTATGGCAGTTACAATGTTTCCTTTTGACCAAAATTAATTGTCTTCAACGTATTGATGATATTCATTCTCATATTAGTAATGGTTGTTACTAAAACATTAGCAGTTTTGTTATTCTTGGCTATATATTTCACACACGAATTCTTATAGAGAAAAGTACTAAAAAAATAGATAGAGTGATTCTTCTTCTTCCTAATATTCAATTGGTGTGTTGTATTTTATTCTTTGAATCTTTTTTTCAGTTTTCGGTTCCTAGTTTAATAAACGAAAAGCTTGTTGAATCCTCGGCATACACCATATTAGGTGAAATATCTTTAAGGACAGTGTCTTTCGACACGCCTCAAGCTACAATAATTTCCTATTGAAGTTGCTGGTGAGGTACAAGCTTTGGTAAATTTGGTACAAGTGTTTGTCAAGAAGGTATTTTCCGTAAGATAACCAACAATCTTAAGGATATCTCAAACTTTATTATTTCGAATTAATTGCTATAATAATAGAGTTTTTTCACGGTTAAAAAGAAAGGGCATATATGAAAAGGTTTGATGGGGTCAAGCTATTAGTCAAAGCTTTTCTGGCTAGGAATAAACTGATGTTTGTTAATTTATGGCTGAAAGTTCAATCATGTATCCTGAAAACTATTGTGTGAGCCTGGTTTGATTAGTTACAATTGTTACAGCAGTTGGTATTGGCAGAAATATCAACATTGTATTGGAGGTAATTCTGTATCATTGGTGTTCCATTTTATTCTGGTCATGCTAATAAGATATGTGATGATATTATGTCTATTTCTAAGTGAATGTGTATTATATCTTAGTGAATGTGTGTCAATTAAGATAACATATCCCTCAATGTAGAAGAAGATTTGGAGATGTGATAATCGTGCTAAGTAAATGTAAAATTGTGTAAGCGGAAGATTTAAATTTTTGTGTCCATTTATGCTAACTAAAATTATTTTATCCAACAGACAAATTGGAGAAGAAAAATAAAATAATTGAATGAAATTTATGTTAATTTGATAAGATGTCAACTTCGATGGTATGTATTTTCATAGTTTATTTTTCTATTATATTCCATTTCATAATAATAATTAATAAAAAAAAAACAAACTTGTTCATATTTGCATTTTGTTTTATGTTTGTTGCTGTTCCATTGACTAATGTTAGTAAATTACCTTTCTAGATTTGACTTGAAGAACTCTATGTTTGTGCATATTAATGGACAGGAGTTTTATGCTTGTTGTTTAACCGAATGCTTCTAATAACTAACAGTTGATTGAATTAGCTAAGTTATCATATATAGACTGTATTTAATTGTATAAATTGATATGCTGCCATAAAATAGAAATATTATGAAATATTTGAAAGTATTGCTTAGGTTATGAATGTTATTCCTCTATTATGAAAAAATAGTGTTGGGGTATGTTCCTAAAATTGTTCTACATGATCTAAATTTCTTGACCGTATGTTAATAAATGTTTCATATACGTGTAATCAATTATGACTTGATTGAATGCAATGTCAGTGTTTTGAAAAAGTAAATACATTAAAAATATTGTTTTATAATAAGGGCAAAATGATGCATTGTGAATCTCAAAATTCACTAGTAATTGTGAATTATTATTGGTGACCGCTCTATATTATAAAAATGAACTAAATAGAGTTAGTTATTACGGAGTTGATTGGTGATGAGGCTAATGGTTGAAATAACTATTAGTGTGTAATCCAAGTTGAATAAAATCAATTTTTAGGTGACTGAATTAGATGCATATGTTTGAGACATAATGTGATGAAAATATTGTAGTGAGAAAAATTATTTACGTAAAACAATTATGTGTAGTCAGAGATGAGTCTGATCAATTCAAGGACTAATGAAACATCAAGGGGAATAAGATCTTTAGTCAAATGAGAAGATTAACAATGATGGTAAATCAACCTATGTGATTGAAGATCCCATGAATTAGGTTCATATGGATAATAACAAGTCATTTGTAGATCAAGTTTTAGTGTTGTCAATATGGGCTAGCCCATCCCATCCAGGCTAATACATGCTTTGACTTTTTATGGGTCATGTCAGGTTAGTATATTTTTGGTGTGGGCAAGAACACGGTCGCCCAGCCTTCAAGTACGTGGGCTATAGGCTTATCGAGCCAGCCTATCTTATTAAATATTATATTTTTCTAGAATTATTAAATTATAAATATCGATAAAGCTATATTGCATGATGTTAATATTACTACTTGTTAATCAAATCCACAAATAAAATTATCTTTATAATATTTATTAAGTTTTTTTCAAGTAAAAGTAGAAATATCTCAATAGAAATATTAACCTAATTTATTTTAAGTTTGGACTCCTTATAATTTTAAATTTAAATGTTATATTATATTTTTGATTAATTTTTATTGGACTAGAGGGTGGCCCTACCGATATATATCTCAAGACCCACAAATCAACAGACTTATTCAGGCTAGGCTAAAAATCATTTTATGAAATGGGCTCCAAAAATCTTAATCCAACACTACTAAATTCCAGGTTACGCAAGATCGGCCCAACAGACGTAGCCCATAATCACGGCTCTAATGTAAATATTATTAACTTATGTCCCTCCTATGATTTGTGAATATAGTATAATAATCTTCAAAGCAAAGTGAGGGAGAGTAAGAGCTTTTAATCCAAGTCATATCTTTTATAGGTGGTGTATTGCTAAGCCGAATACACTTAATGACTGAACCTATATGATTGTGAAGTGGTGCTGCTTCTATGAAATTGTGACAGATTTCTCATAAATACTAGGACACGCGCATGGCCACTTAGCACAAAATCGAAAACGACAAAGATTGTGAAAGTGCAATGTGATAGAATAAGACACTAGACTTACAAAAGAATTATTAGTTCATAGAAGTTATAAAATTCACCAATTATTCTTTGAGTATTTTATTATTTTTATATAGGTATAGTTCATAATCTATGGACATCAGATTCGATCCATTAGACTCATATGTGAACACCCAACAAAACTTCTCATTTCATTCTATTCCTTAGTAATACTTTTGAAATATGTAGGGGATTGTTGAAAAAATATTATTATATATCTCTCAAAAAATTAATTTATATCATATTATATATGAAAGATAATATTAGTTTATAAATAATTCCTCTCCATAAATACTCTCTATTATTGGAGATTATGTTGATATTTTAACTAAAGTTAGTCAAATATATGACAGTTACGATGTTTCCTTTTGAACAAAACTAATTGTTTTCAGTGTGTTAATGAAATTCATTATTATATTAGTAATGATTGTTATTGAAATATATGCAGTTTCTTAATCTTGGCTATATATTGCTCATGAATTCTTGTGGAGAAAAGTAGGAGAAAATAAATAGAGTGATTCTTCTTTTTCCTCATATTCTATTGGTGTGCTATGTATTATTCTTTGAATCTTTATTAGTTTTTGGTCCTAGTTTTATACTATATAAAATTGTTTACTTATGGGGATACACCCATATCGAGTGAAATATCCTTAAGGACAGTGTTTTTTGATACGCCTCAAGCTATTAAAATTTCCTACTGAAGTTATTGATGAAGTACAAGCTTTGGTGAATTCAATACAAGTGTTCGTCAAGAAGGTACTTTCCATGAGATTATAAACAAATGCAATCCATCTCTAAATTTCTACTAAATAACTCCCAAAAAAGTGTTAGAGATAAAAATCCAATGTAGAAACTCTAAAAAACTCAAAAAAATTTCTCAAAACTTTGTAATTCACTCTTTGAAAAATTACATTTATACGTTCCCAAATTTTTGGCTTCAGAACCATTCATTGGTACTAGTCGAGCATTGCTAACCAAGTCAGGTGCGCCAAATGTCCCTTTTCGTCGCCTTCTTGAATTTACTCTTCACCAATTCTCTTCTGTAACTTTACGCGATCAGAATCTCCATTGCCGATCTAGTCGCTGCTTTGCCGAAATGCCATATTCCATCATTGAGTTGACTTTTTTCCATGACTGGCCTGCTGTAATTTTTGGTGAGTCGAAGAGCCACTCGTTGACTTGCGTAGTGGTCTTGGCATTTGTCAGCCTTTCTTGTCTACAATATTTTTTCTCCTATTTATCCGGTAATGTCCTGGTCTTGCTCTTTTCTCTCCATTGATGCAAATTAACATATAACATCAGTTTAGAGCATACAGTAAGCATTGAGGACACTAAATCTCTTGATATTAATTCCTAATGATTCGAACCCCCAACTCATCAAGACTTGGTGAAGATGTTCTTGAAAGATATCTAAGAACTCACTCACGACTTGGACTGACTTAGGAAGTACCTCAATAGTTTAGTGATTAACTCGGACTAAGTGACAGTCTCACCCCTTAGATACTATCCTTTTTTACCTTAATGTATGAAATAGAATGATGTTTAGGTACTGTCGAACTACCCCTCCACTCTAAAACTTGATCAATACTAAATTAAAACTTGACTAATTGAAATCTACAAGCGACTCAGTGATAACAAGCAAGAAGCTAGTGCATACCTAAAATAACATCAAAATCCACCATTGCTAGCTCAACTAAGTAAGCCATGGTCATATACTACTTTTAAAGGTGAATTAGGACACTTATTTTTGTTATTCTATGTTAGCTCTATATTAAGGTTTACATAAACATGTGTCATTATAGGTAACTTTTCTATTTTATCATGTTTGAAAGGGGTAAGTCATCCATTAAGATCTTTGAAAAACAATTACCGGCAAAGATTAGAAAGAAAAACTATACAAGGGGCTAAAAGTTACATAAAATCGGATAAGTCAGTTGGCAAATACTTTAACATTTGAAGATAAACCTCTTTAGCATTTAGAATGAAATGACTTGCATTTTTTCTTTTGAAACGATAGATAACACTAGTTTAAAAGAAAAAAGTGTTCGTAAAAAATTTAAGCGTAAGAAAATGCAAAAAAAAAAAAATGAACTTTCTATATGAAATTATGTGCATGTCTTAAAAGAAGTTGCACCTTGAAATCAGTAACACATTCTACATATGAAAGAGGATTAGAATAGAACCTGAAAAACATTAAAAGAAAATAATATAAGGTCATTTGCTTAAAATCATTTTATTGGTCTCCAATGAAAACTGACTAAAAAATCTAACTTATGACAAAAAAAAATTATTCAAATTGACCTTAAATAAGTGCTAGACTTATTATAAAAATGAATAGCTCGCATATGATAAATAGTTTAGTGGTAACTAGGTTTTGGGTAATAAAGTAATTAGATCTAAACGTGATCATTTTTGCTATGTTGGTTTTCCCGAATAAAAAACTATAACACTTCTAAATCATCATACAAGTAAGTTCATCATCTTAAAAAAAATCAATAAATGGTAAAGATACTAATAAACATAGGCGA
The DNA here is from genome assembly GCA_027704765.1 of Solanum habrochaites. NCBI lineage: Eukaryota > Viridiplantae > Streptophyta > Magnoliopsida > Solanales > Solanaceae > Solanum > Solanum habrochaites. The sequence goes on along the minus strand of JAKWJA010002499.1, from coordinate 22,787,289 downwards.
CTCCAAGTGAGTTTCATTGATTTTGATTTCTTTTTAGAATAGTGAAAGATATGCACTCCACATGCGGGTATGACAATAACGAATCCATGATACTCTATTTTTGCATGTCTTTAATTGGACACCATTTTTCTCCAAAGTTCATGCAAGTTAAAAGATGACAAAGAGATTAGAAAGACTATGGACAATACATGATACTGAATAAATTTAGTATAGACCTAAATAAAATTACACTACAAAGATACAATCTTGGCCACGAAATATACAAACATCAGATGAGATACCCATTTTACCGTGGATTACTTTTGAACTAACTAATATAAGTAAGCTTGAAGCAAGCATACCTGCATTATAGCCAGTAGATTAAATTTCAACTTCAACAGATTTAAACTAAAGATACTTACTTTTCACACAATGATTTTTACATCCATTGTACTTAACAGAGGAACAAAAGTGACTTAAATTTATATGTACAGAGATAAAGCACGATCATGGTAAAGAACATATTGTAGAATATTGTGTAACTAAGCAAGCAATAAAGAGGCAGGACAGAGTTGGCAAAGAACCTCAAAAAAGATACTCTGCCAAGAAATGACAAGGGGCATTACAATGTACAACAACAGTTACAAGCTACTACTTTCAGTAAGTTAGTAGACACACAACTTAATTCATACTCGGAAACATCCACAAGTGCTGATGGATGGAAAACTGTTACTAGAAAGAAAGGAAATGCAGCTAATCCACTAGTCAATAATACAAAGATGGAAAATGCAATAGTGTTGGTATGATGATGGCTGAAAAAAATAATACATATACTCGCAGCTCCATAGGTACTCAAAATGCAGTGGTAGTAACTCACAAAAATCTATAAGAATTGGAGAATATGGAGATGGTCACTCTTGAATGCTCACAGCATATGCAACTTAACATCTAGGTGAATACTAAGCATACAATACTTGACAAAGAAAAGGAAACCAAAGAGAAAAATCAAAAACCAAAAAACACTACTGATAGAATCTGGTAATTCTATAAGAATATAAAATAGGTGTTTTGATGATAGACAAGAAATGCAAATATATAGATAAAGGAGTTCGCCAGATTCATCGCCAGATTTTTCGCAACAAGCAGCCACCAGAACTAATTGTAGCAGTCACTTGAATTATATAATTAAATGTACAAGAGATAAAGATGCTGAAAATACAAGTTGAGACAAATAAGGAAACCTTAATATATTGAGTAAGGAAGTTGTATAGAAAAAGAGTTGAACAAAAAAGGTTAAAATCAGTACGCCTTGTTTACTATAATTACAATTTCCTTACCTTATTTGATAAGATTCAGGCAGGAAAGCAGAGAAAACTCTATAAAAAGAGATAAACGCGTGAAGAGCCACGACTTTTACATGAGAGAAAAACGAGAAGTTTTTCATCAAGTAAAATCCTTCCAAATCGATAGGTTTTGCGCAAGTTCAGAGAATTTCTGATTTAAAAAGTACTGAACGTGTAAAACTATTTTCTTGATTCATGTTTAGTTGTTAGTTACTTTTTGTACCTAATGGTTTGGCTCTTGTAGAGTAAGCGTTGGTGAGGTTTGTTAAACGAAAGTGGGTTTTGGCCCTTTGCGTAGAAGTAGTGATTATAGTTCAACGGAGTGTGTAGTGTGAGGTATTGATTATTGAGTTGTAATCATAAATCATGTAGTTGAATTAATAAACTGAGGTTTTTCCTTCTTTTATTAGGAATATTGTTAATTTAACAAGCTTGTTTGTGGTCTGACTTAAACAAACTTACAAGAACCTGGTTCTTATTCTGGGGGATAGGTTTCGTCAATTGGTATCGATCAGTCTTTTCGATAAAGATTCCACACCTTGAAAAAAGACTCAATGACAGCACACCTACCCCACACGAGGGAGCTTCACAAACACGCCACCACTATTCCATGACAGATACTATGGGATGGTGGAAAAATCGTATGAGGGTCATCTGATCGGCAAAAATCCCCTGATCTATGTTGGAGTACTTCTATTTGGACCAACTATACCTATGAAACCTCAACTTTATGGATCACCAAAATCCCAAAGAAAGAAAAGAATGGAATGCTGAAGACAAGCTTGCAATCAAAACAAATGCCAAGCCCAAAAAAAATTCTGATATGTGGGATAGTACCAGACTAATAACAATCGAATCTCTCTAACAAGATGCCAAAGCCATATGGGAAAGACACAAACCGCTATGAAGAACACACAAATTAATAATTCCAAAAATTGATAACTAAACAGAGAATATGAACTATTCAGAATGAGAAGGAGAGACTAATGCAAGACTGAATACCAGGTTCACTTCAATCATCAATGAAGATATACTCTTGGGAGAGATAGTTTCCTAATGAAGGAATTAAGACAACGCTTGAGTCCCTCGGAAACATGTGAAACAAGTTGAGGCTATCACGGAAGCGCGCGACCTAATAACCGGCCTGGATGAGTTAATTGTAATCTCATCACATATAACTCAAGAAAAACCAAGAAAAAGAAATTGGAGGAATAGGAAGGAAAGAACCTGGTTCTGAAGGCAACTGCATCATCCGATGATTTGAGGATGAAAATATTACCTTATAACCAAGAAGGTTCACCAGGAATGCTTAAAGAGGACAACCTCCAAAAAACTCCTCAAAATCCAATGAAAAAACGAAAGTACCAGGTTTGTCATAAGTTGGAAGTCCGGATCACTTCATCAATTCTGTACACTTTAGACTTTAGAGCAAAAAGACAACTCGAGAAGGGAAAAGACATTAAGAAAATAATTTGTTCCCGTCAAACCGCACTACTACTCAAGAGGAAGATATCTCAATGAAAGGTCTTTGCAGCAATGGGAATGTCATCTGATGAAGATCTGAGGATGACGAGAACAGAAAACACATCCTTCTGCCCTGAAAAGAAGATGATTATGACGTTCCTTGCTCTAGTAGCGTGAAACACGGAAGAAACGGAACCTGAGATCACAAGAAAATATATTATCACTATGCTGGATCGATTCTGAAGAGGACAAAGAAGAAGATATGAATGAAAAGGTAGTCCCTTCATCACATAAACAATCTAAACTCATACTAAAAAAGGGAGCTAGAAATCTTTACTCTACACTCTCATTGATTCTATTAAACATAGATTCAAAAGGTATGACAATGGAAGACTTATGCATCACTAGAGAAGAAAACACGAGCTTGAAACAACATCTACATTATTATCCAAAAATACAGAGCTAGTAAAACCTAGACTTGTGAAGTAAAAGGGAATGAAGAATAACGCAAAGACTTCTTGTGACTAAATTAAAAGCTGAAATGGAATGATGGACCATGTCTTCATATTTCCTTGACAAAATTCACCAAGATTAACATCTTAGAACATGATATAGGGTTTTTGATGAACTTAGTCCTCAAGTCAAAAAAATCCCAACAAGTTTGTCATTCATGCACTGTGGCTGGTAGGGGCATAAAAGTTATGATTGTCGAAGAAATTAAATTGCTAATAACAAAACATAATTCTCTGAGAAAACCTTATCATGAGAATACCAATGAACAAAAACAAATCCCGACATTCACTTCTCTTCCCAGATGGGCCAAAAAAAATCTTATTCATATTATCCATTTTTAAGCATAAATCAAAGTGATCTGGTATCCAAATCTAACCCACGAAATTAACAGAAAGTAATTAGTGAGAAGGAGCACAACAGTGGTGTACTTGGATAGTTCATGTTTCCTACACATGGACTTGAGATAAAATTATCGTCCTCTCACGCAAAAACTTCAAAGGAGGAAACGTCGCCTTTGGGTAATGGAAATAGTGGGGAATTCAGGGAATGTGAAAGGTTAGTGTCCATTGGATAACTCTTCAATTGAAAACGTATACTAGTTAATGGCCTACAAACATAATCTATTGAAGCGTATCTCAAATCTGCGATAAAGGAAACAATTTACTTTTTACGAAAAGAATGCAGATGAACTAATTCAGTGACTGGAACCTGGTTCGACTAGTTACAGAGACACAGAATGTGTACAAAGCCAATATGTTGAATTCTAAGGAAGATATCTTAAATGTCTAAGTGCATTTTCATGCGCTGGCACAAAAAGAATAGGGACACTGAGCATAGACAACAATAAATAACTCATATCTAAAGACTGGTTACGGGACTATCCAACCAACAGTTCAGGGACAACAAGTATGTGGACTACATTCCAGGAAAAACTGTAGATCATCCTTCAAATAAATTTTGACAGTCAGCACTACCAAGCCAGCTATAACTGCTTCACTGTTTTTTGTGGACCAATTGCGTGTTACAAAGCAGAGTTGGGGAAAAGAATATGTTTGTTTGTAATATTCGATGATTATTCAAGATTCCACTTGGACACTGTGTCTTCTTCAACAAAGGATAAAGCATTCACCTATACTTGAAATCTTTGCAAGCTAGATCTAAAAAAATTCAACAAATCATAATTAGCCCAAATCTGATCATGGGCTGTATTTGAAAACTCACATTCCTACAATTTTTTATTACAATGGGATTGGGCATAACTTTTTAACACTAGAACACCACAACAAAATGGTGTAGTTGAGAGAAAATAGAACACTGGAACGATTTGCAAGAACCAATGTTTGTCTTCAAGCAAACTTCCAAAATCTATTGGGATGAAGCATTAAACACAGGATGCTATCTAATAAACAGATTGTATGATCAATCAAGTGTTAAACAAAACACCATAATGATTCCTAAAAGAAGAAACCAATTTAGTACTCGTAGGGCCTTTGGGTGTGTATGATTTATACACATCCCCCCCCCCCCCCCCCCCCCCCAATGATAAACACTTGGGAAAATTTGATGCCAGAGTGATAAGGAATTTCTGGGCTATTCTTCACACAGCAAAGAGACAAGGAGGGACTAGTAAAAGCCAAACCGTGAGAAGCAAGTGTTCATGTTATCTTTAATGAAAACTACCTTGATTGAAGGAAAATTCGAGGATGAACATAATGAGGACCTGCTCTAGGTCATCAGAACCAAAAATTTGGGGAGAAAATTATACCCTTTCATAAAACACCTAAAATACAAGATAAGTCTGCTACTGGAAACTGGTCCTTCTGCATCCTAGAGCCAGTAAACATCCAAACTCACAGTTGGAAGCATCCAAAGCTCCTCATCCTTTACAATACATTCTACTTCGCTTAACTCAGGCCATCTCAACAATCATAAAATTACAGCAGGTGTGCTTTTTCTGCTCGTATACTGATTGAGCCAAAAAAATATCAAGGAATAAACTATTATACTTCATTGGATTAGTGTTATGCAGAAGAACTTAATAAGTTTGAAAGAAACAGAGCATGGAACCTGTTCCAAACCCTCAAACAGAATTTGTAATAGGAACAAGGTGGGTGTTTAGAAACTACCTCGATTACCAGGTCAATCATACGCACAAAGCTATGCTAATCTTGTACAGGGATATACCAGAAGAAGGGAAAGACTACGTGAAACTTTGCAGCACGTCGTAGTGAGAATTGAGCATATAAGAATATGATTACATTGCGGCTCACAATGGAAATTTAACTCTAATCGGTTGATGTCAAATTGCCTTCTTAAAATGCTTTATACTACAATAGAAGATGTATGTGCACACCCCAAGGTTTTTGAAGACCAGCTATCCTGTCATGTAATACAAACTAGACAAAGGCACTCTATGGCTAAAGCAAGCACCTAAGAGCATGTATGATCGATTGTCCACTTTTCTTGTCACACATGGACACCCAGAGGTAAATTGATTATACATTGTTTCTCTTCTTTGTTGTTCGAAACAAGGTGAATCTGTTTCATAGTCCAAGTATATGTATATATGATATCCTATCTCAGTTGAGTAGAATTTTCATTCAACTAATTAATAGTTAATTTAGACGAGTATGATGGAGAACAAAACTTCTTTTTAGGCACTTGCAAATTAAACAACCTCCATCGGAAACATCAATCATAAAAAAAAAAATACCTCAAGGAATACTGAAGAAATTGATATGAATGAAGCTATCAAATGACACCCCCTGGGGACAAACAACAAGCTGATAGCTATGAAACCAGGTTCCCCAGTAAATGACACTAGAATATAGATGTATGATTGGATCAACTGCTCCTATACCTTACGCTATTAGACCTGATATAGATGTTTGTGTTGGTCTGTGCGCACGTTTTCCCGTCCTATCCAAGGGGAACACATCTAAAGCTTTCAAACAAATCTGAGATATCTAAAAGGCACAATGAACCTGTTTCTCTGGTTCCAACTAATGACTCATTGTAATCATCTAAAGGGATTTGCTAATGCAGACTATGCATCGACCTATGGTTGCTAGAAAGTACCCGTCTTGATGACACACATCTGAGGAACCATGTCCTAATATCCTGGGCAACTAGAGAATTAAAAATTCGGTTTACTTTATCCATTGCTGAGGCTGAGTATGTGGAAAACTTCTTCTCGTTGTGCCCAACTTCTTTGGATAAAATAAAACAGCAGCTCAAAGATTTTGGTATAAAACCGGTTGATTCCCCCCTTCCTTTGTGATATACTAGTGCTATGAACGGGCCAAAAACCCGGTTTCAACACAAATGTGACAAACACAATAGATATTATACATCACCTCTTTCGTGATAATGTTTGAGAAGGGACATATGTATGACATTCTGCAAATTGAGATCAAGTTGCTGATATTTGCACCCAAAGGCACTAGAAGAGAATCAATTAGAAAATCGACTTTTGCTAGGGCCTCACTTGTTAGAGTTGATTACTCCTTACCAACCCTCATGATAATAACCAGGTCCACCCAGTCTAGTTTTGTTTCTAAACAATTGCTTTACACTAACCACGAAATCAGCAGTCAAAATTAAAAAAAAAAAGAAAAACTATTTTTCTCTTTCTCTCCTCCTATGCCACTTCTCTCTTTAAAGCAGGTGCAACCGCAAAGCACAGGTACGTCTCTTCGATGTCATCTCATAATAACAAAAACCCCTCGAATATAGACCTAAACCATTCCCAAAAACCCCTTCATCCAAACCAAGCACCAACTCTTCTCTTCTTTCCATTTGTTTTTAGAAACCTCTCTTCATCACCATGTTTCGCTCTCTTTGTTTGCTTACTAAGATGATGAAAGTTCATTTGAGAATGCATCTTCTCAGGGGGAAGAGTAACCCTTCCATTGAATACCCGTCTTGCTCAGGGGGAAGAAAATCAACCCACTAAACAAATAGTAATACTCTTCTCCATCGTCCCCAAAATCAGATCAGCCCTACATCTCCCCCCCACCAGTCACAAAACATCTCCACCACAAGCCAAAGAGTCACGCAGCCACCCCCACCATTCAAAGAATCACCACCACCACAATCAATACTCCATTACCATTACCACCAAACCCAGAAACACCCCTACCACTACCACAAAAACCCTCTTCTTCTCTATCTCATAAAACCCATTCATCAAACCTACCTAACTCCCCTCTACCACCATCCTCACATTCTCTAAAACTGATTACATCCTTCTACGAACACTTCACGCACACTCACTTCCCCCAAAACCAAGAAGACGGACACGAAAACACATTGCATCAAACAAGTTTCGTCCGCAAGCAGCAAGGGCCCAGTAACTTGAAGTGAGGTATAAAAACGCAACTGATGTGCGACATCCGTGGGAAGCGTCGTCGTTGGGGTAAGTCTCCTGTTCTTCTTCTGTTTTCTCTTCTTTCTTCTGTTTCTTTCTCCAATGGTTCTTGATTATGATCTATTGATGAACTAAGGGTAAAAATTTGAAACCCCTCAGTCAAAGTTCAATCTACAAAAAGAATGGGAATAAATGTTTCTCAAAGTTTTGAAGGAAAACTATTTTCAAACTAAAACAGGGCTTGGGTAGAACTTTTCATCTTGATATCTATCAATTGACATAGGTCAAGCAAGGTCAGTGAGTTATTAAGGTTTCAAGGGGTGGGAGAGTTGTTTCTTGAACCTAATATCTAGTTTATGAACAAAAAGTATTGATTTGTATACAAATTAACAATCTGTGAAAGTGAGTGGTATCTTCTAGTGTAAAGGGAGTTGAGATTTTTTTTATCAAAGACGCTTGGAGAAATTTACTATACCATCTTTGGGATTATTTATTATTATTGGGCTCTTGATGAACATTCTTGTCTTTTCCCTGCTAACTTTTCTCAAGGAAGAGCCAATTCTAGGGCACGACTGTGTTAAAAGGTCTCATGGGAATTAATTTCATAAGCTTCTCTTTGAGATAGTATCATAATGAATATTTACCCCGGGGTCACCAACGTCACATGCTTCTATAAAGGGACTGGGATATGAATGACTCTGAAAGTAAAGAACGATGACTGGCCCACATTGATCATCAAATACTTTGCTAGAATTGTTGATCCTAAACATTGTTCTCATCAATATCATTTGGGAATCTTTTAACTATGAGGTTTAATGCCCGTTTGAAGTACCATTGGGAGAAGGAAGGATTTTGACTCGTGCAGATTGTTTACACTCAGCCATTCTTCTTATTGTGGCATTCCATGGAATCGAATCAGTTGCTAATGCTCTCACGAGCATCTGGTCAGTTGCTCAATTACTCAGGGAACTCAAAGTGGCAGAAGAAAAGTATGCCACCCTTTACTTGGAAAACCAAAATTTGCGTGTTGACCTTCATACTTCAAATGTTGAGATTCACAGGTTGAAAGATAAATTGGTGCAGCAACAGCTTGCTAACAATGCAAGGGTAGACAGAGTAATGGATATGCTTACTTCTGCTTCAACCAAGCCTAGTCAATCTTCAACTTGAAAAGCATCTTGTTTGCCCCTGGTTCTTTTGATTACTTAAATCTGTGTTGATATTCCTCTTTGTGTTGCCAGAACATTTTATTTTGCTCAACTGGCTAAGCATCAATTGTTGTTGTGGATGTTATCTGGTTTTGTTTAGCTGTTATTGGACTATTTTTGATTTGTCAAAAGGGGAAGTTATTATATGTTGCACTACACAGTTTTTCTTCATTAAAAAGGGGGAATATTATTAGAATCTATATTCTATATAGACATAAATAAGTGTTGTATGAGACCAGAAATATGGCAAAATATGGATAAGGAGTTCTCCAGATTTTTGCCAAACAAGCAGCCACCAGAACTAATTTGTGCAGTCACCTTTGAATTATACAATTAAAATGTACAAGAGCTAAAGATCGGAAAATACCAGTTAGACAAAGAAGGAAACCTTAATATTAAGTAAGGGTTGTATAGAAAAAGAATTGTCAATAAAGGTAAAATCTACCCTTGTTAACTATAATTACAATTTTTCCTTACCTTCTTTGCTAAGATTCAAGGCAGGAGACGCAGGAGAAAACTCTATAAAAGAGATCAAACGCAGATGAAGACCCAGACTTTTACATAAGAGAAAAACGAGAGTTTTCATCAGGTAAAAGACTTCCAAGAGCGATAGGTTTTTTGCAAGTTCAGAGAAGTTCTGGAGTTAGAAAGTCCGGAACGTGTAAACCTTTTCCTTATTCATTGGTGAGTGTTTAGTTACGTTTTTGTACAAGAGTGGTTTGGCTTCTTGTAGAGTGATGAGCTTTGTGAGGTTTGAACAAAGGTGGGTTTGGCCTTTGGGAGTAGAAGTAGTCCGATTATAGTTAATCGAGAGTTGTTGTATGGTGAGGTTATTGATATTGAGTTGAATCATAAAATCATCTACTTGAATTATTAAAAGAGGTTTTTTCCTTCCTTGATAGGAAGGTTTTTAATTTGACCGGTGTTTGTGTTCTGCCTTAAACAAATTACAAACCTGTCTTTGTTCTATAATTGGTTTCTTCAACTACCATAAAGAAACCCAAGAAAAGAAACATGATAAAGAAGTTGATTAGCGGTGAGGTTGATTACCAATGAAAAATCTTGTCACATATGTGAAGTTAAACAAAATTGGGGAAGATCTCAAAAGTCAATAGAAAGGGAAGAAAGTTTTATGCCAAGTTGTTCTACCGAGAGATTTAATATTGATAATAACACCTTTGTTAAGGAGAACCAAAAATTCAGTATCCTCCTCACTTGGAATAGATTCTAATTAAGCGAGAAAATATACAGGTGGTATAGACAAAGAAAGAGGGCCAACACAACTTATGGATTGAACCTGTCCACCAAATGTCCAGGCTCTGGATTAGGTGCTTTGCCAGCTATACGGAATCACAAGGCGCTTGAATATATACGACAGGTTTATCATAAAGACCACGTCATTCTTGTGACAAAAAATAAATGAAATCTAACAATCAAAAACACCAAGTTTAACGTGGAAAAACCATTCAAACCACGAAGGTGACCTACCACAGGATCAAAAATCAAACATCCAAATTTCTTCTCCACTAGACCATAAGATGTTTTACAAATATTTCCTCTAATGGATACACTTCCGTTAGGAACAGTGGTAGGGGTTAGAGGAATTGGGTTGGGTAAACTTTGGCGGGGGAGGGGCCTAATGAGGGGGTATAAAGAAGGGTGGAGTAGCGGGGTGTAATGTGCGGTAAGGTAGGGGGTGAGCTGGGAGTGCGTTATAAGATATGGTGGAGGGGGGAAGTAGGAATGGTGGGGCTGGCGTGTGGATATTGGTTGTGGTGAAGGTGGAAGAGATGGTGTGGTGGTTGCTGTACAGGGAGGTGGAGGATGTCTGTACGGTGTGGTGTGGTGTACTGGGGTTGGAGGGGTGGGGTCGTATTGGGTGGGGGTGGCGAGTGACGTGTGAGGGAGGTGAAGACAAAACCTGCTAGAGGGGGATGTCGAGGACGTTCGGGTGGGGAGGGCGTTGGTGGTGGGGATTATTGGTGAGATGGATAGAAGTGGAGTGCATGGAAGGAAGGGGGTGGTTGGGTGATAAATACAGCGGAAGGTGTGGGTGTAGGTGTTCTGAGGGTATCGGGGGAAAGAGTTGTGGGGGGGAGCGGCCGTAGTGTGAGTGGGTAAGGCAGATGGAAGCATGCGCTGTATGGGGCATGGCCTCTCTAATGCCAAAAGAACAACATATCTACACCAACAAAGCTAAATGAAGTAAACACCACCGCCACCCAAACCCAGCTTCTATTCGGGACCTAAAACAGGATCTTTTTGACTTACGGGTCCGTCTCTACCATTCAAATCAACCACCAAGATGCCAGGAACACTCAGTCCAAATTTTAGCATGATCCAACGGTTAGTTAATCGGTAAACCCGATTTGAACATTGTTTGTGGTCGGAGAAAAAGACTACAACAAAAGAATTCTTTTCTTTCTCTCTTTTCTCTTGTTAAAAGCTCTCTAAAAAAACCTCTCTTATGTTTTAAATTATTTAAAAGAAAATATCACGAGCAATTAATTATTTTTTCATGACAATCCTCTATTTATAGAGTTGTGCTTTTCCTTACAATCCCAAAACCAAATACAAATAGGATTACAATTCCAATCCTTTTCGTAATGGAATTGAAAACAAAATAAAGAGAATAATTTCAATCCTTTTCCAAGTAGGATTAGGCCATGGGCCTTTGACCGGAACATGGGCAATAGCCCAACAAACTCCCCCTCCACCCAATGGGCCAAAAAATGATTCAATGGAGGATCTCTTTGCGGCTTCATTCGCCGCCCTTTCGACAAACTATGCTTATCTACGATCATCCCACTTTCATAAGCATATCTGAAGGATTGTCATTAATTGTATCTTTTCACCTCAACTAATTTCTCTTCTAAGGGCCATTCTAATCAATGGTATTTTCTACTAATATGCTTGACTTAGAAGAAGGTAGAGACTGGTGAGATAAATAGAACTTTGTTTAATCACAAAATAAGAAAAATCTAAATTGTTTTTAAAATCATGATAAACTCCTTCATCAAAGCATTCCTTGGCACTTCAGTAATTGGCAATATATTCGTCTTCTATGGCAGATAGAGCTCTGCACTTCTAAAGTTTAATTGCCGATAAATAGCTCCCCCCTCCAACAGTATCACATAGCAGAAAGTGGATTTTGATTGTCAAGATTCTCCCAATCGCGTGCGTGTATCATCACTATTTTTAGACTTGCCACTCCTGACCAAGCCAACTCCATATCTATGTACCCTTCAAATATCGTAGTATCCATTTCCCCTGCACCCCAATGTTCTTTTCCTACTTGGAAAGAAATCTGCTAACGTGTATTAACAAATTTGCCCATATCTGGTCTAGTGCATATCATAGCATACATCACTACCAACCACTACCACCGCGGAGAATATTAATACTAGACATCTCATTCTTCTCTTCATTAGTCGATGGACTTTGAGTCCGGTACTCACCTTAAAGTGTTAGCAAGAGGTGTATAATCATTTTGTGTATGTCATGTTGACCGCTTTAGTACTTCTTTCTAAATAACTCTTTTTGGATAGAGATAACTTCTTGTTTTGTCGATCTCAATGGATTTGTTGCCTAAGATCTTCTTTGGTGGCCCCAAGTCCCTTCATCGCAAACAATGCTTAACCTTCTTAAGGACTACAATTCTAGATTTATTTTTGCCAACAATCATCATATCCTCCACTTAAATTAGTAAGATCATAAAATCATCATCAAGAACTTCTGAAAGATACATAGTGATTCGGAAAAGTTTTCTTGTATCCCTGATTTTCAATTGACAGATTCAACTTTAAGTACCACTAATTGGTATCTTGTTTCAAGCCACACAAATTTTTTCTCAATTTGCGAACATGGTTTTATTTCCCATTAACTACAAAACCATCATGTTGTTCCATGTAGATGTTCTCTTCTAAATCACCATAAAGAAAGGCACTCTTCTAAATCACCATAAAGAAAGGCACTCTTGACATCCATGTGCTCAACCTCTAAATATAGACTTGCATCTAAGGCTAGAACCATACGAATAGAGGACATATTCACAATAGGAGAGAAAATTTCATCAAAGTCAATCCTCTTTCATTGACCAAAATCTTTGACGACTAACCTAGCCTTGTATATAGGTGCAAATGTATGTTGATCTTGCTTTAATCTAAATATCCATTTATTTGTTAAAACTTTCTTACCTTTAGGTAAATCCACTAGCATATATGTGCCATTCTCGTGAAGTGACTTCATCTCATCTTCCATGGCTTCTACCCACCTATCTCTATGTGTACCTAGCATGAATTCAACATAACCTATAGGTTCTCCCATGTTAGTCAAGAGGATATACTCATTAGGAGAATAACGTGTTGAGCTGCACTTTCTCTAGTAGATTTTTTACAGGAGGTTTCAGGATCATTCGAAGTGGTTATATCACCATGAGTTGGTTGATTATCAACCACAACATCATAAGTAGGAACATTTATATGTTCTACACTCTGATTATTATTTGGATCATTACCTTGGGTTCCCTCATGTGCATGTATCAATAATAGGGATTGGATCAACATCAACTAAGCTCTCACCAGTATGAGAATTTAGTTTCTTAGTCTTGTCAATATCTCCAATAGTTTTATAATAAAAGAACACAGTATTACTAATTCTAATGAGTTTCTTATCAATTGGATCATAGAAGCGATATCCAAACTCATCTTGACCATAACCAATGAAGATGCATTACTTAGTTTTGACATCCAATTTCAACCTCTCATCTTTTTGAACATGCACACAAGCTTTACACCCAAACACTATCAAGTGATTATAAGAAACATCCTTATCAAACCAAACTCTGTTTGGAACATCACCATCCAAAGCAACAACATGGGACACATTGATAACATAAGCAACAGTGTTAAGTGCTTCAACCCAAAAAGAATTTGGAAGATTAGTCTTTAAAAGCACACATCTAACTCTCTCAACTAAAGTTTTGTTCATCCTCTCTGCTAAACCATTTAATTGAGGAGTCTTTGGAGGATTCTTTTGATGAGGAATTCCTTGCGATTTGCAGTAGTTATCAAAGGGACCAATATACTTACCACTATTATCAATGCAAATACATTTTAATTTCTTTCTCGTTTCTTTCTCATATAAGGCTTTAAATTGTTTAAACACATCAAGCACTTGATCTTTCGAGTTTAAAGGATATAACCAAATCTTGCGAGAATGATCATAAAAGAAAGTAGCAAAATAAATGGCAATCAGCTTTGCACTTATTTTGAAAGGACACAAAAATCTGAGTGTCTAGCTCCAATTAGACCCAGCCATTTTGAAAAGGAGGTGAATTGTGAAAAGAAAATATTTTCTGTTTCCCTGCCTAGCCAAAATGAAACACATCTTTTCACCTTTGTGTGTTTCATACAAGCAGCAAATTCTTCTTCGCAGAACAAGTGGGTATCCCCCTCTCGCCTAAATGGCCTAAGCCTATTTGTGCAAAATTCCTGATAAAGTCTCAATCTCCACTAAATATAGAGTAACCAAGAATCGATCCTGTTTTAAACATATAAATTTGAATATTTTCTTCCTCGATCTAAAATAGTGAGCCTTGGTGAGATACATGCCATGGCACAAGTTATTATGATCGACATCTCATCTTAGTTGTCTTACAGAGATCAAATTTAAGGGCCTGTATGGAGAATTGTTGACATTCTAAAGGACCAACGTGCAACGATATTGGTTTTCCAACCAAACAGTGCCAAAACAAACACCTTAAACTCACCAGGAATTAACCATCTTTACAACTCAAAGTTGACAAAAGTTATAAGATGAAAAGAAGTATTTTTGGGGCTGTTCATGTGATGTGACTCCAGAATCTATAATCACCTTCTTATCTTAGAGACCAAAATGATGAGTTTTATCACAAAGCGAAGAGAAGGTCATCTTAGAAAACAACAAAAACATTATTTCATGTTTTTCTTCCTTCTTCACCTTCTTTAAGATTCGATTGCTCAAGGTTTATAAAATCATTTATAGTTCTTTATTTTACACAATGATAACATATAATATTTTGTTCTTTATTTTGACTTGTTTGCTTTTACCTCACTTCCGGACTCTTGTCTTATGTCTCCCTTGGATTTCTATATATAGCAACATCGGAATGTAAGATGTGTCTTGAGATTTTCATCTAACCTCTTCATTCAACAACAACTCTTTCCATATCCATAGTCACCTTTCGACACTCGTGGCAGAATTGTAAAGAAAAACGAAGAGTTGCCCAAGAATCCGGTAGGTATTAAAGACGCCAAAAGTTTGTATTTCATCATCAATTACAACCACTCTTGATAGATGATCAAGAATCCCTGAAAATCATTTAATATCCGAATAGGACTTCCCTTCTAGTATTAACGGTCCATCAATTTCTTTAACAAGAACACGGTTGTTATTTTCAATTTTTTTGAATGAGTAAGGTCTCTCCAACTTTTCCCACAATGTTCTTAGATGTGTCTCATTCACAATATAGTTGAGAAAAAATTATCTTCAACACATTGTCTTTAGATCCACATACTGTTGGTGTCAAATCACAATTTTTCACGGTACCTTCTCAGGTTATGAGAAGAAAAAACCAGAAACATGATCTTCTTCACAAATAATAAAAATCTTTCATCTTGCTTTTCCATATGTTGTAGTTTCTTCCGTTTAGACATATCATCACTATCTTTTTCCCCTCCTTATAGATAATCTTAGCTGTGATACCAGTTGTTGTGACGAAAAAATTAAAACGAAAATCTAACAATAAAGAAGACCAAGTTTAACGTGGAAAAACCCTTCAAACGAAGGTAACCACCACGGGATAAACAAGATTAAAATTGCTTAACTATACATATAAGAGGGTTAAAAATATTCTTCTAATGGCTACACAACAAGTGCCAAAAGAGAGCAAACAATAGCTACACCAACAAAAGATAAATAGAAAGAAAAATCACCCAAACCCAGCTTCTGTTCGGGACCTGAAACAGGATCTTTATGACCTCATAATATGATCTCCACCGTTCAAATCTACCACCAAGATGTCAGGAGCACTAAGTCTGAGTTTCATCACGATCCAACGGTTAGTTAATCAGGAATCATGATTTGAACGTTGCTGGTCGGAGATAACGTTTGTAGCAAAGAACCCTTTTCTTTTTCTCCTTTCTCTTGTTGAAAGCTCACTAAAGAAACCCCTCTTATGTTCTAAGTTCATTCAAAGAAAATATCAATGAGCAATTAATTATTCTATCAAGACCATCCTCTATTTATAGAGTGGTGCTTTTTTTCCAAGCCCCAAACCAACTACAATAGGATTACAATTCCAATCCTTTTCCAATAGAATTGGAAACAAAAATAAAGTGAATAATTTAAATCCTTTTCAAAGTAGAGGATTAGGCACATGGTCCTGTGGCTGGTTATGGGCAATAGCCCAAGATTCAGGACCATGGTTACTCTCCGAGGGAGAAGATTGATTCAAAAATTAGATGAGGAAAAATCTATAGATCGGTGAACGAACTAACCATACAAAACTACCAAACGATTGACAATCAATGGGGAAGAGATCCTTTTCAACAATCTTTATCCAGAGGAGACTTAATGGGCCTGAATGGAAGGAGATAGTGGTTCCTAAAATGAAGGACTATCACTTACAAAGAAGGTAATCAAAAGTCTATTAAATATCTCGTGGAATATAAGGGAAGGAAATGCCTCCAGGGTGCTGTTGATTGACTCAAATACACAAACAACTAAATCTCCTTTCATTATTCCTACAAAAAGCCTTGGTAAGAGCCAGGAAAGATTGAAAGATACAAAGAAAGCTAGGATTCATACTGTTTTATATTGTTCCAATAAAAATCTAGTTTTTTGGTCCTCTGATTTTGTGTTAACATCATGATGACAAGGACAACAAAGTTCTTCTACACATTTACTCAAGTCCATGGAAACTAGAATTTCTATATCTTTTTTGTAGTTATGCCAAAGTGTGAGGAAGCAGGCAGGACAAATCTGTTGATGACATTAGGGCATCTTCAACGTTGTCAATGGCCCTTGGGGTATAGTAGGTGGTTTTAATGTGGCCTGAAAATATTATGAAAAAAATCATGGAAGACCTTATAGAGTAGATGAAGGATTTGATTTATCTCTTGCCTTACTAGTTGTCATCTACAGGATGGAGATTATCTTGGTGCTCCATTTAATTGGAGTAACAATAACCCTCCAAATACCATCCGGAAATGGTTGGACAGATTATCCTATAATGCAGAATGGTTTGACGTTTGTGGAGGCACTACTGCTACCCATTTTGCAAGGACATGCTCCGATCATGCTCCCCTTTCTCATTAACTATGGATCTAATGATATGTATCACACACAATATTTTAAGTCCAAGGGAATCCTATGTTTAAATTGCATAAAAAATCAAGAGAATGTGCAAAACACTCAGTGATTGGTCCAAAATTGCCTTGGGAGATATATATGAAGAACCCAAGAGGTTAGAGATGTTTATCCAAGACCTTGAAATGACTTCTATCACAGAAAATAGTCCCGTTAACAGAGAGAACTTTTCTAAATCTAAAGTTGAGTATACAAGATTTCTAAAGCTGCAAAATTCTATCACAAGGCAAAAATCTAAGGTAAAATGGTTGGACGATAGAGGATCTAATACTGCATTCTTCCATAGTATCATTAAATATAGAAGAAGGAAACTTTCCATTCATAAAATCAAAGATATGGAAGGTAATTGGGTTGAGGGGAGCGATATTTTTGCGAATGCAGGTATAAAATTTTTCCAAATACTTTTCAGTGCGAAGGAAATACTCGGAGGATTCTCAAAAATCCTAGTTGTAGTGCCAAAAAGAAAAGTAGTTATTGATGCTGACAAACATGCTCTTACTCACTTCCTACTATTCAAAAGTTAAATATTGTGGTTTGTTTCTATTGATCCTAACAGTTCTCCGGCCCTGATGGTTTGAGTGGAAAATTTTATCAAAGTGTTGAATCATGATTGCTTTCAGATATTCACAGGGCAGGTGGGGGGATCGGGAAAAGGGGGAAAGATTCCATTCCTTAAATTGCCTGGGTCATACATTTCTTATCAGACTTCGCTAACTAGACTCACCGCAAAATTTTCTATATTTATGTGATTGTCTATGCAAAGGGTATCTGTAAGATAATTGCAAAGCGTATCATGTTAAAAACTCATCTCTACTTGCCAAAAAATCCACACTAATCAGAGTGGCTTGTTAAGGGAAGATCCATTGCAGAGAATATCCCCATTGACTCATTGAAAATGTTAAGATATTCGTCTTCAAACGAAGGAAAGGGAGCAATGTGGTTAAAACTTGACGTGGCCAAGAGCCTAGGACCGTGTTGCTTTCGCTGTATACCCTCATGTTAGACAGTGGGTTTGTGAAAATTGGATTTATTCATTATGAAAATTATCTCCAACAATTGGAACTCCTTTAATTGTAAATGGTAGAAGACATGACTTATCAAATCCGAATGGGGTATGATATAAGGACGATCCCTTCCCCCTCCCTTTTCATATTATCTGTCGAACGACTTTCCAGATGCTCAAGAATCTTCAAAAAAAATTCCCAAATTTAGAGGCTCTATATGAATCCCCAAGGCCCTCAAATTACTCATTTATCCTTTGCAGATGATACATATCTGTTGTTAGAATTAAAACAATCTGAAAGATAGTCCTTGATACCCTTGATATATGTATGAGAAATGTCTGGATGGCTGATCAATAAAACCAAACGTTTTATTACTATGGCTCCAAGGAACTTCCTCAAAGTACTGTTTTTGAGTTGTAGACTTTTGGGCATGAATTAATAAAATTTCCTTGAAATATCTTGGTCTTCCTAATTCAAAGGCTACAGCAAAAGGATGGACATATTGCCGGGGTGTGACAAAAGTGATCATAGAATTAAAAGGTGGCATCTGAAGTTCCTATCCTCGGGAGGGAGGGCTATTTTAATTAAACATGTACTTATGGCACTCAATATTCTTACATTAGAAGTTGTACATCCTCCTAAAGGTTATTGATTTTTTTATAGCTATATTCTTTTGGTCCGGACTTGAAACTAAATCGAGACAATATTGGTTTCCATGGAAAAACCTTTGTTATACAAATGAAAAAGGTGGCATTGGTTTCAGATGAAATCAGGACACTTGCAAGGCCTTAATAGCCAAACAATGGTGGAACCTCAGAACCAATAACTCACTATGGTCTAAGTTCATGAGTTTCAAGTATTGCGAAGGATCCAACCCTGTTCCTAGTAAATGGAACAAGGTTAAATCTCACTGTTGGAAAGCCATGAGTTCTATAAAATATAAAATGGAGCAGAATATTTTGTGGAGAGTTAAGAAAGGTGAAGTTAGTTTGTGGTTTGATAAATGGTCACCTAATGGGACTTTTTACAAGTATATAGATGAGAACTATATCATCAATGACTTATGTCCAAGATGCCTTAGGATTGGAACTGAGATTGGACTATTCCAAATCCAACCCCACTTATGGAACTGAAAAACAATCTATTGTCCATTTCCTTTAGCTTCAGTCAGGAAAGGGATGACAGAGCTATTTGGACTATTACTAACAATGGAAAATTCTTGGTTTCCAGTGCTTGGAGCTTACTCAGACAGATAAGAGATGTAAACATTTTGACAAAAGGCTCTAGCATAAGCTTATTCCTTTTTGGATGTCTATCATGGGCTGGAGAGTAATTCATGATAGAGTTCCTACTAATGGAAAAATTACTAGATATGACATTGAGGTTCCACTTACTTGTTGTTGTTGTATAGGTCCAAATATGACACTGGAATTTGAATCTACTACTCATCTCTATTTCTAGGCCAATTTGGTCAAGAGCTATAGAAATACTTTGCTAGAAGATTTGGCATAACTTACAGAATTACCAACCTGAGATCTCTCTTGATCAGCAGTTGGAATAAGACAAGTCAAAACTCCTTAGCAACTTTTATTCATAGAATCCTTCGCCCTACTATCATTTGGGAAATGTGGAGATCTAGATGCAGCTCAAAATTGATGAAGAAAAGAAGAAACTCCATCATCACAGATCAAAATCTCTATCACTTTTAAACATACTCAATTAATGGGATACAATTGAAATGAAAAAGATCACTATGGGGAAATAGTTGGGAAAATCTTTGCAGAATGATTGATAAAACAGTTGGTAGGAAACTTCCTCTATTCATGGTTCCTTGACACCTCCTTTACTCTTATTAATCTTATAGTTGAGGGATCAGGTATTAATGGAAATTAAGGAGGAGGAGATGATCTAAATCAGGATATTCCATTCTATCGGTGAGGTAAGAACAGGCAGAGGCAGTGCATTGTTATTTGGTCTTAAGTGGTTGCATTGATAATGGCTTCAACATGTTCATTTGTGAAACTGATCTCTATAGTATGTAACTATGTAAATGGAGTTGGAAAACTAGTGGAAGATTGAAGATATATTGAGGGAATCAGAAAGAAAATAGTTACTAAACTATGCATCTTTATTCAACTGCTTAGAGAGCTAACAAAGTTGCTGATAAATTAGCTATTATTAGTCACAATGAAGAAAACAATTGTGTGCACAGTACTTTTCCTGAGTTACCTAGGAAAGTTCAAGGCTTGTTAAATATTGATAGATTGCAACCACCTCCATTTAGAGTCAACAAGAAGACACCAAGTATGGTCACTCATGAGCCTCCTTAGATTTTCAAATATATTTTCTACTTCTAATTCTATTTTTGCTTAGTAGACGAAAAGGCTTTTTAGCATGCTATGATTCCACATCTTGTAGCAAAGGGTCAGACATAACCCTCCTTTTGCAACTCTTTTTATACGTGGCAATAAGAATATATATTGTAAAAAAAAGAAGCAAAATAATAAAGATCTCCGTTAAAATGTACACCTACTTTAAGAAGTATAAGGACAACAAATAAGCCATCAACTAGGAGAAAAAAAAGCAACAAATGATTTCATATAAATCTCTTTTATAAACTAAGTCGTTCGTTAAATTCAAGATATCTAAAATGCCAAAGAAATGTTACTTCAAATTCTGACAAAGATAAAACTAAACAAAATACATTTGTTTGTTATAACTTGACCAAGATGAAATCATCCTCGACACCAAAAAAGAGGAAAATGAGTGAAAATCACCTCCTATAGGGCAATGAACAATGTTTCTTTAACTAAAGGTCTACATTCAAACAATGAAAAACTCAAACAATTAAGATTGAAAATAGAGTTCTGGTCAAGATAAAATGATCACCTTTGAGATCAAAATACAGTTTTACAAGGTTCTATGGGGGCAGAAAAAAGCTTCTTCTTCCAAACGAATGCAATATGTTCAATGTTTATAGGAATGAATTAGGATTATTGGCTCAAGTTTAGGGCGGATTTTTGAAATAAATAGTCATTTTAATTTTGAAATATATTCTTGATTATTCTTCCTCAAAAATCTCAGAAATTCTTAGGCATTTTCTTGACCGAATGAAAGAAGAGAGATATAAATGAGGGAAGGAAAAAAAGAGTCGTTGATTTTCTTTAGAAAAAAAGATAACTACACCAAAATAGGTGGGAAACCTCTGTATGTGTCTTTGAATCGATAGACGCCTTCTCTACAAAGAGGAAAGGGTGAAGAAAACGAAAAGGGTGAGGTGAGTCTGTTGATTACGAAAAATAACTTTAGCCGATTTAATTAATTTTGGGCTAAAAAAGGGATGTATTTAGGCTGAATGTTGTAGCTAAATTTAGGCTGAGCTTCAAAATTATTGGGCCTTTTTGTTCATATTTTAAATTATTTTGGGATTTTAATTTAATAACTGTTACGATACATTTTGTAAATTACAAATTAATAGTTTTGAAAATAAAATATCAATAATATGATTTTATGTCAATATAAAATATATATACAGAACATGTCCATTGTTTAGGAAAAAGAGGGTTATAAGATAGGAATTTCAAAATTTTATAGTTCATTACTTTGAATAGAAATGTAAGAACGAGGAAAACAATAGTAAATATCAATAGTTATAGGAGTAATTTTAGCTGCTAACAAAAGTAATTTGATACAATATTAAATTAAAAGTTCAAAAATAATGAATTAGAAAAATGAAGAGTCAAAATTGGGTGTCAATATATGCTTGTGATAGACAAAGATAGTACAATCACGGTAGACTCATTCAGCTAGAATAGACTCACCAACATATGTGGAAACACTGAATGGATCAAGAAGTTGTTCAGGTGAAATGTTGAACCTCATGGTTACGTATGAAGTGTCACATCCGCGGAGCACCCACTAGACGTTACCGGCGTCGTCCTCCTCGAAGAGGACTTAGACAAGCCCTTAGCACTCATAGGTACATGTCATAGGATAAAACACGAAAAAGTTAAAACTTTTTACATATACATAGTGAAGTGTACTTATAAATTTCACATATCTTATATGTAGTTTACATAGACTCCTCGCATAGGAAGCTTACTTAGGATCCTTTTATACAACGTAAACAATATACAAAAGTTAGTCTAATAGGATTGTCTCATATAAAATCATTTTCAAATGAGTACAATATTGGACTTAGCCATTACCACTTCAATATGCCATATAGGATTACAACAGTGTCTAAAATTATAATGGAATGAACTAGACGATACGATTACAAAGCTAGAACATGAAAAAGGTAACATCCCCAAACGTGGGGACCTAACAACACTTGGAGAAAGAGATCTAAGTCTTCTTCAAGTTTTCCTCCTAGGAATTCAATGGACAAAACCTACATATTTGTAGAAAACATAAGAGAATGGGTTAGTGGACCACTTGTACTAAGTATAGAAACAATGCATATAAAACATTTGAAAGCATGCATCAAAGGGGCCATTTTTTAGAAAACATGCTAAGTCATTTGGAAAGCCTTTAATGCACATACAATGAAGAATATACAATATAAGAATAACAATAACATAAGTCATGTTCATAATCAAAGACAACATCACATAAGAATCATATCAACATATCATGTCCAATAGTTCATATCAACATTACATACAAAACCCTGACAAACAATCTCATCGCAAGCCTACAAGTGCAATGCTCATGTGAAGACCCATAACCCAACATAATTATGTAAACAAGATAGGAGATCTTAAGTAATGCTTTGCTTCATATAACATATATCATAGATAGTCATCACTACATATAGAAATTTAGACCAATAACATGTTCATCATTATAGGCACCATCATTTAAGAGTATTATCATTTGGAATTAACATCATACATTACTTAATAACATAATACATAAGACCATCTCCTAGGAATTCCCTTAGAGACAACTTGTGCAATTTCTAGATAGGTACCATACCCCTACCTTAACTAAGTAGACCTCTCAAGTCACCCTAGTCAATGTCTACCATAATTTACATTTAGTCATTTATTTTACTTTCGGGAATAATTGTCTTAACCGACATAGACCACATGAGCTAAATGTGAAATCCGGTGTCATGAAACGCTATACCAAAAGAAGGTGTTTTACTTGCCAAGGTAGAAACAAACATGTATATAGCACTTTATGGGGATCCACTAGCTAGTTTTTTTATGGGGGAAACATAGTTCAAGAAGTAGGAGACATAGAAGAAACCCTCTTTATGATATTAGCATTGTAATCTCTATCTCAAGAAAACATATATAACATACTTTCTGTACATGGGAAGGGACACATGTTGCAACTATTCAATGCGATGCTAGCTAGAACCCCATTTTGATAAGGCTTTAAGTCAACCATATTATAGGTCTTAGGTAATAATCCCTTGTATATTAATGTTATAAGATCATTAGGTATAGAGTGAGAACTACCTTTAATATACACCATCATTAGTGAAGTCATCATAATCAATTAATAACAAGGCACACAGGTGATTCACACTCAAACATGCATTATTATATCAAAACATCACAACCATCCTATGCATATGAAGGAATCATAATAATCATATCATATTAGTCTCAATCTAATAACATATAAGACTTCAATTGCACATAATCATCTAGTATAATCCAACATCATGGAAGTAAAGAAATCAAGATCGCAAAGTCTTACCACATAGCCTTCATAAGCCCTCTTCAAGATCTTACCCTCAATTCATCACAATTTTCCATGTAATCCACTAACCATCATCGTAACATAACGAATTCAAAAATAAAATAATCAATTGTAACAACCCTAATCATCTACAAGTTCAATTCCTACCTAGGATTAGGGAGAAAGGTCATAATCTATAGTCTTTCACGATAAATAGGTCAAGGACCAATAACTATATCAATTAGCCAATAAACAACCATAATCTATCAAACTATCAAATACAACAGCATAAGAAATAAGATGAAAGAAAACACAAATACGAAATTGGAGAAAATCTTTGAAGATCATGGAATCATATTTTAAAGAAACTTTCTTGGCGAAAGATTTCCAAGAGTGAATATCATAACGACCCGGACTTCTAGAATCCGAATCACACGGCTGTCGTTGGACCTCAGAGGTAGTAGACAAGCCTCTTCTTGATTCATCACATAACTATGGTTAATTTAGCGGAAAAAATTAAAAAATTTTATATGTATGAAGTTTACATAGACTCTCTATAGTCATTACATCGTTAAAAAACATTATATAATAAGCTCACCATCAATAGGACAACCATTTCTAACATAAAGAATCAATGCGAAATTGAAGATGAATATATAGTAAATAGTTTGCCAAGACAACGACATTACATCAAACGGTTGAAATGGAATATGAAAGAAACGCTAGGGGACAACATCCACTAGCTGATGTGATCTATATCTAAAGATTAGACTAATTCTTGTTAGCATACGCGAAATCAAGAGGAGCCTACCACCTGGTCTGGAGGAAAAATTTGAAGGCTAAAACGCTGCAGCAAGTGTCGTTAATCTGCTCAATGACTTGAAAATATATAAATCGTAAATAGTTGGTGGTGACACCACTTTGTACAAATATGTGTGTATCGAACACATACACATAAAGTTATGCATGACAAGAAAGATTCGTCCTAAAAAACATATCATTTATGAAGTTAGTGATTAGACTGTCTAATTTTCATATGATATCAAAAATTTGTCTCATCAAAATTAATTTTAGAAACCCTCGGACGAAGGTTTGAAATTTTATGTCCCCCCCAACCCAAGAGCTTTTACTCCATACTTAGTTTTTATTTCTAGTCTTTTTTTTTCTTGTTGTTGGTAGTTCAATAATTCCTTTAGTCTATGTTTTACTTACAAGTGCAAAGATTACATTTGTAGTCCCATACCCTCAAATGAATCGATGTAGTAATCACAAGGGACTAAGGAATGATTTTCCCTAACCTCTATCGTTAGGGAGTTCATTTTTATACTATATACTTAGTTTGACATTTCATAAGCCATTCTATGTTGGCCATGCAATTTATTTCATTACTTTCATGTTAGGGAAGTTATGAAGTATTTAATTAAAATTGCTTTCTACCTTCCCAATTGGCATGATATAAGAAGTCATTATAAGCCAATCTTATTTCGTTGTGCCCGTTATTTGCAGAAACTTCATGAGTTTGATATTGGCACTTGACATTCTTTAGATCTTCATCAATGCTCACTTTGAACATACGTTCCATCATCATCGTCATTCTCACTTTCACAGTGACATCATCAAAAATTTAAGATCATGCGAGGAAATCCAGTGTCTTCCCCACACAAAAAAGAGGTAATTCACCGGTTAAAATGAATCTTAGACTATGTGAGCTACTCATGGAATCCATTTTCTGCCCCACATATGGAAAGGGGTGATCCCTTGCTAAGGAAAATCCATCTCAAGTGTTCACTCCACATCGAAAAGGAGTGGCTCACAACTATAGTGCCAAGAACATATCATGAGTATTAACCGACATAGATCATCATGTTATCTAAACATAAATTTTTCTGTGTCTGCCCCACATTGTATAGGGGTGGAATCACTGGTCAAGGTGAAACCATACATGCCTAGCTCGGTTAGGTAGAAACCACAGGCTAGTTCTTATGTTGGGTAGACATAGTTTGAAGACTAGGGACTTAATGAGACTACTTATGTAACAACCCTAAAAAAGAATATGCTAGGTAATGCTTAATGTGTCTAGTATGCCTACGATTAGACCAGGTTCACACAAATTGATGCGCATAGAACAAGACCCCTGTAACCTTACGAAATCCAAGATAACTAACTTGGGGAGTTATTTGATATAGTAAAGGTTGGGTCCAGCCATGTAGGGCTCCCGAATATAAAGATTTACTCGGATGAGTCTTTATCGGACTTAAACAGGGGAAATCATAAGTTTGGAGGGTCTAGGAGTAAAATGGACTTTTTCAAGGCTATGGGTAGTATCATAATTTCCCTAAATATATTATTAATTAATTAATAAATAATGTGGAGGGTCATTTTGGGGAAAGAGGACCAAAAATTCACTCTTAGAGTAAAGTATTGCTCCACCCGGGTTCGAACCTAGGTGAAAGCGATGATTTAACTTTTGTATTAACTTGGGTAAGTTAATGATAATTATATTGATGTCGTGATTTAAAATATAAGTGAAATCAGATTTTTAATATTTAAGTCAACCTTATTTGACTAAGTACTAAACTAGACTCCTAAGCCAAAGAAAACTCTATCCTCTCATGTTTATATCTCAACACACGTTCAATCTCTCTTCTCTTTCACATTCTCTCTGCCAAATAATTTACAAGAACAAAACATAAACCAAAGTTCTTCACCCTTGAAGAACTCAGAACGAAAATTTAAAACAAACAACTAATCAAAAAAGTTAGGCAAAGGAAGGAGATTTTCTGTCAAAAGTTTGGTGTTGAAACATGGATTTGGACGTGATTGTTGGAGCTGGTTTGGGCAGCAACTTCATGGTTTGAACGTCATAAACTGTATGGGTTTTCTTTTCTCATGGTCCCTTTATCAAGAGACCCCTAAGTAAGTTTAAATTCTAATCGACAAACTAAGGTTGGTCCCCGTTGCATGTCACCTGCATTAGATCCTGTGTGGGGTAAAGATTCAAAAGAAGCATTGGTATGGATCTTCTGGTTACATAATTCTAGGTCTTGGTATTATGTGTTGATGTGTATTGGAAATTATGTAAGGATTGTAAGAGATTCCGGAAAAGGTTTTACGTTTATTGTGAGCATGGGTGTGTTTGAATTAAGTATGTTGCTGCCTGACAATTTGTGGTTATAAATGTTGTGTTTTCATATATGAAATTTAAAAGTGTTGATGTTCAAACTAAGGGTTACTGTTGCTGTGGTAAAAAATGCAACCGAATTACTCCAAGAATTAAAGGATAAAAACTTGAGAAAGATGGATGAAAGAGACCAAATTTCAAGCTTTGGAAATGTTGGTCTCGCCAAAAAATTTGAAAAAGTGGCATGTTTTAAAATTTTTTAAATAATTGTGAGGTCATTGGGAAATGAACCCAAGGACTTACCAAATGCAATACATTAAAAAGTTCATGAGAAAAATGAAAAATAAAAATTAAATGTAGAGAGTGGGATTGAACCACAAACCTCTTGCAATGGTGAGAGAGTTAGGAGAAATGAATGGGGGAGAATGGGGAAATTGAACCACAACCTCCTGCTGAAAACGGAGGGAAAAGGAGTGAGAGACCAAGAAAAAAAATCTTATGGGGTGATAGGAATCAAAACTAGGGTCTCCCAAATCTGAAAAAAATGCAAATTATCAAGTTTAAAATAAGATTAAATGTTGTCAAGGGATTTGAATGAAATTCGGGTTGTAGGGGGTCCCTGTCCATTTTCGTATTGACCAATAAGTCACCACGTAAAACAAATATTAATGAATGCTTGCCCTAAAGAACGAAATCAATAGCTTGGCATATCTACAAAGAGCCATAAGTTTGTCAAAATCTCTTGGGTTTTAAAACATGAATCACTTAGACAACTATGCATGAAGTCTTCTAGTCTAGAAACGTTTACAAGTAGGTGAGCCTAAGATGGTATGTGATAAAATGTTGTAATCCTATTAGAAGGGAAGTAAGGAGTATGAAACACACTAATGGCCAAGTGCTGGGCAGATGATGAAATGAACATTAATGTGAAGGGGTGAGTAATTATTGAAAACACAAATGTGTGTTAAAGTTAATGAATGAGGTTGACATATGATAAGAGGCCTATGTGAAAGATGAGAGCAATCTCAAATGAGCTAAGTAAATGTTACCAAAAAACATACTCACCAATGAGAGTGTAACAATAATGAAGATACAAGTTCTCTATTAAACATCTAATGAAAGTATTGAATTTAAGATACTTAATCTAATAATGAGATGAGAAATCATTCCAAGAGATATGATGTCCTCATGCTAGAAAGCAAGCTTCCATGATGTTTTAAGGTTTATTGTAATGGAAATTTATACTGAGCATCGATAGGTTAGATATAGGAGAGGTTGAGCCTTCCTTTCGCGAGAGCGGATTTTTCAGTCACTCTCATAATATGAGACTGTCCGGCATGCCGGGCATGGGTCTCCTTATATCTCCCATTATTTGAACCTATACTGCCAATATAGAGATTTGGTGGGGTTCAATTCACATGTACACTAGAAGGTTTTGGGTCACTTTGGCCGGTGATTCCACCTCTTTTCGATTTTGGGAGACACTTGATTTCATAATGTTCCCACGATCTATATCGGTTAAAGTTAATGTTACCAAATAATGAATGAGGCCAGCCTAAAATGATGTACATAAAGAAATGAATGATACCAAAGGTGTTAGGATAGGATAATCAAGAGGTAAGATAGACTTAAGTAATCCAAATTTGGCAAGTCTACTGACTTGAATTTCCATAAATAATGTTGTTTGGAAAGAGCTCTTCTCTTACTCATGCAGTCCTTGGTGGGTAGTGCATTATAACCTACTTAGACAAGCTGTACATATACCCGTACAACTCTATATTTTGTGGTGCGCAAAGGGGACGCTAGAGCTTTATAGGTTGACATTGCACGGGTAACGGATGTGGAGCTTTCATCCGAACTTGGTAGGCACTCATGCGTTAGGGATGTCTACCATTATTATTTATAGAGGCTTTCTTAGCTAGTGGAGCATGTTCCATAGTGTTTCTTTCCACTTCATTTCAGACTTTGTAGTGGTGTCATGTTGGCAAGAATACGTTTAATGCAATTATAAATGTTTCTTTTCATTTGATTAGCTCTATATTAGATTGTTGATTTTGTGAATGCAATGATGTTAATTAAAAGTTTTGCCAATGAAATAAAATAAAACAACAAGTTCAACTTTTCCGCTAAAAGCACTAGATGAAGTCATATGAATGACGTACGTGAGTCCTTGTCTATGGGCCTCTGAGAGGTCAACGAAACGCCGTATCGTCTGGGGTTTAGATCTTGTTGTTATAAAGTTTGATCAGCGTACTAGGTGTAATTATGGGATTAATACGTTCACAACAACCTCTTGAGTAGAGTCCTTTAAGTATGGTAGTGAAGTGCACCACTATCCTGATTTAAAGACTGCATGATACACAGGAAAATTTCCCTTCTACTGATCTTATCGTGCCTTTCCTAATGTCTGATTTTCTTGATTTTATGAGAGTGTCTAATATAAATCATTGTTATTTTTCAGATGATGAATACTAGGAGAACGATTGGTCAAAGGAGAGGAGGATCAGCTGTTGGGGGCAATCAGGTTCAACCCCAAGCTCCATCCGAAGAAGTGGCTATGCCGGTTAACCCTGATGGGTTGACTGATATTAAGTTGAGGACATTTCTTGCACAGATGACACATGTTATCACTAGCAGGCCCAGGCCCTGATTGACTAAGTCAACTGACAGAATGTTTAGAGGGAGAACCAACAGGTTCGCAATATCGATGACAGGCTTAGAGACTTTACGAGGATGAATCCTCATATTTTCACAGGTTCTAAGTCTTTGGAAGATCCTCATGAGTTTGTGGATGAGGTTCATAAGATAGTGGTTGATATAGGGGACACAGATACTGAGAAAGCAGAGTTGGCTTCCTATCAACTCAAGGATGTTACACAGACTTGGTGCAAGATGTGGCAAGATAGCCGAGTTTTTGGCGGAGTTCTGATCACTTGGAAGCTGTTTAAAACGACATTTATAGAAAGATTCTTTCCCAGAGAGATTAGGAAGGCCAAGTTTGAGGAGTTTATCAACCTTAAGCAGGGATTCATGACAGTCAAAGAGTATTCCCTGAAGTTTGTTAAACTCAGGTATGCTACTTCCTTTGTATCTAACAACAGGGATGAGATGAGCAGGTTCCTCACAGGAATCAACCTAGATTTAGAGGAGGAGTGTTAGTCTGCGATGCTCCATGATAACATGGACCTCTCCAGGTTGATGGTGTATGTCCAACAGGTAGAGGACAACCAGAATAAGAGAGGTGTTTGTGATGCTAGGAGGCCTAAGCCTCAAGATCAGGAAACCGGGGTCTTACTGAACTCATCATTTGCTCTCCCCACGCGTCCCCATCTTTCTATACATTAATATTTCGACCTAGATCCCTTCCTTACCAACAATCACCCGTTCCAAACCCCCTCATTATGACCTTTCGCCCTAGCAATGGCCGAGCAACATGATTAACTTTGGGTCCATGCGCAACCAAGATTTATTAAAGGGGGCAACAGAGTTCAGGGAACTCTAACTTTCAGAGGAGTACAACACCTAGATGAGGCAAGACCCGGGGGAGCCCAAGAAGGGCAATCGATGTGAGATGTAGGTCCCAAAAAGACTGTGACTACGGTGTTGGCCGTTTGTGATAGGGGAGGAGAGTGCAGGACAAGGCCACCAATGCCTGGTGATTCAGTTTGGTTACAGAGCGCGACATGGTAAGGAATGCCACGAAGAAAACGAGGTCAGGCTCTAGAGGTAATGCTCATCATAGGTCTAATCACAGGATGCAAACAGCCAGCGGATCTCCAAAGAGGGGAACAGTGCTACGCCCCCCTGAAGGCGTAGGAGGATCAGGAGAAGTCCGCGATGTCGGTTCATAGGTTATGCTGAAGTATTCTCAACTTCTGTTATGTACTTGAGCCAGAGTCTAGGATTTTCGTGGTAACTCCTTTGCTTGCTCTCACTTTTGATATATTGCCTAAAGTTCTGCATGATCTTATAGTGGTTAGTACACCTTTAGGAGAAAATGTAAAAACTGATAGAATATACAAGGATTGCCCAATAGTTGTATATGGTAAGACTATGTGCAGACTTGGTTGAGTTACCAATGCATGATTTTGATGTTATTCTTGGCATGGACTGGCTTAATAGTTGTTATGCATGCATGGATTGTCGTAATAGGATTGTGAGAATTTTTTTCCCTAATGAAAAAGAGATAGTTCGGGAGGGGTACAACTAGATTCATCCTAATACCTTGATTTCAAACCTTAAAGACAATAAAATGATGTCCAAGGGGTGATTGTGTCATCTTGTGAGTGTTAATGATTTAGATCATGACGTTCCTTCCATATAATCAGTCTATAGTGAATGAGTACCAAGATGTATTTCATGATGATTTTCCTTTAGTTTCTCCCCCTCAAAAGATTGACTTTTTTTATAGACTTAGAGCCTGATACTAGACCAATTTGAATTCCTCTTTACACTAAGGCTCTAGATGAACTCAAAGATGTTGAAGTTACAGTTAAAAGATCTCACTGATAAGGTTTTTATTCAACCGAGCATCAACTTGGGGAACTCCTTGTGTATTGTGTTATTTGTGAAAAAATAAATATGGAACCCTGGAATGTTTTTATACTTGGTCCTATTGACGGACCAGAGGAGGAAAGGGGGGGAGGCGGGAGGGTTGGGCAAAGGGGCGTAGAGGGAGGGAGCCCAGCAGAGATCATCTTAGCTCAGCCGCGACTCTTAGTTCCTATTTCTATTCATTATTGGCAGGTCAGCAAGTCATGCAAGAATAATATCCACTTCCCAGAAATAATACTTGTCAACAACTCCAAGGGTCTAGTTTCTTCTCGAAGCATTGCTCTTTTTCAGGGTACCATCGATCAGGGGGTTAGGGATGGAGATAGTCCCAAGACAGCTTTCTTACACATTATGGTCACTACGAGTTCTTAGTTATGTCATTTGGTCTCACGAATGCACCTGAGCATTTATGGATCTCATGAAACAGGGGTATCCATGAAACCTTGAATCTTTCGTCATAGTATTCATTTATGGACATTCTCATTTACTCTAAGACCAAGTAAGATCATGAAACAACGTTTGAGAATACCTTCGAAGGTACTTAGCAACATCATTGTATGCCAAATTCAGCAAGTGTAATTCTGTCTTTAGATTAGTGACCTTCCCTGGGTATGTGTGTCCGACAAGGTTGGAGGAATAACCAGGAAGCAATAAAGTTAATAAGAAAACTAACCAAAACCTAGTCCAAGAGATATAGTAGCCTTCGTGGTATGGTGGTTATTATCGCAGGTGTGGAGAGTTTTCTTACATTGCTGCTACTGACTATGCTTTGACTAAGAAGAAGGCCAAGTTTGATGGACGGAGGCTTGGGAAAAGATTTTCTAGGGGCTCAAGGATAGACTAACTTCAACCCCGGTGCTTACTTTGCCAAAAGGATA
Source organism: Solanum habrochaites (assembly GCA_027704765.1). NCBI lineage: Eukaryota > Viridiplantae > Streptophyta > Magnoliopsida > Solanales > Solanaceae > Solanum > Solanum habrochaites. The sequence goes on along the minus strand of JAKWJA010002499.1, from coordinate 22,754,750 downwards.
GTTAGAATTACACTATGTATTGTGATTCATCTAGGGTTGGTTTGGGTTGTATTCTTATGCAGGGTGGTAAAGTGATATCTTATGCCTCTAGAAAACTCAAGGTTCATGAAAAGAATTATCCACTCATGATCTGGAGTTGGCAATTGTGGTATTTGCACAGAAATTGTGGAGGTACTACTTGTATGGAGTTTATGTGGATGTGTTCACAGACCACAAGAGTCTCTAATACGTGTTCACACAGAGAGTTGAATCTACATTAGCGGAGATGGTTGGAGCTGTTGAAGGACTATGAGATGAAAATTCACTGCCATCCAGGTAAAGCTAATGGTGTAGTTGATGCTTTGAGTAGGATAAGCATGGGAAGTACAACCCACGTTTAGGATGGAAAGAAGGAGTTGGTAAAAGATATAGATAGACTGGCCAGACTGGGTCTGCGGTTAGTTGACTCTACTAGTGGGGGTGTTTCAGTTCTTCCTAGTTTTAAATCATCCTTAGTAGATTAAGTGAAGGAGGGTCAGCATCTTGATCTTGTGTTGATGGAGTGACGGGACTCAGGGTTTGTTAAGATGAATGAATCTGGCTTTGGGAGAGATGAGATTACATAGGTACCAGGAAATGTTATTGTGTGTACCAAAGTGGAGGATTGGCAGACCAGGTTCATTGCATGGACCCATGGTTTCCAGATTACTCATACATCTAGGGTCACCAAGATGTATCAGGATCTTAAAAGTGTATGGTGGTATGGAAGAAGAACGAAGGGACACTGCAGACTTATGTGGCCAGTGTCCTTATTTGTTAACAGGTTTAAGACAAAACATTTTTTTTCTAATCATGGAGGACATACTCAGATTATTGAGGTTCCACTTGGAAATGGGAGGGACATTAAATAGGACTTCGTGGTTGGTCTCTCTAAAGACTAAGATACAGAGACTCCATAGTGTTATGTGGAAAGGGCGGACTAGTCTACCCCCATTATCTCTATGAAGTTTACATAACAGAGCGAGCAGTATGCGGCGAGGACTTAAATTGATGAGAGATTGGAGATGGGGCATGGGATTCATTTTTCTATCATTTCAGATAGAGGAGCTCAATTCACTTCACATTTTTATAGATTCTTCCAAAGATCTTATCATCCTCAGATTAACGAGCAGGCAGAGCGCATCATTCAGACATTGGAGGACATGCTGAGGGCATGTGTGATTGACTTCTAGGGTAGTTGGGACGACCATCTGCCTTTGATAGAGTTCTCGTATAATAATACCTAACACTCCAGCATTGGGATGGCACAGTCTGAGCCACTATATGGTAGGAGATGTAGGTCTCCAGTTGGGTGGTTCGTGGTGGAGAGTCATCCATTTTGTGTCCAGAGATCATTTATGAGGCCTTAGAGAAGGTCAGGGTGATAAAGTACAGGTTGGTTACTGCTTACAGTCGGCAGAAGTCTTATGCATACAACAGAAAATGGCCCTTAGCGTTGTTTGATGCGGTGACTAGGCGATTTTGAAAATATCACCTATGAAGGGGGTGATGAGATTTTGCAGGAAGTAGAAGTTGAGTTCGAGGTATGTTGGGCCATATGAAATCCTACAACGTGTGGGAGAGGTAGCCTATGAGTTGTCATTTACTGCGGAACTAGCTTCTTTTCATCCAGTCTTTCATGTCTCTATGTTAAAGAAGTGCCAAGGTGATGCAAGATCAATTCTACCTGTTGAAGCTTTTGGGGTTGAAGAAAATTTGTCCTAGGAGGAGGTACCTGTTGAGATTTTAGACAGACAGGTCAAGCGGCTGAGGAACAATGAGCTTGAAATAGTGAATGTATTTTGGAGGAATCATCTTGTTGAGGGTGCTCGTGGGAGGGCGAGGCCTATATGAGATCCCGCTACCCCCATCTTTTCAGCTCTTGAGGTTAGACTCCCTACTCTTAAGTCTATGTTACCTTATATCTCTATTCTTTGTAGCTATTGCTTGATTGTGTATAGTAACTGTGTTATTATCTAATTGAAATTACGTGAAAGAGTTATTAGTGTCATTCTGGGATAAATTTTTGTAAGGGGGAGATAATGTAACAACCCTAAAAATATATAAGCTAAGTAATGTTTAATGTGTCTAGAATGCCTACGATTACACCGGGTCACACTGATTGGTGCGCGTAGAAACAGACTTCTGAACCCTTACGACAGCCAAGCCAAATAACTTGGGGTGCTAGTTTACCGAGTAAAGGTTGGGTCCAGCCCTGTAGGGCTCCCGAATATGAAGATTTAATAGGATGAGTCTTTATCGGACTTAAAAAGGGAAAATCTTAAGTTTGGAGGGTCTAGGGGTAAAATGGTCCTTTTCCAAGCTAAGTGTAGTATCTTAATTTCCCTAAATATATTATTAATTATTCAATTAATAAGGTGGAGGGTTATTTTGGGGATAGAGGACCGAAAATTGGCTCTTAGAGTGAAGTCTTGCTCCACCCGGGTTCGAACCTAGGTGGAAGCTCGGATTTAAATTGTTTTTTTTTATTTAAGTTGTCAAATTAATGTAATTTATTAATATTTATTATTTATTAACTTATTTAAAATAAATGGGAAATCAAATTTTTAATATTTAACTAAACCTTATTTGACTATGTCCTAAATTAGAATACCTAAGCCTTAAAATAAAACGTCTTCCTTCTCACAATCTATCTCTCAACAATGTTCAACTCTATCTTCTCTTTCACATTCTCTCTTAAAAATAACGTACAAGAACAAAAAATAAACCAATGTTCTTCACACTTGAAGAACTCACAACGAAAATTTTAAACAAACAACTAATAAAAAAAACGTTAGGCAAAGGAAGGACATTTTCCGTCAAAAGTTTTGTGTTGAAACTTTGATTTGGACGTGAGTGTTGGAGCAGGTTTGGGCAGAAACTTCAAGGTTTGAACCTCATAAAAGGTATGTGTTTTCTTATCTCTTGGTCCCCTTTCCAAGAGACCTCTAAGTTTAATTTAAATTCTTAAACGGAGAAACTAAGGTTGATTCCGTTGCATGCCCCTGTCATTAGATCGATTGAAAGATTCAAAGCATGCATTGGTATGTATTTTGGTAGATATTCTTATTTCTGGTTGTTATTATGTATTGAATTATATTTTCAAATTATGTAAGGAATGAAAAATGTAATCCAGGAAAAGTGTTTTACGTTAATTGTTTGAGCATGGGTGTGTTGTAAATTAACTATGTTGCTCCCTGAAATTTGTGTGTTATAAATTTGTGTTTTCATATATCAAAATGTTAAAAGTGTGATGTTCATATAAGGGTTATGTTGCTTGAAAAATGTCACCCGAATAACTCAAAGAATCAACATAAAAACTTGAGAACTTGAGAGAAAGATGGATTGAAAGAGACCAAATTTCCAGCTTGTTCAAAATGTTGGTCTCGGCCAAAAAATTTGAAAAGTGAGCTATGTTTTAAAAAATTTTAAAATTTGTGAGGTCATTGAGAATCGAACCCAAGACCTCAACAAATGCAAATTACATAAAAAGTTCATGAGAAAAACTAAAAAAAAAATAAAATGTGGAGAGTGGGGATTAAACCCACAACCTGTTGAATATGTGGAGAGAGTTAGTAGAAAAATAAAGGAGAAAATAAAATGTGGAGAGTGGAGATTAAACCCACAACCTCCTTGCCTTAAAACAAAAAAGGAGAGGACAAGAAAGAAACATTATCGGGATGAGTAATTACTGGACTCCTCCAAAAGGTCTACCAACCCGTATACGTTGAAAGCTAGGGTGAGCCTAAGATATTATTGTGATAAAATGAGTTGTAACCCTAGAAGGGTTAGTAAGAGTGTGAAACACACTAAACGGCCAATGAATTGTCATATGATTAAATGAACATTTCACTGAAAGGGATGAGTAATTATGAAAAGCCAATGTGTTAGTGTAAGGTAATGAGAGGAAATATTATAAAAGGTAAGCGAAAGATTGAAGAGCCACCCTCAAATAAAAGCCTAAGTAATGTTACAAAATTACACACCTATGAGTTATGCATAATTAACGAATGCATGACGATGAGGCAATTATTTAATGAGCTATGATGTCTCAGCTAGAAGCCAAGCATTCTATGATGTGGGTTGTGAAGGTAATGGGAACTTTTACTAAGAACCGATAGGCTAGTTTGAGCGCTGATTGAGCCTTTCCTTCAGGAAGGGCAGAGGTCACGTAATTCTCATTAATTGAGGCTGTCTGCATGCTCGGTATGGGTTATTCCTTATATCTGCTACCTTGAACTATAATTGCCAATATAGGGATCGGGCGGTGTTAAATTCATGTAAGTAGCCGTTTTTGGGTCACTTTTGCCGGTGATTCCACCTATGGTCGTTGTGGGGGAGACAGTGATTGATGATGATCCCACATGATCATGTAGGTTAAAGTTAAAGTCCAAAGAAGGAATGAGCCAGACACAACTGATACACAATAAGAAATTGAATGATACCAAAGGTGGTTGTTAGGAAGGATAATCAAGAGGTTTAGTATTCTTAAAGTAATGATCCTAGGTAATTCTTGATCAATGCACAGGAACCGATGAAAGTTCTTAAACTATATTAAGGTACTTAGCTATGAATTGTATGAGACGATGAAAACGTAGAAGAAAAATGAATAAGGACACTAGGGTTTGCTAAATAAGGCTCTCTAGTTGCGGTTCCATATGTTGAGAACTCATTTTGGGGAGTCTTGAGTCAATTCAATGATCCAAAGTCTCATGGATTAGAGGAATGAAATGAAAGATTGGAATGTTACTATACAAAATATTCGTTAGTGCCATATGCAATATATTATGTGCATGGTAAGAATTAGTGTGTTGCAATTATACGTCTAGGATGCAGTACTCTAATGGAAATGATGACATCCTAATACCAATTTTGGCAAGTCCACTGACTTTCCTAATCAATATTTGGCAAGTCTACTGGCTGGACTTTTAATTTAATCATGTATGTTAGGAAATAGCTATTCTAATTATGCAGTCCTAGGGGTGTGCTTGCATACACCTTATACTTAGACAAAGTGTATTATCACACAAAAACCCACTCTATTTTTAGGTGTAGGCACAGTGTGGACGCTAGAGGCTTACAGGGACGTTAAAGGCTACCAAGACGATTAGATTTCATCCGGACTTGGTGGCCTTCATCGTTCAAGGATTTCTACCATTATTTCTAAATTTTTATAGGATTTTAGCTAGTCGGCATGTGCCCACTGGTTCTTCCACTCACATTCAAAATTTGTAGTGGTGCCGTTTGGGAAGAATACTTTATGCAAATTATGAGTCGGGTATTCCTTCTTTGTTTATCTCTATATTAGATGGTTGATTTGTGACGCCTATGATTTACGTTTTTTTTAAAATGTTTAGCCTGAAAGAAGAAACAAAAAAAGTTCAAATTTCGCTTAAAATAACCTAGATGAATTGACAGTAAGAATGACGTATGTTAGTCTTGTGGTACATTTGACGGGCAAAACGCAGCGGTCACGTCTGGGGTTCCTTTTCTGGGTAGTGACCAACTTATCCACCCGGCGGGTAAGCCTATCGCATGAGAATATTACACGTGCAAGCACAATGATCCCCGTATATAAATATCGGTGCTAATCACTTCATTATCTTCTTATCTTTTAAGAGTTGACTCAAGCATTGTGGGAGCTGGCTCTAGATTGAGATTACTACTCTTTTGATGCCGGGTCACCTAAATTTACGTTGAGGGAAATGTGGTGAATTGTCCTTAAATATAATCCTATTTATATTGATTAATGTGAATTGTCCTTTCATATAATCCTTACTTTACATTAATGAATGTGTATTGTCCTTACATATCATCCTTAGGTGTTAAAGAGACTAGTCTCACATGTTCTAACACCTTCATTCGTGAGTATACTTTTAACGTATTAACTTATGTGTGAGTGCCACTTACTTAATTTATACGTCTTTAATTGTGTTGTAACTCACGTTACTTCTTTACTTTAGTGTAGTATCTTCATTTCATCGTTTATGGATAATGAACACTTCTTTCAATAAGTTACACATGTTAATAGTTCATTCTTGTAGAGCATGTTGGGAGTTGTCCCAATGAATGGCATGCCCTTGGTTATGGATTCATTGAGTTACTTTACAAGTGCTTATAATATACTTGATACTCTTACTACACAAGAATTGACATATAATTAGTATTGTCTCAAGATTTTAGATGTTAGAGCAGTTAGCCATTTTTATTGGCATAAGCCAATTTTACGGATGTACATATTTAAATAGAATATGTATGAACCCTTAGAAAATATTCATCATTATGTAAGCCCTTATCCAATAACATGCATTCGTTTTGACCAAATAGTGTTAACCAATTTTATTGGAACAAGATAGCCAATTCATTCAAGATGTGGTTTCATAGAGATCTTTTTTAATTAATCTTAGTGGATGACCTTAGGGTAACATCTTAACACATATTGGACAACATCATATTAGCATTTGATGACTTTATCATCCTCATAACGTTACAAAAGAGTAAGTTAACATTCGACACACACATAAACATTTGACATTTATGGACGTAACTAACATATGATCAATTCTTAATTCACGTTGTAAACCTTAGCTTCATATAATTTTAAGTTCATACGTTCATGCAAAATTCATCATTCAAGAACATTACACATAAAATTAGCCAGCACCACATACCAACAAGAGATCTCTAACCTATTCAACATTGAAGTCGAAAAGGATACCAGGGACAAGGAGTTTGACGAGAATGGGAACAACCCTAGTTTCAACATATTTGAATCGTTGGAAAGAAAGTTCTCTTTGAAAAAGAAGTCACTCATGCATTATGTAGAACTTAATATACGAAGACCACCTTGAATGAAACATTGAAGAAACCTTGAAATCTCCCTAGAGAAATCGATAATTTTTCTTCCTTTTTCTTTCGTTCTTTGCTTACTTTTTTTCGTCGCCTATTCTATGACTTTGAACGTGATTCTACGTCTTAAGAACTTATCTTGACTCGTTCAACTTAGGTTTTAATAAGTTAATTAAATAATTACTAAAAAGCCCCTCCTAGATTAACTAGAACTAGGAAAACACAATACTTGTTCAAATATGAAATGTTTCCTATGAATTTCGTTTTGCCACTTTAAATTAATTAATTAAGTTGCAAAATTAATTAATTAATTATCCTAGGGTAATTACTAGTGTATACCTAGGTTTTTAAGACCATAACTAACTTTGGACCATTCTAGGTTAGGTACTACATTATCTCTTCAACTAGTACTAGGTTAGTGTAAACCCGATTTAGTCATAGGTTGTCAGGTGAACTAAATAGTTTATTTCGTTTGGTCCTAGGTTAGTTATCTAGTTAGGGCAGTAGGTTAGAGTCTATAATGTGTTAGGAAGTTAGGGCCAACATGGAGTGGTCCCTTGTGCACGTTTTGCCCCCTAACAACCCTAACTGAATTCGGTTAGGGTGGTTCTCTCCTTTGGACGCTTCTTCACATGTCTTGCACATGTGATTGAACATGGGTTTGTTGTACTTTGCTAACTATATATTATTAACGTCCTATTTGGAAAATTTACTTATTGTTCCAAGGACCCTCACCATATCCTTGAGCACTACTTAATATACATGATCATTTTAAATGATCATGTGTTATGTGCTGTGGTACTAGGATTGACACTTGGATGCCTTATACCTTGTGCATAAAAGATTCACTGTGTTTTTAGATTAGGTCATCATTGTAGGCACACTTTTTGGTCAATGAAACTTGGATTGGGTATTGTAACCCAAAAATTATATTTCTTATTCGTATATAGAAAATTGGATAATATTGGGCTATACTATGCCCAATATTTCTCACTATAGGGCATTGGGGTGCCTATGTACCCCAATAGGCTATCCTTAGGGCATACTAGGCTCTTCATTAGACATATGATTTTCAGGAATGTTACAGAATTGCTTTCATACCTAAAATTCCTTGAATATTGTTGGAGATAAGATGAAGTCTTGAAGACCTAATGCACCTTGAAGCTTTGTCTTCACTGGAGTCTTTTTGGGCGAGAGAAAGTAGAGAGAAGTTAGAGAGAATTGGATTTTGGAATTATGAGGTGTTGGGTTAGTTTAATGAGGGTTGGGTCTTCTATATTCCCTTAACAAACCTAACTAACAACCCCTTAAAAACATTTAATTAACCACCTAGAGAACTGAATCATTAATTGAATTAACTAATACTTGGACAACACACAAGTCCTCAACCTACAAGGGAACAAATCGACGCCCCAGAGGTTACGATAGCATGTTTGTAAAGACAAATTGGACGCGAATAGGTTCTTTCACCCTTTTGGACAATTGGGAAAGTGTAAATCAACATAGCCATCGATGGCAGCATCGATCAATCATCAGCTTATCGCTTGGCTCGTAGATGCACACTTTGAATTTATAACTTTAGGGTCTAAATGGAAGGGTTCTCTCCAAGGACCCTTAGGGTGTTCCTTGGGGAGTCGTACCCGGACATTTTGACCCTAAATACACTCTTCTATACGTTTAGAAAATTTCTACAAATTTTCATTAAATTCCAACTTTGTTTTTCCTATTTTTTTAAACCCTTACTTGAACATCGTATCTTTAATTTTTTTATTGGTGTTTCTCCTATCACACATTTCACAATCCTCTGGACGTCATGGATGTTTCTTGAGGTTTTGAATCTAACACTTCCTTAGAAAGTCATATATATTATTTTTGGCCCAGAAACAGTGTTTTAAGTCTTACTTACACATGTGAGTCTCTTGACTATTATCCCCCCATTACGAACATTCGTCCCCGAATGACACTAAAATCTTTTTGAAGGTAAAGGATAGACTCCATACTAGCAGCCCAACAAACAACAACATAAAATAATCATGAGTCATAGCTCATAGGAGTAATTTAAAACTACATCTAACACATAGTAACATGCATGTATGTAATCATGCATCTTCGTATGAAATTGATGAGATATGATATAGATTGCTTTGACTATAAAATCATATATGTTGTTCTTGTATTTAATTATTGTGAAAGGGTTTCTCAAATGACTACCTTATGCATGAATGTGAAAGGTTTTCTCCATAAAAGGGTTTTAATGTTGAAAGGTCTTCTTACCAAAAATTAATCAAAGATTAATAGTTATTATAAGAATAGGGAAACGACGATTACAGATGTTCCTTTCAAAGATAAGATGAATGTGATTAAGAATTTATCCTTGGAAGTTAAGTTTAGAATTTAGTTGATAAGTGGAGATTACCCATGTCCTATAAACTATGTGCAAACATAGGATTGCTTAAATAATAATTATCATGTGGATCGACATAAGCTAAAAGTTCATCGCCATTACCTTGGAAAGTAGGGCACACCTTTTTGGTGTGGGAGACACCAAATTCCATGTCGATAGCTCACGTATATGGGTTAAGGATACTTCAAACGAGCGAGCTATGATGAACTAAGTTTAATTAAAAAGTATCTCATATGTGACTTAAGTTGATATCTATTTGCCTTGACCAAATTCTTATGATTTATGCTTTCTACTAACATTAATGATTTAAGTTGGTCATTGCACTATATGAATTTCCCTTTTCTCAAGTTTTCAAATTTTTTATACATGGCTATAATACTTGGTGTATATATTGCACTAAAACAAACTCTTTCCTACATTTCCCTAAATATAGGGCCTGACGTTTAGGGTTCTCGGTTTCGTGGCTAGAGGTTGTTGGAGAGATTCAGAGTTATGGTGAGTCCTCATATTTTGAGTTTTGATCTTGATTCCTTATTGTATTTACTTTCAGTCTTGGAACTTGACGTATGGGCTTGCGTCCCCATGACCTCTTAGGTACTAGATGGCTTTGAGATCATGTTTAGATTTCCACCTTTCTCTAAGCAACTGTTAGACTTGAAATGTTTCTACTTGTCTCTTTGATATTAAATTATCTTGTATGACGAATGATAAGTGAATTTTATGGGCCTCTCTGGGTCTTATACTTCATGTTATGCCTAGGGTCTACCTTGGGTCGTGACAGCTTTAAAGAAAAAAATGCAACTAAATTGTCTCAAATACTTATTTATGTAAAAATAGAATTCCCAAAATACTCTAAAGAAATAACTTCTAAAAACAACTCAACTCTAGTAGCTATGTATGAAGAATCTATGTTAAACATGGACGTCTATACAAAATCTCCGATACCTAGAGTAAATACTAAAATTAAACGTGGGGACCTCCAAAATGGAATGGGACTCACCAATCTTACACATAGGAAGTTAAAAATGATCTAAATGAAGTGGTTGTTGATGATCTTGAAAACCATTATATGTATCATGGAAAATGTAGGTCAAATAACAATAGTACATTCAATGTGCAAATATGTCATATATCCATGGAGAAATAACAATATAAAAATAATACAGTAGATATAAATATATACTCAAATGAATGTAAAGAAATAATGAACAAAAATGATTTAAACTTAAAAAATAACATGCTCATATCTGAAGTAAACATATTAAGTGTTATCCTAAAAATACCCTTTAAGTGTATTTTGGAGATTCTCTAATTAATAACCATTACTATGAGCAACGGATTGAACAAACAATCGGGCTCCTAGTTTTAGAACTTGTCAGATACCTTGTCTTTAATTATAAAATATTCAAAACTAAAACAAGATCCATTAGAGTTATGCTCAAAAGCAATAAGAAGTCGTCTAAAAAGTAAGATCTATTGACCATGTTAGATACATGGTTTATGAGTTAGTGAGTTGTCCCGTCAACTTCTCCAATATAATCCCAATATATATATATCAGATGAAATGTCTATAAAACTAAAATTGTACAGACACCAAAAATGAGAAAAGGGTGTTTTTTTCCTCGGAGCCAAAACAGTTTTTATTTGAATGTCTTATGTCCTGCTTAAATATGTATAGGCAGTAGCTTAAAAATTACAGGTATGAAAGTCAACGCTTAAGGGATGACTAGACTTTCAACGGACCTCAGAAACCCTCGATGCCTAATATGTGGTTATATGTGTTTATGGGTGTTTCATTATTTTATAATATCCTAAAATGTCTTATTATAAGTTTTGAGGCAGTGTAAAAAGTTTGAAGTGATTCGTAAATGGAACGTCAAGGGACGTCAAGACGTTCGAGGACTAGTCGCTTATGTGCCTCATATATGCATGCATGCCAAAATCTGTATGAAATGAGACGAATAAGTATTTAAATGGTTTAAAATTATTTTTAATTATTTTATATGAATTTTTGTGAATTTTGGAGGTCAAACGTCCAAGGCGTTCGAAGGATAACCCCTAAGATGTTCAACGTGTGTCATGATGGGGAGGTGGCGGTCTTGGACGTATTGTATGGTTTGTTTTAGATGAAATTTTCGTGTAAGTTATATAACTTGTTAAGGGTTTACAAGACTTTGACGGTCTGGGTACAAATTCTCAAAAGGGCCCCACAAGAAGCCCCCAAAAGAAGGACACACAAAGCTATTCGGACATGCTTGGCAGTGTCCATGAGGACCCACGACGGATAGTGGTCCACCGACGGCCCACGAAGCGTTTAGTCAAGATATACTTGCCTTGAGTCAGGTAATAAGACAATTTTGGCTAAGTGTCAGGTGACGGAGGCCAGGCACTACCCGTCATGGCCTCGACGCACTGTCATTTCCATCATCGCAGGTGGCCTGCAACTGGCAGCCTACGTCTGTTTCATTTAAGGGGTGAATGGGAAATTCACCCCACGTCCTAACCTGATTCTATTAGGTTTATTTAGTTAATTTATGGTGTATATAAGTCATCTAAAACGTGATCAACCCATTCAATTAACTCATATGTTTTGAGCTCTTCCCTCCAAAAATGTTCTCTCTAAAAGCACCGTTGGTGTGAGCTTCAACACATACTTAATCTGGGTTTTACATGGATGAAATCATCATGTTTATAGTTTTTATTAAACAGACCCAAAAGGTATGGTGATCTTCATATCTAGGATCTTTTCATGTAGAGGCCATTTCTCCAAGATTTCAAGATAGAAAAAGAGAAAAATATGTCCCAAACACTTTCGTCTTTAAATCGCCATGGGTTCTTTCATAAACTGATATCAAAGGCCATAAATTATTCATGTATGATGATGTTATACTGATTTTGAAGTGGTTTTAAATCCAATGACATTATAAACCCATGTTTCTTCACCAAAAGGATTTAACCTTGCTAAGCTTTGTGATCTTGATTTGTCATCGATTGAATTATGATTCTATTACGTTGAAGTGAATGTATATTCTGTTATTTACATAAATTTATGTTGAATTAAAGTTTAAGGATCCATGAAAATCAATGTATGAAGATTTTAAAATGAATAACATATGTTTCTACATGTTGCCTTGAATTTGATTGTGAGATCGGTTGTGTAAAGTTTTGATTGAACTGATGTAGCTAATTTTTAAGGGTGATATATTGGATTAATTTTGTAGGTATAAATTCTTAATGATCAAATTAAGAAAGTCTTGCATGAATGATCTTAGATCCTTTAGGAATATGAAGTTAAAAGTAAGTGTGTGATGGATTCGAATTGTGTTGATGAAACATGATTTCGTCTTGATTTATTATATAAAGATCTAAATCCTAATGAGTGTATGGTTATAAAGTATTAATTAGTATAAAATCCTTAGATAGTTTCAACGTATTGGTAAAGTCTTCTATACTCTAGCCCAACATATGCCTAATGCTTGTTGGAACCTTATCTTGAAGGTATGTAATTATTAATTTCAATATGGTTACTATGCAGTTTAAATACTGATTTAGCCTCATAATATGTATGAAATATTATCTAAATCAATTCAAGGTAAATTAGCTAATGATCCTATGTTATTTCAACTTTCTATAGTTGGATGTGTGTGTATTATGGTATATATAATCTTGTAGCGACTTGTACATGGTTTCGGATATGTGTAAAGTAATGTTTAGATAATACCATATATGTGTTTTTTCAGAATAATGGTTATTGATCAATGATGATAAAAGGGTGATAAATTGGTAAAGAATGCTTAGTCTCTCTACTCTTCTAGTTTCTCCCTTTCTTTATATTAATGTTGATGACGGACCTGTTATGGCATTGGTGGTATAAGGTCCACTTTGTGTGGTTTTTACTTTATTTCAATATATATATAGTTGGACATGTCCATGAAGGAAAAAAATTGCATGGAATATATGGAGTTGTTGGCTTATGATGATAAATCTTGTGCATATTATGTCTACTTCTATTATAGTTGTGACTGTAGGGTGCATGTGGGTATTAGTATGAGCATGTAGACCATATGCATGGTAGGTATTGTATAGGTTCTTGCCATTTATGTTTTTAAACTGGTTAATAGCCTCTACCCGGTACCCCTTTGTGAAAGTTGTTAAATTAGCTAAAGTTAGGAGTCGGGATTATAATGTATATATTCATGTCTCTTATGCTATTATGGTTGGTGATAGGTACTTGGAGGTAATGTGGTATAAGAGGGTGTCTTCCTTAAGAAATATGATAGGGACCAATATGTGATATGTTGGTCAATGTACACACACTCTCACTCAAAGCATGTTCCAAGTAGTATAGGTCATGGTATTTATAAATGCTGAAAGGTTGTTCTCATATTCACAATGTCTCACTATGCATGTAAAGTTTAGATTGTGATGTATGTTATGTATCCTTATGGATGACTTGATGATGTACTAGTATAGGCAAGGGTTGAAAAGAATTATCATATGCATTCGCAAATGTGTGACCTCAAGATAGTTCTAGTTTGGGTTTCTATCTGTATGAATATGTATGTTAGAACTTGTGTGAATTAATGTGTATGTGAAAGGTTACTACACAATATCCAATACACGCACACACAGGTAGAAGACTAGTCAATAGAAGGCCTTGAATGTGTATTATATGTACCCTCTAAACAGATTAATGTTTACATATTTTATGTTCATGTGAATGGATTCTTTTTCATGATTTAGGTTAGGAACTTCTAGTTGACTATGAGTCGAGCATATGAGGGGATGACCTCTCCTAAACTGATGATTTATAAAGTTAAAAATATAATAACGGTTTTTAATGAAGGGAACTTCGCTTAGCACCGAATGAACTTGAATATTAGTGTGTGTCCATCCCACATCGGTATATATTAAAAGGTTATGGTCACCATAAATTATAATGAGGTTAATAAACCCAATGCCTCAAACAGGCATAAATAGGGTTTCCATTAACTGAATAACTACAATGCCTAATCTTGGAAAAGAGGGTTTTCACATGTACCTCCCAGTTTCATAACTATGTTGCCACCATAGGATACTAGCTTAGTGATCACTAGAAAGACTACGTACATTCGGTTCTACTTTGGCCGATTAGGACTACCCTTTTTTGGATGTGGGGTTGTATTGACACCGTATTCATGTTTTTAGCATCACATGAGTCTATGTCCGTTAAGGCTATAGTTCCCTAAAGGAAAATAGACAATGGAAGTTAGTTATTGAATCGGACCCTTAAAATAGAATGATCAGGAAGGTATTAGGATACGGTAAGGAATGAAACACATTTAGACATGCACAAGTAGCTGGTGAAGTTCGTTGAGGTGTTATAATGAATGTACACGATGTTGTGTTCCCTATGATGACATTGAGTATTGTATACATGTTATGAATATGTGCATGTTATGAGTTTTTGCATGATGTTGATCTTTATGATATATCATGAAGGTTACTAGCTAAAGTCTATGTGGATTGTACTGCTATGGGGTATGTGTGGCTTTAGTTAGATAAGGATGATTTTCCTTGTGGTTATTAAGGTGATACATTGCACCATGTATCAATAAAGGATATCTTGGGAGACTAATAATAAAAAATAGAGTTCACTGTAATGGAAAATTGAGTTCACTTAAAGGTGAACCTCAATTGACTTAAATTTCAATATGTGTTTTTCTATGATTGTTGGCTGTGGTTGTGTTTCTATGAATATTATGAAAATGCATTTTTTTTTGTAAATGCTATGTTTAAACATTTTATGAATTTATTCAAAAGTGGAATGAAGTATATTTCAAGAGAAAATTTCCCTTACCAAATGCATGATTTTTGCAATGGGCCATACTTAGTACTTCTTGTGCTAATATCATTCTTCTCTAATTTTACACCAGTGTAGGTTTTTTAAAGATGCATAAAGGATGTCTTGAATGGTAAAGAGTTTGATAAGTGATTCCCAAGCTCAAGGAAAGGAATCCTTATGTTCAATGATGTCCTAATGCGTACTTATTGTCAGTTCTATTAAATATTGTATAATTTGTATTATATCTTAAGGGTTGTGACCCTAATGTACTCTAAAGTTATTGAATCTAATATTAAAAAGAGACTTGGATTCTATATATGTATGACTACTTATATTTTATATGCCTATGAAGTAACGTTCCTAGCTTATGAGGTATTATCAAAAGTTTTAATTTCTGTACAATTACTATGGCGTGCGATGACCTGATAACTAGGGGCGTGTATAAAAAAACCTCCATTGGGGCGGTCAAGTACGGCCATGGTACTTCTAAGGGGTGCTCCCCTATGTGAAAATTTGTATCAAAGCACGGGGTTTTTAAAAATTGGTTTAGGATACAAGAGTTCCATTTGACACGTCTAGTAGGTATTTTGTATCATTGTTGGTGAGTCGCGACAATCAAATTTACGAGAGGCTATTAGGATGGCATTGATTTTACCTTCGTCATCATTCTCATGTCAGCCAAGAACTTTACCTTATGAGTCCTCTATTAGGTTTTCTTAAGCTTGGAGCGATTTCTCTATGCTTGAGGGGGAACAAAGTGAGTTTAAAATTCTTATCTGTTTTATTGTTGAATGAGGTTGTGTGAAGGTGACACTATCTTATTCAGGATGTGTTATAAACTAACTAGGCGACCTTGAAGGGGTTAAGTAGACTTAGGTTGGGCGTATATGGGATTCTACCAAGTCTGTCACTATTTTTCCTTGATGGAACCTTAGGAGGTTAATATATGTATGTGTATGATGATAAATGTAAAATGTCTTATGTTGATGATATTTATGCTTATAGCATGTAAATGCCCTAGTGTGGTAAGGTATGAGATATCGCAGCATGAAGGTTATAGATGAGTGGAGTATGGTGCTAATTGTAGTTCCTATTGGGTTGCGTGATTGAGTAGGGTTATGGGGCTTTAATTGATCAAGGACATAAATAACTCAATGGTATTTTAAGTGGTACTTAATATTAATGTATGAAATATATCTTATTTCTATGAGGTTGATTGATTGCCAATTATAGCAATAATGATACTTGTGAAATAGCAAGATTGGAATAATGTATGTATGATATAGGTAAAGTAGGTAGAAGTTATGGATTTGCTGTATCCTATACGGTTTTTTTATGACGGTAGGCCAAATAATAGGATTTGAACATGGAATGTTTAATAACACCTATGAAGCATGCTATCCTATGAAATCATTGTATCTTTTGTATATAGAGATATTGACAGAAATTGATAGTTGGTTGTAAATTGGATCCCTTGTTAAAGACTTGATACTAGTTGATAAGAATAGTATTAATGATTAGGAAGGATGAGTTGCGTAGAGGTCTAGACTTTGTATTTTATATTTCCATGC
This sequence comes from Solanum habrochaites, assembly GCA_027704765.1. Taxonomy (NCBI): domain Eukaryota; kingdom Viridiplantae; phylum Streptophyta; class Magnoliopsida; order Solanales; family Solanaceae; genus Solanum; species Solanum habrochaites. The sequence continues at coordinate 22,738,084 of JAKWJA010002499.1, read as the reverse complement.
TTGTTCTATCCCAAATGTTATAAATATTTAATTTTAATGTTGGAAGCCAGCTACATAAAGACTAAGGTAACTGTTTGGAGAAAGAACCAACTAAATTGTCCTTTGATTGGAGGTGGTTGAAATGTGTGTAGGATTGATGATATGACACTTGATAATGAATTTGAGAAGGAGTTTTGATATTTGGAAATAAAGAAATGAGAGTTTATGAATGATAAGTCGTAGAGTTAGTTATTTACTAAAAACTTCTTATGGTGTATGAACTCCTTGTTGTTTTCATCAAATGAAGTATGACCTTAGTGTATTGCATTAAAGAAGACCATTTTGGATGTGAATTGACTAGTATGATTCAAAAGTAATGGTTTAAGATTGATTGCCCTAAAGTAATAGGGTTTAGAATGCCTTATGTTGCTAAATTGAATTAACGAAATACGTATTAAAGTAATAATCAACTAAGTGATGAAAAATCAGGATGTTGTAGTTAATATCTCTATAGGTTGGGTAAGTTTCTCTAATTGGGATTTGCCTAGGGGGGGGATGGTTGTTGAGTAGTGAGGTTTAGATAAAATGTCTACATTGTCCTTTCTATTCTTACTTGAATTGGAAAATGATGAATTCTGAGGATGGCGTGTTCATGGAATATATTGGCATTAATAGTGTGATTGCAGACCTTTATTAGATTGGTATGAATGATTACATCAGCTTGGCGACATAAGAATTTTTCCAAAGAGCATGAACTGGAAATTTTTGAAAAGTTATGTTTTCTTCATGTTGACTTGCCTTTTAATGTTTTCTATATGGTGATGTTGACTTCAGAGTAAGACAAGGAACTTGGTTATCGTCACTTGTGAGGTGGAATGATAAGCCTCAAAATGAAAAGTTGAGGTTCTGCAACTTAATCTGTTGGTCTCTTGAAAAATATGTGACTTATGATTTGGAATGATAATTGTAGGATAATTCTGAAAAGTGAAAGCAATTTCTGTTAGCAAGTGTCCTTTGCTGTGCCTATAAGTTGTGTTTATTTTAAAAAAAAATGAGGCTTACTATAAGGTGTGAGATTATGTTAAGGAAAAGAGTTTTTGGAAGGCATTACTATTTTGTTGTGATGTACTTGGTGTTGTACTGGCCAATTAAAGTGTAGTTTTACTAGGAAGGAAACCATGAGCGATGTCTTGGGTTAAAAGTTAAATTTCCATTTTAAGAGGGATTTTGACATTCTATACTTGCTAAGGTGTAAAACTCATGATACATGTAAGTGTGCTGAGGAGAAATACATTCTCAATGGACAACACTAAGTATGGTATGATTAATGACCTTTATGGGCACTAGTCTAACCAATGAAGATACTTTGCGCGATTTACTAACTTCACGGTTTATGTGCATGAAGTATGAAGTTCTAAGTAACTTTGAGTATGGTGATGATCTTCCTATGATAGTTTTTAAAGATTTTTTGTAATGAATTGAGTTTGTAATGATCATTTAATGATTAGGAGAAGGATGTTCTACTATGACATGAAAGCGAACCTCCGTGTGTTTGATGCAATTTAACGAGTGAGTAAAGTAAATAGTTTTCTTGCTTGTGTGCACTTAACTGTAACCTAATTGATGATATTTTAAATTATGAACTGATTATTATATGCATTGAAGTACTTGTTGTGATTAAAGAGCATTAAGGGTCACTCAAGAGGAGAGGAATGTTCGCAAGTGTATGGGGGATTATTGTAAGCTAGAAAAGAGATAAGTTTCTAGAGACTACATGTGCTTTTTAAAGTATACTAATTCCTAAATATGCTTTTAAAAATTATAAGGCAGTAGCAAATATTAGAGTATGGACGCGACCGTTAGGGACCAATAGACGTTGACGACTAAGTCACCTAGATGCCTAATATGTGGTTATATCTGTTTATGGGTGTTTCATGATGTTCTAAGGAACTAAAATGTCTTATTATTTATTTTAGAGGTAGTGTACAATGTTTGAAGTGATTCGGAAGTCGAACGTCATGAAATGATTGAAGACTAGTCGCTTATGTGCCTCATATATGCATGCATTCCTAAATCTGTATTAAATGAGCCTAAAAATTCCTAAAATTGTTTAAAATGATGTTTAATTGTTATATGAGCCTTTGTAAAGTTTGGAGGTCAAATGCCCAATATCGTCCAAGGCGTTCGAAAGATAGCCCCTATGATGTTCAACGTGTGTCATGATGGGGCTTGGACTGTTTGGACGTCTACTAGGTGTTTGTTTTGGATGAAATATATGTGACATGTTGATAACTTGTTGAGAGTTATAACACGTTCAAAACATCCTGGTACGACTTCTAAAGGGCCCCACAAAAGGCCCCAAAAGAAGGACCCAAAGCTGCCTAAGACACTACCTGGGCAGTGTCCATTGACGGACACAACGATGGATCGTTAGTCCACCAACGGCCTGTCGAGAAAGTCTCATTGAGGGATACATGCCTTGGGCAGGTCTTAAGAAAATTTTTGATAAGCGTCAGGTGACGGAGGCCAGCCACGGCCTGTGATGTCCTCGATACCCCGTCATGTCCTCGACGCCCCGTCATTGCCATCGTTGAAGGTGGCCAGCAACAGGAAGCCTGTCTCTGTTTCATTTAAGGGGTGAATGGGAAATTCACCCCATGTCCTAACCTAACTAAAAAATATTCTCTCTAAAACCACCATTTTTGGTGGAACCAAGAAGCGGGGACTTAAATCTGGGTTTTCCATTGATGAATGCATCAAGTCATAGAGGTTTTCAACTAACAAGTGGGTTGACCTTCATCTCTAGTTTTCTTTTCATCTAGAGAGCCATTCGCAAAGATGTCAAAAAGAAATAATATGATCAAACACTTTCTTCTTCAATATGACATGGGTTCTTTCTAAACTGATTTTTAAGGGCATAATATGGACTGTATTGATAATCTTTCCCTGTTTGAGTGGTTTTCAATCCAATGCATGATGAACCCATTCTCTTCACCAAAACGATTAGCCTTCATTGGCTTTGTGATCTTGATTTGTTATTGAGGATTTGATTCGAAATTACCTGAAGTTATTGTATATGCATTATTTACATGAATTTATGTTTAATTAATGTTGACCGGATCCTTTAGGATCAATTGTATGAAGATTTGAACATGACTATACCTATGTGTTCTTACAGTTTTGCAAAACTGGCAGAGAAAGGCAAGGGGTGAAGGGGTAACAGGGGAGGGAAGGTGGGAGGCACGGTGGGGAAGAGGAAGGGGGAAGGGAGGCGAAGGGGGGGGGGGGAGAGTGAGATAAGGGGGGGGGAGGGGGGGGGGGAGGGGGGTGTGAGGGGGAAGGGAGGTTGAGAGAGAGGAGGTGTGGGGAGGATGAGAGGGAGGAGGTGGGAGGGGAGGAGAAAGTGGGTGTGGGAATAAATGGGATGAGAGTGGGGGGAGGGGAAGGGCAGGAGGAAAATGAGTGTGCAGAGGGGGGGGCGGATGTGGTGGGGGGGGGGGAATAGGGGAGTGTGGTGGCGCGGAGGGAGAGGAGAGTGATGGGGGGGAGTAAGGGAAGGGGGGAGGGAGGAAGGAGGGATGGGGAGTTGGGGAGGTGGGATAGTGGGAGGGGGGAAGGGGGGGTGGACACAGGGGGGGGGGGGGTGGGAAAATGGGGAATGGTGAAGGGGGGGGGGGGGGAGAGGGAAGGGGGGCAGGAGAGGGGGGGAAGGAGGGAGGGGAAAGGTTAGGTGGGGCGAAAGGGAAGGAAAGGAGAGGCAAGGGGGGGGGGGAGTTTGACGTCTATTGTTAGATCTCTTTGTTTTATATTTTTTGATTATGTATGAACTCTGTAATCTACTATTTTATGGTGATATTAATGGATGAATTTTTGTAGTATAAATCCTTTCATTATAAATTAAGAAGGGCCTTGCATGAAGTGATCTATATTCTCTTTAGGTTATGGACTTAAAAAAGCTAAGTGTGTGAAATAACGAATTTGTGTTAGAGCGAGGCATGATTCGTACTGAATTTTATTTCTAATTCGATACTACATAATTAGTGTACGGTTTGATAAAATTATAAAGATGATCAATCCTTAGAGAGTTCATAGTATTGGTACAGTCTTCGATCTAGAAAATCGATAAGCTAATGCCTAGGTTTGTACCCTTAATCTTGACGGTATGTTATTATGATTTGCATATAGTTAATGCAGGTTTTATACTGTCTCTACTCAAATGTACTGAAATATGATCTTAATCATGCAAGGGAAATTAAGGCTAATGATCTATGTTCTTCTACTTTCCCTAGATGTTGTGTATTGTAGTAATGTTATAGTAGAATCTTGAAGCGATTGTACTGGTTTTATTAATGTAAAGTATATTTTAGTTACTTCCATGTATGTGTTTTATTCATGCATAAGGTGTATTTAAGCATGATTACCAAAGGGTGAGAAATTCGTAAGAATGCTTATTCTCTCTACTCTTCTACTTCTCTATTTCATTATTGTAATGTTGATGAAGACTTGTATGACATTGTGTGGTATGGTCCACCTATGGTGGTGGTGTTTACTTTATTGTCAATCTATATAAATGTTGACCATGGACATGAAGGAAAATTGATGAATATATGAGTGTGTTTTTATGATGATATTATGTGAAGCTTATGTCTACTTTCCTATTCTAGTTATGATCTAGGTTGTGTGGCTATTGTATGAGCATGTGTATATTCATGTTAGGGTATTGTATATGTGTTGCCATTGATGTTTTAAAATTGTTAATAGCCTCTACTCATGTACCCCTTATATGAAAGTGTAACTAGCTAAAGATAGGAGCCTTGATTATAACGTATATATTGTCATGTCTCCTATGTTGTTATGTGTTGTGTGCTATGTGCTTGGAATTTTAATGTGGTCTAAGAGGGTGACTTCCTCAAGAATTTATTGATAGCCATTATGTTATCATGTTGGTCAATGTAGACATACTCTCACTCTCATGCATGTTACAAGTAGTATAGGTTATGTATGTCCTAAATGAAGGTTTTTTCTCATCTTCCTCATGTCTACTACATTGCATGTAAAGGTCTATTATGTGGAAGTAATTGTATGTATTCCGTACTATGAATGACTTAATAGTTTACTAGTATGGGCACGGGATGGGACTTTTGCATATTCATTGCACATCCTTGACCGGTAGTTTTTAGTTTTGGTTTTTGTATATGTATGTATGAACTTGTGTGACTTAATGTTTTATTTGGACAAGGTTTGGTCATATTAGGAAAACAACACACATGTAATGAAATATGGTAAAATAGAGGCCTTGAATGGTGTCTTCATATTGTAACCCTAAACAAGATGATCCTTTACATATGAGATGTTTCTATGAATTGAAAAAAATTCTTTACGATGATTTAAGTTTAGTGAACTGTCATCTATGACCTTGATTTGACAAATGAGTGGGTGACTCTCCTAAAATAAAATTTATAAAGTAAAAATATATAAAGGTGTTTTTATGCAACAACTGTAGCTTAGAACGCAAGTGAACCTTGATATGAATGTGGTACCTTCTCATGATAGGAGGTATAGTCACCATGAATCTCATGAGGTGGATACCACAAAGCTCAAACAGGCATAAACAAGGTTCCATACATGAATAACTACAATGCCGAATCTTGGCATAATAGGGGGTTTTCACCTTACCGGTCTAAGTTTTCCATACTATGTTTCCTATCATAGGATCCCTAGCTAGTGGATCCCCCAGAAAGCTAATCCATGTATTAATCAAAGCACGGCTTTTAAAAGTGTTTAGGGTCCAGGGAGAATCTCATATTGTCGTGACTATTATCGTCTTCTATCATTGGTGGTATGTCGTGACGCATCAAATTATACGAGAGCGTATAGCATAATAGAGTTTCCCTTCTTCATTATTCTCATGTCGTGCCATAAAACTTAATTCGATAAGATCTCTCTCTTATGTTTTCTTGTCCAGTGGTCTTTTAGATATGACTGCTTGAATGATATTTCTCTATGCTTGAGGGAGCAAAGGTGAGTTTACAATTCTTATCTTTATTTTATGGTTTGAATGAGTATGTGTGAAGGTGACACTTGTCCTTATTTGATGATGTATATACTAACTAAGACGACTTGAAGGGTTAAGTAGACTTAGGTAGGGGTATGGGACTCTACCTATGTCTTTCAATATTTTGCCTTGATGGAGACCTTACGAGATTAATATTATGTATGTGTATGATTATAAATGTAAATGTCCTTATGTGATGATATCTATGCTTATAGGCATGTAAATAGCCTAGTGTGCTAAAGATATGGAGTTTTGCATGCATGAAGGTTATAGATTAGTGGAGTATGGTGCTAATTGTAGTTCCTATTGGGTTACTTGATTTAATAGGGTTATGGGGCTTTACTTAATCATTGCACATTTTAACTCAATGGGGATTATAATTGGTTATCTTACTTACTATGTAATGAAATTTATCTTAGTTTTGATGTATGCCAATTATGAAACTATGAAATCTTTGTGAAATTAGCAATATATTCCGAATAATGTTATGTCATGATATTAGTTAAAGCATGTTCGAAGTTATGGTGTTAAAGTGAAATTATCTTAGATGTGTATTCCCTATAAGGTTTTGTATGATGGTAGCCAAATATAGTATTTGAACTTAGAATGTTTAATAACGACCTATTAAAGCCTGCGATCCTATGAATTCTTTGTTATTAACAAGTTGCATTATCTCTTTTTTTATAGATAGATACTTGATAAATTGCTTGTGTAATTGGATCCCTTGTAGGAGACTTGATCCTATTTGTAAATATATATGCATCTTATGAAGGATGAGTTGGTCAGCTCTGTATTTATATTTCATACTTGTTCCATCAAATTTCAAATATTGCATTTAGTGGATATTTGGAAGCATGCTCTACACTATAAAGACCTATGCACTATTGTGACATTGTTTGGATAACCAATTAAACACCCTTTGATTTGATGTTGTTGAAATATGTGTAGAATTGAATGAATATGAACATGATAATGAAATGTTAAAAGAGTTCTGCTATTTGGAATCAAGAATGTGATCTATTGTAAAGTCTATTGAATATTGTACTAGTTTGGGTATTATGTCCTTAAAGGTCGTGTCCCTTTGTACTCCCCAAGGTTCTTGTTCTAAGATGGCAACAGACTTAGAGTCTATATATGGTATTATGATTATATTTTCTAATGCATATGAAGTAAGTTCCTTTCATATGAGGTCCTATCAAAGTTTTAAATTTTACCGCTAAATTTACTATGTCTATGCGATGATTGATAACTATGGGCTTGTATACGACGCTCCGAGAGTCAATTACAACCATGTTATTCTAGGGGTGCTCCCTTTTGGTGACTTAATTCTCAATTTGAGGTAATTGCTCAAAATATCCTCTGAAGATAGGTATCTACTCTAAAATACCTCTTAACTCACTAAGTTCAGTTAGATATCAAAATTTCTCTTTTATCAATGTCAAAAGTGATACATTTTGGAATTCTTAGTTCCCTTCTACTCTAACTCAAACAATGTTTAAGGTCTTTATCAATACTCATCTTTTCTTTCTCAGAAAATCAGTTTAAGACCAAAATTGCTTAAGAATATTCTTAAAATTTACCACTCAAAATAGGGTTCATGCTGAAATGTACACATGAAAAAATCAACTCAACAATCTCAATAAAAATATAGGAAACTCAGTTAATCAAAACTCAAGAACTCAAAACTCAACGATACTACTCATCTAAAGAATGCTCAAAAACAAGGATAAAACCCTACATTACCCTTTATTAAAGTTAGATAGATGTATGGAGTGTTCACGAACTAAGTCCATCACTATAATAGTCTTCAATACTTTAAAGAACAAAGTTCTTGGCAAAATCAATGAACGCTTGTGAAAACTTAGATTTTTTCTACTTTGATCCTTTATCTAAGGTTTAGAAAGTGTTAATAAATTAATGAATATGAGTAACACTGCTTAAAACTTTCACTAGGTGTAAAAACATCGGCGTTTAGGCATAAAAAAGATGGGAAAAGATGAAAAACCCCTTACTAAAATTGTTGGAGTGATATACGGTGATCACACCAGAGACCTTACTGGTAAACCATAGCACCAACTTTAGAAATAAAAAATCCATCCTACCTATCAATGAAACCATTCTATGAGACTTCATTCAATATACGGTCCAGAGACATTCCATAGAATTTTAAACTTAAAATCTGACTAAGTATAGATCACTCCATTGCGTCCTCTGTATGAATTGTAGTACTTTCTATGACCCTTAATTCCATCTCGTAGGTCCAAGGATTTCAGTGAATTTCATTTAAAAGTTTGGAACCCCTCTACGGGCACTTCCTACCGCCTATACACCTTTTACAACCCGACAAATGTCAATCTATTGGACACATTACTACCACTCAATCTTTTCTTTAATACTATACTTAGTTCCTATATATGTCATCTACGACAAGTAGGACCTTCTGTTGACCGTATATGGGTATCCTAGGACTAGTCCAAAGGTCAACAAGATCAAAAAGATTTTCCACCAATTTTTTTATATGCTACAGATATGGGTTTTAGTGTTAATTGGAATGATTATTTCACTGTTCCTAGTCATTGGATAGATGAAAATTGGAGCATGCAAAAAAGAATTCTACGTTAAAAAATTTGTGAAATGCATAAAACTAATAGTCACATAACTCAAACCATTGTAGATGTTTTACAGTTTTATGGAATTTATAATAAAGTAATTAGTGTAACCTAGATAATGTTTATAATAATGCATCTGATATAGATATACTTAATGGCATGACCCATGGGTCTACCTTAGATATAACGTACACTACGAGACCCAGAGAATACACATATAAGCCACATAGAATTCATAGTCAAGTTAATATAAAATTAACAAGGTTTAAAACATTTTCAACAATTTCATGTCTTTATAAAACGAAACTGAAATGTCATACACTTGTCTAAGAAATGATGAAGTACAATAGAATCTTGGAACACAACCCATAAAACAATGTTCAAAACATAAAACAAAAAACATGAGAAATGGTGGCCAACCTTGAATGCTATAAGGACTCACCAATCTTTCAATGTGCCTCTTTTTTTATGGATCCACCCCGAGAAGATATTCACAGGAACGTCCTGTGACCCTACGATTTTGATAAGAAGTGTAAAGAAATAGTATGTTGGTTTGTCAGACAGGGAGCACCCCTCTAGAAGTAACCATGCTTACTTTGACCTCTCGAGGTTTATACAAGCCCATAGTTCTCATTCATCACATTATCATAGGGTAAATTTAGCGAAAAATTAAAACTTTCTTGGAACGGTAATATGGCTTGAACATCCCTTCCAATATATATATAAAATATCTTATTTACGTAGTTAGACTCTATGTCTCTTTGCTATCTTAGACTTAACATCATTAGAGTACTTTAGGGACACTATCCTTACAACATAAATCATAAGTACTTTATTACATAACTTTACAGTAAAGTAAGACTTACGATTACCTTGGACTTAAGGATTCCTTTCCTTGATCTTGAGAATCACATATAAAGGCTCTTCACCATTAAAAACATACTTTAAGCATCCATAACCTACACTATGCGTAAAATTATAGAATAATGGAGTTAGTACAAGAATGCACTAAGTATGAAAACCATGCAAAAATATGCATTTAAAAGGGAGATTTTACTTGAAACCATGCATTATGCCTTTTTGTGAAAACATCGTAAAACATGATGCATTAAGCATCATACGACTTACATACATCATATAGGCATAAATCATAGTCATAATATCACAGAAAATCACACATAGAATTTAAGTTACAATTAGCACCATTTTACAGTAAGCACCCTTTCCTGTACAGTAAGCTTATGTCATTTACACTGAGTTCATTTTACTGGGAGCTTTCTAACTATTAACTTCTTATCTTCCCAATGAAACCCTATAGTGATACTTGGTGAAATATATAGTTAATGTTCCATTACACTATCCATACTCATGCACCCCCTTAAGAATAGTAGGGACTCATAACTACAACCTTTCAACTAAACACATACATTCATATGGACCTTTTCATATAACAAGGTACATACTTCACCTTAGACTTAACATAAGACTTTACTCACAATTCTAATCTAAGTCTACTACTGCAATGTACATGTGAAGCTACATGTGAAGCCCCATAACCTCACACATACTTAGTGAACCTATCATAAGACAATAGGCACAATAATTCACTTCATGCACCAACATAGAATGTATAGGCACTTCTGACAAATCAAGCAATACGTTCATCATGTAGATACTACGACCAATACTATGCACATAAGAGGAGACCTCATCATATAGACCCATTACGACTCATACCATACACATCATAACAAAAAGTAGGCTACACTACAATGTCATTCATAAGGAACATAAAAACAACCACATGCATTTTTAACACCTTACTAGAACTTCCCTTAAGATCCACTTATACAATCCATAAGGGAGGACCAATTCCCACCTACACTAAGCAACTGCCCTTAGGTCATCCTAGTTAGAATCCTAATCATTTACTTCCATTATTCATTTTACTTTAGGGAAACTATAGCCTTAACCAACACTAAGATCATAGGTGCTAAACATGGAATATTGTATTGTACATCCTTACACCAAAAGAAGGTGCATTTACCTAGCCAAGGTAGAATATTAGCACATGCTAGCATACTAAGTGATATCACTTGCTAGATCTTATGGGTCAAGCATAGTTCATGGAACCAAGAGATATGTGCTTTAACCCTCTACATACCCATAAGCATTGGAGTCCTCATCTCATGAGCAACCATGAGTGAATCTTCCTCAAAGGGAACCATAGGAAGCCATTTTAGAAAATTTCAATTTTTAGCATAACACTAGCTTTCATAAACAAGCATCATTTTAGGAAAGTCTCACAATTTAAAGGGGCACACACGAACACGAGCTAAACATGCCTTCACTTTTCAAGAATGAGCGTACAATCATGTTTTCCAAACAATAAAAGTCACATAATTTTTCAAGAGATTCAACCTCTTTCATTTTTAAGAGGTCCTCATTATAAAGTTAAACCTTACACATCAAAAGTGACTACAACCATGTTTCTTACCTTATTTCATTTCATGAAGTTAAATGCACAACTAGCATATTAAGATGCACAATCAGCATGAGAAAACATGTATTTGGTAAAACTTCATTTTCATGCACTTTTAGAATCTTAAAAATATCTTTAGGTTAGTGTCAATCAATGCATACCAAACATATGGAGGTCATGCAATTCATACTTTATGCAAGTGTCCTACAATGAACAATCTTACTAAGAATTCTTTAGTTACAAGTTCAAGTAAGAATAGAAGAACAAGATAGAAATATCTACACCTTACTACCCACATCACCATCCCCCACTTAGGGTAAACCCTATTAAGAGCAACTTAACCCAACCTTAAGAGAATATTAGCTTATTAACCTACATCATCATCATTTCAAAGTAATTAACAACCTAAAAGGAATTAAAGTAACTTAAAATAGGGATATCAAGTGAATATAAAATTCTATCATCTAGGCACTCTATCCCCCTCTTGGGGTATGCCTATTCACCTTATCCCCTTACACATCAAGGTGAAGGAAATCCAAAACCAACCTTTCATACTCCTCACACAAGAAGGTTTAACATCATTGTGGTTTTCACTCCAAATCTCACATCAAGGAGTCTACTAACTCAATCATAACCATCCCTCTAGGCGTAACACCCAAAGGAATTCCATAACACACAAGTTAGGTCATACTACCCAACCACATAATGTCTCAACTATACCATAGACACGAAGGGTCATAACAACCTTAGGGGAAACAATAGAGGAGACCTAGCCACAAGGACTCTTTCTTTTCTTTCTTTATTACAATAAAGTAACTTCTAGGTCAATCAAACCTACATCATTACCCTACAAAGATAATAATACTACCTTTCACTTCTATGATTAATCCTACATAAAAGATTTCAATCCATACAAAGAAACTATGAAGAATCACTCATATACCAAAGGGCAACATCTGAACCAATACTCATATCTAAGGCAACACTGAACTCTTAAACATACATATATAGGCAACATGCATTATTTTAGCTATTTACCACATTCTTCAAAGCTTTTCAAGTATAAACCATATCATAAGAATATCATCATACAAAATCATAAAGCAACATATAAGCCAAAAAGGAAGCTCATTTTAACCATAACAACTTCTAACATCCGTTAACTATATCATGACATACATTCCTCAACATAACATGTAATTTCACATAGATCTCATATATAGCTATATATGGCATCACATCCTCAAAACCAAAGTTCACCTTCACACATACTCATGAAACCTTGAAACCATAAAACCAAGATAAGCATTATATTCACCTTTTCTCGCTCAAGCATAGAGATACCATCCCATCCAAGCAATCACATCTAAAACACCACCGGGCAAGAAAACATAAGGGAGAGATCTTATAGAGTTAAGTTCTATGGAACAACATGAGAATGATGAAGAAGGGAAACTTTATCGTCTTATAGCCTCCCATATCATGGATATGTCGCAAATCACCACCAATGCAATGAGTCTCTACTAGATGTGGCAATATGATGCTTTTCGAAATCTAAAACAACTTTCATAATCATATGCTCTGATACCACGTTTATCATGATCAGGGCGCACTCCCTAAAAGTAACATGGCGTACATGACTTCTCGGAGGTCTTATACAAGACCATAATTTTCATTCATCACATTATGATAGGTAAATTTAGTGGAAAATTTAAAACTTTCTTAGCACATCATATTCTAGAACATCACTTCTAATATATAAATAAAATATGATATTACATACTTAGACTCTAAGTCTATTTACCATCTTAGAGTCAATATCATTAGAGAACATTAGGGACACGATCCTTACAACATAAATAATAAATACTTTATTACATAACTTTATAGTTGTATAAGACATACGAAATCCTTGGACTTAAGGATTCCTTTCCTTGAGCTTGGGAATCACATATCAAGCTTATCACCATTAAAGACATCCTTTATAAAATCATAACCTACATTTTGTGTAAAAAGTTGAGAAGACTGGAGTTAGTACAAGAATGTTAAGTATGGAAACCATGCAAAAACATGCATTTAAAAGGGACATTTTACTTGAAACCATGCATTATGCCTTTTTGTGAAAACTTCATAAAACTGGATGCATTAATGATCATACGACTTACAACTTCATTTAGGAGTATATCATAGGCATAAAATCCATAAAATCACATATAGCATTTAAGTCAAAATTTGCATCATTTTATAGTAAGCACCCTTTCCTTTACAGTAAGCTTCTGTCATTTACAGTGAGTTCATTTTACAATGATCTTTCTTATTTTTAACTTCTTATCTTCCCAATGAAACCCTATAGTGATTCTTTGTTCAATGTATAGATAATTCCCCATTACACTATGCATACTCAGGCACCGCCTAAGGACCACTAAGGACTCATACATACAACATTTTAACTGAACATATACATTCATACCGGACCTTTTCATATAAAAAGGTACATACTTAACTTTATAGTTCACCTTAGGCTTAACATAATACTTTACTCACAATTCTAATCTAAGTCTACTATTTCAATGTACATGTGAAGCCCAATAACCTCACACATACTTTTGAACCTATCATAAGACCAAAAGCACCATATTTCACTTTATACACAAATATAGCAAGTATAGGCACTACAGACAAATCAAGAAATACCTTCATAATGTAGATACTAAGACCAATACTATGCACGTAAGAGGAGACCTCATCATATAGACCCATAAGGACTCAAACCATGTACATCATCACAACAAGTAGGCTACACTTCAATGTCATGCATAAGGAACATAAACATAGTCACATGCATTTAGAACACCTTCTTGGAAATTCCGTCAAGAGCCACTTGTGCAATACATAGGTTAAGTCACATATCCCAACCTACACTAAGAAACTACCCTTAGGTTATCCTAGTTGGAGTCCTAGTCATTTACTTCCATTGTCCATTGTAGTTTAGGGAAACTATATCCTTAACTGACACTAAGACCATGGGTGCTAAACATGAAATTTGGTGTAGTACAGCGTTACATGAAAAGAAGGTGCTCTTACCTAGAAAAGGTAGAACAGTAACATATTCTATCATACTAATTGACATCACTTGCTACATCCTATGGGGAAATCATAGTTTATGGAACCAAGAGATATGTACTTGAACCCTCTACATTCCTAAAAGAATTGGAGTCCTAATATCATGAGCAACCATGAGTGGATCTTCCTCAGAGGGAAGTCAACACTATTAACAGACAATTTTTACCCTCCACAATTTAATTAGTTTTAAAACTTCGAACAAGTTGAAGTTATTATTTGAAAAAAAATCAAAAATACTTTAGAAATAGGTTTCAAAGTAATTTTCCTTTTTCCTATAAAGTATATCTCTATATACTTGATATATATAGATTTATATAATTTTTCATTTTTTAAAAAAAAAAATTTAGAAAACCGTCTTACTAAAATATAGAGTTATAATTAAGTATGCATCATATCTCCTTTAAAATGATAGCAATTTGATTAAAATATTTTAAATAATTATTTTGTATTGTTATAGTTAAGAATCTTAAATAATTAATTAGACTTTCAATTTATCTTGTTTCCATTTTATTGAATTTGTTCTAAAACAATAAGATTTGATGAATATGGAGAACAAAGAACTTATTCCTTTCTTTCTTCCTTTAAGCCAAAATTTTGGCCCAAATTCGTTAAGAAATTCGCAGCCCACAAATTCAACAAAAGAAAACCCAATTTTTTTACTCAATTCCCAAGACCCGGCCCAAATAACCCTTTTACTCCTCTATTCTCAATTTACTTCATCCAACAATAACACAACAAAACCAAAACAACCCCAACGTCTTCTTCGAATGAGAAAGAACCTGACACGATCCTGTAGTCCTAGGAATCGCGACTCGAGTCCAGCTTCAACCCAGGTGACAGCCTCCTTCTCCCTCGTCTCATTCGTACAATTGAGCATGCCTAGAACGATCTCGAAGTTAGTTGGAGGCTTCCAGAACGTTCCCGACGGTATTATACCCCAATTTAAGATTTCTCTTTTCCAATTTCTTAAAAAAAATACGAATTCGTACCCTAGCTAGTGGTTAATCCTTATCCTCTCAAGGATTTTTGAAAATTTCCCAATTCCCACATCGTTTCCCCCCTCAAATTCGACCCAAACACTCCTATAAAATGCCCTTGATTTACTGTTCAAAGGGGAATATTTTTTTTTTGAAACTTGAGAGTACACCATAAAGGTTTGAGAAATCTTGTTCCACATAGTTTTGTTATTTGTGGTTGTTGGGTTAAGAGGTGGTGAATCCATCTTACAAACTCTTACGTCCGATCCATTGCTCAGTACAGGTAATCTTTCTCTTGCATTTTAGAGTTAAGTTGTGATCGACAGGACAACAACTTTATTGTTAACTGTCTTAAGAGTGGTGTATGTTAACCATTCTTGCCTCAGTTTTGAACAAGCTTAAGGTTAATTTGTGTTTAAAATCTTTCGTATAAGTTCTTACCAGACACCCTTATAGGATATGAATTAAACCTTAGGTGTGGTGTTCATATTAGTGTATTATTTTCTCTCTATCTAATATTTCATGGCAATTCTGTATATGTCTGATCCTATCCAGTCATGTTGGATAGTTAATAAATTTTCCTTGGCTGCTTCAGTGAAGTTACTTATTTTTTCCAATCTTTTCATTAATTTAAAAGTTGATTTGTTATTAAAACAAAAAAATAGATATGTGGTTAGCCAATTAGACACTTGTTTTTAGCATTTCGGGAATAAGAAAGTGTATTGTGTTAAAGTGTAGTGTGTTAAAATTCACCTAGCTTATATTTGTTTGAATTGCTTAGTAGTTTACAAGACATATAGTAAACTGATCTATTTGTATCGAACCTTTAACTTTTGTTTTCAGTTGCAATATTCCGCCCATTTCAAATATGTAATCATAAAATTTTCTAAGCATAATATGCGGCTTTTAGTATACCTTTATATTTTAGATTACAATTGGTGTGCTTGACCTTATTTTTATTCTAAAACACATCTCTGTTTTGATTACATTCCAGTCTATGAATGTGAAATTATCTACTCGTCACATGTTCTAATTCTTCTCCCTTTTCTCCTTTCATCACATGTAATACCACCATCAAGAATCCTCTTGGACTCCTACTTCCTCTTGCATTTTGAGAGAGGCATGAAGGCTCAATTCTACCCTATTATCGTGTAATCCGGCAAAAGGAACTAAAATTGGGAATTTTTGACAATAAAAAGTCCAATTCCTACAATAACAGGTTGCAGCAATCCCCAAAGGACTAAAGCAATGGGAGTTTGGACTTTGAAAGTTCATTTTGAACGGCAGCAGTCGCACAAAACAGAATATGGAAATTTTTCTTTGGACTTCGGAATTCAATTTGACCATGGAAGTAGCAAAGGCATTTAGGCGAGGTCCTAGATACTCATTATTTATTATCTTGATTTATGTTCTTCATTTGTTTTAGAAATGCTAAATTTTATTGAGTTTTTTCATTAGCTTATATGAACCTTTTGGAGGTTTTTTAATAACTCTTCAATTTTTTAGTTGTTTCCTTTTAAATATTTAAATTCTCAAAACTGTTTCAAGTTATACAACATAAGTTCTTAGATAGACTGAAAATTATCTTATTCTTTTCCATAGTAGTACTTGTTTTGATACACGTGATGAGACTGAGCTAACCATTAAGTGCAATATCTTAACACGGATAAAATTTTAGTTAAAATTAATCATCGTTTTGACACTTTAGCATTTGACTTATTTCATACTTGGAATAAGATGAGTGTATAAGTATCAAAAGACTTTAGTTATTTTAAAATACGATTTTTTCACAAGTATTCTCAATTTTTCTTAAAAATTTAGCCAACTTTTAAATCAGTCGGTCAACCGTGTGTTAGAGGAGTTTCTAAGATGTCTAAACCCTTCCTTAGAAAATTAATTGAACCCTTACCCGAATTGGGTTTTATTTGAATTATTTCCTTTCATAAAACCTAATTTTCGTTAGTTGAAAGAAATGGTTTTCTTAATTTTCCCTAACAAATTAAGTGGTGACTTCCAAAAATTACTTATTTTTTCAAAAACATAACTAAAATTGCAAAAGTTGCGAAATCTGCGTCGAAACCTTTAGTTTTCATAATCAGGTAACAAACACCTAATGTGGAACCATAGGTAAATTTTCCTCCAAGGGAAGTCAACACCTTCTGAGAACCCAATGGTGAATCTTTACCCAAAGAAATCCAACACCTCTTATTGTCAAGTTCACTCGGTGCTAAGTTATGTTCCCTTTATTGAAAAACCTTTATTATCATTATTTTATAAAAGTAGGCTTTAGACCCCTCATATACTTAGATCATAAGTTATAGATGAGTGTTCATCAACCTAAATCATGTGAGAAGTCCTTTCACATGGACATAGAATATGTAAAAGGCACCATCTACTTTAGGGTACCCTTATGGACACCTTTCAAGAGCCTCTCAATTGACTAGATCATCATACATGTGTGTGTGTACATTAATGTGTAAACCTTTCACATAACACCTTTAGACCACACATGTTCATACTTCACTTCATGAATGCATGTGTGCAAGTGTAACTACATGAATAACCCTTTCATATAAACACATTTAGACATAATCCATATTCATAACATAATCATGTATTCATGTTCATGTACAAAGATCACAAACCTAGGACTATCCTATCAAGGCACACATGTGCAATGCATGGACAAGGTCCCATACCCTTATCCCATACTAGTACACCTATCAACTCATCCTAGTTAAGGGAATACATATCATACTTTATACACATAAGTTTTACATGCATAGTAGTAGACACAAGTTCATATGAGAATATCCATTCATTAGACAACATGAACCTATACTACTTGGAAGCATTCATGAAGTGTGAGTGTGTGTACATTGGTCAATGTGATCACGTAATGGCTATCAACAACACCTTGAGGCAACCACCCTCTTTGGACCACAATGCACAACCAATCATGGATCACACAACACAATTTAGCATAGGACACAAGCTAACTTCATATTACACTTAAGACTCTTCCTAACCTTAGCTATTCACACATTCACATTGGGGCACATACGTAAGGTAAATTAACCACCATTGCTTCATCAATGGCATCACCAAAGCATAACCCTAACATAGTCATTCACAATCTTTGACTTTAACAACATAACCTAGATCACACTAAAATAGAAGACCAGGCATGAGCTTCACATAGTGTGTTCATCATAACCACATAATCATTTAACATAAAGTTTCCTTCAAGGACGTAATCAACACATATCTATATTGACAAGATGTTAACACCACCACTATAAGTGGACAATACCATACAATTCCATCCAAGGCCAATTCTACAAACAATACTATAAGAAAGTAAAGAAAATATGCAATCTTCCCAATTCCTTAACCTTTCATCATCATTAATAAATACTCCTTTTTCATCAATATTACCAATATAAGGCAGTAGATTAATGCATTTTAACATGGGAAAAATCATGCATAAATCTCAACAAGATCATGATACCAACATGTACACTACTTCGTCAATTCAATAGATAGTAGAGAAGCATAGATTACTTACCAATTTTTCATTCTTGATCATTAATGATAAACACACTCAATTCATCAACAACATAAATTTAATCAAGTATCTAAAGATATCATAACCTTACAAAATCATACTTCAATTAACCATAGAATAGAGGTCACATTGAAATTACATTAGCAATTTATAGAAGATAGAGGGATTATAGGCTAATCTCATTCAAACCATCAAGCCTTGATACACATTGGATCAACTATACATAATGCAACATTAATATACATAATAGGCAGTATATACAAGCAATTCAACATGCTAGGATCATAATTCAATAAATATAAAGTCATGATCACAATGCCCATAATGTAGGCTAATTTGAGAAATGGAGAGAACATGGGTTCATCATTAAATTGTAATGAAATTCACTTTAAATTCATTAAATTAACATAAATTAATCATAAAAATGCTTTTGAAATAAATTTGAGAAAGAACCCATGGCTAGATTTGAAGATTGAAGGTTTAATCATGAAATCTCATTGAAAAACTTTGAAGGAACTCTTTAGATAAGAGGTTATCTAAAGATGAAGAGATCACTATAACTTTATTGGATTAATTACCCATGAATAATATGTGAAGAATACATGGAAATCCAATCTAAAAGCTGACCTTGAGCTTCATCTCCAATGGAGGTTTCTAGATAGGTTTAGTCTTGGAAGGGAAGTCTAATTTGGCGAATTGAATTGAGTATGGGGTTTTTGACTTGGGAAAATACCTTAAAATATTTATATTTAATTTATAAACCATTTAACATCAATCCCAATCAATAAATAATCGAATGGAATTTACTTGGGAAACCAATCTTGGCCGGCCGCCCAGGGGACCACGTCTCCTTCACGGTCCGAGAAGGTGGTTCACGACCCTTATCACATTCCATTGTCCTTGGGTAAGTGGATCCCTTTCCTTTAAAACCCCAAAAGTGTCTAATTAAGTTCCACGACCAACTTTACGGACCGTGGTCGACTCCACTGGCCATAAAGTCGTCCGTGAACACTAAGGTTGTAAGCTGCCAACTTGGGACAACTTTTGCCCACAAGTTGGGTCCTCCTCAAGGACCCTTCGGTTGGTCCTTGGGGAGTTTTACCCAGACGTTTCCAACATAAATTCTCTCATATAAATGTCAAGGACCTACCATACCAGTTTGAGAATCAAAAAACACACGCAGCACATCTATTCATGCTAGGCACACTCAAGTACGTCCAAGGGCTAACTTTCAAACGTCTTGTACGTTCTTAGACGTTTGACTTCCAAATGAATTCAAATAAATTATTCATACTTTAAAACACTTAATTAACATTTTAACAAGTTTATAAGAGCATGGGAGTCTCTAGACACTCTAACTCATTTTGGGGGTCTTAGAATGTTCATACAAGAATGTACTACATACGATAAATTGCATAAACATTAACATAAACATATGAGTAAGACAAAATAAATCATAAGCATAATAAATGAAAATAAGTGATCATTTAAATATATAAGGAATACTCAAGGAGGTAACCTCAATTCATACTAAGCAAAGATATGGGTAAATTACTTCACTAGGTCGTGAATGATCATACAAGGAAAATCACAGCAAATAATCATGGTATCACCTATCCTAAAAAAAAATTAGATTATCTTTTATAAACACGGGGAATCACCTCTTTCCTTCTTATAAAGAATAATGGGTCATCGCAGCTTGCCTTACATAAAGAATAATGGGTAATCTCTTCTTGTCCAACATACTATGGGATCATGGTGTAGTCGCCTTTAGTCCCTTTACTTAGGATCATGGGCACTCGCCTCTAGTCCAACATAATGTGACATGGGTATTTACCTTGTGTCTTATATAGTGGATCATGAGTAATCGCCGTTTTCAAATCCATATCAGGAACGTACGTAGTCACATGTTGTTCAACTTCACGGACTAAGGATAATATCCTCTAACTATATTCTAAGGAATATGGGGAATCACCTCATAAAACTTTTCATGTAGAGGTCATGGGTAATCGCCTTGACCTCATAAGTGTCTGAATCTTTTAACTTAGATTTATTTTAGGTGAGCACTCCTTTCAACATAGAATCATCTTATGTAAGATAGCCTTTTATATTTATAAATGAGCAGTTCAAGCGGGAACTATCCCTCCCACAACAATTATATCAATAATCAACAATTCCGAACATATGCTTCAGTCTCAGAGCAATGCATCCCATAATTATCATATATGCATCACTCTCAAAGCAATTAATAATGTACCTTATTTATCTATAAGAATACATCTAAATCTATAATTTCCCCTTTCATGAATCAAAACCCATTACATCAATTTCACCTTATAAACATGGCTTAAGCATGAGTTCATGTAATTTCGTACTAAAAATATATAATCTCCTATTTCATGCATAAACAATCATAACCCAATTATTTTGATTAACATTATTCAAGACCACAACTAAGAATAAAACTGACACAAATTGGGGAATTTCTCTTTTAAATTGAGGAATCTTAGGGGCTTGAGTTTGATGATTCCATGGATGAATAAATCTATCATACCTTTAAATCAAAGCCCACGAGCAATTGAGAATGGAGACTTGAACTTGACCGCTAACTTCACCCTTCTTCTTTTTCAAGTGCTAGAGAGAAATATTTTTAGAGGAAGAACATTGGTTTTCTTTTGGGTTTTGAGAAAATGAATTGAATAGGTTTGTTTTGGGGTTAAAATAACTTATATTTGAGTTTTAGGCTGGATAAAACAACATACTATTAATTTAACAAAAAATAGAAAAGATCGAAAATCCCCTAAACATACAATTGACTTACCACGATGTAGTGGCTCTCACTAGACGTGGTGCCAGTCGTGGTCCCTAACCATGACTTCACACCCCTTAAGCTCTTCTTCCCACACACCCACCTCCACTATTAGTCAAGTCCTCCAGGAGCCTTTAAGTGTCTAGTGGAAGGAGGCTTCTTAAAGATACACTGCCTATCCCTTCACTGAGAATCATGATTCTTGTGGGAGGTAACCCTCCTATGATAGCTACTATGAGCCACCACGGGAAGTACCACGCCTCGTGATGCCCTTCGCATCCCGTATGGGTCCAAGTAAAGGTTGCACATGATTAATTTTTTGGCTCATGACTTGAAACTTAGCCATTAGATTAGACTACTAGATTCGGAGGTGTTACACTTAAGCTAGTAGGTTTCCCTATTTATGATTATAGTTTTCACATTAGGT
The DNA here is from genome assembly GCA_027704765.1 of Solanum habrochaites. Classification (NCBI taxonomy): domain Eukaryota; kingdom Viridiplantae; phylum Streptophyta; class Magnoliopsida; order Solanales; family Solanaceae; genus Solanum; species Solanum habrochaites. The sequence goes on along the minus strand of JAKWJA010002499.1, from coordinate 22,716,055 downwards.
CGTGTGTTGCACATATATAATTTGATTATAAAAGATGGTATATCAATGTATAATAATGATTGTATAAAATGTAATTTTTCACGTCATTTTATTTTTAAATGTCAAGCAAAGGCTAAACGTAAAGATTTTGAAACTATTATCGTGAAGTTTAATCATCCCCTAGAAAAATTTTGAAAACAATGTTTACTGGATGGAGTTTATTTTATATAAAATGTTTAATTTTTTTATAAGTATATAAATCTTTTATGAATAGTTTGGAATGCTCATAATTAAAATATGGGTAACAAACTTGCTCATAATGATTGAGATGATGTAAAAATATCTCATAGTTTTATTTTTTGTAAGTTTTCTACTTAGCTACAAAACAAGTATTTACACTTTATTATCAAACTATTTATTTAGTTTAAACTTGTATCAATAATGAATTAAACAAGTAATCCAATAGTAATAAATAATTTTAAAAATTGCAAAATAAATTAAATTGCTTTAAAATTATATTATACCATATTAAAGTTGAATTAGAAGAATGAATTAAGAATGAATGAAAAACGTAATTAACGAAAGACAATACAACAATATTCATGAATTAAATTCATATGAATTTTAGACTAAAACCTTAATATCATATATATAGAATTATCTTGCTTTTATCACTGAGAAAATGAGTGATTGATTGCAATATGGTTATCAAAATGTGCATTGTGCATGTCTTTATAAATGTATTAAGTGTTGTTACCTTAATTATTCTTTTTTGGAATCATAAGAAAAAGAGTGAATGTACAATACGTATTATAAATTGTATTATTATTGAATAAAATATGTATTATATGTGTCGATAAATTACATTTTTGTTTGATATCACTTAAGAACGTGCGATGATTTTACAATATTATTCAACACTATTATTATGCATGTATCATACGTGTGCATATATAAAATTGCAAAATAAATTAACTTATTAAAAGTGCATTATACAAATATTAAAGTCGAATTAAGCATAAATAAAAAAAATGTAAATAATGAAACGCTAGATAGAGTTAATTAAACTTATATTAATAATGAATTAAAGAACTAATTTAATAGTAAAAAATAATAAACTACAAAATGAATTAAATTTGTATTAAAAGTGTATTATATAATATCGAAGTTGAATAAGAAGAGAAAATTAAACATAATGAAAAGCGTAAAAAACTAAAGACCACACAATAATCTTATATTGACCAAACAAAAAAAAAAAAAAAAAAACAAACAAAACACAAAAACCAAAAAACCCAAAACAAACAACAAAAAGGCAAAAAAACACAAAAAAAACAAAAAACAAAAAAACAAAAAACAACAAAAAAAAAAATGTCATTTTTTGTGTTTTTTTGTTTTTGTTTTTTTTTTTTTTTTGCAACCCAAAAAAAAAAAAAAAAAAACTGTGTATTATTTATGAATAAAGCATGTATTATATAGTCCTATAAATTATTTTGGTTTGTATCACTAGAACATGAATGATTTTGCAATATTATACAAATCTATTGTGCAATATGTAATCAATTATTTTTGGTTTGTATCACAAGAACGCTGATGTTTGCAATATGTATTACTGATTTATTGTTTTTGCCCCCCAAAAATATGTTAAAATGTATATCAAGAGTCTATTAAATTATTTTTGATTGAATACAACTAAAAAAGGAGTGAAGTTTGTAATGTGTATCCTAAAGTATTGCTCGTGATATTAATACAATTTTAACACAATTATGAAATATATCTAATATAACTTTAATATAATTGTGATATAGTTCCATAAATTTCAAGATTTAAAGTTTCAATCTAATATTTTTCCTGTAACAATTATAAACTTAACCAAATCCTCTAAAAAATTAAGATATAAACTCTAAACGATATTTTTCTAAAAATTATTTGTAGGAACGCTCTGTCCAAACTAATCACAAATTAGTAAAATTCAAAAAATGAATTCAAAATTGACGTTTTATAATGACCAGTTAATGGTGAACTCTTTTTGCTATATTTTTAAAGATTTGAGATTTCTATTTGAGAACATGATATTGTACAAATATTTAATTTTTCTATTCCTCTTCTCGTCAGATTTTTGAGTAATAATAATGAAATATGGGCAAAAATTATTTAAAAGTGGTTATTTATATGGAATTTCAAAGAAGATGAATAAAACAGTTTGAAAAAGAGAGAGGATAAAGATAAATAATGTGAGGAACGAGACATAGAAGAAAAAGATAAAAGAAGAAGAGGACGTTGAGAAAAAATGGGTGAGAAAGAGGCTATACAATTTGTTTAATTTTTTTAAAAAATTATATTTAATTAAAAACATTACGTTGTCATAGATGATATATATTTTTATAGTATAGCATATATATGTGATTACTCACAAGTAAAAGGGTTATAAATTGTAATAATTAATAACTAAAATATTTAATAAAAAATAAAGATTAACCTTAAATTTTATCCATATCACCTATATTAAAATATCAAAAAATAACATATATTAGAGTCATGCTAGGAACTCTTAAGTTAAAAAGTTTTAATGATCTATTAGAAATTCTTTCATAAACTCTAAAGCCTATAAATATAGTTCCCTATAGTTCAAATAAGAAAATAACTAATAATTAAAATTTTACATCGCTGTTATAGACATTAATAAATTATGTATATATGTATGCACATGTATGTAACAAATAATATAAACACTAGGACTTTTTATATAATTCAAATAAATAATTAATTAAAATTTTACAGCTCTTTAATAGATGATAATAAATTATAATAACTTTGAAGGACAACTTTCCATAAATAATAGTAATATATTTTTTTTAATCAAGAAAGAGTGACATTAACATTAGTTTTGTGCCAATAGAAAAAAAAAATTGTGTCAGACCGCAATGAAGCTTACCTGAGAAATTAGGAAGATGAAAGAAACAAAAGCGGAAAAAGGGATACCTCATAGACTCAAATAGACATAGATCGATAAGATTCAAGAAAATAAAATATTCACAATAAAATTGAAAAACCTTTATTAGATTGTTTTTAGGTTCAAGCGATGAATCTAAAAGTTTCCTTATGCGTACAAGCAACAGTCTTCTGTGATTTCGCAAGAAAATGTTTATACATTCAGAATATTTTTTAGAATATTTGATCTAAGCTATCTTTATCCTAATTGCTTTCAAAATTCTAAATATAAAAAAGATAAATTAAAATATAATTTATTCCATGTTAAATATATATTTAAAGGGTAAAAAGTTTAGCAACATTTCACAAAGGTTTTGATGTTTCTTATAATATAGACCATATATATGCTATCGCTATAAACGTTTATAATCTTTTTAAATTATATAAATATTATTGAATAATATATTTAAATGAAAAAACTTTAAAAATAATCAATCTTTGAAAATAATGAATGCTAATAATACATTAATCCAAAGAAAGGAGAATTATGCATCTACAAACATTCTAAATCAACAATTGATTATAAAAATGTCTCCTACACATGCAGTTCAATTATTTGCATTGCGACTCACTAGGCACATACATGTACAAATTACTTTGTAACTATATCGATCGGTAATAATATTCTTTCTTTTAAGTGCGATATATTAATATTATATATTTTTATTTAAAAGTATTTTAAATTTTACAACCATTTAAATATTGGTAAGTGGTTTAAAATGTTTTTATTTGTGTAGCATTGGTGTTCACGGAATACGTAGGACACTCAATTCGTAGTGTGAAAAAATATTTTAAATGTTTAGTACAATTTTATTCATCAAATACATAATTAATAACTGTCACGACCCAAAACGGTCCGCGACTGGCACCCACACTAACCCTCCTATGTGAGCGAACCAACCAATCTAAACCCTGACATTTCAATATAATATCAACAGAAAGTAATGCGGAAGACTTAAACTCATTAATAAAAACCAATTCAATAACTTCTAAAATTCAACATCTATTATTTCCCCAAATCTGGAAGTCATCACCACAAGAACATCTAGATCAAATTACTAAACTAAGAGTTTCTAAGAAGCTAAAATTACAAAAGCTAGTCCATGCCGGAACTTCAAGGCATCAAGACATGAGGAAGAAGATCCAGTCCAAGCTAGAAGCGTTAGCTCACCCTAAATCCGGTGTAATGAAGACTGGATAGAGTTGCGGTTGAGTTGAAGACGACGGTAGTTTGCTGCAATCCACATATAACAAGAAAGAAACATACAAGTAGGGTCAGTACAGACACGACTACTGAGTAGGTATCATCGGCCAACTCAAAATAGAAACAGTATATATCAAATAATATCATAAATCAACTACAATACTCAACTATAGCAACAACAAGTTCTATACTCATTAATAAACACCGCAAGTTCACCCATGAGGACTCAAGCCTCAATGCCACCCATTTGGGAATTAGGTTCTTAGATTGAGTATATTAACATCTTTCATATTCATTATCTTTGTTCCTCTTGTGTCGGTACGTGACACTCCACTCCCCTACTACTATGTGTCGGTACGTGCCACTCCGATCCCCTAATTCTACGTGTCGGTTCGTGACACCCGATCCCCTAATTCTATCGTGTCGGTTCGTGACACCCGATCCCCTAATTCTACTGTGTCGGTTGGTGACACCCGATCCCCTAATTCTACGTGTCGGTTCGTGACACCCGATCTCCTAATTCTACGTATCGATTCGTGACACCCCTCCCCTAATTCTCGTGCGGTTTGTGACACCGATCCCCTAATCTATGTGTCGTCGTGACACCCGATCCCCTAATCTCATCACTTTAGTTCATCAGCCTTCTTTTATACCAAGGCATCATCAATTCTCATTAACAAGGTAGATTAGGATTTCTTTCAAGATTAAGATTCAATAGCTTTATCATGCTTATTTTATCACAATTGTTTAATCACATTCATACAAGCATACAATTAAGCATATAGAAGGGTTTACAATACTACCCAATACATATCATTCGCTATTAAGAGTTTACTACGAATAGCATGAAAACCACAACCTACCTCCACCGAAGAATTGCGATCAACAAGCTATCTTCTCACAGCTGCGTTCTTTCTCTCTCTTGATCGATCGTTTCTCCCTCTCTCTCTTCTTTCTAATTTTCTATTCAAACCCTCTTTCTTTTACCCTAATTATCATATAATTAAGTATAAAGATGGCAATAATAATAACCCCTAATTACTCAAGGTTACCTCTTCCATTAACCCTAAGTAATTAGACTTATTAACATTAACCCTCCATTTAATAATTAAAGCAGGAAATAGTACCAAAACCGCCCCTTAAATTAATTAAAAGAAATCCGACCCAGCCTGGGATTACGCAGCCTGTGACGTCCGTCGTGCCTTACGCGACGTCCGTCCTCCCTGCTGCGGCATTATTTAAAATTCCGTGCACACAAAGTTTAAGCTCAATTCTTGGAGAGTCTTTTGACTGTCCTCGTGCGCAACGACGGTTCCTCCTAACCATTCCGTCTGTACGTTTCAATAGTCGTTTGTTCTCAGTACCACAAAATTTTTCAATTTCTAATGTTTGTGGAACGAGACTCCCCCCGACGGTCTAGGGGCGGTGCCCATGACGTTCGTTATGGGTTCCCGTCGACTCCGCAGTTTTTTTCAGAATATAAAATTTGCTACTTCAAAACGACTACAATGGGTCTTACAATAATCCAACCAATTTATTAACCTCAATAAACGTTGTCCTTCGACCAAGACACGAGAAGAAAAACAATGAGTGAAATAAGTAAACCAACCCCACTGAAATCATGTAAACAGGTGTGGGTATCTTTCTTGGCATATCAGCCTCTCCTTCTCCAGTGGATGCTATCAACAACTGGTCGCTTCTTCCCATGGCACCTTAATAGGATTCAATCTCCTCGATCTCAACTTGCGGACTTTCTTCTAAAATGGCAACTAACTGGCTCCTCCTCATAAGCAGTTCTCATGAAGCATAACTGAATCCCACGAATGATGTAGTTTCCACCCCAGTGGTCCTTTTAAACATATGACAAACTGAAATACCGGATGCACTTCCTGCAACTCCGCTTGGAAGGCAAGTCTAATTCCATAAGCCACCTCCCCTACTCGCGGTAAGTACTTCAAATGGCCAATATACCTCGTCTTAGCTTACCACCGTCTCTTTTACTGATAAATAACCAACCCGCAATCAACCCCTTCATTTGAAACCTTCAGCCAAAACTTGCTCCACCTCCATGACCTCCAAGTCCCTAACCTTTCGATCTGCATACTCATTTTTTGTTTGCCTACGTTGAGCCTAAAAGCTTTTTATTGAATAGATTTCCACCCTTTTTCTCATAACGAATGCCCATCCAAAGGTCAATACCCCAAAAGGTCTACCTCGAATGCATCAACAACCCATGGGGAGGGGAGTCCCTACAATCTCCTCCATACAATTCTTCGACCAGGTGCATAATCATACTGGAGTGCACTCGCTCCTTATTGTATTAAAACTCCGCAAGAGGGTAATAAGTTATCCCAATGCCAACACCGAATTCTAATCACACATGCTCGAGCATATCTTCCAATACTTGATCGTTCGCTCAGACTGTACCATCGGTCTGAGGTGAAATGCAATCTAAGGTCCCAACCTAGATACCATAATTCCCGTGCCATGTTCCTCCTCCAAACATAGAAGTAAACTGCTTACCTCTAGCCTGATATAATGGAAGTTACTCCTGCAAACCGAACAATTTCTGTGATGTAGAGCTGGCTCACGTCTTCTGCATTGTAAGTCACCTTAAAAGAACGGATGAATGAGGCAGACTTTAGTTTAGCTGTCCACAATTAACCATTTAAGTCAACTTGCCCACAATTCTTTGGACGCCAACCCCGAGTCCATTGGCAATTCGCTCCCACTTCCATTCAGGATGGTCATTCTCTGAAGTGTTCCTTTCTCTTTCTCCGGGCCTCTGGTGTTCCTACTTTAACCTGTTGACCATTTGACATTGGCAACAAAACTCAACAATGTCCCGCGCTTCATCTCTACTTTCCTACTCCCCAAAAATGTTGGCTTAGGTTCACGGTACAATCTTGGTTGCCCCAGGATGTATGAATATCCAAACTTAGCCTCTGGTAAGATCGTGTGGATCACACATCACACGGGGTACACATACCCTTCCCTTAATTCTAAAAAAACCCTCCTCGTCCATTACACTTAGCTTCTTTAGCCTCTCCCTCGCCACACCTTATCTCAGATTCGCTTAGTTTCTCCGTCATCAAACTTTTCCTCCCCTGATCTTGTCAAGAAAGAAGATCTCGCCTCCACACTGGCCACAATCCTCCCTTCTCATTTACTTCTAACCTCATAAAATCATTAGCCAGAGTCTGAACCTCTCTAGCCATAGGGCATCTAGAACTGTAAGTGGCTAAAGTACCCATGCTCCCTGCTTTTCTACTTAATTATATAAGGCGTCTGCCACACATTAGCCTATCTCCGATGATACAAGATGGTAACATCATAATCTTCAGTAGTTCATCCACGCTCCCCTCCTCTGTCTCCAAATTTCAAATCTCCTCTGAGTAACGACATACGTTAGGCTACGATTATCCGTATATGACTTCACACTAACACCATATAGATAGTGGTCTCCATTCTTTAAAAATGATGCAAACACCACCGCAGCCCAACTCTAAAATCGTGGGTCGGATAAATTTCGTTCAGCACCTTTAAAATTCCTCGAGGCATAAGCAATCAACATTCTTTTCTCTTGCATTAGCACTGCAAACCGAAACAGAATCGGATGCATCACAATAAACCATGATTCTACCCTCTAACTCTGGCAAGGTAAGGATAGGTAGCGTTAGTCACACAAGGTCTTGAGTTTCCTGAAAGCTTCCTCGACATTCATGTCCGACCATACAATGGAACGTTCTTCTTGCTTAGTCAAGTTCGCAATTGTGAAGCAATGAGAAGAGAATCCCTGACAAAGTCGCTGGTAGTAACGGCTAAACCAACAAGCTTCTATTTCTGACACAATTATTAAGGTCTTTACCACCCAATTCTTTCACCACTTTCGATCTTAGAAGGCTCCACCATCACTCCATCCTTAGAAACCACGTGCCCCAGAAGGACACTGAATCTAGCCAAAACTCACACTTGGAGAATTGGCATAAAGCTTTCCTCCCTCGACATTTCCAACACAACTGCTAAATCTCCTCATGTTCCTTCTTTACTCTTGGAGTATATCATAATCATTCAATAAATCCTTCACAAAGAGATCCAGAATATTGATTAAAATCCCCGTTCATCAAGATCAAAAGCAGCAGGGGCACTTCGATTGTCCAAAGTGACATACCCAGAATCATAATGCCCATACCTGGGTCCGAAAAGCGTCGTTGGGCCATCCTGCTGCCCGTATTTTCAATGATGATAACCAGACCGCAGGCGATTTTTTGAGAAGACACGATCACCCCAAACCCAAACCTTGTAAACCCTGGATCGAACAAATCATCAATGCCGAGGAGAGGATACCCTGTTATTTTTTTAACAGTTACTATTATTTAAGAGTTGCACGGTAGTCTATGCACATCCGAAATACGCCCGCAATCTTTCTTCTTCACAAACAAAATAAGGAGCACCCCAGGGGATGCACTTGGTCTAATGAAACCTTTGCTCAAACCCTCTTGAAAGTTGGCCTTACTCTCGTAACTCAGGCGGGTAGCCATTCCTATAAGGGGGTAGAGAAAATGGGCAGTATTTGGTTAAGATCGATGCGAAGTCAATATCTCTATCTGTGGCATACCAGGAAGGTCTGTAGGAAACACATCTAAAAACTCGCGTACTTACCGAACCGACTCAATTGAAGTACTTGGTAGTATCATCCCGAGGTTGCCAGAAGCTAAACAACAACCCTTACTACTACCATGTCTCTTAGCACGAAGACGAGACGATCCAACCAGATTGGAAGTGTAGTCACCCTTCCCACATACGATCTGTCCTAGGCTTGGCTAATGTCACATTTTTAAGCATTACAATCCAATATTGCAAATTTGGAGAAAGCCAGTCAACCCAGAATTACAAATCTAAATCAAACCATTTCTAATCTACCAATTCTACATGAGTATTGCTCCCCACCAAAGTCACCAGACAAGACCTATACACCTTTCAACTACCGACAAGACTCACCCACCGAGTAAAACACGAATAGGCATGTCAAGCATTCACATGTAAATTAAGACCAGAGCAAAATGAGGAAGATACATATGAAAAATTGGACCAGATCAAAGTAATACAGAATCGTGCAATACAAAACCGAAATTTACCTGTGATAACAGCCATCTGATGCCTCCGCTTCATGACCGCCCCCAGGAAGCGTCACAATGTTCCCTGATCACTTGCTGCTCGTTGCTCCTACCTGTTTGTGCTGTAGTGTCCTCCAGTTTTGCCCGTTTACCTAACCCCGCGGCCATTTTGGTGACCACCATTACCTGTGACCACCCCTCACCGGACCTCGTCCACCACCTCTTTGTCCCCCTCCTGGTTCTTCACCGCCATCCACTTCCCGTTCTCCCATTCATACCATAGAAGAAAGGGAGGGAGGGAGGGGGGGGGGAAAGAGTCACATGGAATGTGCGGCGGGGGGTAGGATGATGAGGGACAGTGAAGTGGTGGGCTAAGAACGGCTTAGGAAGAGACGGGATATAAGAAAGGGGACGAGTATGTGGTATCATCCTTGGAGGCCGGAAAAATGATGGAGAGAGGGTGGGGAAGGGGAAATGAGGTGTGAGGGGTGGGGACGGTGGGGGGTAGGTGGAAAAGAAGGATGGTAGAGAGTGGGAAAAGACCCTGATAGAGAGAGGGCGAGTAGGGAAGATTATCTGGATGTAGGTGTGGTAGGAAGGATAAAAAGGGATCTAGGGGGGGGGAGGGGGGGGAGGGGTGGGGTAGGGTGAGGGAAGATGGAGGGCGGGGGCGAGGGCGGATGGGGTGGTTGAGGGGCGCCGCATACGTGCCTGGCGGGTCTACTATTGGGGGTCTATAACTCTGTTTTTGGACAGTTCCTCTATATGTCCAGTCTCCACGGTAGGTGAAATAAGGAGAAAGAGGAATCCCCAAACATCCTAACACACTCCCTGGAGTCAAGCATGGTCTCTCAGGAAGTTTTGACCGGTCTGAGGTGGACCCCCCCCGCCCCCCGCCCACCTACAGTCCTTAGTGAAGACTAAATTGGATCGGACTGAGTAACCTCCTAACCCTGTCCTCCTAGAGTAAGACCATTAACTCACCTAACTCACCTCCCTTTCGAAACCTTTTTGATTCGTGCAGGTGAAGTCATCGCCTTCACTCCTTTCCACTTCTAATCACGAAGTCTACCACTTCTTGAAAGGGCATTTTGCCGTAGCCGCCGCTACCTGTAAGCTTTAAATAATCCGCAATTCTGTGACCCTCAACCCCTTCACAAAAGGCGATTCTCTCTTGGTGTACTGAAACAAAGTTGGGATGGCATACCTGATTATACCCAAAACTTAAGCCTCATATTGCAGTACCGACCATCCACCTTGCACTAGTCTCAGAACTCATTCTTTCCTATCCCTTAAAAGTCTGGGGGTATACTTCTCCATAACAAGCTGAGAAGGATGCCCAATCATATGTGGTTGCTTGTGTGTTGGTTGCACTCAACATGTTGATCCCGCCACCACATTTTGGCGTTCCCTTGAAATTGAATAAGTCACAAACCAACACCTAAACCGTCTACTATAAACCATACCCATCTTGTGTAGTGCCATGACAGTAACCAAAAATCGTATGCTCCTCATCTCAATTTCAGCCCCTTGAATACTGTAGGTTTCAATTTCACAAGAACTACCTGAAAGTTCACCTGCTTGATCATTTTTCAGTTAGTGGCCCTGTGGTCAGACGATGAAACGTGCCTATTTCATGAGGCATCCATGCGGGGATCCATAGTGCTGCATGTTGTACTCCGGAACCGGGAGGTTTGGTGCAGAAAACATGGAGGGCGTCATGGCCTGATCAGATAACCCACTAAGATAAGCAAGAACCTGATTGATTCATTTCTAGGGTAGGTTGGGGTGGAAATTCCTCATTCTCCGCACATTGTTCAGTCTCCCCTCCCCTCCTCGCCCTCTCTCACTACTTCCGCCAGTCGGTTGAGGAGTCACCCCCTAAGTAACCAATTGGCTAGGTGCTCGTCTCTTCCTCTATAGGACGTCCGCAACCATCCCCGCCTCTTCCAGACTTCCACGGCCTCTTTGTGCCCTCTACTGCTGCCTCTTCGAGCTACAAAGCCCCAGTGTATGGCTCAGGACTCTTCTTGTCTTGCCGATGTTCGTGTTGGCCGGCAGTCGTTTCGTCTAGTTCTAACCATTCTGCGAAATAGAGTGAAGGATGGTCAGATACCAATTTGTTCACACCTAGATACAATTAAAAAATCCCAGATTAATAGCACGAAAGAAAGAAAGCATGGAATTTTCCCAAATAAAGGCTTATAGCCTCTCAAAGAAAAGTCAAAGGCGTCCCCCCTACCGTTCCTAAGACTCTACTGAACCTGTTCTTGTGTGATGAACCAACAAACCAATGCCTCTGATACCAATTTTGTCACGACACAAAACGGTCCGCGACATGCACCCCCACACCTACCGCTCCTCTGTGAGCGAACTCAACAATCTAAACCCTGACATTTTCAATATATATCAACAGAAAGTAAGGCCGAAGACTTAAAACTCATTAATAAAATCAATTCAAATAACTTATAAAATTCAGACATCTATTATTCCACCAAAAATCTGGAAGTCATCACAACAAAGAACATTCTTCTGATCAAATTACTAAATAAGATATTCTGGAAGCTAAAATTACAAAATCTATTCACCCGGACCTTCAAAAGGAAATACAGACATGAGGAAGAAGATCCATTCCAGGTAGAAGCTTAGCTCCCTGAATCCTGGTGTATGAAGACTCTAGAGTTGCGATTGAGTGAAGGACCGACGGTATGTTTGCTGGCAAATCCACATATACAAAGAAAAGAACCATACACGTAGGACAGTAGGGCGAAAAAGGAAAGGGTCAAGTAACAGAACCCGAGTACTGAGTAGGTATCATCGGCCACTCAATCGAAACAGTATTATCAAATAATATCATAGAAGCAACTACACTCTCAACATGTAGCAACAACAAGTTTCTATACTACTCATAATAAACACGCCAAGTTCACACCCATGAGGATCAAGCTCATGCCATCTACCCATTTGGGAAATTAGGTTCATTAGATTGAGTATTTAACATCTTTCAATATTCTTATCTTTGTTTCTCTTGTGTCGGTACGGACACCCGCTCCCCTACTACTATGTGTCGTACTTGACACTAACTCCGATCCCCTAATTCTACGTGTCGGTTCTTGACACCCCCCCGATCCCCTAATTCTACGTGTTGGTTCGTTATACCTATACCACCCTACATTCTACGTGTCGGTTCTGACAACCACGATCTCCTATTGTACTTGTCGGTCGTGACCACCCGATCCCCCTAATTCTAACGTGTCAGTTCGTGACACCCATCCTAATTCTACATGCGGTTCGTGACACCCGATCCGCTAATTCTACCTGTCGGTTCGTGACACCCGATCCCCTAATTCTATCTACGGTGTCGGTTTTTCGGTGACACACTCCGTCCCCCCTATCTCATCACTTTAGTTCATCAAGCCTTCTTTTATACCAAGGCAGATCATCAATTCTCATTAACAAGGTAATTAGGATCTTGCAAGATAAGATGCATATGCTTCATCATGATTATTTTATCACAATTGTCATAATCACATTCATACGCAAACAAATTAGCATATAGAAGGTTTCCCATACGACCCAATCCCTACATTCGCTATTAAGATTTACGTACGAATAGCATGAAACATAACCTACCTCCAACCGGAGAATGCGATCAACAAGCATTTCTCACAAATTACAAAAAAAGCTGTGTTTTCTTCTCTCTCTTGACGAGGAATCTTTTCTCCCTTCTCTCTGTTCTTTTCTATTTTTCTTATTCAACAAACCTCTTTTTCTTTTAACCCTAATTAATCATAATAATTATTATAAAGATGGCAATAATACCACTAATAAACTCAGGTTTACCACTAATAAACTCAAGGTACCTCTTTTAACCCCCAGTAATTAACTTATTCACTCTTAACCCTTAACCCTCTACTTTATAATTAACGCAGGAATAGTCCAAAACGCCCCCTTAATTAATTAAGAAAATCTACCCGCCTGGGATTACGCAGCTGTGCCGGGCCGTCGTGCATGCGACGGTCCGTCCTGCTGCTCCTGTCCAAAGTTCGAGACTCAATTTCCTAGGAGAGTATGTGAAGGTCCGTCGTGCCCACGCCGTCCCCGTCCTGCCAATTCCGTTTTGACGTTGCATAGAGTCGCTCTCAGTAACCCATAGTCGAATTTCTCTAATTGTTTTGTAACGGAACCCACCCACTACGGTCCGTCGTGCCCATGACGGTTCGTCGTGGGATCCGTCGACTCCGCCAGTTTTTATTTTCCAGAATTGAAATTTGCTACTCAAAACGACTAAACAGGTCGTTACAATAACTAGCTTTGAGGAAAAAAACATTAATTGACGCAAAAAATACAGAAATGGGAAGTTTTTACGTGGTATTCAAAGAAATTTCCTTTATATGTTTTCGACTTTAGTCATTTTCCTTTGTTCTTATTTTTAGCTAACATGATTTATAATTAGAATATCACAAGTTCTCATATGCATAATTGAACATCAACAATCAAGTAGGTGTTTGGCTATAGATACTATCAATCACGATATGAGATCCTGAGATAAATAAATATTTTATATAATGTGATTTCATAATTAATTTTCAGCTCTGATTTCACATATCGATGACTGGATCCCATGTTCTTCAACATCATGATATGAGAATTCCATATCATGATTTGAGATTTTACTATAAAAATTATTCATAAGTATATTTTGTTAAAAATAATCTCATTTATATTATACTAATCTTTCGCCTATTAAATAAAATTTATAATCCACGTCATCACTTTTGAAATTATTAATTCTCTCTCCGCAACATAAATTTATTATTACATTAATTTGATGAATCTAAATATAAAGTAGAAATGATTTGGTGAATGTACATTATAATAACGAGGGAATAATCCTTTTTTTTTCATTGATAAAAAAAACTTCCTCTTTTGGCATATATGAAAATGTTTAAAAAGTATTTAATAATGTGAAAAACCATGAAACCAAATTGGTGATGTTGTTTGATAATAGTCTTCCAATCTTTTTGATTTTAGTATGAAATTAATGGCGCTAAAATGTGTAATTGTAGCACAGTGAAACAGCGACATGAACTGTTTATTAAATATTGACACACAATAAAATATGTCATAACTTGTCATAGTGTTAACTAATTATTGGCAAGAATACCATAGCACACGATGAAATATTTAAATCTATGAGTAAGAAATATAGTTGTGCAAATGATATTGACCACGAATGACCACTACCCCAATGTGGGGCGTCTTCTTAGACATATGATCGAGAAATGCAAGTTTAACGGGAAATTATTCATACTATATAGGGGAATATATATTTAAAACTAGTACACTTCAATTCATGTTCAATTTTTTTTATTGAATTAAAATTTGATTAATCAAAGTTAGATGAAACAATTACTCAAGTGGAGAACAAATAAGTTTGTAGTAATTTATTATGCAAATTTTTTTTTTTTTTTTATTTTACATAAAAAATATTGTAAGAATGAATAGACCATTTAAACTATTTTTATGTGGGTTTACAACTTAAAAATTCTTATATTATGAGAAATATAAAACAGAAATATTCTATCGCTGTCCCAAACAAACTTTAATTTCAAATTCATAATTTCATATCACATAACTAAACAAGGCCTAAATATTAGTTTTTCTAAATTTAGCACTAATTGTGGGTACAAATTTACTCCTTATCATATTTTTAAATTCAAGTAGTTCACGTGAAGAAACTTTTGCTTAACAAGTCGAATAAACATCTTACTTTTGTTGAACTTTGTAAAACTTATTTCACTAAATTTAAAATAATTTATAATCACTATGTCAACATTTATGAATTGTCTGCAAAAAGTTTTAAGCGATTCTTTTAACAGAAAAGGGCCTAAATAACCATTCAATATTTAGAAATGGTTATAGAATTACCCTCATCCACCTAAGTGGCTCCAAATAGCCTTCCACCAACCTATTGGGTCCAAAATAAACCATTGTCATTCCAAACAATTTTTTTTTTTTTCGATTCAATATTGACCACTTATTTACTGCATTTCATATTTAAATTATTTAAATATTTTTTAAATCGTGGGCGCTCCACTATTGGTTATTATTTACTTATTAGTATAATTAATAAATCAATTCACCAAAATCAATTCACCACCCACCCACCCCATTTAATTAACCCCTCCAAATTAATAAATCCGTCACATTATTACATGCAACACCAGAAAAACTACTGCAAATTGAAGTGTTTTCAAAAATTTGAGGCGACACTATCTATATATAAATTATCATATTTATAGGTATCTAAATAAAAATTAGCGATAAACCCTTAAAGGCTGACTCTGTCATTTTTAATTACTTTTACTTCTCAATTATGTGATGTTACTTTGTCATATGTACTTTTACAAAATAATATATAAAGGTTTTAAAAGCAAATTATAAATATTTATAAAATTATACTTTAAAAAAAAAAGTGTATGAATTCATTCGGGATTTATTACTTCTTTAACTTTAATCATGAATTTCTGATTCAATCTTGAAAGAGAATCATATTGAAAGTCTCCTCCTAAATGAAAGACTCAACCTAAAATAAACTGGGGCTTCAATTCGGACTCAAATAATTTTGGATGTCATTTTCAGGAATCTATAATTTCGTCATGTTTTAGTAGTGTTTATGACGATTTTGATATTATAATTGGGTGGGGTCTAGTTAGTAATGAGTGAGTAGTGGATTGATTTATAAATTATATTAACAAATTAAATTATAATCAATAGTTGAATGCCAAATATTTTAAAATATATTTAAAGAGCTTAATTTTAAAATAACTAAATAAGTGGTCAGTTTTGAACCCAAAGATGGAGAATAATGGTATTTTTGAGACAATAGATTGATGAGAACGACATTTGACAGCCAAGAGGTGAATAAAAAATAATTTTATATCACTTTTAATACTTTAAAAATATTTTAGGCCGTTATCAATTCTTTTAATTGTCTGATGACCGAACTGGTGCTGGTCAAACGAATATTGTTTTCAGATTGTTGTTCAAAAAATTGGCATATTGAAAATAATATAAAAAATGGTCTTTTTAAAAATATTGGTTAAATAATCGAATATCAAAGTATACTGGCTGGGATGAATAAAATATTTCCCATCAAAATGGAGCTTTTTTTGTTAATTTTATTTATATAACACCTCAAATAAAACAGATAAAGTTGGGGACCACAGATGCTTTTCCGTTTTTAATGGTCTACGGAGGCCCCCGTTCATGCATCTAACCAAATTCTATCTTTCCTTCCCCCAGTTTCAATAAAATAAATTAGTCAATATATAATAACACAATAATAATAATAATAATATTACAACATGTTTGAGTAGTATAATGAAAAATGTGAAAAAGTAAATATTTTATTGTATGTTCCACCCTGCCCCCATTGCTTTCTTGTGTGCGGCATCAATCAAAGAAAGGGCTAAGCAAAACTGTTTTCATTCAATTTCATCACTTTGATTTCTTTGCTTTCATTTTGAAGGTACCATTTTTTCTTGTTCATTAATCTTGAAATTTAGTTATTTTGTAGAATCCCATCAAGATTTCATTTTTTGAGTAAGTGACAAAGGGATTAAGGTTGTTAATTGCCATAGACTTGTGAGCTCTTGATTTTTTTCATTAATGTAGTTGATTCACTAGATTCATAAAAGTTAGAAGCATAGAATTTTTTTCCAGATTAGCCTTGAGCTGACTCGGTCTCTGTGCAACTTTTTTTTTACAATGTTTGTTGGTGATTTGAATTCGAAAGCAATTTTGATGTCATCTTGGAAATGTATGTGTTTTGTGTTAATTGATAGAGGAAGATGGGCCAACAATAACGGCTTTTAAACTATTCTTTTAAGTCAATTGATGATCAACTTTAAAATACTTTTTTTTTGGTAAAAAAACAACAAATTGTAATTTAGTAAGAATATGTGTAGTTTTGATTGTATTGTTATTTAGTTTGTAAAATTGGCCCTCTTACTATCTGTTTTGTTTGTTACTTATCTATTATTTTGACTTTCATTGTATCTAATTTTCTAATTTGTTTTATGCTTGAGCTAGGGTCCTACTAGAAAACATATCTCCGACTGAGGTAGATTTGAGGTCTGTGTACACTCTACTATCCCCGGACTTCAATTCGTGGGAGCACTTGGTATGTTGTTATTTACTAAGATAGCCTTCAAATGTGAGTGAGTTTTTGGGAGGAAATGCAATGCAAGTTTTAACCACTATGAAGTTAATGATTCCCTTTTCACTTGTTGCTTGAATTGATGGGTGTCGTAATAAATTTTTATCAGGTCCTAGTTTAGCAACTTGTCAAGGTGTCCAACAAAAGCTATAATGAATTACATATTTAGAATCCTTGAAGATAATGCAAATGTCTTTTAAATAAAAGAGAAGTTGGGATCAGGGGAAGAGAAATGGGAAGGATATTTAACCAAGGTGGAGAAGTCCACAACCCTCACCCATCGAAACTTACCGAGCTTACAGATATTAATCCAATGAGAACAGTCTTGTGATTACCACTTACAAAAAATGTTGTGATGAAATAATAATCTTGGTTAATGTGGGTAACTTTCCGTGTAGAAGTAATACACCAAACGTGAGAAAACCAACAATTGTCAGAGAGATTAACAAACAGGAGGTTATTACTCCAATATATAAAGTTACCTGAACTCTTCCATGCTCTCCTTCCAAAGGATCCTATAAGGGCAAAATGGCTATCCTCTCGTGCCTATGTATTCTTGCTTTCTCTAGTCATGTGTCTCCAGGTCCTTTTAACTGTGCCAACATTATCCCACTGTACGTGCTCAGGCCACTTCCATTCACCACAATTGGGTAACACATGAAAATGCAGCCCACCACTACCTATGATCACTCCAACTCTGGCATTTCTTGCTTGGCCCCAGATAACCATATGAATTTGTCACAACTGGATTAACAATGAGTTTGTCTGCAGTTAAATAAAATACAGAACATGCAAACAATAAGTGGACTCATAAGTAATGTTGGATACAGAGGGATTATAAGAACATCAAGAGATATAAAGCACATGAAAATTGAACGCATTAAAGCTTAAAAGAAGCAGCAATTTGCTGATGATATTATCACTGTAAGTTCAGAATACAACTATTGACCTGAAATCATTAAAATACAAGTCATAAGAAATATTCTCAGGTAAAATTCAAACTGTTGCCGCAACTATCATTTCCATAACCATGTAATCTAATCTATCACACCAATCAAAAGTACATGATAGTGTAGTACAAATTAGGAGATTCTCGAAATGAACAAAACCTTACAAGCTTACGAACAAAATGGCTATGCACAAAAACTCACAACAACCCATTTTCAAGAGTATAAATAAAGAACAATTCTAACAGAAAAGAACCAAAATAACATTTAACATTTTCCAAGGAATGATTTTTTTCAGCGATGCCACCATGTATTATTTCAAAATCTACGAGAAGATAGGTAGATGCAGACAATACCATCCTCAAAGGAGAAAAAGTTAGGCAAAAGATTGACCACAATACCCTATACAACCCAACTTCTATTTAATAACTAAACTCATATTCACAGAGGGAACAACTAATATGGAGAATCATTTAGAGAAAAGTAAACAGATTAATCTAATAGACAAAAGAGTTAGAAAAAATAACAAACTTATGTTCGACAAATCAAACCAGAGCCATTATTACTCAAGCTTTTTTGGCTTCCGTCCGTGTTCAATAGCCTAGCAAAGAAAAAGAAAGGGCACTTTCCTAGCCTTTTGCTTAGAGAGCTAGAAATCATCCATAGGCGGAAGAACGATAGTGTAAGAAGCATCAGGCGATTGGGAAGAAATCGGGGCAGAGAATCCAGTGGGTCTACGGGAAATGGTTTGTTCTTCCTCGTACTTCCTCTTGTTGGTTCGAACCTCTGATGCGTAATGACCATCCTCTTCCGCCATTGTTGTTGTGTGGAGAATCTAATGAGAAGTAGAGCATATAAATCTGAAACCCTAAAAGGAAAGATTGATGAAGGATTAGAGAAAATTGGGCGGGGGGGGGGGGGGGGAAAGCTCCTTTTTTAATACTTCTTTTTAAATCCATAATATATCTTTAATTTTTTAATATATGTAATCAAATTTTCCTATAAAAAAATATTGATTTTATTATACCTAAAAAAGTAAGAATGTTAATTGAGAGTAATACACCGTCACTGATGCTAAAGAGTGGCATACCAATTTGAAGGTTGTCGCTAGAATATGTCTAACTATTGGAGAAGGGAAGAGCTTGAGGGTCAGCCGAATGTGAGTTGGGCTGATGTTTGGGGGAGGGTTTTCTTGGGCATTTCTTTTCTTCCCCGGTAACTGAGATATAGCCAAAGGGTACAAGAATTCCTGTACCTTAAGCTTGATCTAATCTTTGATTGTACAATGAATATACCGTTAAGTTCATACAACTTTCCATTATGCTTGGAGAATGGTTGCAGATTATGAAAATAGTGAGATTAGTCAATTTAATTGTTGGGTTGTCTCGTCTCAAGTAAATGGTAGGCACAACCATGGCTAATAAGTGACATGGGCATAGAGCAGATTATGATTCATGTGCATCAAAACTTGATTAGAATAAATTGAGGGAAAGAGAAGATTTCATGGATAAAGAAAGATAACGTCAGGGAATGAGTCAGCTGGAGAAGGTAATGCCATCCGTGTCCCATTCCAACAAAATCAAAAGGGACTTGCTCCATCATCTTTAGGCACCTGTTATAGTTTATAATTTTAGAGTAGGCATGTACAGTCTTAGGTAGTGTACCAATAATGGTATATGACTCCTAATGTTCTAATGTGGTATAAATCATCCCTACGAGTGGTCGTGTTGGCTCCACTTTGTTTGGGTTCAATTGTGTCAAGAGGTTACTTTATGAAGAGTGGTCCCAAGAACTTGGCAGAACGATGGAAAGGGTCATCTATAGTAGTCCAATCTTCTTCAGTTTCTCCACTAATCTGCACCTAGAGGAGCTACATTAGGAACCGACAGAAGAGCAAACTTCCTATATGCTATAACTAGCCACCAAGAGCAAGAGAATTTTCCAGATGTTGTCATTGGTATGATCAAAGATTTTACTTATGATGTTTATACTTTGCTAGATCCAGAAGTGAGGTTATCTTTTGTGACTCCATATGTTGCAATGAATTTTGATGTTCTTTTTGAGAAACTTCTTGAGACCTTCAGTGTTTCTACACATGTTGGTGAGTCTATTCTAGGTGATAGAAGCTGTGGTGATTATATCATTTCCGTCAATCAGAAAAGCATCTACTACAATTGAAGAAAAAAAGGATCTGGTCTTTCACTAGCAATTCCTTTCATTTTTTATTCGGGATGAGATGTCCCTGCCTAGGTGATTAGACAACGAAATATTGCGAGTCTTCTAGTTTGGGACTGGCTAGTCGATTGAAGAACTTTGAGTTGTTAGGTTCTAGTTTTCCTAATGAGCAATTATGGAAGTTGAGAGTAGTTTAGAAGTGCTAGTGGTCATTTTATTTATTAACCTTAAGGCGATAAAGGTTAGTTTTCCAGGGATTGACTACTTCCCAGTATTGACTTTACTAAGTGTCCAACACGTTTTGTAGTAATTGTGATGTGTCTAGAGGTTGGATTTGGGTCCTTGGTTAATGGTAGAATGTCAAAGTTTATATCTTATGACTTAAGACATCTTAAAGGTTCATCATGAAGAATTACCAACCCATGATCTAAGGTAGGATTCGTAGTATTTTTCTTTTGAACATATGAAGTCATTATCATTATGGTGTTTCCTAGTAGATAGTTTCAATGATTAAATACCTTTATTATGGTGTTCCTAGTTAGAAAGATCTTAATCTTCAAACATAGAAGGTGTTTAGAATACTCAAGTATGACCTGATATCTCTATCACCTATGTAAGACTATTTGTCGCTGATGGCCGTTAGAATAAGAAAGAGTTAGAAAAATATGTGCATAGACTTGTAGATTAGGAGTTCATTTAATATATTCAAGGGAGGAGGAGTGTGTGTGAATGGGGATGAATCATCAGTTATTGTTTGAAGTTAAAGAGAATAAACCAAGATCCTATTTTGCTTGAATTAAAGACAATGTTCATAGGCAAAAAAGTAATTACTTTTTAAACACGGGGATGTTGTGTTATTAGTATCACGGTAATTGTGTGTGCCAAGAGTGGGAATTTGAACTTCAAAAAGGATAATGGAAGAAAATCATAGGTCTAGAATATTCTATCCATCCGGGTTCCACAAGATGTATCGTTGTTTTGAGAGAAGTCTATTGGTGGAGTAGTATGAAGAAGGGCATTACAAAATTTGTTGTTAAGTGTTCGAATATCAACAAGTTACAACAGAGCACCAGAGGCCCGGTGGTATGGCTAATAATATAGATTTTCCAGAATGGAAGTGGGAGATAATCAATACGGTTTTTTAAAATTTTTTACCATGGTCTTGCAGCAACATGATTTGATTTAGGTGATTGTAGATCGAATGAGTAAATCAACCCATTTATTTGTATGTAAAAACTACTTATTTAATAGAGGAGTATGATAAGCTACACATTCAAGAGGTAGTTTAACTTCATGGAGTTCAATGTTGATTATATCATATAGAGGTGCACAATTCACTAAACAATTTTGGAAGGCATTCCACAAAGGTTTTGTTTAAATATGAACTTGAGTACTCTTTGTCATCCTTAGACGGATGGACAAGAAGAGCGCACTATTCAGACATTAGAAGATATGTTTAGAGATTGTTTGATTGATCTTAAAGGTAATTGGGATGATCACCTACCTCTCATCGATGTTACTTACACCAATTGTTGTCACTTTAGAATCCAAATGGTTGCATATGAGGCTCTTCACGGGAGAAGATGCAGATCTCCTATTGGATGGTTTGAAGTTGTTGAAGCTGGATTGATAGGATCAAATTTAGTTTATCAAGGGATGATAAAGTAAAGGTTATTCAAGAGAGATTGAGAATAATGCTGAGTCGTCAAAAATCCTATACTTATGTTAGGAGAAAGAGACTAGAGTTTATGTAGTAGGGAACTTGGTATCTTCAAATCTTTTCTACCCATGAAAGTTCTGTTATGGAGATTTCGTTAGAAGGGTAATCTTACTCCAGCACATATTGGTCCTTATATAATATCCACAGAGGAATCGGTAACACAGATTATTATTAAGAGCTACCCACAAGAGTTAGTATTCGGCTCATCCTGTATTTTACTTTCTTGGCCTTTGTTTATGTTGGCTTTGTTGTTTTATACATTTTTTCTTGTTAGATGTTACACCAAACACCCTTACCTACTATGAGTAATCTCATTCAAGGACGATGTTCTAGGGGGAATATTGTACAACACCCCGTTATTGAAAAACTATAACTATAAAGAACCATTTTGAAATAATCAAATTTGTAACGTTTAACAAGTTAAGTAAGTATGCGTTTTGAGTCAACATTAAATTACCATCTGTAACATCACCGTGTTTAGGTGTACAGTTCTATGTATGATTGCTACACCTTAAAATTTTCCTCCTTGTGGTATTATTATGGGCTTGTTTCCTATGCGATTGTGACAATAAAAATTGTTTAACAGTTCTAATACCTCGTGCCTTCTCCAACACAATATTTCGCTAAGAAGTGAACTCTAAAACAATTCGTACTCAATAAGTGGCTATTTCAATGTTAAACGTCAAAGTTGTCAAGTGCGTATTAGTTCTACTACGGTCTTTATAGAAATAAGATTGGGAAAATGGTGGTAAATCAATGAGGTGGCTAAGCTTGACTACATAATGCTAGTAGGTTTACAACGTATTTGGATGCACCAACTCGATTTAGGGGCGCATTTTAATTGAAAGGGAAAGTAGGTGATGGCACCACTTATAATAATGGACTGGCATTGTGAAGTGAAAGGGTAAGTACGTGATACACCTACTTAGAATAAGTGAACGGCATATTAAGGACAAACGGGCAAAGAAGTGATGCGCCTACTTAGAATTCTGGAACTGCATTTAAGTTAGAAGAACAAAGTACGGTGATGCACGCAACGTTAGAATAAGGTTGACTACATTTTAAGTGAGCAAGACAAAGTAGTGATGCACCTATTTAGAATAAGTGGACTGCATTTTAAGGAAAAAGGGAAAGGAGGTGATGAACCTACTCAAAAACTTGAGGTAGAACTTAGTGAGATGATGCACTTGCTTACTTAAAAGTAAATGGCCATATTATTTCTCCAATTTATTAAGTGAAAACGTCCAAAAGGGACCTGTAAAGCACTCAAGCTTTTCAGATCTCCTTCATCACTTATTCTCCGAAAACTTTTCCCCAAGAAAATCCATTGAAGCTCCAGGAGTTCTTGTCTATAACTTCACCTTTAAAATCTGAAGCAAACCCTTTCTTTTAAAAGTACAATTTAGTATAACATATCTCATATTAAAGAATTCAAGTGAATAATCTGATTTAACATTCAGTTACGGGGGAGAGAACAACCTAAACATTGAAGAATCTAAGTCTTTGCAAGTGAGGTTTCTGTCCAGTAAGGTAAGGTTATTGGACAAATCTTCATGCCCCTCTCTTGTCTAACTATATCATTTATGTGAAGTTTATTGTTATTAGATAAGGAGTGTTGTAACTATATAGTTTGATGTTGGAGGAAGGATGTGTTGGTTGGGAAAGCCATGGAGTGGAGTCCCCTTAAATTTGGATTGTGAGCTTGTTTGAGAATCTTAAAGGTAATGTTAGTTGGAACTTACATGATGTTGATCGAAAGTCCTATGTTCATTTTGTTATTTCCCATTATGATTCTTAGGGACTATTGTGTGTGTCGTAAAATAAGGGGGTGTGGCTGGATATATGGAGAGAAGTCATGGGAGCTGGTTATAGGATAAAACATTCAAAGTATACTAATACACCATTTAATTGAGTGTTGCATGATCTTACTACACGCCATCCCTTTGTTTATTCTTTTCTAAACGTTATGAATCCTTAGGAGTTTTGGAGAACCATACAAGGAGGTTGTATAGGATATTAAAAAATAGAGGAGAATGGGTGGGAAGAACACCCTTGATGGGATCAATTACAAATTTACTGCCAATTACTATTTTGGTCTAATCAAGAATCCCAAACTTGTTTATTAGAAACTAATGCTAGTTTTATTATTTACTCCATTGTAGATAAATAATTTGAAAGGAATACTATTAAGTCATATTAATATCCAAAGTTTTGCAGCAAGGTATGTAAGGATATTCAATTTCCTATTTTTTTGGCATGAATTCAACACTTGTAAGCTTTCTAAGTGCCCTTTGTAGTGACTGATCTATGATTGTAGTTCCTACTCTCTACAACGTTAAATTGAGTACTCTAATATGAGTTTATTATTAAATGTGCATGCTTACTCTACCAAGTTACATAATCCCATTTTAACGTGTTTCATCATCAGTACCCGGGGTTGGCAATATTCCACTTATTAAATCCCAAGTGATCCTAGATTATCATGGTACCTAGTTTAAGATGTTGGGAACATACATCCCCCATTCAAGCCAACTTGATTCAATTGTCTAGTCCATCATATATGTCATCTTGTCACATGTTCATATGTTCCCTTTTATTGGTAATTACTACACATTGTGTTAGACTATTATATTACCTCACAAAATGTCTACTTGCTCTATTGTACATTTATATGTACTTGCCATATTTTTCCTTCCTTTAGGTTAATCTATCCACATTCTTCCTTGGTTCTACATTCATGTATACCTTGTCTTTGATATTAGTTAGTGAGTATTTTCTATCATGTAGAGTCTCCAATCTGATAGCTGAAAGTTAAATGTCTTCACTTGATATGGACTTTCAATTTTTAGATGTACCATGCTTATATTGGTCTAGAAGGCTCCTATGTAATTAACCTTGGTGGTTTGAGATTTTCTTTTCTTCCACTTTCATTTCATTATTGTAAGTCCATATTCGTATGTATTCTTATTCTGTTCCATAGTTCTAAATCTCAACAATTATGAAGACCACCGAAACAACAATCTCAAGTGTGTTATGATTATCCAAAGAACAATCTCAAAAAAAGTTATGAACATCAAAGAACAATCTCAAAGACTAAAGAATCTAAGTGAAGGTATATGTATAATTATGGGTGGAACACGTGGCAGATTACTAACATTGGTCGATCCCAATTGGTATAGAAGGGTAGCATCTCAGGGGAGAAAACCTAGCATGGGTCGATCCTTATTGGTGTGTAAGGGTGACAACTTACGGGCGAAAGCCTAGCATGGGATGATCCCAATTTGTGGAATTATGAGGATAACATCCCAGGGGTTAAAAGGCTTAGCATGGGTAATCTTCTTCTACCACTGATCATCTGATCATTTGTATGATATCGCTTATAAAAATTATAACACACATAAAAGTAAAGAAAAGAATGTAACATACACAATTCCACAAGTATAAGCAAAGGTGGTATCAAATCCTTATCTATTAGTATTTGGTTTTAGTTGAGTTCTCATTTTACACATGGTTTTATGATACCTTACATATTCAGTACATTTTTTCATAATGATGTCTCTTATTGGGCATGCTACATTTCCTGCTGCAGGTATATCTATTCAGCTAGTATATCTCCCTAATAAAAGCACATGATACTTGACGATTGTTGGTGAGCTCAAGGTTGATTCTAGGCTTTTCGAGTCTTTGCTATGTGTATTTTAACCCAGTGGTACAATGATGGATTCAAGTAAAGTATTTTAGACATTGTAAAACCATCATTTGTATTCCTAATTTCATTTGTCTCATGTCGATGTTCAGCTAGTCAACATGTGTTGTATATGAAGCTTTTCAATAGTAAATATATATGCATAGTAGTTTACTTTCTAATCATAGTTAGTTTTAAAACATTTGTTCATGTTATGGTACTTGTCTGCCTCACCTAGGTTGGGGTGTGACAAAAGTGGTATTAGAGCAGTTCATCCGAGGAAGTCTACAAAGTTGTGTCAGTAGAGTCTTACTTATGAATGTGTTGCGTGCCAATTTATGATTAGGGAAATGCTTGGACATTCACGAAATGTTACCTTCACCATCTAGATCGTGTGATAAAGCTAAGTTAAGAGTCAATTTCCACTTTTACCTGATCATGTTATTCGTATTATGCTTACTATGGTCAAGTTTAATTCTAGATAAAATGTTAACATATTAGATTTAACTCATTTTATTCGACCATCCCACTCCACATGGCATGTACAAGATTTTATGTTATTTGCATGTAAAGTTGTAGTTGTTCCATTTGTATCGCGTTGGTTCAATTGAGAAAGATCCATATGCTTAAAAAATGATTGGTTTACCTAGTTAATATATGAGTTCTAGCATTCCAAAGCACATCTTCTTAGGAGGATGTACCCAACTCTTGAGTTCTATATTTCCTCTATATTTATAGGATCTATACCTATATAGGATACTCATTCTTAGTCTGTGATATACATAGAATTTCCATTGTTACACATGTGTTCAAAATTGATATTGTTGAACCAGTTTCTTTTAGTTGGAAGAATTGAGTGGCACAATCTGATAGATGAATGTATCAGTGCAATCATGTTACTAGAGATACTCCTAATTGGTTGATAAGGCTAAATTCTCACCATATATCATCTCGAATATGTTAATAGTCGGTTTATGTGGTTTTTCCAACCACCCCAAATAAGTACTAATAACATTTGTATTCTTTTTATGGTTATAAAACTAAGATAATGTACCCAATTTCTTGCTGCAAGTGAATATGTATTGTCCGTTCCTTACTAGTGAATCTATTTGTTTGCCTATAGTGGATTAGTATGTGACTAAATGGTAAGGTTAACAATAGGAAAATTGATTGGTTAGACTTAAGTTATGATTAGTTGGTTGTACATAGTGGAATTAGAGTACATGAAGACACTAGTTTTTATTAAAATGTACATGTTTGATAGGAAGCATGTGAGAATGAAGATCGAATTACACATGCCAAACATAAACGTAGAGTTTCTAGTTAGAAAGAGATGGGATATATCAAATTCCGAAACATATGTGTAGAGATGATATGGTATCAACTCTTCAACCTTAACGAGTTATAATGGCGCATGTGGGAATAACTTTACGAACCTTTGTTAGACTGAGAAGTCAATTTTGTATTGATTCAAGTTTTGATAATTGGTCTTGATAAGATCAAGATAAAAAAGGTGAAATAGAAATTAACCTAAGATTGCATGGACTAGATCATCACATATTAACAAATATTAGTTTATTTAAATACTCTACCTAATATATGATCTATAATATATATATATATATATATATATATATATATATATCTTTTTTTTGTTGTAACATCAAAATGACTTATCTAATAAATTATATTGTATGTTGTTTATTCTTATATCTTTTAATAAACTTATTAATGAAATAATCGAAAAAAGTGTCAAAAAGAAATATATTTCATTTTCTTGATAAAATTATTTATACTCTAAAAAGGGTATAATAACTTAATTCGGTCAAATACGTGTCTACAGTTGCCCCTCTTTTGACTGGAACACGAAAAGATTTTCAGACCAAGAAGTAGAAAAAGTGACAAGTTTTGACCGAACACTTATTTGAAAAGACAAAAATTTATAGCGACCGCGTCTTATTTTGGACGCACACCTACATACCCAGGTTATAAGGAATCAGGTCACGTGTAAGGTTTAAGGAGATGAGGAGATGAGTTGGGATTAAGTAGGTTCCATGAGGTTCCAACTCGCGCTCTTATCCTTACTAAAAATTGAAAACTATTCCACAAGAAAAACAAATGTACAAACTTCATCTATGCATAAAACTTTTACTTGAATCTTGGATTTTAAGATATCACACCTTTGATTTTTGGGTGAATATCTATCTTTGAAGTGAATGGAGGCTTGAACTTTCCACTTAGGCTGAAAGTTTTGACATTCTTCAAAATGACAATTTGGGAAAAGTGCTTCTTGAACAGATGCGTGTTTCACTTGTGATCAAAGTGACAGTAAAGATGTGGGAAGTCAGGCGCTACATGCATTGAAGGATCTAATTCTAACCATCATGGGATTAATTATTCAAAAAAATTGAAACTTTGTGTGAATTTCAAATCCATGTCTCGCTTGAGGAAACTTGAAAACCACCACCAACAAAAATAAAACAAAATTTTTGCCCAGTTTTCCACTGGCAAAAATTTTTGTGGTTATTACCAATATAAAATATCAACAAAACTCCGCTAGGAAATGTTTATTTAGGAGAAATAAACTAAAAATCTAGACTAGGAAGTTTATCCTATATAAAGTCATCTAATCCCTTAATTTAGGAGGTCCTGCTGTGTCCCATTATCCAAGAGGGTCCTGCTAGTTCCCATTATCCCAGGAGGAAACTGCTAATCCCATTATCCAGGAGGTCCTGTTAGTCCCATTAAACCAGGAGGGGTCTGCGAATCCCATTACTCAGGAGGGTCTGTTAGTCCCCATTATCCAGGAGGTCCTGAAATCCCATTATCCAAGGGGTCCTGCTAGTCCGCATTATCCAGGAGGGTCTGCTAATCCATTATCTAGAGGGTCCTGTTAATCCCATTATTCAGGAGGTTTCTTGTAAAACTAGTGCATTATCCAAGAGTGTCCTGCTAGTCCCATATCCAGGAGGGTCTTGCTATCCATATCAAGGAGGGCCCTGTTAATTCCATCATCCAGGAGGTCCTTTAGTCCCATTATCCAAGAGGGGGTCCTGTTAATCCCATTTCCCGGAGGGTCCTGCTTTAGTCCATTATCCGGAGTCCTGCTAGTCTCATTATCCAGGAGTGTCTTGCTAATCCCATTATCCGGAGAGTCCCTGTTAATCCCTTATCCAGGAGGGTCCTGCTAGTCCCATTATCCCAGGAGGGTCAAAGGCTAATCCCATTATCCAGGAGGGTCCTGTTAGTCCCATTATCTAGGAGGGTCCTACTAATCCCAATTTTCCAGGAGGGTCCTGTTGTCCATTATCCAGGAGGGTCCTGCTAGTCCTCATTAATCCAGAGGGTCCTGCTATCCCGTTATCTAGGAGGGTCCCCTGCTAATCCCATTATCCAGGAGTGTCCTGTTAATCCCATTATCAGGAGGGTCCTGCTAATCTCATTACCATCCAGTAGGGGTCCTGCGTAATCCCATTATCCAGGAGTGTCCTGCTAGTCGCATTATCCAGAGAGTCTCTAATCCCATTTCAGGAGGTTCGCCAGAGATGTCAAACCCTTTTCGCGCAGCGGCGTCAAGGGTTTTCCAATTTAAGTGACTTATTATTAGGGGATTATTTTATTCTTTCAGAGTCGCCCACTTGGAATTGAGTTAGGAATGTTCCACGTCACCTTTTGTTTAATCCCTAATCAGAATGAATGACCTCTTTGTTTGATCTGCGAACTTTCGGGTAAGGTAATTCTTTGACCGAGGGAAAGTATTTAGGCATCCTCGAGTCCCGGGGGTTCTAGCCCGTCACTTTATGGCCTTTCTATATGACTTAACTATTTTTTTGAGATATTATATGTTAAACAAATTTATTTACCCTCCAATCTTTGATTTATCCGGATATTTAAAATCATCCAATTTATAAGCATGTAATTTTTATACATTTTTTTTTATTTTTTATGCTTTTCCAACATTTGCCTACTTCTGAATTTCTTTCTTCTGTTATTTTAGTTTTTTAATTTGGTTTTTTTATTGTATTTTTTGTTTCTCTCTTCTATTTCTTTTGTCGTATTTTTCACGTTTTTTTTTTTAACTTTCCTTATTTTATATTTTTGTTTTTAACAGTATTTTCTTTCTTTTCTTTCTTACCCTTTTTTTAAATAATAGTTTGTTTTTTTTTAATTGATCCATACTAAATATTTATTGTTTTTTTTAACACTATACTTTTTTGTTTCTTTTTTTTCCTTTTGCAGTATTTTTTTATTAAATTTAATTTATTTTCTTTTCTTGTACTTTTCTCCATTCTTTTAATCATAACTTTTTTTTATATATTTTTTTCATTATGCTTTTTCTGATTCATATGTTTCTTTCATCAACTATTTCTTTTTCTTCTTCTTTGTTCACGTATTTTACCTCTTTTCCCTTATTCCTTTGTATATTTCGTTTGTGTTCTTTCTTCTTCAATTTATTATCCTCTCCTTATCCTAACAAGTTTATTTTATTATTTTTTATAGAATCTAAAATAATAATGTAGACAACCACATATATAATATAAAATATAATTTAATACATTACTCTAAACCAACCAAACACAAATTCATTTATAAAGACCTGAAATAAAAATTTTTGGATACCTATGTATATTCTCATTAGATCATAATAACTACACTTACATCTTAAAACTAAAACATGAAAAATAAGAATAGACTTACAATATTTTTACTTAAGCAGAAATAAACTATATTTTTAATATGAAATAAACTACGGAGTAATTGCATCTTTATTTCAGTCTAATATATTTTTCGTTTTCTTTTATACAGTTCTTTCTATGTCGATTCTAGTGTAACGACTGCAATGCAGAATTTTTCGCCAGAGTTATATCCAATCTAATCTTCGAACCTAATAATTGAAAAATAAGTCAGAAATCGAATATGATGCAAACAGAGTTATTTGAGAAAGTAGGAGGGATTTTCATCATTTTTTGGTTCTTTAATAATATGTGCCAGCAATAATTCACCAGCATTGTCCAGTTAAGGGAGAGGAAATATTGATTAGATGCTAGTTCTTCTTATTCGCTATCTTTCTTGGGAAAAGAGTCAAAGAAACCTCACTTGTTTTTTTTAAAAAAATCTATTAGTATGGACATAACTATCTAGTTAAACCCAAAGGGGATAACTCTAAGACTTTATGAATCATGGCATAATTTTATAGGTACCCGACATTTATATGTTATTAGAGTTTTATTTAATAATGGTGCTTTCAAGATTCATCATTTATTTTGTATCTCGACCCTCCAAGGCACCAAACATTGATCATGATAGAGACAATCTAGTTATGAAGGCAAAGTTGCCCTCAACCTTCTACTCCAAAAGATGAACTATTGAGGTTTTATTTTTCTATCTTAATTGTGGTATTTATATTGACCTAGAGGGAAGCAGAGTCCCAATAGAAGAACACCCATAAGAATTCTTTGAATATTGAAGAGAGTACATGGGGAAATCAATTCTATGTGCTTTGAGGTAAGGAATATGAGTAGCACTATCCCATCCAAGACTTAACACTTAAGACAATATATTTGAACTTAATATGATAGAGTGATTCTACAGGATATCTCATAGTCTCCAATGATGATTTTTTATATAACTATATATTGCATGTTATATAACTTATCTATCTGTATGCCATTTTCCCCTTTGTGGATTACTTTCTCACATGTTACCTAATGTCATTGAATTCTTGCATGTAATGTTAATTTGTTTGGAGCAATCTTATTTATATTATTGTATGTTTTCGTAGGACCTTTTGCCTACACATTATGTATTGCACTTGTTACTTTCCACATGTCCTTGTCCATGTTATGTGGGTACTGCATGCGAATTGATCATATGACAATTTCTATATATTTTACATGCCTCGTAGTCTACTTGCTTAAACATTACATGCCTTATAGCTTTTCTAGCCATGTATCATGTGCTCTCATACTCATAGATAACATGTGTACTTATTGACCACCTATCCATGCGATATAACACATTTGCTCAATATTTTCTTATATTGTCTACATGTCATATAGTCTACTTTCTCACTCGAAACATCAACATAAGGATATAAAATCATGTGGTCCCCTTATATGATCAAAAGTCCTACTAGCATTTGTTAATTTGATATGTCATTTACATATCTTGTGTTTAATAGGTATATTAAATTTCATATTTGTATGAGTTCTACTTGTGTATCATTAGTGAATAATATGGTCAAGAAAGGTTTTAAATTTCTCATTATACTATTTT
This sequence comes from Solanum habrochaites, assembly GCA_027704765.1. NCBI lineage: Eukaryota > Viridiplantae > Streptophyta > Magnoliopsida > Solanales > Solanaceae > Solanum > Solanum habrochaites. Next base: position 22,683,740 of record JAKWJA010002499.1, on the reverse strand, counting down.
ATGAATCATATTTATTGAGACATCATGATAGACTTGTCTATACGTGTTTTATATTAGTCTATGGGTTTTGGATAGTCTTATTTCTGATGGGAACTCTCGCAAATCTCCAAATAAAATTCCTAGGTTAACTAAACTATCATCTTCACCCATTATTTGAGGAGGAATGATCCTAAAAGGGGGGGGGGGGAGGAGGATGTAACACCTTGTATTCTATGTGTACTAGTTCTATGTATATGACACTCAAAAATTTCCTTGTGGTATAGTTATGGACTTGGTTTCCCATGCGACTAGTGACAATCGAATATGTTTCAAGTTGTAATACCCCCTTCCTTCCAACACATATTCAACTAAGAGAACTGAAATCAATTCGCACTCAGGAAAGGTGGTATTTGATGTCAAAGTTAAAGTGGTCAAGTGCGTATTACTGCTACGGTCTTGTAATGAAACTAAGATCGGGAAAATGGTGTAAAATAAGTTATGTGCTTGCTTGATTAAACAATCCTAGTAGGTGACAAGTACAATATGCACCTACTTAGAATTAGTAGACTGCATTTTAAGTTAAAAGGAAAAGTAGGTGATGCACCTTCTTAGAATAAGTAGACTGCATTTTAAGTTCAAAGGGAAAGTAGGTGATGCACACATGTAGAATAAGTGGACTGCATTTTAAGTGAAAAGGGCAAGTAGGTGATACACCAACTTATAATAAGTGGACTGCATTTTAAGTGAAAAGAGCAAGTAGGTGATGCACCTACTTAGAATAAGTAGAATGCATTTTAGGTGAAAAGGGAAAGGAGGTGATGCACATACTTAAAAACATGTGGCTGAACTTGAGACGGTGATGCACCTGCTTTCTTAAAAGTAAAGGACCATATTATTTCTCAATTTTATTAAGTAAAAACGTCAAAAAGGAACCTCTAAATCACTCAAACTTATCATTTCTCCATAATCACTTAATCTCTTAAAAAATTCCCTCCAGGAAAGCCACCGAAGCTTCAAGAGTTCTGGTCTATAGCTTCACCATTAAAATCTAAAGCAAACCCTTTCTTTTAAAAGTACAAGCTAGTATAACATATCCCATCTTAAGAAATTCAAGTGAATAATTTGATTTAACATCAAGTTAAGGAGGAGATAACAACCTAAACCTTGACAAATCTACGTCTTAGCAAGTGAGGTTTTTGTCCAGCAAGGTATGTTATGGAAATTTTCATCCCTCTCTTGTTCTTGCATTGTTTGTGAAATTTTTCATGTTTTAATAAAATAAGGAGTGTTGGGTCTATATGGTGTGATCTTGGAGTAAGGATGTGCTTGTTTGGAAAGCCACGGAGTGGAGTCCCCTAAAATTTTGATTCTGAGCTTGTTTAAGCATCTTAAAGGTAATTTTAGTTTGAACTCACAGGATGTTGATAGGAAGCAATATGTTCATATTTCTATTTCCCATTATGATGATTAGGTACTCTTTTGTGTATCGTAAATTAAATGGGTGTGGATGGATATGTGAAAAAAAGTCATGAGAGCTTGTTATAGGATAAGAACAATCAAAGTGTAGTGATACAACCATTTAATTGAGTATTGCATCAGCTTACTTCATGCCATCCCTTTTATATTCTTTTCTAAACATTATAAAGCCCAAGGAGTTTTGGAGGACCATTTAAGAAGGATGTATAGTATATTCAATAATTTGGAGGAGAATGGGTGGGAAAAACATCCTTGATGGGATCAATTACATATTTACTGCAAAATACTGTTTTGCTCTTATCAAGTAGCACAAACTTGTTTAAAAAATCTAATGCTAATTTTGTTATTTACTCCATTGTAGATAAATAGTCTGGAAGGAAGACAATTAAAGTAATATCCAATGTTTTTCCCAAGGTTTCAAAGCGTTTTTTGATCTCCTATTTCTTTGGCATGAATCCAACACTTGTAAGTTTTCTAATTGCCTTTTGTAGTGACTGATCCATAATTTCAATTCCTACTTACTCTCCGAGAGCGTTATACAGTACTTTACTATGATTATTCTAATGTGCATTGCTACTCTACGAAGTATTATAATGCAAGGTTTAAACCTTTTTCCTCGTCAAGTACCCTTGGCACGTATTCCCATTGTATAAACCAAGGTTATCCTAGATTATATATGGTACATATGTTTATATGTTGGATAAAAAATCTGCCCATATCAAGCCAACTTGCTTCAATTGTCTAGTCCATCATATATGCCATTTTGTCTCATGTTCATATGTTCCCTTAATTGGTAATTACTACACATTGTGTTATAATAGTATGTTATGTCACAAGATGTCTACTTGTTATACTGTACATTTATATGTTCTTACTTGCAATATGTATCTATCCTTAAGTTGAATCATTCCACATTCTTCCTTGGTTCCACATTCATCTATACCTTGTCTTTGATACTAGTTAGTGAGTATTTTCTATCATATAGAGTTCAAATCTCATGGATGAAAGTTAAATGTCTTCACTTTGTATGTACTTCAATTTGATATGTCAAAATGCTTACTGAGTTATAGAATATCCTAAGTATTACGTTGGTGTCACATTTGCTTCCCACGTCATTTTCATTATAGTAAGTCAATATTCATATTTCTTTTAGTACTGGTCGATAGTTCTAATTCTCAACAACAATTGTGACCACCAAAACAACAATCACAAAATATTTATGATTATCCAAAGAATAATCTCAAAAGAGTTATGAATATAAAACAACATTATCAAAGGTTAAAGAATCTAGTGAAACACTCTATGTATAAGTTTTTTTTGGTTTGGTTTTTTTTTGTATGGGTGGGTGGTTGTTGTTTTTTTTTTGGTTGTTGTTTGGTTTTTTTTTTTTTTTTTTTTTTTTTTTATTGTGTTTTTTTTTTTTGTTTTGGTTTGTTTTTTTTTTTTTTTTTTTTTTTTTTGTTTTGTTTTTTGTTTTTTTTGTTTTTTTTGTGTTTTTTTTGTTTTTCTTTTTTTTTTTTTTTTTATTTTCCACCCCTTTGTTGTTTTTTTCTGTTTTTTGTTTTTTTTTTGTTTTTTTATTTTTTTTTTTCTTTTTTTTTGATTCGCTTTTTTTTTTTTTTTTTGTTTTTTTTTTTGTTTGTTGTGTTTTTTGTTATTTTCTTTTTCTGTTTTATTCTCATCCTTTTTTTTTTTTTTTTTATGTTTGTCTTTTTCTTTTTGTTTTGTTGTTTTTTTTTAGTTCTTCCGTTTTGTTCGCTTTCTTTTTCTCTTTTGTTTTCCCCCCCCCCCCCCTCCCCCCCCCCCCCCCCCCCCCCCCCCCCCTCCCCCCCCCCCCCCCCCCCCCTCCCCCCCCCCACCCCCCCCCCCCCCCCCCCCCCCCCCCCCCCTCCCCCCCCCCACCCCCCCCCCCCCCCGGGGGGTGGCACCCCCACCCCCCCCCCCCCCCCCCCCCACCCCCCCCCCCCCCCCACCCCCCCCCCCCCCCCCCCCCCAGGGGAAAATGTCTTCCATGAGTCGATCCCAATTGATATAGAAGGGTTGCAGCTTAGGGGCCAAAGTCTATCATGGGCCAATCCCAATTTGTGGAATTATGTGGAAAACATCTAGGAGTTAAGATACCTAGCACGGGTCATCCTCATCTACCGCTGATCAGCTAGTCATTAGTATCATATGTCTTATAAATATTATAATGAAGAGGAAAATAAAGAAAATAATAGGACATAAACTATTCCATAAGTATAAATAAAGGTGGTCTCTAATCTTTATCTATTTGTATTTGGTTTTACTTGAGTTATCATTTTACATATGGTTGTATTATATCTTAAGCATTCAGTACATTCTTTCGTACTGATGTCCCTTAGTAAACAAGCTACATTTCATGCTGCAGGTGTTGTTATTCTGCTAGTAGATATCCCCAGTAGAAGCACATGTTACTCAGCGATTGTTAGTGAGCTCTAGTTTGATTTGGGGCTTTGTCGAGTGTTTACTATGTGTATTTTCATAGTGGTACAATGATGGATTCCAGTAGAGGCTTTGTAGACATTGTGAAGGTATCATCTGTATTCATAGTTTAACTTGTCATATGTTGATGTTCATTTAGTAAACATGTGTTTTATATGAATCTTTTCATCAGTATATCAATATGCATGGTAGTTTACTTTTAATCATAGGTAACTTGTAAAGTATGTGTTCATGTTATTGTACTTCTCTGCCTCACCTAGGGTAGGGGTGTTACAATAACTCCTAGATCAAGATGAGTTAGGTGTGCTACAAGATCAAATAGGAAATAACTTTGAATTATCTTTCCAATGCTATCGAGTTTGTGAAATTTTGAGTTCATATGAAAGAGATATGCCCATTTGAAGTTGGATTATGTAGAAAATTAAAAACCGGATTTTAGAAGGGTATTATGTTTTTTCACTACCTAATCAATTAAATTTGTAAATGGGAATTAAGCTGGGGTCTAAACTGATTTGGTTTTGTTTACACTTCATAGAAACAAGTTAGGGTTATAGAGAAGAGAAAATAAAAGGAGAAGAAGCAAGGTTGCATCAATTTCTTGAGGATGTGACTGTGGATTTTTCCAAGGATTCGATCCTACGAGGTATGTGAGACTTTCATAGCATCAGTTTCATTCACCAAGGCTCCAAACAAGTTTATTTCATCTGGAATTTGTCCTAGAAAGGTTGAAAGTTTGATGTTCTTGATTTGTGTTCTTGAATTTGCCTTCGTTCTTGAATTGGACTTAGATTGGGGAATTCTTTTTTGAGCTAAGACTTAAACAATCCTTCGTAGTGAGTAAGTTTGTACCAAGGAATTAAAATTTTTCTAAGCGTTAAGGTCACTAGATGTAGCACCTTGAGTTCCCAGAAAAACTAAATATAGCTCATTCAAGTCATTCCTAAGTTTTTCTAATGTTTGCTAAATTCAAATCTCTTAGTAAAACGTGATGATTGATTTACTAACGACACTTAAACCTATCATTAACTCTGTGATATCTCCGTCTATAGGCCATACATAACTCACTGCATGATGAAAAGATATTGACTCCCAACTCGTTTCATATATTTCTTTAGGGGTATTTTAGTGCTAAAAACCTTTAGGATTTCATCTAAATTTCCCTAAATGTGTAGAAAACAAGTTCTCTTAAATCAAACCCTCTCATCCAGTACAAAATTCTACGCTTAAGAAATTCAAGAAATGCTAAGTCTAGGGTTCTTCTTAAAGATTTTCCATAGCATTGACGTTTTTTACCCACACACCATTCATGTTGATTTCAGCGTTAAATTTATTCTAGAAAGTTAAAAGTATGATGTTCTTCAATTTTTTTCTTGAAATTTGCTTTAGTTCTTGAGTTTATATGAGATTGTCGAGTTCTTGATGAAATCATGTCAATTTTGGAGTTATATATGTGTAGTTTCTTGTGCTCATGTTCTAGGTATCTAAATCTAAAGAGGGATTGAGAAAACGAATTGAATATAGGTGAATTGGGGTCAAAAAAATAAGAAGGAAAAAGTCGAGCGAATCTGGCACCTTTCTTTGTATCGTGGACCTCTCTTCCCTTCCCATAAATATTTTATTTACATCACGAAAAGGTCACGAACCTCTCTTCCTTCAAAAGTTATTTTTTGACCAAATATTAAATGCATATGCGCATCGCAAACTTGCTTCTAGACAATGATTTCTTGATCATTTCTCATGTTTAACTATGTAAAAAAACTCTTTACATCAAGAGATATTTCCTATCACAAATCAAAACCTTGAAGTCATAAATTTAAATTTAAGGTAGATCTAAGAGTTAAGTTTTGAGAGTTTTTCAAAACATTTTAAGAAAGTATTCCCTTTGAGTCGTTTAGATCAGTCTTCTACAATTTCTAGTAACTTGTTTTTAAATACTCGAGCAAGTGAGCATGACAGTGAGGAGAATTCATAATTCACATTCAAAATAGAGTTAAGAGTACAATTCAAGTATGATGGTTACATGATTTAATGAGGGCTGGGAGTTGTGTGAACTCTCCCCCATATCGGTGCTCAATACTACTTCCAAAATATGGTACCAATGCTTATATTTAAATACATACTTCTTTCTCTGATTTGAGATGATTTCTCAAAACTTATCTCAAAGTCTATCTTGAAAATAAAAGTTTCCTCTCTTGTTTAATTGTGAAAGTGTTTAATCTTCTCTGAAAACTATCTCAAAGACTCTTTGAATATCAAGGTTCCCTTTTCTTGTTTAAATGTGAAACATTTTAACTCTTTGGGAATACATAGTTCCCATGTACATTTGAATAAATCAAGTTCCATCTTTGCTCAACTTGAACTTTAAGTCTTAAAACAAAAATAAAAAATTTGGTCAAGACTTTCAAAAAACTTTAAGAACTCTTCTTGACTTGCTTATTACTTCTCTCAACTCCAATATTAAGTTTCCATGAATTGGTTTATGAATTCAAGGTTCAAGAACTCATGGTTATGGATAATTTAATGATGATTAGACATACCTTAGAGTGTTGGAATCAACTAAAAAGCATAGGTACATTGTTTATGGAAAAATAGGGAAGAAATAAGAATACCTGACGTCTTTGATACTCTAATAGGTGTGAGGCGCCGACCCTTGAAAATTAGAGAGTAACTTGGGTCAGAGGCATCTTCTATGGGCTTTGAGAGAGGCCGCGCCCCAGGGCCCTACCGAAGTTCACTCGACTTTTCTTCTTCGTTTTTCATCTCTAAATCCCCTATTTTGACTTGGTTCTTTTCCCAAGAACTTAGAATCTACTATTAGATGAAAAATTCTTATCGAATTCACACCTAGAGTGATGGGTTCGGATAAAAAACCCTCAACAATATCAACGAATAAGGAATTCAATAGAATTTCAACAAACTCATCATGAACTCAATTTCCAACTTTTCAAGACCTTTAATTATCCGAAATAAATTATGATTGGTGAATGGGTCAACAAACCTAATGCTATATGATTTCACATAACTTGCAGGGATCACCCCTTGACGAAACCCATAAGTGATTCTTGAAGAATTTGAAGATTTCCTTGCTTCTCCTTCTCTTTAATCCTGTTCTTATCTCTTCTCTAAAACCCTAACCAATTTTAAAAAGTGTAATCTGATGAAGTTTAGGTTATACCCCTAAGTAATTACCAAAACGATTAAAAATAATAGGGTAAGGAAAATACCAAACTACCCTTCGCAAATCTGGTTTTGACTTTCCTCAACTAGACATCCACCTTCCATGGACATACTCTTTTTAGAAACCAAATGTAGTAAAATCAGCAGCGTTGGAAAGACCATTCCAAGATATTTCCTACAATATCTAGAAGCAAAACTTACTCATACTGATATAGGATTTATGGTCTTATGAAGTTGACCAAAAACTTAAGTTAATATACTTAAAGTGTTCTCTAGATTTTTATATTCTTTCCTAAAATGACTATTTCCAATTCTTAACTACTTCCTAGTTATTCTAATTATCGAGATGTTACAGAAATTTACTGAGAAATCTTTTGATTTTTGTTCTGGAACTGGACAAACCTTGTTGCATGTTCTTGGAAGGCTGCTCACCTTTTTCTTCCCGTTTTTCTTTAAGATCAATGCATTTTTTTTTGAATGATTGATTAGGAAAGGTTTTGATTAAGCTAATAGTCTTAAACTTACAAAAAATTTGTTATTTAGGGGTTAAACGACATAGTGTAGGTGTCCAATGCATAGGGGAAAAGACCAAGCAACCTCTAACTTAAACTCTGGTGTGGCTTCATATGGGCCCTATGAAGGACCATCTGAATGACTATAACCCGTCAAGTGGCCGGGTCATGGTCAGTTGGTCTCTAGTAGCTGATTTCACGGACCCAACCACGACCCTTATCATGGTTCGTGTGAAGGACCACAACCCATGAAGGTCTCTAAGAATCCTCCCTTTGGATGAGGTCTGGTGGCTCATGTGCATGGACCCCTCCCTCCATGGACCGTAATCAAGACCACGACCCGTTGAGGTCTTCCTGGCCTAACGTCAGGGCTTGAGAGGTTCTACCTCACTTCGACAAGCACCAAAATGACCCATATGGTGGTCCAAATACCGTGAAGGTCCCGTGGTCTACCATTTCATATGCAAGGTGGTGAACTCAGGCAGGTCCGGTGGCGTGGTTTTTCCTTTCAAGACAACGTGAACGCCTGTCTTGGTTCACCTATTTTTCCCCCTTAAATTGTTCTTCTTGTGTGATAACTGTGAGCTGTTACAGTTAGCTCTAGTACTCTAGGGGAATAATTTCCTTAAGTGACAGTGTGGCATTCATTGGCCTGATTTTCGTTCTTTGAGATTTTTTTTATATTGTTTCTGATGATTCTATTTTCTCTACTACTTTTAATTTTCTAGTTTTAATAATACTCTTTAAACTTTGTTATTTCTTACAAAGTTTTTTAAAGTTTTGTTTTATGTATCGTAGGAATACTAGATGGACAATAGAAAATACTGATGTATCCAATTTGAAACTTAATAACCCAACTCTAGTCGCTAGTTGTACCAAGAACCACACTAATTCCGTTTAGAATCCTCGAATAGACTAAAACTCCCAAAATAAAATATCGAGGAGTTGAAGTGGCCATTAAGTCTATAGGAAGATGGACTCCCACCAAATCCTGTAGTTTTTCGCTGAACATCCATGGTGTTCTCACTAGGAATCGAAGCCATAGTGATATGAGTTGACGTCCCATTTACATCCATCAAACACTTGTTGTCGATTTATGAAAGGGTGATTTAATAATGAATTTAGATAATTATCTAATAAATTACATGTAATAAGGAATCAAAAATGGGATTTGAAAGAATGTCATATAGCCTTCAAAGACAAGATATAAATGTTTCCACACCAATTCGAAAGGCTCTACTACATACTTGCTTGCATATCATTACCTAAAACTAGAAGAAATGGTCTATTGCGCTAAAATGAATTCAAAAGACAAACAATAATGATAAAAATCAAATTATAGAAACCCAAATCAAAATCATGTAAAAATAACCCTAAAGATATGGCTATTGTCGGTACTTGAGAAACTATCAAAATAGGGGTACTCTAACAATAATCATATATAATATTTCTCTGAAATACAAAATAAATGCTATTCCTAGCCAAAAGGAATAGAATAATCAACTTTAACGTCACAGCTCGCCCCAATCCCCGAATCCAAAGAGCTACTTTGTACAAGCACCCCAAAATCAGCAGTGAGAACTCGTTGTATTATTTGCAGGGTGCGGTATGTGTATAATACCAATAGTGGACTCAACAGATATAAGGACGACTGAGCTTCCAACGAAAATAATCAAGCATAAACAACATGTAGGAAGGGAGCATATATCACAAGTAACAAAAGCAATAATTGGGAAGTCGTAATAGAAAACAAACTAATATAAGGAAAAAATGGTAAATGACATAGATAAATGAAACAAGGGGTTGTGCCCGGATCCGCTAGGCCAAAAACTAATTTACAACAAACTAAACTAAGGATGGCAACTAGTTGAGGGATAATAACTGGATTAACCATAAATATCACCTAAAAGCCAAGAAGTCTATTCTAAAACAAACCCTTCATGAAAATTATTAATTAGAAGAGAAAAAAAAAGCAGTATCTACCATCAAACAAATGATCACCCTTTATACTACATCTAGTATATTATCAATCAAAGACAATAACTTAGCAACCCTTACTGCAAAATTTATATACAACAACCAACTAAACCGGTAGCCCAACCATAAGACCAACAAGTACTGACCATAAAACTTTATTTTTGTGGTAGAAATGCCTATTATGCGATTTATTCATACAAATTAGAGCATATTGTGCAAGTCCTCTGCCAAGGTATTACACCTACTCTGCCTAAACAACTAGGTATTACCCATGTGCCTCCTTTTTCATGTTCAATGGATCACACATCTATATATACTAGCATGGTACCAATACAAGTCTTACATAATCGATCTGGTTGGATCCGCTACATCATTGTGGCAAGAGATAGAATAGAAGAAATAATATTGAAATGGTTGGTGGCTGTCCGATCTATCAAGTAAAAGGTGAGTGTATTCTCGATGACTTTTTATTCCTGAGTCCACTTATAAATTAGTACATCTAGTATGACTCCTATAGAAATATCAATTAAAATTAATTCGGGCAAAAACCCTACTTCTCAAACAAGATGTTGAGAATCAATGATGCACCAAGGTCATACTTCATATCACTTGAAAATGAGAAACCAATCTAAATCATGGCATCACAAACATCTAAACAATTACATCCGAATCATAAATCAAATAAGGCATAAGACGACAATACCTCACACCTAAAGCATAAAAACTAACCAAGAATCACCCATCATGACACTAAAAGTTAATGAGGAATAATTCGAGTCTTAACTTAGAACTTTTTTTGGTGTTATAATAACACTAAGCAAAAGGAATTCATTTTTAAATTAAGTTTAGTGTATTTTCATATGTGAATAGCGTGTTATCTTATTATTTGTTGAATTCACATTAGAGTCACAATTTTTTTTCATCTAAGTTTAATTTTATTTTAATTTATTTTACAAAACAATTTTTTTTTTTTTTCTATTTATTTCAAAGTCGTTTTATAAAATTTATATTAATATCATAATTATTCAAAATAATAAAGATATAAATAAAGTATATATGAATTTAAATTAAAGGCCAAAGTTAAAAAGGCTATTATTTTTTCTAAAGAAAAGAGTACAATATTGAAATTACAATAAAACCAAATAATATTTTTAATTTTTTTTTGGAAATGCCTATGCTGAAGTAGACACGTCTATGGAGTCAAACAGTAATAAATGAAAGATGAATTATTATAAAATTATGAATATTAAAACTAATAATTTAAACAAAAACTTATGAACTAGTTTACATATATAAGTTAAAGAAATTAATCTTAAAATATTTATTTTATCAAATAATTTTCAAAATAAGATATAAGTCAGTTAAAATTGGGTGTGAACCATATGGATTTCATAAATATGATTCCTATTTAAGCATTTAATAATAAGCCCAAAAGCTAATTAGTTTTTCTTTCCAACTTCCATAGAATAATTGACTAGTTGCTATTAATTTGGAATTCACACACTTCTTCTAGATTTGAAAATTTATTGATTGATTTCACTTGTAAAGGTGGTGTACCACCTATGTCTTTTTTTTACTCTTCTCGTCGCTCTGCTCTTTCTTTTCTCTCTCTCTCGTCTGTATATTATTTATCTTATATATATTCTCTATAATATGATCTATAATATATATATATATTATATATATATATATACTAATATATTATCATTGATATTGGGATATTATGTGGAGTTGTAAAGAAGATGAAGAGGAATCAACCATTGGTATTCACTCTTCTTTGTGTGTTTATTTTACTCTGTTAAGTTTCTTTTCATTTTTCCCTCATCTTCTATCTCTCCCTCTATCCTTATAATTTACATCTTCTTTATTATATGACACTAACTTTTTTTCTTTATACAAATACACATACTGCCATATGCTATCTACATACACATGTATATGAAAAAGTTAAACATTTGCGATTTGTATTGCACTTATGTATGTTTAAATATTGATCTATATTATTGTATTTTCTCTCAAATATAATTTCTGCCTATATCATTTTTTTTGTCATAAAAGAATGTTTCTAATTTCTTTTGTTTCGTAGAACTCAAATAAGGCATTTTTAATATATATTAAATTTTTAGGGTATATTTAGATCTATTTAATTTCTCACTAGGGTATGCATCAAATTATTACATAGAATACATAAAAACTAATTTGTTAATTTAGAATAAAAGTAGATATTTAGGTTGGCAATATGGATCTACGAGGCAATTGTCATTTCCGAATCTCGTATAACCATACAAATATTATGAAGTATTTTAAAAATTTATTTTCTCCATCACATTTAGTACCCCACTTAATTTTAACGTATAAAGTGTAAATAAGAAAGTATTTTATTGTTATTTTCTATTAATTTGAAGTTTACAAGTTTAACCCAAATCACAAGATCATATCGATATTAGTTGATTGAAAATCATTATAAACATAGTGGTAGTAACTTTAAGAATTATATATGTTTAAATTCTATGTATTGTCGATGAATTTACTTGAATCAATTACACTAAATATTTACATTTTGTGATATAGGTTTACAATCATGTATGGTATTTGGAGAAAATCAAAAGTGTCAAACAACAAAAGATTGTGATCCTCATTCTTGTAAAATTTGATTTTGGTGCAATGTATGGTTGGAAAATGTGTAAATGGTCGTGAAGGCATAAGAGAATTTTTTTGTTGTCAAGAAAGAGACATATTTAATGGTTAATGTTTCTTTGTGGATGTAAACCACATTGTGTCTTAGGGTGATGCACATGTCCTTGTTGTTGAGAGTCAAAATTAAGACATGTTTGAGGTATAAGAGAATATTTAATATTTTTATAGTGAAAACTTGCGGAATATATTATCCTTTTATAATGAACACATAATATTCTAATTCTATGCTTTCATTTCCTCCACCCAAATTCATTCCAGAAATAAATCTATTGTGGTACTTGATTTTTAAAATCCACTAATAATTTGTGAATACTTTCTTTGACTATGATTATAATTATTATTATATAAAATAATCTTAAGATCTCTATGGAAAGTTGTTCTTTCAATATACCGTAAGTATAAATGCCTTAAAGAACCCGAAGTATTGACTGAAATAGGACTTGTTTTGATTATAGTTTTTTACTTAAATTTTTCTAGTCTAACTACTCATTGAATAGCGTAAAAAGAATTTGATTTTTAAATAAAAGAATTAAATACTAATATTACCTTACTATGATTAGAGAAAATTCCAGGGTTATAGTCTACTTAGAAGCCATGCATAGTGTTTTCTTATATGGACTTCAATTGGTTTTCAAATTGATAATTTACAAGGTTGAATGTATGATCATGGTCTCTCGACCTCTAATTGTCTGCCCCATTTGGCAGTTTAACTACATCGTTGAGTGGAGAGTGAACCAAGTGTGTAGCATTAAATTTTTTATTTTTTAGTAACCAAGGAAGGTCTCTAGGTATATCGTATCCCCCTATCCTAGATACAAATCAACCTTAATTTATATATATGATCATGTTACTTTTATCCCGCGTTTTATGCTCTTATATCTCTCCAGTTCAATTTGGATATGAGTTTATCTCAATGATGCCCAATCACAAAATAATTAATCAACAACAAAACAACAATTTATATCATAACTCATTTAAATTCATAAAATTCAATACTAATCAATCATTCGTAGCCACAACACTAGAACAAGGGTCTTTAGCTACTAATATCCAAAAAAAGGATAAGAATAAAAGAACCCTAAAAAGTATAATTACTTTTCTCAGCAAAGTATCATACCATCAATAATTTATTCCTATGGATTATTTATAAATGTAGGAAAACCTAAATAAAATAATAGAGTAAAAAAAAAAATGTATAACTCAAAACCAAAAGAATCAGATTCCGTATGAAACACTGTCGCCTTCAATTTGTGTGTGTCTTCATACACTACCATGTGGTAGATCAATTTAGATAAATTCCCACTTCGTGCAATATATACTTCTTGTAATATTATACATTATTATATTAAATTTAATATATTAAGCTTTCTGCTTGATTTTCTTCTATAATTCATCTGTAATTCGGTGTAACTTTAAACTTCTGCATTCTTAAATCAATTTAATCTTACAAATAACATAGCTCCATGAAATTCATGCTCATTAAAGAAATATAAAAATATTAAATTTGAGGAAAATAATGATTAATAATACGTATAATTGGCCTCAAATCAGGAATCATAAACTTGAAAATTGTATGTTCGCCTTTAATTTTTTTTTCAAATCTTAATATGCTATAGTGCGATAGCATCCATGTCAGCCTATTTGTACTAAAGTTGAGGGGCTTCAATGAAAAATTAATAATATTGTTATCACGAAAGAGATGCTCAAATTCAAGCCCAAATGGAAGAAGATTGGGCCACATAAAGCTCAACAAAGAAGCCCAAAAACCTGAATGGTTAAAGTCATAATTTACTGTTTAAAAACCTTAGTTTAAAGTTTTCTTAGTTTCAATAGTTTCCTTGTTTAAAGTTTTTCTATTTTCCTAGTTTAAAAGTTACCTAGTATAAAATTTTCGTTTGTGTAAAGTTTCCATACAAGTAGGATTTAAATCCTATTACATTAAGGATAGGTTTTTCCGATATATAGGGGTTGATTTTATTATTTTGAATAGACATGAATAATATTATTTGAGAGGTTTCTCTTCTTTATACCTTGATGTGTGGTGACTATGGATTTATCTTACAACCTGATAAGAACGATCCTTTAAGAGGTAAGATAAATACTTAATTTGATGTCTTTGGTTTTTATTCATAAATTAATGAAGATGATTAGTCCTATACTATTTGTTGTCTCTAAATTCTTCGTAATAGGGATCTAAATCACTTTTTATCTACGTTCTTGAATTCACTCTATTAGTATCATAATTAGTCTTAATCGACTAATTTTGAATACTAAGATTAATTAGGGTTGTTAGCATTTTATTTTGAAATTGGGTATTTTATTACTGAATTTCACATGTCTTCCAACTTCCGTCTATAATCCTTATGATTTCGCTTCCACATTATTTTCTTGTTTATTCTAGTAACCCGATTTTTATCAAGTGGTATTAGAATAATTCTATCAAGGTTCTGTTCTTGATAATCTTGGGAGTTTCAAAACAAAAAGAAGAAAAATGGTCTTTTACTAGTTGTTTAAAAGTTAGCAACAAAGCAAAAAATAAAAAAAGCATTACAATAAAAAAAATCAATTACTTGAAAATTAAGGTATTTCAAGAAACTTAGAATTTTTTTGATTCCTAATTTTCTACCTCAAAAAAGAAATCAACAACAGAGGAATTTTGAAGTTTTGCTTGTTTCACAAAGTTGTCTTTTTACTATCTCATCAATCCAAATTTATGTGGATTTTGGTAAATAATTTTCTTTCTACACTTACTTCATAAAGGTTGTGACTTATAAGATTTATATAGAAATCCTGAAGAATCCATCCAAAGTTAGTAATTAAAGTGAGAAAGAGAGAGTAATATTAATAGAGAGAGAAGAAGTCATTTGAGAGAGAATTATTTCTTTGATATTTCTTTTGAGATGTTTAAAATAGGTTAGGAAGGTTAAGTTATAACTCAAAACGACATAAAGTGTGTTGATATGTTAATCAAGCGATTGAAGGACAAGAATGTCACCATAGCTATTTTAAGAAGAGAAAATTTTTCGTACATGGTGTGAGCTAAATTTTCACGCACCGAGCCTACACGTTGGATGTGGCCGACACTCAATGACCATTACTGGCCTTGATGGATCCTTTTCTTGTCTTTCTTAACTCAGTGTAAGACTCAACTCAATAAAATAAAATATTCTCATAAAATAACTTAAATTTAAAAGGTTGTCCAAAATAACACTTAAGTCTCATAGAAAAATATTTGCAATACAAAGAAGATACTCAAAACTAAATTGTCTGACCATCCATAAAGCCTCTATAATACTAATATGGATGTTGGAAAAGACCTTATAACATCCTATAAAAAGAAATACTGAAAAACAATAAATGTGTCCTCCAGAATACAAGAGGCTCACCAATGACTCCGGATGCTCAGCTGAATTAATGAGGAACTTGATGATGCTAATCCTGTTACCTGCATATGTATCATGATACGATGAAGGAAAACTAACATATATACATTGAATCTACGAGTATGTGAGTTTGAATGCTAACAAGTTAAGCTTAAAAAAGAGTATGAAGGAACACTTACCTTGACTCTGCTCAACTTATTATTAACTTAACTTAATATAAATCAATAAGCCATATGCAATATATAAAATCTTGTAAAATAATGAAAACACTTAGTTCATTAAAGAAAATATAATAACAAACTAAACTTTACTTATATATGAAGTAATATAGTTTATGCAGGAGATTCTCTAACCGATAACCATTACTATGAGCCTAAGAAATGGTACAACATCTTACCTCAGGTTGCAAAAGGACCGTCATGTACCTTGCCGTTAGTATAGAACCTTATCTACTAAATGGATCCAATAGTCTATGCTAAAAATCACTAAGGAATTATCTAAAAAGTATGACACTTCTTCTGTCCATGTTGGTTACATGGTTTATGGGGGCTTGAGTAAATATGAAATCATGTCCCTATATCGGTTCTCAATACTACTCCCAAAATACTTATCTTGTATGTTTTTAAAACAAATTCTTTTATGGTTTGAGATAATTTGTCAAATTTAGATTAAAAGATTTATCTGAATCATAGTTTTCTCTTTATAAAACTAGCCAAAGGCTCTTTTGGAAGTCTATCTACATTTCTTACTCAAAATGTGAAAACATTTGCTACTCTTAGTGTATACTTAGTTTCCTTATAAATTTTGAGATGTGAACTAAACTCTTTACTTTTTCTAACTTGAGACTTAAAAAAAATCAAAACGTTTGTTCGAGATTCTTTGAAATTGTAAGAACTTACTTTGACTTGGTTCTTAACTTTTACACTTGACTTTTAATTTCTTTGACTTTAATCTTAACTTTCCTTGAATTGGATCACGGATTCAATGTTCATTATCTCATGTTTATGGATGATTTTATGATGTTTAGATGTACCTCAGAGTATTGGAATTAACTAAGACACATGGGTACATCACTTAGGAAGTAGTAAGAAAGAGTGGTGAATGAATGGGGTGAGCTGGCATCCTTGGCGCTCTGAGATGCGTGGGGTGCCTCAACCAAAAAATTAGAGGCCAAGCTGGGGCGCTCTAGCTGGTGCGGCGCCCCAAGTCCCTACGAACAAAGATTGTCCTATGGGACTATAGGAGGCGTGGTGCACTAAGGCGTTACAGACTGAGTTTTGACTTTTCTCCTTTGATTCCATCTTTAACCCTCTAAACTTTCATGGTTATTTCATCAAACACTTAGGATTATTATTACCCTCAATCCCCCATAGATTTGACTCAAAAAACAACTCGAAAACACGAATAAAGTCAACACTGCGCATACAACAACTAAACCAACAAAAATCAACAATGTTCTTCAAGAACATCACTTTTTATCATCCAATCTACTCAATCGCTTAATTTAAACAAGCTGGTGTGTGGGTGAACTAACCCAATATGAAAATATCTCATATACCTTGATAGGGATCGGCTTTGATGAATTCCACTCGCAAACCTTGGTTTTCTTGGCAAATTCTTGCCTTTTTCTCTCTTTCCTTCTTCTCTTTTCTCTTATCCAAGCCCTAAACGTAAAGTTAATTTTCTACTATGAACCAAAACTTATTTTTACCCCAAAGAAATCCCTAAATGAAGTAGGAACTTAATTGGTGAAAAGATTAGTTTGCCCTTTCTTAAATCCGGACTGGGACCTTCCTCGGTCCAATAACCAAACTTCTGATAGGCATATCTCCCTCATACGATATAAAAATATGTAAACTTAGCAGCATTCAAAAAATCTATCATCACAACCGGGTAGCATCCCCTATATGTAACCGGTGTTGTAGTGTTGAGATAAGACTAAGACAAGCCTCTTAGCATTCATCATAACATATCATGGGTTAAAATGCAGAAAATTAAAACTTTTTACATGTTAAGGTATACATAGACCTCTCACATACTATATAGGGAGTTTACTTAGACTCCTTAGATATGAAGCTTACATAGGCTTCTCGTTTAGACAACATAACCAACATATAAGGATTTTGTCTAATAATGCCGTCTCACATTAAACTACTTAAAAAAAGTAGGACATTCGGGCATTGCCCTTATACAAATTCATACTTGCCACATAGGTCTTACAACAAATATCTTTAAAAATAGGAAAGAAATTAATGTCTTTAGAGTATAGCAATACTACTAAGGTAGAATACATGACACCATCCTCGAACTAGAGGACCAATTAAAACTTGGGGAAAAGTCAAAGTCTTCTTGCAAGCAACCTTGATATTTCAACGGCCTGAACCTACATTCTTTAGGGAAAGAGAAAGAATATGGGTTAGTACAACCACATGTACAAAGTATGGAAACATATTCACATAAAACCACTTAAATCATACTTAAATGGACATTTAGTTCGAAACCATGCTAAGTCAAAGACTTTATGCACACTATCAAAGAACATATATCAAAGCTATTAGCATAATATCTCTCAGACAAGTCATAATCCCCCATACCACTTCTCATAAAGTCAAGTTCCCCCCCCAAAAAACAGGGATATTCTCAAATTACTCATATCACATAATGAAATGATATCAAGATTGAATAAGAATAAAAACTCCAACATAATGTCATAACAACAATTCATGTACAATAGTTCATAACATCACACCATACTAGACCCTTAGTCACAACCCCTTCCCAAACCTACAAGTGCAATGCTTATGTGAAGCCCCATAACCCCACATAATCAAGTAAACTAAGTAATGAATCATAAGCAATATCATCATTTCATATATCTTCAAATCACGCATGTTCATGATCATGTACATCAACATAGACCAATAACATATTCATCAATGAGACTAACATCACATAACATCATCAACATATAAAGTAATCATACAAATTTAATTTATATCAAGATTACATAAGAATAATTTCCTAGGACTTCCCTCAAGGTCATCTTGTTCCATGTATAAGTAGAGTCCCATACCCCCACCTACACTAAGTAGAACCTCTTAAGTCACCCTAGTTAGTGTTCTTCATTATTTAATTTTACGTTCCGAAAGAATCGCCTTAACTGATAATAGAACATTTAAGCTAAAAATTAAATCTGGTGTCATGAAACCTTACACCGAAACAAGTTGGTCTACTTTCCAAGGTAGGACCAAACTTGAACATAACATTCTAGGTGGATCGACTAGGTAGTATTCCTATGGAGACAACATAGTTAAGGAACTAGGAGATATGTATTGAAACTTCTACATTCCCATTAGCAATTGGAGCCCTCATATCATGAGAACACTTGGGGAACCTCCCTTCTATGGGGATTCAACACCTCACATGGTCAAGTTCACACAGTGCTAAGTTAAAGTCCCTTTTTGAAATGTCTTTAAGTCATTCTTAATCATCATAGCTTAATATAGGCCTTAGGAGACTAAACTATTGTATATCACATCATTAGATTTTTAGGTATTGAATACTCTTATGGTCGGTATACACATCCATATGAACACCATACATGCAATGCCTCCATATTTTAAAAGAAAACACTATGGACACTAATTCAAGATCATGAGTTGGATAATTCTTCTTTTGCACCTTGAGTTGCCTATAGGCATAAAGTACAACCTTCTCATGATGCATAAAGACACAACCGAAACCTACTTGGGAAGCATCACAATATACCACAAAACCCTTGATACCCTCTGGTAAAGTAAACACCTGAGCAGATGCAATACTATCTTTCAAATTTGGATGCTTCTTTCACATGCCTCCAGCCACTCGAATTTAACACTCTTTTGGGTCAAGGTAGTCAAAGGAGAAGCAATGGACTCAAACCCATCAAAAACCTCCTATAGTACCCGGCTAAACCCAAAAAACGTTTAATTTCGGTTGGGGTCAATAGTCTAGGCCAATTTTTACCCCCTCGGTTTTCTTCGTATCGAACTCCTATTCCTCACGTTGGATACTATGACCAAAAGACGTCCACCGCTTTGGTCGTTTCTAAGACGTAAACCACCTTAAGTTGTAATATAGTCACGACTCATTCTTAAATTACCAAGCATATGTTTCACATGAAGAAAATCACAAAGGAATTAAGGTGGTTCCAGAATACTCTATTCAGAAGGTCCATAAAAGCCATCGAAGCATTTGTTTCACCAAAGGACATCACTATAAACTCATATTGACCATACCTTTCCGGTTTAGGTACATCCTCACCCGTCACCCTATGTTGGTCATACCCCGATCTCAAATCAATTTTAGAAAAGTAGCTTGCCCTTGGAGTTGATCAAACAAGTCGTCATCCAAAGGAGAGGATACTTATTCTTAATGGTGACCTTTTTAAGTTTCTAATAATCAATGTACATTCTAAGGGATCCATCATTCTTCTTAACAAACAACATCGAAGTGACCCTCGTAAAAACTAGGTTGAATAAAACCCTTGTCTAATAAGTCTTTGAGTTGAAGCTTTAGTTATATCAACTCCACCGGAGCCATTAGTAAGGAGGGATTGAAATGAGATTCGTATCGGGTAGTAAATCAATACCAAAGGTTAATTCCTGGTAGGGAGAAATTCCGGCAATTCATCGGGAAAGACTTCCGAAAAGTCCTTTCATTATGGGGACCGACTCTATTGGAAGAATGTTAGACTCAAGATCCTTGACTCTTACAATATGGTAAAGAAACCCCTTAGAGATAATTTTACATGTTTTTATACAAGAAATGATATGATCTCTTGGAATTGAGTTACCCCCCTTCCACTTTAAGACGACTTCATTAGGAAAATTGAACTTAACCATTTTTTGTTCGACAATCTATGGAAGCAAAACAAGAATGCAACTAACCCATTCCAAAAATGACATATAATAAACAATATAAAGTTCTAAAATATACACTCATGTAACTATATTGGGCAAATATATAGAAAAACTCTTAAAAGACTCTTTTAGCACAACGGAGTCACCCACTGGGTTGTACAAAAAAAGGTGCAATCAAAATACCGGATAGAACATCAAACTTTTTAGCTACCAGAGAAGTTACAAATGATAAATTAGCACCGGGTTTAAGTAAAGTATAAATATCAATAGATAACACTCGTAATATACCAGTGACCAGATCGGGATATTTCTATTGCTCACTCCTAGAGCGAAGAGCGTAAAAGTAGTTCCTCTTTGGTGCATCAAAAAAAGGACCACTTGCTTGAGCTTCACCACTCCCCTTCTCTTGCCTCCTCACATTAGGAATATCCCTAACCTTATGGACCTCATTTCCACAACCAAAGCATTTTCCCATAACCACCAAGCATTCACCCCTATGCTTCTTAAAACACTTAGTACATGTAGGTTTTTCACTAGGTGAGTTTCCACTTTTTACCTTTGAGAATTAGGGTTTGACACCCTATACTTGTTAGCCTTAGCAAAATTGGAAGGAACTTGGTTGGAGACCCTCTTTTTGAACCTAGGCTTGTCTTGAATTTCAAGACTACACTTGGAAGAACCTCCCTCATAAGAATTGGCCTTCTTAAACTCACTATTCTTTCTCTTGAGTCTAGTCTCCTTAGTTTGTTGAGTATGCACCATCAAATGAGAAATATCCATATTATCATGAAGCATCGTCGAACGATACTCCTTAACGAGATCATTTGACACTCCCGTTACAAAGTGACCCATCTCATATCTAGGATTGGATACCAAGGAAGGATCATAATTTGACAATTTAATGAACTTCAAGAGTACTCTTGCACACTCATACCTCCTTAAAGAAGGTTGATGAATTCTTCCACCTTAGCCTCCCTTTTCTCCCTTGGAAACAACCTTTCAAGTAAAGCCTTTCTAAGCATCTCCCACGTTATAGGACCCACTCTCAAAGCCCTATTATCTCTCCACTGGGTATACAAAGTTTGAGCCATATCCTTGAGTTGATAGGAGGCTAGCTTGACCTTCTCATTAGAACTCACTCCCATAGCATCGAGGATATTGTAGACCTCATCAAGAAGTATTGGGGATCTTCATTAACCTTTGACCCAAAGAACATAGGAGGGTTCCTCCTTGTGAAGTCCCTCAAGCAAGAAGCCACGGTACTAGAATTTTGTTGAACACAGGGTCCAATATCCTGGTTTACTTGAGCCGTCATGGCTTTCTTAAGCTTGAGTATCTACCACTTGTGCTTGGATAGTCATAGTTTTGGCCAAACTTAGTTAACCCGACCTTATTTCTTCATCCGTCATAGGTGGAGGAATGACCGAAGCTTGGTCTTGTGGAGGAATTGATTACCTTGTGTAGAGGCTTGATTTTCTTGAGGAGGAACTCCCGCATTAACAAATTTTCCTCCATTTTCCTTGCAGCTGCCCTTATCATATTCATCTCCGATATCTAGATGAAAAGGATTAGATGTAAAAGGTATATATAAAGTTACCACTCTTGATGTACGACTTTCAAGATTACCAATAAGTGAACATTCCTAAGCATCTTTTAGCCTCTCATTAATAATTATGGCACACTTCACAATCATGAAAAAGACTACTTCAAATGGTTTAGTGAGACATCAATTCTAAAATTACATCAACCTTGTTGTGATATAAAGTTTGTCACGATTGGGGAGCACCCCCTAGACGTAATCGGCGTCTTCGTCCTCGGAGAGGACTTAGTCTAGACTCTTAGCATTCGTCAGAACATATCGTGGTTTAAAATGCAGATAATTAAAACTTTTTACATATTGAGTTATACATAGACCTCTCACATACTATATAGGGACTTTACTTAGACTCCTTGTGTATTAAACTTACATAGGCTTCTTGTTTAGACAACATAACCAACATATAAGGATTTAGTCTAATATTGTCGTCTTACATTAAACCATCTAAAATGAACTAAAATATTCTGGCATAGCCCTTATACATATTCATACTTGCCACAGAGGGCTTACAACAAATGTCTTCAACAATAGAAAAGAAATTAATATCTTTAGACTATAGCAATACTACTAAGGTAGAATACGTGGTACCATCCTCGAAGTAAAGGACCTGCCAAACCTTGGGGAAAAGTATAAGTCTTCTAGCAAGAGACCTTGATACTTCAACGGACCAAACCTACATTAGTTGGGGAAAGGAAAAAAATATGGGTTAGTAAAACCATATATAATAAGTATGGAAAAATATGCACATAAAACAACTTAAATCATGTTTATAGGGAAATTTAGTTCAAAATCATACTAAGTCATTTTCAAAAGCCTTTACGCACACTTAAGAACATATACAAGCCATTAGACAGAACATCTCAGAAGTCAAGTAATTAATAAACACAATACCAATATAATCATAAAGTCAAGTCAACATGGATATTATCAACATTAGTCATATTAGCATGAATGTCATCATATCAAGATTATATAAGCATAATAACTCAAAAATAATGTCATAAAAACAATTCATGTACAAGAGTTCATAACATCACACCATACAAGACCCTTACTCACAATCCCTTCCCAAGCCTACAAGTGCAATGCTCATGTGAAGCCCCATAACCCTACATAATCCAATAAACCAAGTAAAGGATCATAAGCAATATCATCATTCATATATCTTCATATCATGCATATTGATAAACATGTACATCAACATAGACCAATAACATGTTCACCAATGAGACTGACATCATATAGCTTCATATACATTACATTTACATCATTATTACATATAAACAACCTCCTAGGGATTCCCTCAAGGACAACTAGTTCCATGTATAAGTAGGGTACCATACCCCTACCTACACTAACTAGAATCTCTTAAGTCACCCTACTTAGTGTTCACTTCAGTACTTTCATTTTACTTTCAGGAACAATCACCTTAACCGATAGTAGACCATATGAGCTGAATATGGAATCCGGTGTCATGAAAACCTACACCAAAAGAGGGTGGTCTACTTGCTAAGGTAGGACAAAAAAATGAACATAGCATTCTAGGTGGATCTACTCGTTAGTATTCCTATGGAGGCAACATATTAAAGAACTAGGAGATATTTCTTGAACCTTCTATATGCCCATTAGAAATTGGATCCCTCATCTCATGATACAAGTTTGTGAATCTCCCTTCTATGGGGAGTCAACACCTCTCATTGTCAAGTTCATCGGTGCTAAGCTAAAGTCTTTTTTTGAAATCTCTTTAAGTCATTCTTTATCGTTATAGCTTTAAATAGGCCTTAGGAGACTAAACTATTGTATATCATATCATTAGATCATTATTTATTTCATGAAAATGCCATTTCAAAACCAACCTTCATTTGTGACATCAACATATCATAACCATATCATAATAAGTCACACAAGTGATTCACATTCAAACTTGTATCAACTTACCCATACATGATATCACAATTCATATAGTCAAGACATTTCATATTAAATGATCATATAATCATGTTTTAATCTATTCACATGTAATACTTCAATTGAAAACCATTATCAAGTATAAACCACCATCATTGATGTAAAGAACTCAAGATCACAAAGTCTTACCAATTCACCTTCATAAGCGTCCTTCAAGATATTACCATAAATCCTATTACATTCATCGATAAATCAACTGAATAACATCATATAATAGTAATTCATACAAGAAGGAAGTCAATTACAACATTCCTAATAAATTTAACATCAATTCACAACCTAGGGTTATGGGAAAAGGGTCAAAACATGAATTCTTTCATTGACAAGATCAAAGATTAAGAACTACAACAATTAATACATATATAATCATAATATATCAATAATAATAACAATAATAATAATAAACCAATATCAAATCAATTGGAAAGATCAATTTTGTAATCAAATCCCCACTATGATTTTGTCAACCTTGGAAATCAACTTTGAAGAGCTTCTTGGCGAAAGAGATCCCAAGAGTGAATAGATTCCATACCTTAAAATTTATTAGATTTTTATGGAGAAAATATGAAGTCTTGAAGCCCTAATCAATCTTTGAGTTTATCTTCGATGGGCTCTTGCAATAGAGAGAGAAAGGTAGAGAGAAGGATGAGTGAATTTAGGTTTGGGAAATATGGGGTGTTAGGTTAGTTTAATTAGGTTAAGGACTTATATATTCCCTCAAATAACTTAATTAACCATCCCTTAATTCGTAACTAATCAAATATCTGACTAAATAATTAAGTCCCTTAAATTAAAATTGGATAAAAATCGACCCCGATCGACGAAACCTCGACCTATGGGCCATCATCTGGCAGCATAAAATGTCTGCTGGTCCTTGGGTTTAGGATGAAAGATTTTGTATTTTGACCAATTGAAGAGTTTCTAAGTTTTTGTACTACGTATCCCATCGGGGATGCTGACCCATCGACGACTCATCGTTTGGTCCATCTTTTGGCCACTGTTAATTTGACAACTTCTAGTAAAAAAAAAGGGTCCTTTCTAAGGACCCTTATGGTGGTCCTTGGGGAGTCGTACCCAGACTTTGAACCCGAAAAACACTCTTATACATATTTAACACCTTTTTACAAATTTTCATTGAATTCCAACTCCTAAAACCCATGAAACATGCCAAGGCACATTAGTGCACATTTCACAAATCTCCGGACGTCATGGTCGTTTCTTGATGTTTTGAATATAACACTTCCTAATTAGTTTAAATATATATATATATTGAGGACTATAAACAATATTCATTTCATCATGTGAGTCTCTAGACAAAGTCATGTACATTCAATGTTTTACATCTATCCAAACTATTTCCAACAATATTAAGAACTACCTCTAACTCATTTTGAGCTAGGAGTTATGATTGTTTGAATATGACAAAAAATCACCTCTTAACTTACAAAATTTTCTAGATTTATCCATTTCTTTCCCAAAGTAATTATTTTTAGTTTTAAGCTATTTCATATAACGAGATGTTACAGTATCTCCCTTGGGAACATTCGTCCTCACATGAGTTTTCTTTCACCAAGCTAAGAATACTAACATCAAGTTCAACACTCAAAAATCAAAAGTAAGTAACAACATACTTGCTCAAGTACTAAGAAGAGAATGAGTGCCTTGATCTCCATTCTCTCCAGATTTTAAGTGATGTGAATATCGGGAATTTGGACATCTAGCCATAAATTCCGCTATGTCCCTTTTCAATCCATCCCACCAATAAACCTCTCTAAGATCACGCTACATTTTAGTGGCACGTGGATGAATAGAATATCGGGAACCATGAGCTTCTTCTAAAATTTATTTTCTCAAATCATCAAAATCTGGTACGCATAATCTGCCTTGGTACCTAAGTGCCCCATCCCCCCTCGGGAGAATGACTCATTGAGATTATCAAGCACCGACTTATTTAATTCCACTTAAAAGGGGATCAAGCGGTTTCTTAAACTTCACCTAACCAATAAAGATGATTCAGAATTATGATGAACAATAGAACCTCAAGTTAACAAATCTTCTAATGAAACGCAAAACCAAGCCAATCTATGAACCTCTTCACAAGCTCTTTCTTATCATCGGAGACATGTGCTACACTACCCATAGTAATTATACTAAAGGCATCCGCCACAACATTCGCCTTCTAAGAGTGTAAAATACACTCATGTTATGTTTCTTCAAAAGT
The DNA here is from genome assembly GCA_027704765.1 of Solanum habrochaites. Taxonomy (NCBI): domain Eukaryota; kingdom Viridiplantae; phylum Streptophyta; class Magnoliopsida; order Solanales; family Solanaceae; genus Solanum; species Solanum habrochaites. The sequence continues at coordinate 22,657,389 of JAKWJA010002499.1, read as the reverse complement.
TCAAACCACCTAGTTTGTCGGAGATTTAACTTCTTTTGAGTAAAGACATATTGAAGACTCTTGTGGTCGGTAAATACATCCACATGTAACCCATAAAGTTAATTCCTCTATATTTTCAAAGTAAACACCACGAACTCTAATTCAAGATCATGAGTCAGATAATTCTTCTCATGCACCTCGAGTTGTCTAGAGGCATAAACTATCACCTTACCATGTTGTATGAGGACATCACCCAAATATTACTGGGGAAGCATCACAATATGCCATAAAAACCTAGGTACCCTTCGGTAAAGTCAACACTGAAGTGGAGGTAAGCTTATCTCTCAACTACTGGAACTTTCTTTCACCAGCCTCTGACAACTCAAACTTAACCTTCTTTCGAGTTAGTGTTGTCAAATGAGAAGAAATAGATAAAAACCCATCAAAAAAACTTCTATAATACCCATCTAAACCCAAAAAAACTTCAAAAAGGTTTGATCCAAAGGTCTGGGCAAAATTTTATCCGCTTCTATTTTCTTTAGATAAACATCTATACCCTCACTAGAGAAAAAAATGAACCAAAACACACCGATCTCAACTAAACTTCAAACCACAACAACTTCACACCACACACCACACACAACAACAACCTCAACCAAAAACAACCAACAAAATTACTATATTGGTAAAAGAGTTGGATGTTCCCTTAAAGGATATGCTATACCACCCTCAAATGGCCTATATGCTCATCCTCTCTCTAAGAATATACCAAAATATCATCAATGAAAATAGTTACAAAAGAATCAAGATAATTCTGGAACACCCTATTCATGAGATCCATAAAAGCCACCAGAGCATTAGTTGACCTAAAATACATGACTCGCAACTCATATGACCTATTTGTTTATAGGGCATTTTTGGAATGTAATTCACCTCTCACTAATTTGATGTATTCCCGACCTCAATCAATTTCTAACAGTAGCTTGCCCCTTGGAGAGATCAAATAATAAATCATCAATCCTCGGAATAGGTACTTTTTCCTTATTGTGACTTTATGATTGACGGTAAATCAATGCACATCCTAATGGCCCAGCCTTTTTTTCACAACACACCCAGCTCCCTTGAGAAATACTAGGTTGAATGAAACATTTGTCTAGTAAGTCTTTGAGTTGAGCCTTCTAATGTTTCAATTCAACCATAGCCATCCAATAAGACGGAACTGAAATGGGGTATGTATCTAAAAATAAGTCAATAACAATGTCTATTTCCCGTTCAAGAGGAATTCCAAGCAAGTCATCAGGAAAGACTTCTAAAAAATCCTTCATTACGGGGAACAACTCTAAAGGAGGGATTTCGTAGTCTAGTTACTTGATCCTAATATGGTAGGAACACCCCTTATTTATATTACAAGCTTTTAGACACAAATTAATCCAACCTCTAGAGATTGAGTTTCCCCCTTCCACTCTAAGACAATAATTCAATCTCTAGAGATTGAGCTTCCCCCTTTCCACTCTAAGACAAGTTCATTTGGAAAAGTGAACTTAACTACCCTTTTTCTAAAATTTATGGAAGAAAAAAAAGCATGCAACGAATCCATTCCCAAAATGACATCAAAATCAACCATATCCAGTTCTACCAAGTCAAAATGAGTAACTTTATTGGGAAACATTATAGGAAAATTTCTATAGACTCTTTAAGAAATAACCAAGTCACTCACCGGGGTAGTAATCGAAAATGATTTAATTAAGATATCAAGAAATATATCAAACTTTATGGACACTAAAGGAATTACAAAATTTAATGTCGTATTGTGTTAAAGTAAAACATAGATATTAATGAAAAAGACTTGTAACATACTGGTGAAAAATCGGGAGATTCCTCTTTATCACCAATAGAGCGGAAATCATGAAAGTGTTTCCTCTTTGGAGCGTTAGAACTAGGACCACTTGTTTGATCTTGGATACTCCCTTCTATTGACCCCTAACATTAGGAAAATCCCTAAACTTATGGACATTCTTTCCACACCCATATGAATTATCCGTCCCAACTAAGCATTCACCCATATGCTTCTTACCACATTTCCACAAGTAGGCTTCTTACTCGGTGAATTTCCACCTCTTCCCTTTTGAAACCTAGGGTTGGACACCCTATCATCACAAGACTTGGGTAATTTGGAAGGACCTTGGTTGGAGAACCTCTTTTTTGAACCTAGGCTTGTCTTGAATTTTCAACATACTCCTAATCCTAGTCTCCTCAACTTATTGAGCATGCACCATCAACCCAAAAAATATCCATATTGTCATGAAGAATCCGCACGACATTGTTCTGAAAAATGTTCAGAAACTCCCATCACAAAGAGAATCATCTCATCCCTTGGGTTAGACACCAATAAAGGGCATAGTTGTACAATTTAGTGAATTTTAAGAAGTAATCGAGCACACTCATACCTTGTTGATGAAGGTTTATAAACTCTTCCACTTTAGCCTCCCTTTTGTTTTTTGGAAATAACCTATAAATTAAGGCCTTCCTAAAGATTTTCCAAGTTAGGGGACCTTCTTCAAGACCTATTTTCCCTTTATTGAGTATATCAAGGTTGGGATACATCTTTGAGTTGATAAGCGTCTAGTTTGACTTTTTTAATTGAAGTCACCCCCATAGCAAACAAGATCTTCTAGACCTCATCAAGGAAGTCTTGGGTGTCTTCACAAAACTTATACCCAAAGAAAATCGGAGGATTTATTCTTTTGAAGTCTCTCAAATGAGAAGCCATTACACTAGAATTTTGGTGCAGACGGGGTCCAACCTCCGTATTTTCATTAGCCGTCATGGCTTGGACTTTAGTAGTTACGACATTTTATTGATTAGTCATAGCTTGATCCAAACATATAAAACTGACCTTATATATCCATATGTCATAACCGGAAGATTATCCGGAAATTGGCCACCGAATGGAACTCTTTCTTAAGGAGGAGCTTGATTGACTAGTGGAGGAGCTTGGTTATCTTGGGGAGGAGATCCCGCATTAACAATCTCTTCTTCAACCCTTCTTGCAGCTGCCCTTATAGTTTTCTTAGACTATCAGCACAATAAAAGGTTTTGATAATAATGATCACACTGAGTTAAGACTATCAAGGCACGACATAGGATTACCTAGAAGATGAGAATTTCCTAAGTCTCATATAGCCTCTCATTCATAAGTGTGGCGCACTTTACAATTATGAATAGTGAGATATCAATCCTAGGGTTACTCAACCTCATGCTCTAATACCAAGTTTGTCACGACCTAGGAGCAGTCCTTAGAGGAAACCAACGTCTTCGTCCTCGGAGAAGACTTAAACTAGCGCTTAACATTCATCGTTACATATCATAGGTCAAAAGTGCAGAAAATTTAAAACTTTTAAATAAAGAAGTGTACTTAGACTTCTCCCATATCCTATAGGGAGTTTACATAGAATCCTCTTTTAGGAATTATACATAGACTTATGATTTAGCATAACCAAATCATATAAGAGTCTAATATATTGTCTCAGATATAAACCATCTAAAGAGTATCACAAAGTTTGGTATATTCCCATACACAAGTACAATATGACATTATAGGCTTACAACAATAGTCCCAACATGATAAAGAAAGGAATAAGTGTCTTTAGAGATAACAACATCATGGACAAAATAGAGAAATGGAAACATCCCCAACTTGAGAACCTACAAATAACTTGGGAAATAGTTGCAACTCAATTTACAAAGAGATCTTGCTACTTCAATGGCCCGAACCTACATTGTTTTGGAAAAGGGAAAGATTATGGGTTAGTATAACTACTTGTACTAAGTATGTAAACTTATGCGCATCAAACCATTTGAAACCATGCACAAAGAGAACATTTATTTAGAAACATGCTAATTTATTTTTGAAAGTCTTTGATGCACATACAACAGAACATACAAGTCCATAGGCATAACGTCACTTAATATAAGTTCATACTCAACACAAGACACACATCATAACAAGTCATATCCACATGAATAGCATTATCATAAATTTATATCAACATTGAATATAAAGAGTTCATACCATCACAACATAAAAGACCCTTGCCAACAATCCCATCCCAAGACTACAATTACAATGGTCATGTGAAGCCCCATAAACTCACATAATCAAGTAAACTAGAAAAGGTACCATAAGGGCCTTACTTCCAAAACGTACCACCATGTGTAGTCATTATCATATATATCCATTTATACCAACATCCTGTTTATCAAATGAAACCAAAATCATATAGAACCAACATATATACATTTCATGATATCATAATTACATAAAACATAATAATGACCTCCTAGGACTCCTTTAAGGCTAACTTGTGCAATGCATAGATAGATTCCCATACCCCTATGTACACTCAGTAGAACCCTTCAAGTCACACTAGTTATTTTTCATTTTCATTACTTCATTCATTCATTTTATTTTTGGGAAAAATCACCTGAACCGATAATAGACCATGTGAGCTCTAAATGGGATCCGATGTCATGAAACCATACACCGAAAGAAGGTGCTCTACTTGTCAAGGTAGATCAAAAACATGAACATAAATTTATACGTGGATCCTCTATATAGTATTATTATGAAGTAAACATAGTTCAAGAACTTGGAGATATACTACAAACTATCTTTATGGACATTTGCGTTGTAGTCTCTATCTTATGAGTACCATTGTGAACCTATATGTAACACTCCGAAAGTCCATGAACTAGGTAGAGACTCACATGATCAAATAAACTTTAAACCACTATTTATAAGCCTAAAATAATGTTTATAAATAATTTAGGAAGTTTTAGAGCCAACGCATCAAGTAAAGATTTTGACGTCCAGAAACTAGCTAAATTGAACTAGTTGACGTCCCTATGTTTGGTGAAGGATTGAGAGGGTCAAATAAAGTCTAAAACTAGTAAAAAAGTTTAATTAGGTAAAGTGTAGTATATAGGGTCTAAAAGTCTTGTAATTACTCACCAAGGACCACCCGAAGGGTCCATGAGGAGGACCCAAACCTTGGCGAACAAGCTGCCAAAGCAACTTGTAGCAGCCTAGAATTGAAGGTCACTACGCGACACGCAGCTGACATGTGGTGTGGTAAAATTTGTCTCGCATGCGTATCCTCCACGAGGTCCATTTCCTTAACTCATATTTCAAAATAAATTGTGAAATTAGCCCCGCGATGTGCAACCACTTATCAAATTCGTTGAAATCATATTTTAAGCAATTTGACTTCACAAAAAGACCCAATTAAGTGAGGGGTATTTTGGGTAATTTAGGGGTAACTATATATTTATTATGGGTCAGTTTTAATTCATTTTTCACTCACCTAAATCAAATCCCCAAACTACAACCCAAAAGCTCTCATCTTTCGCTACTTTCTCTCTCTATTCATCCACCATGGAAGGATCGAGGAAGCTTAGAGAAGAAGACCAAGTTATCAAATTTTCTTCTCAAATTTTGTGTATTAAGCTTCATTAAGTTATGAGTTCTTCAAACTTGGGATTACTTTCCCGAAGAAGTCATTTAAAAGTTGATTTTTAAATCACTCAAATCCAAGGGTTTTCCTATTCTAATGAGTTTTCTTCTAAACTTGAAATTGATGATTGATTATTACTAATTGTTATTACCCATGGATAATTAAATGTATATTGTTGAGTAATTGAGTAATCAGGGATTTCGGTGGATCATGTCCCTTTCCCAATTTCTTAGTCATCATATAATTGATGAGATTGATGATGTATTGACGTTAGATTTTTTTGATCTATCTATTCATTATGGACTCCTGAATCTAATGTTAATTATTTTTTATTGATCCTGTCCTTGAAAAATCATGAGGACCCTATTTTCCCCCTAAACCCAAGTTAATGAATTGAAGTTAATTTGGATAGTGATGATGTAAATTGATCTAGTGATTGTATTATTACCCTTGAATGATGTTACTACCCTATTATTGGATGAAATTGGTTGGTTGACTGGTAAGACCACACATGATGATGGGCTTTTGCAAGAGATTGGTAAGTCTTTTTTTCCTAAACCTTACTTCAATATGATCGTTTGTACTTAGTGATAAGTTTCAATTGAAGTATATGTTGTGATATTGATTGTAGGTGTGGTATGATGATGCAATTGAAATGTCTTGATTATTTGATTGTGAGATTATGCTTAAATATACATAATGATATAAGGTTGGGTTTATGATGTACCATGTGCATTCTATGCTATAATGATGGTGATGGCTAATCTACATATGAGGGTTTGTAGTAAAATGTTTCTCATGAAATTCCTATTGATATTCATGGACTATGACTATACAAGGATCTATTCTCCTATGACCTAAACTAAGTTATGATTGTTAAAGAAAGACATTTTGAAAGGGACTTTATCTTAGCATCGAGTTAACTAGTAGTGAGGAGTGTCTCTTCACAATGTGGGAACTTAGGTTTTTAATTGTCTCATGAGATTGGAGACTTCAATTCCCAAAGAATAAAGATATCCCAAGAATATCTTCTTCTTCTAGAACTATGTTGTCCCCATAGGAATACTAGCTAGTGGATCCACCTAGATTATATGTTCATGCCTTGGTTCTACCTTGGCAAATACTCCACCTTCTTATGATGTAGTGTTTCATGACACCGGATTTCACATTGGCTCATGTGGTCTATGTAGGTTAAGGCAAGATGTTACCAAAAGTAAAATGAAGTAGTATAGTGAACTCTAACTAAGATGACTTAAGGGGTTTGACTTAGTCTAGGTAAGTGTTTGGGACTCTATATATACATTGCAATAGTTAGCCTTGAGGGAAGTCTTATAAGGATGTTCTTATGTTCTATGCTCTATAAAGTGAATGATATGAATATGTTGACTTTACATGTTGTGATACTATATGATGTTGGTTCATGTATGAACATGCTATTGGTCTATATTGCTAAACATGATGATGACTACTCTTGATGTTACATTATGTGATGTTAGGCATTGCTTATGATCCCTTATTGGTTTACTTGGTTTAGTGAGGTTATGGGGCTTTACTTGGTTATTACACTTGTAGATTTGATGTGGGGTTATGAGTGAGAGTCTCGTATATGTCGTAAGGTTATGAAATTGTATACATGATTTGTTATTACAACATGATATTTGAGTTGCTTAGGCTATGGTTCTAGTATGCTACTACACATGTTGACTTGATTATACTTCATGATGTTTGTCTTGTGATAGATATGATCTTGTCTTAATGTGTATCTGATTATAAGCGTATATGGACTCTTCAATGTGCATTAAAGACATTCAAATGCCTTAGCATGTTTTCTAAAGTAAATGTCCCCTTTTCATGCATGTTTCAAATGTTTTATGTGCATATGCCTATACTTAGAACACGTGATGTATTAACCCATGTTTCTATGTTTACTACAAAAATGTAGGTTCCGACCATTTATCTTTTAGAGGGACATTGAAGAAGGTTTGGAAACTTATTCTCCAAGTCGGTAGGTCCTCACTTTATGAGGAAGATACCACTATCTTGCTATTGAATAATTTTTAGTCTTAATGAAAATTTAGTTCATTCTGTTTCTTTGATGACTTTGTATATGCCTATACGAGGCCTTTATTGTAATGAAGTATGGGCTGAACCCAAAATGTTGTTTTTGACTTAGATGGATTAATATGAGACTTATTCTAGACATTTTTATGAATCTATATTGTTATATTATGTATGTGAAATAAAAGTGGAAGACTATTTATTACTTCCTATTGCGAGGAGTATAAGTAAACTCCCTTACTATATATTATGTGTAAGCGAGAGGTCCAAGTAAAGCTCAATGTAGAAGTAAACAAAATTTTTTGAATTTTCCACGCTTTTAACCTTTGAATGTAATAATGAATGCTAAGAGGCTAGTGTTAATCCTCTATGAGGACGGAGACGCCACTTACATCTAGGGTGTAGTTCTCGGATGTGACACCTTCCCACATTGAGAAGTTACATCTTTCATAACTAGTTCACTCGATACTAAGCTAAAATCCTATTTTAAAATGTCTTTTATTTATTCTTAATCATCAATCTCAATTTAGGACATATGAGACTAAATCCTTGTATAATCATGTCATTAGATAATTAGGTATAGGATGATAACTTTCTTTCATCACAAACCACCATTAGTAAGATCAGCACCATACAATCTATCATTAATAAGCACATTAAATGATTCATCATCACATTGTATCCCTTCAGACCAGTAACAGGATCTTAGACAACATATCATGACATTTTTATCACATTCATCATATCATAATTTATAAATGTATTACTATATACTTACAATTTAACATCATAATAAAAGTAAAAACCATCCATATTGAATAAGACTCAAGATCATTTAAAAGTGCGTACAAAATAGCCTTCAAAAGCCTGCCTCAAGACTTACATTCAATCTACACTATTATCCATAAAAAAGGACTTAATCTCACTATAATAGTAATATATACAAGAACTAATTCAATTGTATCATCACTAATCAATTCAACCTCAATTCATAACCTAGGGTTAGGGAAAATGATTCAATCATGGATTCGTTCATATAACTAGGTCAATGACTAAGAACTAAAATAATTAACTCTAAAAAATCATAATATATCAATAATTATCAAATAAATTCAACATAAAATCAATTTGAAAGACAATTCATGAAATTTGATGAAAACCTATGATTTTGTCTCTTAGCACCAATGTGGAGAGAGCCTATTGGGAAAGAGCTACCAAGAAGTGAAGAGCTTCCATTACTAGATTCCTTTAATATTGATGGAGAAAAGGTTTATTCTTGTAGCCCTGGTTAACCTTGAAGCATGGTCTTGAATAGGGTCTTGGAAAAGAGAGAAAGTAGAGAGAAGATTGAGCGAATTGGGTTTGAGAATGATGGAATGTTAAATTAGTTTATCAGTTAGGGTAGATTATATAGTCCTTTAACTAACATAATTAACTACCCATTATTCCTTAATTAATTAATTAACCAACTAACCAACTAACTAACTACTAAAATAGAAAATTACACAGTGTAGAAGAGAGTCAAATGATGAACCCCCGTCTGTGGTTCGTCGATCAAACGACAGCGCCGTATTGATAAGCCATCGTTTGATTAAGAGAGTGTATTTTGAGGAGTTTTTGGGATATTAATAAGTATCAGACAATAATTCTATCGATGGAGAGTAGATTAAACAACAACTCATCATTTGGCTTGTGGTTACACAGTGTCCATAAGACACTTTTGGGGTCTAAATGTATGGTCTTCTCCAAGGACCCTTAGGTTCCTTGGGGTTGTAACCAAACATTTCGACCCTAAATAGACTCTAATAAATGTTTAAAACCTTTTTACCAAATTTGAATAAATTCAGACTCTTAAAACCCATTAAAACATGCCAAGGCATAATATCATAATTTCACTAGTCTCCGGACATCATGGTCAATTCTTGACGTTGTGATTTAAACCCTTCCTATAGTTTAATGCATTATTTTTTAGAGATTAAAAATATTGTTTCACGTCTAGAAATTCACATATGTAGTCATCTATGACTAAGCATGAACTTGTGATGAAGGTACAATTGCTCAAACTTAGCTTTAACAACTATCTTGGAATTCATAGTTTGCTCTTTACTAAAACTAGCCAAAGGCTCTGTTGGATATCTAGCTTTCTTTCTTGCTCATAGTCTGAAAACATTTGTAACTCTTAGGGAATACTTAGTTCCCTTATAACTTTTTATAAATGAACACAAATATTTACTCCTTGCTTAACTTTCAACTTGTTCCTTAAAACAAAGTGAAAATGTTTGTTAAAGACTCTTGGAAACTTTAAAAATTTACTTTAACTTGTTTCTTAACTTTAGACTTGACTCTCTAACTTCTTTGGCTTTGATCTTAACTTTCCTTGAATTTGAATATGTATTCAAGTTCATGATCTCATGTTTATGGATGATTTCATGATTTTTAGATGTACCTTAGAGTGTTGGAATCAACTAAGAAACAAGGGTACATCACTTAGGAACTAATACGAAAGAGTGGGGAATAAATGTGGTGAACTGGAGTCCTTGGCACTTTGAGATGCATGGGGCACCAGTCCCCAAACTTCAGAGGCCAAGCAAGGTCGCTTTGGATGGTGCGACGTTTCAATTCCGTACGAACAAAGATTTTCCTATGGGGGCTATGAGAGTTGCGGAGCCCCAGGGCCCTATGGACATGCGTTTTGACTTTTTTCCTCCATTTTTCATTTCTAAATCCTCTAAAATTCTTTGCTTCGTTCTCAAGCACTAGGATAGATAATACCCTCACTGCCTATAGATGACTAAAAAAATAAACTGGAAAACAAATTTAAATCCAACTTAGGGCATCCAACCACTCATACCAAGGACAAGAATGCAACACCAGGTTTTTAAAAATTTTATCATTTAATCTACTCAAAAATTACCTGAATATTAAGGACAATTTTGTGTAGATGAAAAACACTAACCGCATTGAAAAGATCTCAAATTTACCTGATATGGGATACCCCGGACGAATTCACTCGCAAAACATTGGTTGGGGTCTTTCTTGTTTTTTTTCCCTTTCCTGTTTCTCTTCTTTCTTCATCCAAGGACTTAAGCGTAAAGTTTAATTTATAAATCTAAAACATTAAACGTTTGTTTTTCCCAAAAAATTCCTAAAACGAAATAGGATATTAATTGGTTAAAAAATTAGTTGCCCTTCCTTAAATCCAAGTTGGGACCTTGCTCAATACAACAACCCAACTTCCGATAGGAATATTTCCGTCATACGATATTGAAAATGCACAAACGCAGCGGCCTAAGAAAGATCTCTTAAAGGGCTTTTCAATGATATCAATAACTATCTCTAACTCATTTTGAGATAGGAGTTATAGCCATTTGAAAATTACTAAAATTTAGTTTCTTAACTTATGAAATTTATAGTTCTTTCCCTTTCTTTCCAAAAGTGATTAGTTTAATTATTAGCTTATTCTTTGCTATTTCGAGTTACGAGATGTTACATAAATCGTAATATGTTCTGTATGATTATTGATTGTGAAAATGGTACTAATGTGGTAAGTTCATACATTTAAGAGAAGTTGAAACTTACATGCATCAAATACACCACTCCTTATAAGCGGCAATGGTAGAATGATTTTAATGGGCTTAAGGTGAGTTAGCAATGCATGATTTAATTCTCCATAGCAAATTTTTTGGATAATAGGAATGCAATTCATTACAGGAGAAAAAATAGAGTTCTCTGGAGCTAAACAATAGAAAGTACACAGTTTCACCTTTAACTCCATCCAAGTTTATGAAGATCAGAATCGCGTGAAAGAAGCAATGAAGAAATTTGAGAGAGAAAAGAGAGAGAAGAAAGGGATTTAATTCTGACATTTCAAGAGAGGAAAAAAGAGAGGTTATGTTGAGTGAAGAGAATGGGATGTCAGTGAGAATAAAAGTTAGAATGAGAGAAAAGAAAATAAAGGTGACCATGAAAGAATAAAATAAAAGGATGATCGTGAATTCGAGAGAGAAAAAGAAGAGAGTTTGAGTGATTTTATTTCTTCTCCTAATTCTATCATTCCTACTTTTTCTTCTAGTAATTTCGATTATATTGTAGATATTCATGTGATAATATGCATATAAAAACAAAATTCACTGGATAAACTTAATTCTAAAGTGGTTGATACCACAAATCCAATTGGCAAAGTGTATGTTGATGAGACACGATGTAAAGGTAAAAGATAATTATTTGGATCTTCCAAGATATAGGCGCCAACTAACAAAAAGTTTCAACAAGTTCCATTGTGATCTAAAACCAATGAAAAAGGAACAATGAGGTATGCTCATTCCTTGCTATTCAAAGACCAAGTATGGTATGTATAATTGGTTTATTCAAATTCTTGGTATTCCTAAAACACCTAAAGTATTCTTGGAGGTAATTAGTTACACTCTTTAATTCTTATGTTGGTGACTTCATTGATTTTGAGGATGATGACATTTTGATGTATGATAACTCACAAACTTCACTCAACAAGTTTAGTAAGAGTAATTTGAGCTCTTTTAAAGGTGAGTATGACATAGAAGATTGTAGATTTCCACTTGTTGAAAAGAATCGTGATATTTATGTGAGGAAGATTGTGAATGAGGTAGTTGATTCTTCTATTGTTCTAGTGTTAGATCGAGGTTTGTGTGATTATTCGTGGAACATAACACTTTCTATAGGATGAATCATAATTATCAAGTGTTGGTTATTGTTAGTTAAAAAGGGTGTTTGCTGCTAGTGATGATGAGGTATTTTATTATGAGCACTTCAATACTTATTTCGATACAATATATATTAAAGAATTGGTGAAGAGTATTTAAATGGAAGAATATTTTGTAGGTATAATTGAAGATGCTTGGCTATATCGTAAAAGTGTGTAAAATGATAGTGGAATTTTAGGAGTCTTTGTCATGCCCCATTGGAAACTCCTGGAGCGCTTAATGATGATGCATGTGTAATTCACACATGGCTATTTAGACAAGTAAGCGGCAGCATTTCGTTGTGTATTAGTTAATTGTGAATTTTCTATATGGATGATGGTGTTCACATTCTTTATAAGGGTGTATTTATACATGTCGAGATTAATTAGGTTAAGTGGGCACGTTCTCACTACCGGTTTTGTTCTACCATTGTTGCTCTCGAGTAATGGATATTGTTTGCTAATGCACATCATTTTTATTTTATGATATTTAAATTTGAGGATGAATTGTTTTTGAGAAGAGCGGAATGATAAAATCCATGTCAGCCTACTAGTACTAAAGTTGATGGGCTTCAATGAAAAATCAAGAATATATTTATCACGAAAGAGATGTTCAAATTCAAGCCTAAATGGTAGAAGATTGGGCAAAACAAAGCCCAGCAAAGGATCCGAAAAAGGTAATGGTACCTTCTTTTAAAGTTTTCCTAGTTTAAAAAGTTTCCTAGGTTAAAGTTTTCATGTTTTCTTAGTTTAAATTTTTCTAATTAAAAAATTACGTATTTAATGTTTTCCAAGTGTAAAGTTTTTCATAAAAGGTGATGATTAAACTCCTATTCTTCTAGAGGGTTTCGCTATATAGGGGTTTATTCTTATTATATAAATAAATGATTACTATGATTCGCATGTTTCGCTTCTTATGCTTTGTGTGTGGTGAGTTGGTGACTATGGATTTATCTTACACTCAGAAGATGATTCTTTAGAAGTAGAGTAAAACTAGGTTGGATGTCTTTGGTTTTCTAATCATTAGTACTGAATGGTAATTAGTCTTATGATAATTCTTATCTCTAATTTATTCGTAATAGGGGTATAGCCTTTTTATCTAAGTTCTTGAGTTTACTCTATGAGTATCATATTTAGTCCTAATCCTCTAATTTGAATATTATGATCAATTGGGGTTCTCAACAGTTTACCTTGAAATTGGGGATTTTATTCCTGAATTTCCTATATATTTCAATTTTTGTCTTTAATCCTTATAATTTTTGCTTCCGCATTATTTTCTTTTTTATTCTGGTAATCCTATTGTTATCATACAGTCATTCCTTTATTTTACACCTTAGTTTGTCCGGAAATCATACCGCTACTATTCCTAAATAACTTGTCATAACCCGGACCATCGGGATTGTCACCCACAGTACAACTCGGTGGGAGAACCACTATTAAAAACATAATGCCAAAATCAATTCTTGATGATTTACTTTGAGAAGTTGTACGGACTCCTTAATGAGTATTCTAACTATTTATGAAATTAAATCTACATTTAGTCCACCTGATCGCTACCATATTTTCTTACACCTTGATGACTCTAAATTACACCAAATCTAGACAATGTTGGAAAAATCCTAGTACTATGAAAAAAAATTTCCAGTCCGAATTTTTCCCCATTGGAATTTCTATAACGACGAAATGCAGTCGTTACATAACACTTCATTTGGCAGATAAGATTGAACACTGAATAATGTGGAAGCTAAGAAAAAGAATAATGGGCTAAAATATTGATGTCACAACCTAAACCATCCTTGTTGGCACCTGAACCAATCCTTCTGTGGGTGAACCAATACTAGACAAAATAAAGGGAGATAGGTAACTCCAAATGTCACTAACTCACCCCAATCCTTCAATCCCAAGAGCTTCTTCAACGAGATCAAAATCAACAGGGAAAACTTATAGAATTATCTGCAGGGTGAAGAAGGGTAGTATGAGTAGTGGAACTCAGTACGTATAGGTCGACTAAGATCCAAAGATAAAGCAAGCATAAATAACAAGTACGAAGGGAGTAAATATCAAAAGTATCTAAAGTAATAACCAATAACTCGTAATAAGAAATAAAGTAATACTAGGAGAGAGGATAAAATAAGCACATATATGAATGAGTGGGACTTACCCGTAGGTGCTAGGCCGAAAAATCTGCTTACAACAAAACTAATCGAAGTATGACAACAAGTCGAAGGCATACTAATCCAATTACCACAAATATCACATAAAAGCGAAAAAGGTTCTAAACCATACCTTAAATAAAGAATTTCAATTAAAAGAGCACAAAGGCAGTATCTACCTTCAAACATAGGACCACCCTTTATACTCCCTCAAGTACACAATCAATTAAACAATAACCTTACCGATCCCGTATATTCCTAGAAGGTAAAGAATAACAAGTACAAACAACAACCAATTATGTTGGGGATATTAAATACATTTGAATGTGAGATATTAAATAAAATTAGTAGTACTATCAATGTCAAGTGCCTTGTGCCAAGGTATATACACCTACCTCATGCCTATGACAACCAGGTAGGAACCATGTGTTTCCCTCTTCATGTTTAATGATCAGATATTTTTATATACTTATATGGTCGTAATATATGGCTTACCCAATTTATCTAGTTGGATCTGATCGATAAGGGTAATCGGAGATAAATGAAAAAGCCAATATCAAAACGATCGACAATTGTCCAACAGCTAAAGTAAAATTTGAGTGCATACTCGAGGGATCTATATTTCAAAGTCCATTTATGAAGCATTAAATGTAGTACATCTGCATAGAAACATCACTTACAAGTAGTTTGAGAAAAAAACCTTACTTCTCAAAAAAGATGGTGAGAACCAATTGATGCACCGGGGTCATACTATAAATCATGGGAGAATGAGAAATCTAAAATAATGCATACCATCACCAGCATCCAAACAATAACATCTAAATCACAGAAGGCATAAGACCGCAATACCTCACATTAAAGCATAAAGCTAACTTTGAATTAGTTGATGATCAATTAAGGCCTTAGGCCCAAAATACTCTAACCCATTAAAGAACGATAACATAAGAAAAAATAACTTTTTTGGAAACAAAAAGAATTATGAAGATTAAACATTCCAATCAGTAACTCAAGGTTTTTCAAACACAACCAAAGCGGTCAGCGAGCCTCTTAAGCAGTTGCACTAGTAAAACATATGCCAAACTTGATTTTGATGCTTCAAACTCATCCACAGACCCGTGAACTCAAATCATTTGTGAAATATGATTCTAAACATTATTACAGACCAATGGGATCAATAATGCAACATTAAGAGGTCATTTACTGAATATTTTTCCTAAAGGCAACACTTTAACTATTACAAAGAAAGTAACTCGGTGTTCAAAACTTAAATGAAAACCTAGAGACCCAAACCAAAGGTCCTACTAAATCTAAATAAACATTCGAGATCTAAAGCATTGAAAAATTTCTTAGAGAAATAATGACAAGCTATTTCTAAACCAAACTCAATGTTTGACATCTAAGGAAACCATCACAATTCCACTCTAAGGTCGTTTGTCTAGACTTTTGACCGGAGTCAACCCTTAAAATTTCAAAGGTTCCAAAACGCATAAACTCACACAATACCCAAATGAACTATCTGATACCCAAAATATTAGTCTCAACAAAGCTTAATTAATTTAGACTGCTATAAAAAAAAGCTCTGAATAATAAATTAGGAAATAGTGGAAATTACGTGAACGTACATTACAATTATTTTTATCTTCAAGTTGCATGCTTTAGTTGATTAAGTTGCATGACGTTATATGGTAGATTTAGGTCGACTAATGATGCCTATCAATATATATTATTTGTATATAGAGTACTCTTTCTATGCCATTTGACATCGTTTGGTTGCAAGATTTAGAGACGTTTCAGATGTGAAGATGAAAATGATCTCTGATAGCTTTTACTCTTCGTCCTTTATGGTGGGAACTACGTCTTTATAAGATAAAACTATGCATCCTCTTAAATGTTGTTGTACTTGGTTAGACTACTTTACTGGGGGAAGGTTCACTGTAACTCTACGCAAAATAAATTTATTTTTAAATTGAGTTAAGATGTAATGACCCGATAGGTCATTTTTTTTGTTTTTATGATTTTTTTCCGCTTAAACCTCCGGATATTGACCTTGAGTCTTCCATAATTGAGTTTTAAAAATTGATTTTTGACTTAAAATTAAAACTTGATTGTCATTCCTTGAGGCTACTGATGAGTACACAAATTGGAATCATTTAAGAATATATATTAGTAGATATATTGTCCCCTAATTATTGTTTTATCTAAATTTGATCAAAACCCTCAAGTTTCAGGATTTTGAAATTTTAAGAAAAACATTGAGAGTATGTCGCGAAAAGGATCAGAAAGTCTTAAAATAAAGAAAAAAGGAAGCTCAAGTATTGCCGAGTTCACTTGATGAGTCGTCGATAGGCATGGATGCCGCCCTTTTTTCCAGTGTGCTGCTACAAACGGATCAAAATTCTCCGAAGACGAGCAGACGCTAAGTCGTAGGTTGGCAGTGCCCCCGAGTATTTTAACGAAAATAAAATTTATGACGCGCCAACGTACAAGAGAAAGAGAACATGTGACAGGCCACCCAGCGCTAACGGCAGACAGGTCCACGGGTGGCTGGTCCCCCCCCTACTCGGGCCCCCGCCAGCGGACGTGAGCACACGTGGAAGCAGAACAGAAGGCGATAAACCAGACAAAGGGTAGATTGCCTAGTTGATTGGTGATTCCCACTAAAATTGCTGAGTGATCTGCTGCAACATTAATCCTAAAAACTATAAATACTAATATTATTATCAATTTGTGAGAGAGTTCCGAAATAGAGTAGAAAATTATCATATATTTAGTAATTTTTATTTTTTACCCTCAAGTTTGGTAAGTGTTGTGGTTCAAAATGTCACCAGCAGTGCACGTCGATATACACAACAATAAAGGGCTGTGTAGATAGCCGAGAGTATGTACCCACGAGGGACATAAGAACTTCGATTTCTATCAATTTCTCCAATACTTAAGTCAACGTACGTGAAATTTCTAGATTTCGTAAAGATTGTTACCACCTAATTTTATGTAAGCTAAAATATAACTATTGTGATTCAATTCCATACGTTTCAAACGATGATGTGGGAAAGATCCAAGACTGTACCTTTTACCAGGAATTATGTAATTAGTATTATTTAATAATGGTTTTCTTGAAATTATCTCGTCGCTGAATCATAGGGTTAGATGTATATGATCATGGTCTCTCGATCTCTAATCGCCTATGATAAATAAAACCCTAATAACATCGTTGAGCGGGGATATAATAATTAAATACGAAGCATCAAGTTATCTTCCTATATAGTTATCCAAGCAATGTTTCTTGTTATATCTTTATCCTAGAAATGAATCAACCCTAGTTATTTAGAGTTAACCAAAATTCTTATGTTCCACGTTCTATCCTCTTATTCCACTCCCAAGTTCAATTCAGGAAATACATTCATTTCTATGGTGATCAAGCATAAAATACCGAAAGCAATAGGAACTATTCATAGGTAAATCAAAATAAAATCCTTAACCAATTCAACAGATTCCTTTCATCCTGAAGCTACAACCCTAGAACTACGGTATTTAGCTACTTATAATCATCCAATGTATATTACAATGTATATGAATTATATAAAGATGATTAAAACATGAAGAGAATGAGTATAACCCTACAAACTCAAAGTATCGTTCTTCCCGCCTTCTCGTTAGAAAATTAGAAAAAAGAATAACTCCTAAACTAAAAATATAACTCTATTATACAAAGTAAAAGTGATACAATGTCGGGTTCAAGAAAAGCAACGATCATCCATCATTGATTGTTGGATCCAACGGGGAAATTTCTACGCGTGCGGAGGCTTCACGAGGTGTTCCGCCATGAAATTAATTTGAGGCTTAATATTTTTCTTCCATCTGTGTGACGCGAGGGTATCACGTACATGCCTTCAAGACATTTCTTCACTTTTATCTTGATCCATTTTCTCCTTAAATCTCCATGTTGCTTACTTTGCTCATTTTCTTGCATGTTTCTTTAACCTAGCCTACCTACACAAGTAATTATATCGGTTAGCTCATAAACACAGAATTAACTCAATACGACTCTTTAATATAAACTTAGCGACTCCAAACTAAGTATAAATATGGGTAGGATTAGCATTTTCGGCATACAAATATGACAATAATCAGTAAGGGTTTTGAAGACTCAAAGAAGAAAGGGTTTCTTCTCATTCAATTAAAAAGTAGGTCTCGTTGACTCTTCTTTCTTTGATCAACTCAATACTTTATTTCTGATACCCATTTTATTTCAACATCATTACGGTACCAATATCTTATTCTAGATGGTGGCTCAAAAAAATCTATTATTGGGTGAATAAGGGGTTAAGATTGGTGTGGGTATGGTTGGTGTTAGATTAAATGTAATTTGATGTTGATTTATTCTAGTGGTTGTGGTTCAATCTAAGGGATTCGTAATTGCAAATACAAGTTCACCCATGTTTTTCTGCTTGCTCGAGAGAGAAGTCGCTAAACGAGGACTGCTTGATTGATGGCCTAAGGAGTGGGTCGATATGAGGTTTAGCTCAAGAGGGTAATCCCTAGCCCTGTATCCATAATGCTTAGATCAAGTGAGTGAGTGAGGGTAATGCGTAGGGTAGTCTTCGTGCGGAAAATAGGTGTCTGAGAGAGACCCATTTGAAATGAGGTAAGTTTCTCGAGAGAACTTATTTCTATATAATGCTTAGCGTAGTCAGTATTAAGGTATAGATTTCTATCAAAAGCATGTACCAAATAATCTAAATTAATTTTTATTGCGGTCACATCCTGGAATTCCCCTTTTCATTGTTTAGATTTATTGTTATTTTCGATATGATACTACTTTTGACAAACCTCGTTTGATTTTTGACACTTTTGTGTCACCCCTTCTAATTTACAATGTTTTAACTCGTTAAATTCTTTAGCTACGACT
Organism: Solanum habrochaites; assembly: GCA_027704765.1. Classification (NCBI taxonomy): domain Eukaryota; kingdom Viridiplantae; phylum Streptophyta; class Magnoliopsida; order Solanales; family Solanaceae; genus Solanum; species Solanum habrochaites. The sequence goes on along the minus strand of JAKWJA010002499.1, from coordinate 22,638,060 downwards.
AATTAAAATGAGATTCTAATTAACTACATATTTTCAATACCGCTCCCTTGGGACAAGAACCTAACCCTCGGTTGGATTACTATATTATCGAAGATTGTAGACATTTGAATAAGAAATAATGTCATTGGTCACGAGAAGCATATAAAATGACACCGCTGTCGGGGAGTGGTCTCAAGTGAAAATATATTATTTTGAGTTTTAATTCTTATTTAGTTGTAACTTTACTAACCTTACTTTTGATTTTGCTATATTAAGTTATACTTTGAAGCATGGTATAAGAAAGTTATGTAAGCACCCACCAATTAATGAAGTTGCCTCTACTAGAGGTAATGAAGTTCTGAGATCGCATACTGACCTTTAAGTAGTTGGAGATACGAAAAATATATCGATCGTGGGCAAGGTTCGAAGGGCTGATAGCTCAAGGCCCAAATCATGGAATTCATGACATGATATTTTTGGACTGTTGTTTACATCCCTACTCGATCCACATAGGGAGAAACGTCGCGGTGACTTAAAAATAATTAATTAAGTCAAATTTAATTTTTTTTTAAGAGTAAATGAATTTTAAAGGAGTTGCCACCTAATTTTAGGAAAAAACTAGGAAATCAATTAAATATCTACGGAACTATTAGTTCTAGGTAAGGGGTTCAAGTGATTCCAAAGAGAAGGTGCTAGGAACCCTTCGATCGGACAATTTTAATAAGTAAAATAATATGAATTTACACTAAATTTCCGTCTTTAAATATGGAGGCATCCAAAACTAACTGAGAGATTTTTCTCATTGGACAATTTAACTTTTTTTTTTAAAAAAAATATGAATTTAATAAGAAAACAATATTTACAAATACAATTAAAATATATCAAAATTTCTCATCGGGGCATTGAAAAATAAAAAAAATACAAAAATTTGCTAAAATAAAAAATCAACTAATATCCAAATCTAAGTTACTAATTAACACTAATCAAAAGGAATAAAATTAACAATAATAATAATAAAATCAAACAACGAAACACAGAAATAACTAGAGCAAAATCAATTAGCAACTAAAGTTGAATAGGAGTTAACTAAAAATATAATACAATTAAAGAAGAATAGCAACAGTAACATAGAAAGATGAATCACAACAATAATTTAAATAAAATGCCACAACCACATAAACCAAAATAAATCAAGATTCTAATAAATTTAAATAAGTTAAGCCACCATGATTCAAAACAATAGCAACAAGAGTGAACAAGTAAAAAAACAAAAATAAGTGTGTAGAAATAATTAAAAAGCTTTTACGATCAATGTAATTTAAAGCACATCCAAACAAATTCCTTAAACTAAATCTACACCAAATAAGAAAAATAATATAAAATAGTCTAAAGTGATTACTATAACATTACGGAAACACAAGAAAACATGTTATAAACACAATTAGAACCAACAGAGTACTCAAAAAGCATGGAACAAAATAATTTAAGATAAAAAAAGAGCATGGTCACCTAGAGAAAGAGCAAATCTGGTCAGATCTAATTGTTGAGTGGCGCTTATCGATTACGAAATTGTTGTTCTCTTGAAATGGTTGGTGGTTGGGTGATAGCTCCGAGTTTGCTGTAAAAGAGAGTGGAGAAAGAGAGGGAAAAAGGGTGGTTGGTTGTTCACCAGATTCGCTGGTTGCTATGACTAGAGAACAGCGGACGAGGGTTGAGTGGTGGTGGATTTTTGGATGGTTTCGAATCGGTTTGGAAGTCTGGGGGGCTCGAGGTGGTGGTGAGCTGATGGTTTTTCGGTTTTTTGGGGGCTTTTTGAGTTCGTTTGAGGTGGTTTTTCCGTAGAAAAAGTGAAAGAAAAGGAGGGGGTTTGGGTGGAGGTAGCTAAAAAAAGATAATAGCAGTAGCTAAAAGCGAATCTGCTTAGAATTCAAAATCTGAAAATCTCCCTTAAACTGTATCCCCTCAGTATTATTCACCATCCTTATTTTGACCTAGTTAATAACTTAAATAGGAAAGGAAAACATAATGGGGCATTTTGTTTTTTTATGATGGGGAACATTGTGCCCCCCAAAAATTAATGAACAGATATCCGTAAATCTGTTTAGTTGTGTGAATAAATTTCACACCATGTGATAAACTCAAACATAAATATTAGCAAATGTAACAAATAAAATAAATTTTAAAAATTATAATTGACGTAACTAGTGACATCTAAAATGCAATTTTAAAATTAATTTATAAAAAATCCTATATTTTGATAAACAAAGATAGTTATCGATAAACTTATTTAAAATTATAAGAAATTCATTTTAAGCTATTAAATAAATAAAATTTAAAGTTATAAATTTTTAAAATGTTAGGACAAAATTTTGTGTCAACAACTGTTTCTACAAAAGCCTTTGTCCTGAGAATAAGCCATTACTAGATAAACTAATTGCGGGAGGGATTTCAAAGCAGCCCTTCATGATAGTTGCTCAGTTGCTAGACCACATGATTGAAGTTAATCAAAAGATGGAGAAAGACACTATGTTGTCCACGCTGAGGACTCACGTGGATGGGTTGGACAAAATGGTGGTGAAGATCGAATCTCATCAAAAGAAAAAGAACAAATGTACCCCTCCCTGTGGCAATTCATGTTGGGTCGGTTCTCTGCACTCTTTCTCTCTGTGTGGGACGATAATGGGGAGAAAGGGGAATGCATCAAGGAGGCGAGCAAGACAACTACATTTTGTGTATCGAAAAAGACTGGGCGGAGCTGAGGAGCACAATATTCTGATTAACTGATTTTCGTCGGTTTGCTCACACCAACATGATTCAGTGCTTGTAAGTAGGAGAAGATTCTTTATTGCACGATGTTCGTCCACACCACCCGCCTCGATAAAATCAAGGAAGGTTAGATAGGATATTGTTGAAAAGGCTCAACCGCGTGCTACCTAGGTTTAAAGGGAACGCATGGGACTACCCGCACTCAGAAAGACCTTTATAGCTTATATTAATAGAAAGGGAAAAGATGCTCTTAATCACTTGATTCTTTCTCCAACTTAGGAGTAGGGGTTGATGAGCTTTTTCCGCAGAGGATGAGTCCATCTGTCGACAAACGACTTCTATCTACATGTGCTTTCATTATAGATCAATTGACTTGTCATGATTGATTGCTCACACACAATCAGGTTAGGCAAGCTTGGGTAGGTGATCTGAATTTCTACCGATACGATGCGCCATCGTTATATTTTGTGGCAATGTGAGCCAACATCAGTAGAATGGAGGAGAATACATAAGGTTATATTGAAAATCTATTATGGAATTGGCCATTGCAAAGATAATCATTGATGCTGGGAGTTTTGATAACATAGCGTCCACAGAGATGGTAGATCAGTTGGGGATGAAGCCCTTTTAAAAAAGAGCCTCATCAAGAGCCCTATCGAATAAGATCAAAAAGGAATGGGCGGCGAGCCCTATATTTAGAAGGGGGAGAAGGTTCCCCTTCTACGAAGATGGATCTAGGGAAACTAAAACATGACTTCTGGTGCGACAACGTTCTTATGGATGTGTACATATCCTACTCGTACCACCAAGGTCTTCCAAGTAGGGTTCTACATGTGTAGAGAGAACACTGCCTTATTTTTAACGGCAAATGCGATTATTTCCATCAAAAGACTTTGGTTGGCTAAGGAGAAAGGGTGTTTGTTGTCATACTATTTCTAGAAGTGGGAAAGAATCCATAGAATGCTATTCCTTGATAGCAACAAAGACAACTAGCTGAGCCAATTCGGGGATCGGTGGGATGCCATAACTTTATTATTTAAGAGAGGAGGCAATCAAAAAGGCTTTTTTAGGAACGAGGCCCCCTTCATATGTTGTAAAAGGGAAGTGCTAATCTTTATCTTTCTACGACACTCTTCCGACTTGATGAAGCCCCTGAATCCGCAAGTACCGGCTTGATTACCCCCTAAGACAAGAGAAGGATATAGAAGCAGATTTAGTTGCAGGTAAGAGGGAGTCTACCTTGCAAAGTGGCTTCTCGCTTAACCCCATTTTCCAATGAGGATATTAAACTTCAAGTGCATGAATTGTTGTCAAAGGGGCAGGAGAGTCTAAGTCCGTGCTCAACACCTACTTGACTAGCTCAAACAAAAGCAGATGGAGTTGTAGATGGGCTTTGATTCAATGAGAGTTGGGTAATTTTTTCCACTAACGCCAACGATAGATTATGTTATGGATTAATTGCTTGTAGGGAGCGTGTTACTTTTTGGATGATAGGAAAAAATCTCAATTTCAATTGAAGGACAAAGTTGACTGAAATTTGTTTCATCTATCATTATAGGCAGACAACACTAACAAAGATAAAGTGACAAACATATAAAAGAAATTGATTTATCATCTGTAACATCTATCCATCCCGTAATTCCAATCAACCAATTCTTTGATTAACTATTTGGTAAACTATCCACCCAACCGGATCTGACTCTTTGAAACTCTCTTCTCATACTACTCGTTCGTCATTACTACTTTTGGATTTCGTAATAAAGGAAGAAAAGAAAAGTTGATCCGTACGAAGAGTTTTCTACATGGACTGTGACTTCGTTCTGATTCCCTAATCCCAACTTGGACATCCCCGTGTAAGGAGTTTAATCAAAGATTGGATTCATTCTGTTTTAGCTCAAGACTTTTAAACAATGAGTGTAAAGCAGATCATGAACCCACAATTTGTCACATCTTCATAATCGGAATCCACATGCTAAAAGTCATAAGGAAAAGAAGGCAAAACTCACTGGGAGATTTTCATCAATCATTCTACTCGTTTAATGAGAATGATAGAGCACGAGAAGAACTGAAAGAATATAGAAAAAATGTGAAGCGTATTATTTGGTCTCACTCCAAAGTTGACCAGCTGCTAGAAAAGCATGTGGATCAAGCACTACCTCATATGCACATACAAGAAAATGAGGTCTCACCTAATCATGATGTGGGAACCCCACTATGAAGCTTAAGTGTTAAATCGCGTCGTGCCACTATGTTTGACTAAAGGCGTTATTTGGGAGGCAACACAAAATTCTTTAATTACTTTTGTGTCTTGGTGAAATAATGGTGTGTTGTTTGTATAATTTGAAGTTACAGAAATGCTTGAAAAAGGGTAGGAAGGCAAGCAGCTAGTCCAGTTAGCATGCCTTCAACAAGTTCGGTGAACCTTATTTCTTCCACAGTAAGCCTCAAGATATCTTCAAATTAGATCATGTACCCCTCGGTGGCCTGCAAATATTATTGGCGCATCGCCAACAATGTTGGAGATCTCAATGGAGATCAACATTGGGATTCGCATATGAATTGAAGAACCTGTTAAATTTTGTGAAAGAACTAAATATTCGGTGTTTGTGTAAGTGATTAGGCAAACTCGACTAATATTGCCAAATGGTCTAAAACTGGACGGTATTTTGCAAGCAAAAGGGTTAAAAGCTCCATTTCATTCTCTCTCCCTCATTTTTTCGTCTTTACAAATTGACACCACCCCTCTAGCTTTATATTTCTTGCATATTTAGAGTATTTTAGTTGTAGAACTATGCTCGAATTTGGATATCATTGCTGCCTAGCATCTTTGTGGTATTTTTAATCGGCATCAAAGGTTGGTAGTTCAAACCCTATTTTTATTTGTTCGAAATTGTAACCATTTTCACAATGTGAATCTTACTAAATCTTTACCGAATATCTTTGGGTTGATTCAATAACATATCTTTTAATTACTATTTGATAGTTCTTGCTTAATTGGGGAATCCAGTTTGAGTTTGCTTCGAGTCAAATTATTTTACTATAGGAATGTGCATATGCTACGGGTGTTTGTTTAATTGATGCAGTAACATCTTAAATTGCATCATCAGGGGTTGCGGGGTTGATTTGATAAAATGGGTTATACATAGGCACGTTGATCAACATGGCTAGTTGGGTCAATCTCGCCCAACAACTAAGCAATTTGATTAACATTGACTTTAGCTTTTAATTTAATGCTAGACATGTTGTGTGTTCGGTAACATTCGGCGGAATGCATAAAGTTTCCGAATGCTTTTGGCGACTCGATGATCTACTTCTTGATTTTCCTTTTATATTCACCCTTGTACCCTCTAGGCACTATGTTTGGCGAAACTCCTAAGCGATTCTACACTCAAAATCCCCCTGCTCTTGCTTAAAAAAATTTCTAAATTTTTCTCGAAGTCTTCGCAGAAATGGATAGACAAAAGTTTCAGAGAGTTTAAAAGAGACAGATAGATAGCAAAACTAGCTAAGAATGAGAAAAAAAAAGAGGAAAACAAGTTCCAGCAGGAGGTTCCCTACTATTAAGTCGTGGTAACAAAGGTTCATTAATATAATCTATATTTTAAAGCATCTCACAATGTGGATAAGATGGTGGAGCAAAATATAGCTACTGAAATCGTGGCTGAAGCAACGACTTTTGCTGAGACCTAAAAGTAGGAAGACCCAACTTCTAGCAATAGCACCCAGATCCAAATCCATGCACGGTCATTCAGTGTTTAGAAAGGTTCCCCATTTTGTTTCCTTCTCTATTTTTCTTTATTTTTACTACATGATATTCATTAGTTGCATTTGAGGATTAATGCTTTTATTTGTGGATGTTTGAGGCCCAACTTTGCATGTTATTTTGACAAATGTTTTTATTTTATACTTATGTTGTCTATTTTAAAAAAATTTATATTGCTTGTGCGACTGTTTGAGCTAATGTCTTATCTTTGATTGCATAACAATTTTTGACCCTTCCAAAAAAAATTCATTTTTCAAAAATAATTGCCACCTCTTTTGTTAAAAGTGGTTGTTCTGTTGCAAATTAAAGTATCAATTTCAATCAATACCAATGACTTGAATAGTGCTCTAAATTGAACAAACATGAAAGCACAGCTATGACGTGACCAAATGAAGTTGCATAAACAATATGTAATCTTTTTGCATCTCGTTGTGATTAGCCAATTCTCAAATTGATTTTCTTGTACTGTCATTGCACAATATCGAAAGTGTGAAGTCTTTTTTTCAGCATGAGTTTGATCCTTAGTGTTATCACGCTTTACTTGAACAAGTTGACAACACTAAATTTACCTTGTCAATTTAGTATACTAAGTAATGTTTTCTCTTGATATGATTTGAGGCAATTTTATAGTGTGAACCAATTGGAATATACCTCTCTTGTGACCTCTTTGTGAGATGTGAACCTTTATTGAACACCTCTAGAGCCTTAACCTACTATAGAAGAAGTTTGATGAAGACTAGAACCTTCATGATCCATCTCCCTTAATCCTCATGAATTATTGCTTTGATTGAAATAGACAGCTTAGGCCAAAACTCTATGTTGGGGGTGCGGTGAAAAGAAAAGGGAAAAGTTCAAGATCGCTAGAACTATCTCCCTTTTTTAAAAACAACCCCCCCCCCCTTAAATTTGTGTTGCGAAAAGATAGAAACCCTCAATATAAAAAAGGGAGAAGAAAATAAAAGAAAAAACGAAAAGAAAAAGAAAAGTTGTGTAATAAAATTCCAAAAGAATAGGGTTTTTCAAGCAATCAATGGGAAGTAAATAGCTGATGAGCACTAACAAAGATGAGGAAGGAAGAAGAAAGCAAGTGTTACAAGAACCACAATTCATGAGGATCATTAGTCACTAAGACTAAATGACCATACCTTCAGACTCAACTTTATTACAAGCCTTAGAAATACCTTTTTGATCTTAATATAGCTGAATCGGAAAATAAGGACAAACTTATTGGTGAAAGCATGCATTTTGTTTCTCTTTTTGAGAAAGAGTGTTGTATCTGATTCATGTTGATTATACGCTTGTGTGTGAAAATAGAATCATCATTTGTGAGAGGGAATTCAAATGTTTTTGTTTAGCTTGAACTTACACATGAAACAAGTAATGCGATGTCGAGAATTATTGGTAATTGTGTGTCACAACTTGATTCTTTGAGTACGCGGTTGATCCTTGAGTAAGTTATTTGAGTCTTCTTGTGTACATTCATGATTGAGTTTGTGTAAAACTATTTGAGGCATCCATTTTGTACTGTTGATCTTGAGTTTTACTTGAGGAAAAACAAAAATTCAAGTTGGGGGTGTTGATGAATCCACAAATTTTACTCATTTTGGGTTTTATTTTAGTAGAAATAGTGGCCTCAAATTCTTTCTTTGTCTTAATATCTTATGGAAACTCATAAGTTTCAGGTATTTGAAATATTAAGGAAAACATGGACACTATGTCGCCAAAGGAGCAAAAAGGCTAAAACAATTAAGAAAGGAAGCCTGAGCATCGGCGAGTCAAGTTGGCGAGTTGCCGATAGGCATGGAGGAAACCTTTTGTTGTAGTGTGCTGAGTCCTAAAGAAAAATATCAAATTGGTGCAAGAAAAGAGAATTAGGTGTGTCGCCGAGTAGTTCAACAAAGCAGTACTATATCGCCCAATGGTCTAGGACACAAAGATGTTGTGGGCAAGAGTAGAAGGCGATAAACCAGACAAAGGGCGAATCGCCGAGTTGATGGGTGATTCCCACAAAAATCGTTGAGTGATCCGCTGCAACATTAGTTCTTAAAACTCAAATACTAGTATTATTATCAATTTTAAGAAAGTTCCGAAATAGAGTAGAACATCATCATTATTTTAGTATTTTTCATATTTTTTTTATCTCAAGTTTAGTAATATTTTTGAAGACTTGAAGAAAAAAAGGTTTCTTCTCTTTCAATTTGTAAGTGGGTCTCCTTCATTCTTCTTTTATTCATCAAATCAAGACTTTATTTCTCATACACATGTGATTTTAACATCATCAATGGTATAATTTCTATTTGTTGATGTGTGGTTAAGAACTCCCATTCTTTGGGGTCTTATTTAGAAAATATGGGTTAATATTGTTGTTGGGTCTTGCTTACTTGTAGATTAAATGTTAATGGTGATTTCTTATAGTGATTGTGGTTTAATATAATGGATTTGTAGTCGTAAATACAAGTTCACCCATTTGTTTTTGGCTCGCTCGAGAGAAAAGTCTCTAAACCAAGACTACTAGATTGTTGGCCTAAGGAGTGGGTCAATTTGAGGTTCAACCTGAGAGGGTGAGCCCTAGTCCCATATCAGGACAATCAGCTCGAGAGAGTGAGTGGGGTAAGTCGTATGCTGGTCTTTATGCGGCAATGGGTATAAGAGAGGAACCCATTTGAAACATGGTAAATGCTCCGGTGAGAACTTATTTCCATATAAATAGTAGCCTAGTCATTATTACTCTATAGATATTCTATTGAAAGCATGTACAAGATAATCTAAATTAGTCCATATTGCGGTCACATTCTAAGAATCTCCCCTTTTGTTGTTTAGATTTCTTCTTATTTTTGTTATTTTACTACTTTTGAAAGACCCGACTTTGATATTTGACACTTTCATGTCACCCCGACTAATTTACATATTTTTACTCATTAATTTTTTTAGCTACCACTAACTAGAATGAGATACTAACTACAAATTTTCACTATTGTTCCCTTGGGAGACGAACCCAACCCTCAATTGGGTTACTATATTATCGTTGATCATATACACTTTAATCATAATTATCGTCAGTAATCACAATAAACATAAACTACCCCCTTGACGTAAACCCAAGGTCTAGGCATGAGTGATCCCAAGCTAATACTGAGTTTGCATACTTAAACAAAATACTATGCGGAAGCTAAAACATGAGAGAAGTTAAATGACCGGGAATTCCCAATTTAAGTCTGAGCATATAAAAATATTGAGCAAGAGTTTAAGAGAATGAGTTATAACTCAAATACTTAGTTGAATCTATCTATGTTTGAAATAAGACTCTAACTGACTAGCTAGAGATGTTGGGACATGCCCCCAGCTAACTCTAGGTAATAGTGAATACTAAAATGAAAAGACTAAATATAGTAACCTGTCTATTGTCCTGAAAATATGAGGACTAACCCTTGAAGATGCTAAAATTGAGATTGGGAGTCGATCTATGCGTGATCCAGATGTTGCTTACCTAAACCTACATCACGAGAAGATACAGCACAGAGTATTTGTCAATACTTGAAAGGTAATAATCATGCACGATATAATACAACTAAAAAAACATATAACTGAACAAGGAATATTGGGAAATAATATAATCTTAACATAATAAAATATACTCAGGTATGCTGAATAGGAACTAAACTGAATGCAATGACAAAGAACAGAACATGATGAAACTGAATACTGAAATATAACTGAGAACCTTATAATTGCACTAGAGTCCGACTGTAGGAGATACTCATAACCAAAATAAAAAATATATCAGCTAAGTGTGGAGTCCAATATGTATGCCGATCGAGAGTACCCAATTTACCTTGTCTTGGGTATAACAACATGACTTGCATGATAACTAAATATAATGCCCACAGAAGGGGCATACAAACCTATGGGGGCACGTAGTTTTGGGACAATGAGAGTGAATGAACCTAGTCTAACTCGTATTAACTCTATCCCCAATCTAGTATATGTACAGTACAACATAAATTAAATATACTATACAGCTCAATGTTCAGATATGCTAACTGAAAATGCAACATCAAATACTAGTTATGTAACATTTGCAAACTGAGGCATGTATATCTGCTTTTTTGTCCTAGCTAGTCTAATTTATGGACTAAAAGAATCTATACATGTAGGGTTCTGAATTTGATCCAAGGAAGTAAAAACAAACATTACGATAACATGAAAATCTGATTAAAAATATTCTAATAATTAATTCACAACAATTTCTAGTATTCAGGAAACCCAAGGTCTTGATAGTATGACGGGAATAAAGATTATGATTGAATTCTAGGGAACTAATGCGTGAAAGAAACCTACTAGTTAAATTCGACATACCTCGTGGACAGTTCAGTGGATAAATCTTTCGATTTTGGGGGTAAAACTATGGATATTTTATCCTCTCTTAGAGAAGGGTTTGGTCGCTACTTTCTCTTTATTTTTGGTCGATTTCGTTTAGAATGAATTGGTTAGGGTATGTTTTGAATAATTTACTAGGATACAAACAAAACATACGTACTTTAAGAGTTCAATGACATAGTTTAGGAGTCAAACGCATAGGCAAAAGAATAAACAAACCCCAACTTAAAAGTCTAACGGGGCTGACTACGGCCCATCTAATAAACCGTCAAGTTATTCATAATCCTTGGTACAATGCCTATTGGTTCTAAATGTTGCCTTCTCTGGCTAGCTGTTAGGACTACAACCCGTGATTTGCCTCGTGATATGTCGTCTAGGCCTGGGAAAGTCTGCGTGGCTCTCACGAGCACCACTACCGGCCTGTGGGTATCCATAATCCCGTGAAGGATCCCGGGACACCCTCCTGGGGTCTGGGTTTAAGCCGGGAACTTAACAGAGTGTGATCTCTTTTACATTCCATGAACCCTATAATGGTTCGTTGTTTCTGGTATTTTTTTTGCTGCATTCTCTAAGTCCGGTTCCGAGATGTTAAAATATCTCTCCTTTAGGAAAATTCATCCTCGAATAAAGCTAAATTAGCTGAGAAAAATGGAATAGCGCTGCAATTCCTACCACTAAGAGCAACAATGTGATTTCTATATGAAATAAGTTCCAAGAACATAAAAGAATACGATGAAAATGCAAGTATAACTAAAGGAGAAAGACACTAACATTGAAGTCATGAAAGAGTAAACTGGAGAGAAAATGTCACCTCAAGAAGGAATGGAATCGTAAGGAATGAGATGAGGATACTTGGTCTTCATGGTTGCTTCTGGTTCCCAAAAATTTCCCTCTATGGACTGTCTCCTCCACAAATTCGTAACTAATGAAAACTCTTTGTTTCTCAAATTTTGGACCTGATGATCAAGGATTTCAAGTGGAACCTCTTCATAAGTGAGACTATCCTTCACAGCCACACTTTCTAACAACACTATAAATTTTGGATTACCCACACACTTCTTCACCAACGAAATGTGATGATTGAACGGATTGCTGCTAGCTCTGTTGGCAATTCTAACTCATAATCCACCTTACCAATACTTTTCAAGATTATGTAAGGACCTAAATACCTGAGACTGAGATTCCCATTCTTGACAAACCTTATCACCCCCTTCATAGGTGATAATTTCAGGAAAACCTAATCATCAATTTGGAACTCCAAGTCCCTCCTTCTCACATCTTCATAGGTTTTTGGCGACTCTGAGTTGTCTCTAATGAGCTGAAAATTTTTCCATAGCATCATGACCTCATCAGGAGTTCGGCATCTACTCCCATGCAATTCCTCATAAGGGGCCATCTAAATACTAGAATGGTAGTTGTTATTGTAGGCGATATCTATAAGAGGAAGTTGATAACCCCAATTACCCTTGAAGTTGTTTACACAAGACATCAACATTTCCTCCAAGGTGTACACTCTGCCTGACCACCCGTGTGTAGATGAAAGGTTTTGCTGAGTTTTACTTGGGTACCAAGAACTTTCTAAAAATGACTTCAAAAGTTGAGAGATATAGTGAGGACCTCTATCTTAGATGATAGACAAAGGAACCCCGTGCAACTTTAATATATCATTAATGTAATGCTTGGTTTTGTCCTTCTCCGTAGTCTAAACGACCAAAAATGAGTAGACGTAGTAACTTTGTTTACTATCACACAAATGGAGCCAAGTTGTCTACGAGTACGAGGTAGACTAGTAATGAGGTCCATGTTTATTACAATTAAATTCCATAAATGGAATGTTAATCTCTTGAGTCATACCTCTTGGTTTCTAACCTTCACTTTTTGACAATGAGGCACTTAGTTACAAAATCTGTTATATCCTTCTTCATGTCATTCCACCAAAAGAGTTTCTGAAGATCATGATACATCTTAGTGGCACCTGGATGTATAGAATAACTGGAGTTTTGGGCCTCTTTTAGGACATGTTGTCTCAATTAATCCACAATAGGAGAACATAAATGACCCTGGCAGCAAAACACACTATCTCCCCCTTGGGGGAGAACCTCAACTTTGTGCAATGAGGCATACCCTTTTAATGATGCAATATAGGATCACATCTTGCTTTTCTTTTACCTCTTCTACCAATGAAGGTTATGACCCATTCTGAACTAAAACATAGTCGTCTTATATGTACATAAGGCAAACTCCTGAGCGACTAACACAGTTGACATATTTTGCTAATTCTTTTGTTTCTTCCTCTATATGCGTTAGACTACCCATTCATAGTTTGCTAAGAGCGTCAACGACTACATTAACCTTACCAAAATGGTAAAACACATTCAGATCATAGTCCTTGATAAATTCAAGCCATATCCTCTAGTGAAGATTCTACTCTTTTAAGGTGAAAACATTCTAAAGGCTTTTATTGTTATTGAACACATCTACGTGAACACCATATAAGTAATGTCTCTAAATTCTTTGAGAGAATGCTATAGTCACAAGATCGAGATCATGAGTCGGATAGTTATTCTCATCCACCTTAAGTTGTCTAAATGCATAAGTTATAACCTTATATCGTTGCATCAACACACAACCTAGGCCGACCCTAGAAGCATCAAAACAGATCACATAACTGTCTGAACCCTCTAGTATAATCAAATTAAGAGTTGTAGTCAACCTAGTTTCACGTTCGACAAAAAATTTCTCACACTGTACAACAACTGAAATTTCACCTTTTTCTAAGTCAACTTAGTCAATAGAGAAGCTATGTATGAATCCAGGAACCATATGTAATAACCAACAAAACCTAAGAAACATCTGATATATGTAGGAGAGGTTGGACGGGGCCATTGTTTCATTGATTCTATTGTTAAGAATGTACTCGGATCCCTTCCCTAAATACTATATGCCCAAGGAATGCAACGGATTGTAAAAAAACTTGCATTTGCTAATCTTTGAGAGTTTGCAGAACAACTCTCAAATGAGTGACATGTTCTTTCTCATTCCTAGAGTAAATGATGATATCATTATTAAAGACAATAATGAACAAGTCAAAACAATGGTAGAACACCTTGTTCGTCAAATCCATGAAAGTTGTTGGAGAATTGGGTAGTCCAAATGACATAACTACAAATTCATAATGACCATCCAACGTTCTAAAGGTTATTTTTGGGATTTCACTATCTCAAACTCTTAGTTGGTGATGATTGAATTTGAGGTCTATCTTTGAAAAAATGATTAGCACCATGAAGTTTGTAAAATAAGTCATCAATCTTGGGAAAAGGGTACTTACTCTTTATTGTGACTTTGTTCAACTACCTATAGTCAATGCATATCACAAGATAACCATCTTTATTTTTCACAAACAACACTGAGCACCCCATGGGGAAAAATTGAGTCTGATGAAGCTCTTATCTAGAAGGTCTTTCAACTGCTCTTTCCATTCCTTAAGTTTAGTGGAGCCATACTGTAAGGTGAAATAGAAATTTGTTGGGTATTTGGAAGGATAAATCTATTTATTATTTGTGACAATTTATTTTACTACGAATACGGTTCTTATCATGTAGAATTCTTCGAGTCTACACCTGGAATGTGGTCAAAAATTATAACCACTACTCATCCAAAGTAACCCTTTGTTTGACATACTCTAAGATAGAAAACTAAGTAATCTGGAAGTGGAGACTAATAATAATGGACTAAAAATATTTATTTGGCACCTACACCAACCCCTTTGTGGGTAAACAAATGCTTAAAATCCTACTTCATGTAGCATATAACAATTCCAACTAAAATTTAGAGGATGAACAAAACTAACTCTATGTTTTAAAACAAATCAATAAAATCACAAAAATCTAAACTATTCATAGAATTTGAAAGTAATTGTGCAAAAACATCTAACTAAAAACTGTAAGAGTATAAATAATTATGTAATAAGTGATAGTATCAATGCCTTTATAAAGAAAAAAGAATGTAGAATATTTGTGGTATCCTCAAATTTAGAAGTAGTGCTGCAAAATATAAGGTCTTGTTGATACCTTTTGATCATAGTCTTAACTGAAAAAAGATGGAAAATTAGTATAAAATACAAACATTATGCACTCATAGGGTCATAGGCCGACAAAATTTAGTAATGGATATATAATCACAATTATAAAACAAATAGATAGGTAATTCAATAAAATCAACACGTTAGTCAGAAGTCATATGAACCATCACAAATAAACCACATGCCATGATACAAAATCGGAATATAACGACACCTACCATGAAACCTTGAATAAGAAAGCAAGCATTCAAAACAACATGAGATAAATAAATATAGAAGTAACTAATCTGTAAGAAACAAAAAGAGATTGAATGGGTCTTTTCATGATCCGAGTCTAAACCCTTGATATGGATGGAACTCAAGACCCATCGTTGGTCCCTAAACAAACCCTCATCATGGCTGACTACAAGCGAAAGACTAACTTAAGCATCCAAAAGCTCAAAAATGAAATAAATAATTTAATAAACTCAACTTTACAAAACATTAAGTCAAATAAAATAAACTCTAAATAAAAACAATTATATTCAACTCGCCATCAAATAGGCGACTTAAGTTTTCAAAACATTTAATAAAAATAAATGATACATACTTCTCAACAACACTGACTATCTATGAAGCCTCTAACTGATAAAGGTAAAGTCGGGACAACACCCACGACATCCTAAGAACTGAAAAGTAAATGACCCTTAATACATGTGTCTGGATCATGAGAAGATGCAGGCTAAATGGCTCAGTATGTGGAATGTAATCGCATGTAAGGGGGATTCTTAAGTATTAAATAAGCTTGAACGTGATAAAATGGAAACATACTTACATATTTTTAAACTTAATCAACTTAAGGAGTAATTAAGGATACTCAAAACTACTAAAATTAATCAACTCTTAAATACTCAAACATAAGATACTCAACTCAAAGATTGATACTCAACTTCGAAGACATGATACTAAACTAAATGAAGCATAGATCAACTCAACATACTCACCTCAAAATAGTCAACTCATGATAATTAACTAAACTCATTTCAATATAAAGTATATTAAAAGAAGTGCAATATAAAGAAAAAGGAATTTTTTTTGAAACATCTTCTCAACCCGTAATCATAATATTATACAAGACATACCATGCTCCCTTTAAAAAAGTACTTGTTCAATGCATGAATGAAGTCCATAACCTCATTCATACTAAGAAGAAAACCTTGAGAAACCATTCTTCTCTGACCGACAATCACAACTATGAGCCTAAGTTAGTGATACAAAATCTTGCCCACGCTGCCATAACTGTCCTATACTTTGCTGTTAAATAGAACGCTTTACATAGTGGATCCAGTAGCTTAATTAAGTAATCATCTAAAAAGTATGACCATTTGATACCCATTATGACTACATGATTTATGGATATTTAAGTTAATATGAAGTTGCATCCCCATATCGATGCTTAATACTACTCCCAAAAATATACTTATGTTATATGTTTTTAAAACAACTTAGTTTTTTGGGTTGAGATAATGACTTCTTTGAAGAAATGAATGAAATATTTATTCTTTACTCTACTTGAACTTTAAGTCTTTAAAATAAAGTGAAAACATTTGTGAAAGACTTTTGAAAACTTTATAAATTTTAGTTTGACTTGGTCTTAACTTCTAGACTTGACTTTGATCTTAACTTTACTTAATTAGATTATGGATTCAAGGTTCGTGATGTTATTTTTATAAATAATTTCATGATGTTCAACTTAAAGAATCAAAGACACTTCTTATCTCAATATTGTTCGAATAATAGGTTCCTCCATAATTATGGACATGAACAATTCAACTGAAAGTCTTCATGGGTAACATATTATAGTCTCAAGTAAAGAAATATAAATTCAAATGTGTTAGAAACTTACTAATCAAGAATTATAACTTCAAGATTTTAGTCCTTTGAAGGGCACTTATGTAACACCCCGTATTATACGTGTTCAAGTTCTATTAAGATACACTTATAAACTACCTTGTGGGATAGTTATGGAAAAAGTTTCCTATGAAACCAGTGGCAATAAAATGGGTTTAAGGTGAACTAACCATATATTTTTACAAGAATAGAGGGATAATTATGGCCTAAATTGACAAAAATAGATGGATAATTATCATCAAGGCCCAACAAGTGTTGAAGTCACAAAGGCCCAAGTTAAAAGGCCAAGTAGGTGGTTAATCTAATTGACGATATATGGCCCACAATTGGCCAACAAAGTTGGCCAATGCACCTCCTTTTTAAAGAGATAAAGATCAGATCTTTTGTTTCATTTTTAACTTGTGAAATTTAAGATTTATTATGTTTCTCTCTTTTTCTTTATTATCTTTAAACAGAAGCCCTAAAACACTTTAAGGTTCTTGCATATTCCCCCCCCCCCCCGCCACCCCACCCCTTTTCAAGTTTAAAGTTTTGAATGAGAGTTTTTTTTTTTGTTTGTTTTCTTTTTCTTGAGTAAAAGTTTAAGGATATTGAAAGGGACAAGGTAAGGTCCATCCCCATTTGGGCCATCTCCTTTAGTATAGGTTTTAGGTACATAATTATGCATATATTTGTCAAGAACTCATGGATGATTAGAAATCCTTGAGTTCAATATTATCATATAATGTTGAAGGACATTTTGGGTTTTGAAAGTGGCTGTCTTATGTGTAAGGGAAGAACTACTTGTGTAATGATCAATGACATACTTATTTTTTGATTTTTGGATGTATTGTTGTTGGGGGCAACTTTCGTATCTTGAAAAGGATGTATGAAGTTGTATTGATGTATAGAAGAAGTGGTTTGGTTATTTACCAATTGTGTAAGGGTTGTAAGGGCCTACTACATGTCAAGTGTTCAAATAATATTTTTACGAGGATCTTAATATGATTAGCTGGTAACATTAGTTTAATCATGAATTATATTATAGATTAACACCACTAAGGGAGGCTGAATCGCAATAGTTGTATTGGTCAAGATGTATGATTTGTAAGGGTATTTAATTTCCTATTTCTTTGGCATTAATATTTCATTTGCATTACCAAAAATAAGAATTTTATGTGCCCTTAGTAATGACTGATCATAGTTGCAGTTCCTACTCCCTAGAGAATTAAAGTGAGCACTCTAATATGAGTTTGTTACTAATTGTACATTGTTACTTACCATGTTTTAGCATGCAAGGTTTAAACTTGTTTTCCCATCAAAGTACCCTTGGTAGGTGTTGACACACAAATTTGACCCTCCTCGATAATAATTAACTACGAGCATCGCGAGTTTAAATAATTTAAAATAATTAATTTTATAATTTCTTGTAAAAAAAGATAAATAAATAAAATAAAATAATAAATAAAAAATAAATTTTAGCTTGCAAGGGTTTTTTAAATAGGTTTTTTGACACTTTTATATTGATTATGCTTGTATATGCTACATAATTCTTCACTATATTTTTTAAATTTTTCAATATTCAATTACAAAAAGAATATGAATAGAATAATCTTGTTTTAATATGAATATTTGTTTAATTATTTTAGCTTATATTTTGAATCTTTAGTTTATATTCCAAATAATTCTTCTTATTTTAAAATCTAATCAATTTGGCCAATTGCATGTTAATTTTACTAAATTGGTAACATTATTATATAAAAGACCAAATTTTGGCCTTTTTTTATTTCAGCTAACCCAAACCAATATCCACTTTCCCAAATTACAGCAAATTCAGCCCAATCAAATAAGCCAATCCCAGTCCAATTCCCTATTAACTCAGCCCACCTTCTCCTTATCCCGACTCAACTCGTTCCTTTTTAATTAACAAAAGAGACCAACTCGCAAATTCTCAAAAGTGACATCAGGCTTCAGAAGTTAATCAAACGTCGGTTCACGGCGTGAACAACAACGTCAACAATAGCATGCGTGAAGGCCAACGCTCACCCTAAAACGCGCCTTCGTCCCTCACGCATGGCGAGTTCATGGAGGTGGACGGAAATCTACATCATGCATCTTCTCTTTTAGGCTGGCATATTTTTGTACTACCTTTTGCTGCAATCAGCAGATGCAGAATCGTCCTTGCTTGTAGGAGATCGTTCCATGTTGCATCTTAAGGACAAAGAAGCTGAATCCCAGCCATTCTATCCCCTTTCCTCTTCAGGAATGGGGTTGAAACTTGACAAAAGTTGCTGGTTGTTTTTCGGGTTGAGAGTTTGGTTTTTTGAATTTTAAATTTTGGAATTTAGGGGTGTCGATTTTGCGATATTCCCCCTCTTTTCTTTTGAGAAAATCCTATTTTTTCCCCTATATATATTCTCTACGTTTTCTTTTTGAGAGGGGACTGGAGAATTTGAGGGAAAAAAGGGAGGTAGAAGCAGAGAAAAGTACATAGAGAGTTACAGAGAGATTTTCTAAGGGAAAAAATCGTTAGATATTGGTCAAGAAAAGAGAATTTCTTATTTAGTGAGGTATTATTTTGAACTTCCAAAAGCGGTGCAGCGAAGAACAATAATAATTGAAATACGTTTGAATGAGAGGAAAAAAATAGGTTTTACCGTTGTTTGTTGACTAGCACTCGAGTTTATTTTTATTTCGGGGAAAAGTCTGTTGTTCATAGCAGAACATTGTGGTGCGAAGATCGTGGTTGATTGCTTGTTCTTTCCTTTTTTGCCTCCCCTCAAGAGGTAAACAACTCTTGTTTTTTCTATTTTGTAGGTTGATATTTTTCCATTGTCTACCAATAAGGGATTAAAACATATTTGATTATCGGGTTATAAGCGCATCTTGCATGTTTTGTTATAATCTAAGTTTTCTATTCATCATAGTCTTTATGAAGCTTACATGTAGTCCGTCTTCAAAGATTTGGGTCTCTACCTGTTCCAGCCACCGTTTCCCTTTAACTATAGGTTCATATGGAATTATTTGCTCTTAATCGCTTATTATTATGTTTAATTTTGATTTTTAGGTTGCAATGCAAGACTTGTTTAAATGTATGCTAAATTAATACTTGGTTTATGTACTGGATTATTTGACATAGAGTTTCAGTGTTGTCGTTTTGCATTTTTATTCAAAATATAGGTCTGGAAGAGACGAGTTTGTTGTTAGTCTGTCCAGTTGCGATGGACCTTGAGTTAGACCTCACTTGAGGGTTGTATTCTTACATTGTTAGGGAATAAAACATAAAGTCTTCTCCTTACTATTTCTGTTTTGATTTAAGCTTCATTATGAGAATTTTACAGTTCAGTTAAAACCCATCATCATAGTTTACATTTGCGGTTTTTGTGAAAATATAAAATCTGAGTCTTTCTTGTTTTATTTGTCAACTCTTAGTTTTATTGGAGTTTCCTATTTAAGATCATCTAAAGCATGACTTTTTTGGCATTAATTCATCATGTGTATGGTATGTGGATTCTCTCAAATTTCCTAGTGATTTATTTATGCCATTCCATGTGGATTTTCCGTTGATTAATTGTTTGATGTGCACTAGTGTTACATTTGATCTCATCTCACTTCCAAGTATGTTCCACAACCATTCTTTGTATGCCTTAAATTGTTTGACCCTTAGATTACCAGCGTGAATTGTTATGCGTAGCGCGCTGGTAATGATTTCTTTTTTATGGTTACTGTTTTTTTTATTGTTTTTTATGCCTAGGTTTGTTACTCTCGTCCTATACCAAATTTGTTGTTTTTTTATTAGTAATGATATTTGATCAATACTAATCATCTCTTACTATTTGTTTCTCCTTGTGCATGTGAAACACATTTGAGTCCAAGTAACACCATGTTCCCTCCACGTTTCCGAAGGAGCCAGAAAGGCTCAATCCCTAGTTATTGGCTCAATCAGCTATAAGAATCGATGTACAATTTTAGGAGTTGGAAGGATTGCAAGAGATAGGTTGATGAATTGAATAAGTTGGGTCATAATGGGCCAAAATTCTACTTTTTTCTTAAAATTTGTATTTTTTTTATCGTTGGGCCTAGGCCCATTTAATTATTTTATCCTTAGAGTTTAGTACATGTACAGGTCAAGTAGGACAAAAAGACCAAAACAAAAATTGGTCCAAATACCGGTCAAGGCGGACAGAAAACCTGAATTTGGACCCAACTCTCTCTCTCTCTCTCTTATTTTTTTCTTATTTATCTATTTTCATTTGTCGGTAATTTTAAAGTTAAAGAATTCAAGTCACCGCAAATGCCGTAGTATTTAATCGACTTAAAGTTGAATCGAGATTAAAGAGTTTCAAATTATTTTGCAAGTTAGATGTTTCACTTGGATAAAGACCTAGAATTCACTTTCAAACAATTTTAAATAAATTCATCTCAAAGAGTAAGTTAAACTATTTTAGCAAAATAAGTTAGTTGCCGGAGAACCATATTAGTGGGTATTTTCGGTGCCTTAAAATCTTTCCTAAAAATAAAAATAAGAATCTCAGAACCCCTCTTAAGGTTTTCAATTGGTTTTTCTATATTAATCTTTTGAAAACAAGGGTTTTCTTGATTTCTGTCAAAAATTAAGTGGCAACCCAAAAAAATTGAGAACTCTGACAAAATAATATTTTTCAAAAATTTAATAAAACAGAAATGTCGACTCTGCTGGGGCCTTGGAGTATTCTAATCTTAAAACTAATTTACTTGAGTATGTGTAAATAACTTGCTTACTAGATTTTTCTGTTATATTGATAAAACTATTTCATTTATTTCATGGCATACTTTCGCCAAATGACAAATAGTTGCATTAGGAAAACGAAAGTTATGTGGATTACCACTACTTCTTTAGAATATTTGGAATGTTCTCATCCAACGTTGTTTGATAGTTTCACCCTATTGTTTGTCCGACTCGGGTAACTGTCACTTTGAAATCAAATTCTAGTAAGCCTAAGATAGAGATAAACCAAAACCAAACTTAATAATTATCCTAAGACGACTTAATACCCAAGCCGTACTAAGTCAATTAGTTGAAAACACCAAAATAATGTCCAATGTCTCCGACCTCACGACACATCATATTTGCTTGACATTTAAATGATTTACGTGTGGATACCAATGTAGGGTGGGTAAACTTAACTAGTTTCTTTTTTGTAGGTCTTAATTCCTTCTCGAGGTTTGATATGGTTGTAGAAGCACCCTCTCTACTAAAAATGTGGCATGACAACCTTGAAAAAGATCATAGAAGGGCCATTAACAAGTATGTGGGTGTGCTAACCGAATTGATCAACATGAAGGGTTTTCAAGACTAATCGAAGCCCTCACCGGGTATTGGGATAATTAAATAATGGTGTTCCTATTCGGAACTTTGGAGATCATCCCAACTATAGAAGAGATTCGAGACTGCAACAACACAGTGGGTATAGGGTTGGAAAGAAGTGTAAGAAAGCAAGAAGACATATTCATACCCAACAAACCTTTTGTTGAGAATATCGTAGACTAGATCGGGTTAGGAAAAGATTTTGTCTACAGATGCCCAGAGTTTAACAAAGCATTCAGATACATCTATGTCATGTTGGGGAACGCAACATTTTACACTAAATATAACCAAATCTTTAAGGTCTTCTACAGAGAGTGGAATGAAATTTGTGCTTTAGCATTTGCCATAGCATTATTGGGAACAATGGTCATTCCACATGGACATAGTCTGAGTATCAACACCCAAGTAATAACACTCTCACACACCTTGTTCAAAGGACACAAGAACCAAGGACAAGTGAAATACTACCCTACAGCTCCGGTCATTCTGTCGGATATGCAACGAGCCTTGGGAAAATGCAAAGAAGGGCATTGCTATTTCCAAGGGTATAATCTACTCCTTCCGTGGTGGATTTTTAGTCACATAGAAAAGGGGGTTGGGACTCCAGTGTTTCATACTCTGGATCATAAGAACACCCTCAAAGACTTGAACGATATGCTATTTTGGGAAATTTTGGGGAATCGGAGAAGGAAGGGTAGATGGGCTTAGATTTTTTCCGAACTAAGAGAAGTGGATCTTCAATAGATTCTCGATAGCTACATCTCAAGAGAAGTCATCATAGAAGGGAAACACATCCTATGCTTCCTTTACTAGGTATTCGAGGAAACCATCCTTGTGCACCCTTTCGAGTCCTTCGAAAGTTTGGGAGGATGAAAACCACACCTCACGAAGCATACTAAGGCATTTATGTGTATGATATTGAAGACGACAGAGTGCATAAAGTTTCATAAATGCGGATAGAGTGGAAAGGTTCTAAGTGGATCGATAAAGACACAATTTCCAAAGATCGATTCAACGACGGATATGATGAGACTTACAAAGCTTGGTAGAAAGATAACAGACAAAGTATCTCTTCTCCAATCCCGCGCAGTTTTTGCAGTATAAAAGACAAGGAGTCCAAAGCTGTAATCGAGCTAATGGAGACAAAGCGCGAAGCCCAAGAAATTTACAGCAAGTTTATTGAGAACCAACATGTTCTTGAGAAGGCAACTCAATAAGTGGAAAATCTAAGACATCGTTATGATGAATTTGACTCGTGGGTCAAAAGATAAGATAAAGAGGATGCAATATGAGAGCTTAGAATAAAAAGAACGCCTGGGAGAATGGTTTCCTACAGCGGAGGAGCAGTTCCATCAGGGACGACATAGTAGATTTTGCCCCTACGCAGGTTTTTCGATATGTATTTCTGTTATTTTCGATCCCTGCGTGGGTCTGCTTTTATTGCATTTTCTTACATTTAAATGGCCCCTGCGTTGGTCTGGTTTTTCATATTTTGTTCTTTTATTTCCCCCTATGATCATTAGTTATTCATTTGTGAAATTTTTTGGGTGGTCAAGTATCTTGTTCAAATTAATGTGTACATCATTCAAATGCGCTAGGCCTACCCTTGGCAAAAAGGTCCCCATGTATGTTTAGGGCGCGATATGTGTGCTATTAATTGCTTATGTGCTATGTTGCTCCAAATAAGGATATCAAAAATCCACTCCCTATCAAAATTCACTATAATGGCAAGTCTCTACTATTAAAATTTCCCACCAAATTTTCCGAGTCTTAAGCTTCCCAATCAAACATAAAATTCCATCTCCAAATACCAAAACACTACTCAACTATCATAGGAAAGGAAAGATCACCACTATGGAAAAGGGTAAGAGTATCCAGATGGAACCTACTAGGGAAGAGTTACAGAGGAAGATAGAACAAATAACACAGGAGATTCAAAGAGTCAAAAAAGAAGGACTCAGGGTCAAAGTTGTCGCATCGGCTTACAAAATCGTGACTGTGGCATTGGATGAGGATTTGGTATCAAAAAAAAAGAAGAATAAAGACATTGAGTTGGAGAGAGAGGATCTGAGCAAGAAATTGGATATTCTTCGACTGAGGATTCAAGAAAGGGAAGCGAGAGAAGCATAGATAGAGTCAGAAACTAAAAGTCTGTTAGCTAGAAATGCGTCACTTGATAAGGAATTGATGGATGGGGGGGGGGGGGGTGGGGGAGGAGTGAGGGCGGAGGTTCATCACCAATAAGAAAGAATGTAGTCATTGAGTGAGAATAACGAAGACATTACACCATGTCAACATGATCACCAATTTCAGAAATGCGCGGAAATACTCAATCCGCTAAACCAAAGAAGTCTATGGGTGGTCCCAGAAAAAAAACACTCACGCTGAGTACTCAGGAGAGACTTTATAGGAGATCGTCTATAAGACTATTTTTGGGATGCATAAGATGAGGTTAGAAGTGGATCACTCTTCCGGCCTATAAGCCGACGCATCTTGTAGGAGCAAAAACTATGTCTTGCTCAGTTTTTATGAAAATCTTGGGTGGAAACCTCATTAGGGAGTGGCTTCAGTCTTTGGGACAGAAAATCTTCAAAGGTAGTATGTCTTCCACCCAAACCAGAGAGGGAATACTATAGAAGAATGCGTACAACTTAAGGTGAGAACATACCGCCAGATCGACGTAGGGAACATCCCGCATGCGTGGGGTAGTAATAATGTTCTCACGTATCACCAGTCAGAGCTAATTGAGAACACACAGTTTGTTTTGTCATTATTTCACACCGTACAGTGGATCAATGTTGCCTATCTATATGGATTTTGTTCATAATGGAATCTTAGTCCCTATCCTCAATGATGATAGAGGCCTATATCCTATTGGGGAAGAAATCTGGAAGCCGTGTACTTACCACAATGCTACAGATCATAGTTTTTCAAGGTCTCTTAGCTTTTGGTATGACGTAGAAGCCCACGTCAACATGGGAAAAATCCAAGTCGAGTTTGTTCCCCGTGGCTGAGATAACATTGGGAAGAGGGATGATTGAGATGTAGTCATTATTTATCTTTTAAGTCTTTGTTATCTTTCAATTTCCATGTAACCATCAAGAATGAATGAACAAAAATCAATATTTATTTTCTACTCCAACTACGTTAGGCCTGAATTCTCCTTGTGAGATACATAGGCAGCCTCTCAAGGTTCGGCCCTTATCCTTTACAATTTTCATTTCCCCCTTCATATTATAAGAAGAAACAAAGACCAAATCGAATGGACGTCAAAGAGCAGCTGCAAGAATACCGTAGCTCAACGTGATTTAGCCTTTCTGAGATAGTGTCAAACTAAAACAAGCAAAATTTTGCTTGTCAAAAAATTGTTTCCATTTCCATCCTTTACTCGTGTTTTTGAGATATCTCAAACCGAAACCTTGTGTGTTTATCTTCTCTATGTGTGATATTATGCATGTGTATTTTAGAAATCTAAACTAAACAAATCTACCTCTGAGTATTTACTTCTCAGGTCTTTGAAAACTGTCTTTGCCGATTAACTGGCAGATCCTGCCCTATTTTATAACCAGATCCAAAGGGTCCGTAAATCATTTCTCCTCAATATTTAGACAAAGGAAAAGTAGTACTGGAAGACAACAATAAAGAAGTTAGTCTCAGTGACGTTGTGGTTTCTAGATCCACCATACCGGACAAGAACAAAATAATTATACAATTAATGCAACAAATTGCGTAAATGAGGATTGAGATGCAAAGTAGACAGGATCTGCCTCAACCAGGTTTTGCTGCTAACGCTTCTGATGGAAGGCCTCCTCTCTACTTCCTTTCTTCAAGCATGGATTCAGCTCAGATTCTGCCATCTACACCTGCCCAAAATCCCTCCATCATAGACATGACTACACAAAATCCTCTGTATGCTTCTGCATCCTACCATACTCCACCACCTCCTCAAAATAACCATTCCCAAATACCACTTCACCCTTAAAATAACGAACATCAAACTGCTCCACCACCATAAAACCAAGACAAAACAAAAATACATTCCACCCTCAAACTCCTCACCATCACAAAAATCAAAATACCAATCCTTTGACTTATCCGCAAAACTAACAAACCACCGAAAATGCCCAAAGTTTTCTCTGGCTCCACCCCTACCTAAAAGAACAACTTTCTAAATTCCTATCCCAAATGAGAAGAATGTGCATGGTTCTGAGCTGGAACATTACGTGGAACAGGAAATATATTGGAGGGAAAAGGAAGAAGAGAATGTGCATATAAAGGAAGAAATCAGGAAAGCAATGAAAGAGTTCCAAAGTCAATCGCCGGACGTCCTGTCTAAACTTGAGGATTTGGTGGCATTCATCGAATCTAGGACCTCCTCGAAAGGTTAAAGATTCCGCATGTTTTACCACTTTGGAGATTAGGAATCCCATGGCCCATCTGAGAGACTACTCTACTGCGACCAAACTTGTTGGAGTTGAAAAGGATAAAGCCTTGCTTGATGCGACTCTTTACCTAAGTCCTACTATCAGGAAGGAAATTTTAAATGGTTACCTCCCACGAACCAAGTGTGTCCCTAGTTTGGATGCCTTTTCCAAGGAATTATTATCAATTTTTCTTATAACGGGAACTAATATCGAGCAATACTCTTTGGAAAAAGAATGAAGAAAAAAATCCACTGAAGCTATAAGGGAGTGTCGCCTATGATGGAGAAAGAAAATCTAGGGTAAGGGGAAAGGCCGCTATGTTCGAGAAATATAGTGGTGTTTGTATGTACGGGTGCAGAGACCAATTTATGATAGAATCATATTGCTCCGTTGGAGCAAAATTTGTTTGGATATTCAGATTGGTGAAACTATTGAAGATAGCTTGACGACGGAAAAATATTCCCAGGGTTTCCCTCCTTCCGCGTCGCCGCAGACCCGTCGAACTATTGAAGAAGGGAAATAAGTGAGAAAGAAGTTGAGGGGAAGGTGAGCAAGAAAAGGGGGGGAGAGGGGTGTGAAGGTAGGTGGTAAGAAAAATGCATTGAATGAGGCGGTAAATTGGGGAACGGAGTGGACTTCGGGGGAGCTAGGAAAGGGGAAAGGGGTAAGTTGGGGGGGAAGTGAGTATGGGTAAGTGAGTGTAAGATATGGGATGTAGGTATGATGGAGGGGAGTAGGGTATTAGGGTGGAGAATACGAGGACATTGAGAGTGTGAATGAAGGAAAGGATGAGGACAAGAAAAAGGGGTGGGGTGTGGGGGGTGGGAGGGGGGGGGTGGGGAGGGGTCATTGAAGGGACGTTTGGAAAGGTTATGTTGGGAGGCGAGGTGAGGATAGAGTAGGTTAGTGGGGGTGGTGTGCATGGAGGGGGGAATGGATGTTTGGTTTGTGGGGGAAGGAGTAAGTTGGGTGTGTCTTATCGGGTTTGGGTTAAAGATGGATTAAAAATTAGGAGGGTATGTTGGAGGACGAGGCTTTGAGTGGTAAGAGGCGTGGCGGATGGTTGGGGGGTGGTTGGGTTAGAGGTTGAGGATGGGGGTAAATGGGGTTTTGAATGGGGAGAAGTAGGGTTGTGAGTAAAAGAGTGTTATGATGGGAGGGGTAAGTTTGGAATGGGGTTAGAAGAGGGGTGTGTGGGTGAAGGGGAGTATCGGTATGTTAGGAGTGGCATATTTAGGTGGATGTGCTGGCGTGAGAGTAGTTTGTGTTGGGGGAAATGTGGAGATGAGTGGGAGGGTTTGTGGTTGGCGTTGGTGGGTGGGTGCGGTGTGGTGTGGGTGGTCTAGGTGGGGTGTTGGTGGGTCGGAAGGGTGGAGGCTGGGATATGAGGGGAGGTTAAGTTGTCTGCTTGAGGGTGTTGGGAAAAGGGGTGGGGTGGGGTAGAGGTTGTTGTGGGATTGGGTGTTGGGTTGACGGGTGGTGAATGGAGTGCGTGTAGGTGGTGAGTTAAAGGGGGGTGGTGGGAGTTTGAGGATTTAGTGATCGGGATTATTGGGGAGTGAGGGGGGTGTGTGTGGTGTGGGGTCACGGGGGGGGGGTTGGGTGGTTGGAATAGTGGAGGTAGGTTGGTGGCGAAGGAGTCCCTAAGATAAGAAATTGGTGTTTGTCTCTTACGAAGAAAGAAAACTCCTAGAAGAATCATCATCCCCCAGGTCAGACCCGACCGTTCCCCACAACTCTACCAAGTCCTTTCTCTTCTACACACATGATATTCATCAAAATAAAATCCGACCTCAGTCGACCAACGTGCCCCTCCACCACTCAAAATACCCCGCCTCGAATTCCCA
Source organism: Solanum habrochaites (assembly GCA_027704765.1). Taxonomy (NCBI): domain Eukaryota; kingdom Viridiplantae; phylum Streptophyta; class Magnoliopsida; order Solanales; family Solanaceae; genus Solanum; species Solanum habrochaites. The sequence continues at coordinate 22,609,607 of JAKWJA010002499.1, read as the reverse complement.
AAGGTCTAACCCCTCTTGTTACTAAAAATCCTCCTCTACATTGCAAAATTCCATAACTATCTACAAAAACATTGCTCCTAACTGTGCTTAATTGCAGTAGAACTATAGAGACCCCCTCTAGTCTATCAAGTCCAAGCTACAGTATACCGAAATACGCCCACAAACCACCAAGCTCCATCAACAAATTACCAAACAAATCCATATCCCAGAAGCCAAGCTTTACATCCAAATACTAGAAGTTATCAACAGGTAATCCCTCCCCAACACAAAATTTATGATCCACCTCGACCCTTATTCAAGAAGAAGCCTCCCAGAAACTTTATCGCGCTCACCAAAAGCTGAACAATGTCGTACGACCAACTAGTCGCGGCTGGATATGTCAACCCGGTAGGACCTAAAACGGTGGATACTAGTTCCAAATTCTATAGGCCTTATAAAAAATGTGCATATCACTCCATCAGTGTTGTACATGAGACAGAGGACATCATTAACGTCAAGCACAAGATTAAAGATCTGATCAACCAAGAGGTGGTTTCTCTCTAAGTAGTCGCACCTAATGTCAACACCAACCCTTTACCGAATCATGGAGGCCTCAATATCAACATGATAGTCACGTATGTTTATTGGTGCATGACAAAAATGATAAATCCAGTTATTCATGGAGAGTTAGATAGGTCTGTAGCCTTGTTGAGCATCAAGGAGCAAAAACGAGTTCGTAATTCTTACACCTACAAAGGTTTGTAACCTTGGTGCCAGCAGAGACTATTGTCAGGACAAAATTTGTGACTGAAACTACTGCGAATAAGGGTATGACCCAATCTTGGAGGTATTATACTCCCAAAGAGTTGGGCCTTTGTGGATAGAAGAAGTATCAGGGTAAAAGGCCGATAAGAGAAGGCGAAGTGGAGGAATTCTGGAGAAAGATGCAACCAAAAGATTATTCAATTGTTAAGTATTTGGACAAGACTCCAACCCAGATTTTTGTGTGGGCCCTACTGATGATCTCTAAAATATATAGACAAGCTTTGATGAAGGATATTGATCATATGTATGTGCCCGTTGTCACAAGCAGTGATCATGTGGACGCCATGATTAACCAAGTTATTTGAGGTCATCCGATAAGTTTCTGTGATAATAAGTTGCCTTTCGAAAGGAGGTCATACAACAAGGCATTGCACATCACTGTTGTATGTCGTGAGAAGATCATAAATCGCGTCTTGGTGGATGATGAATATTTTCTGAAAATTTTCCCTTTGTTGATACTGAGGCAATAAAGGTTAGACTTGGGGAAGCTGGAACAAAACCAAGTCACTGTAATAGCCTTTCATGGGGTACAGAGATATACATTGGGATGATCAGATTCACCTCTCCCAACGAAACCAGCTATAACCTTCTTCTATGAAGGACTTTCATCCATATGGATGGAGCTGTGCCTTCTACTCCTCACCAAATGATGAATCTCGTTTGGAAGGACAAAGAACTAATTATTCACGGCGAAGGGAGTCACATCGATAGGCAGATACCTATTATTGATGGAGTCTCATGAGGTATTGATTTTTACACGATGGAGCTGGTAAATGCCACTGCTGATGAATTTTCCCTTTTGCCTCCTACGACTGCCGTGTACAAAATGATCACACTGTGATGTTGCAGAATGGGTTTGAACTAGGTTACGGATAGGGAACAAATTCCCAAAGAATGATTGAGACTATTCTAGTCCCCGTCAATGGAGCTAGATATGGTTTGGGGTACACCCCCACAGATGATGAGTTGAAGATGAAAAAGAGCAATGATATCATTTCCAGTTCGGGGGTATGCTGAGCATGACGACCCGGGGGAAGGAATCTATGGCCTTTTTGAAGAGAACGATGTGTTCATAGAAGAAGAGGTCGAGGTGATAGGAATCCATGATGTTGAGCTTGGGAGATGCTGCAGAATTGGACCTCCACACCGGTTTTGATTCCCCGAACTTCTTGGTATAAGGGCATCATTTATGCATATTTAAATCGGTGATGGTCTGGAAGAGGCCCGAGACCCATCATTTTACTCTATTGAACTTTTTAATTTTCTTATGTTGTTTAAAAAGATAACATGGAACTTTCCATGGACAAAGTTTGCGTTGTTTTCCAATTTAATTGAAAGCCTCTTTTATTGAAAATTTGTTTATTTACTTATTGGCTATATTTTACTTTCCTAACATTGCTTATTCATGGTTTCAGTAATATATGTTTTGAACCTGCCAATGGCATGTCATGATACAAGCTAAACAAACAAAATGAGGTAGGTGATGACGAAGGTGAAGAATACGAAGAGGAAAATGAGGCACCAGAATATGTTATTGAAGAGTTTCTGCAGTTTGAAAATCAGCATAAGATGAATTTTTAGAGGAAACTGAAATTGTAAATTTGGGAGACCAAGAGTGTGTCAAAGAGGTCAAAATCAGCCTTCACTTGAATGAAGGTCAAAGAAAGGGCCTGATTCATTTACTCACTAAATACATTGATATGTTCGTCTGAGAAGTTAGCAACATGCTAGGACGGAGTAACAATGTTGTGTCTCAGAAACAGACGATTAAGACAGGGTTTAGTCCTGTGAAACAGAAGTCTAGGAAGTTCAAGATCAAATTGAGTTTAAAGATCAAAGAAGAGATCAACAAGAAGATTGAGTCTCGATTGGATACCAATGTTTTTTCCGATCGCCAAAAAAGATGAAAAGATCAAAATATGTGTAGACTACAGGATCTCAACAAAGCCATCGAGAAATATAATTTTCCGTTGACAAGCATTCATATTCTGATTGATAACTGTGCTAAGCATGAAATTTAGTCATTTGTTGATTGTTACGCAGGTTATGATCAGATTCTGATGGACGAGGAAGATGCAGAAAATACATCTTTTATTACACTTTGGGGTGTATATCATTACAGGGTGATATAATTTATCCTCAAGAATGCTTGTGCTACCTATATGAGGGCTATGATGATCATATATTATGACATGATTCATAAAGAGATCAAGGTGTACGTGGACGATGTCATAATCAAGCTCCGCGAATGTTTGGATCACCTGACACACTTGAAAAGGTTCTTCGACCATGTGCGGCGTTATAACATGAAGTCAAATGCCGCCAAATGTGATTTTGGAATGCCAACCGGAATGTTATTGGGATTTATAGTTAGCAGAAGGGGTATCGAGAACCTCCCTTCCAAGATTAAGGCAATTCAAGAGTTACCTTCTCCGAGGACTAAGAAGGAACTAATGAGTTTCTTAGGTAGGGTTAACTACATCACCCGATTCATAGCTTAATTAACTGTGGTATGTGAGCCTACCTTAAATCTATTGAAGAAAGACGCTCTAACAAAGTGGACTGAAGAGTGTCAGACTAATTTCGATACTATAAAGAACTATTTGTCCAATCCATCTATATTGGTTCCTCCGCGAGAAGGGAGTCCATTGTTGTTGTATTTGTCCGTCTTAGATAACCCATTTAGATGCGTGCTTGGGAAGCATGATGAAACATGGAAGAAGGAAAAAGTCATATATTATATAAGTAAGAAGTTCATAATATATGAGTCTCACAATACTTTTTTGAAAAGAACGTGTTGTACTTTGACGGATCACTCAGAAGTAAAGGCATTATTTATCTTCTAATACCACATATCTCATTTCCATAATAAATCTGCTGAAGTATATTTCCCAGAAATCGATGCCGACTAGAAAGTTGACCAAAAGGCAGATGCTTTGGAGTGAATTTTATATTGTGTATGTGACTTAGAAAGTGATGAAAGTACAAGTCTTGGTTGATCATCTTCCAAAAAAATTCTTTTGATGAAGAGTATGAACTGCTCAAAAAACTTATTTTCATGATGAAGAGGTATCGTTTGTGGGCGAAGATATTTTTGAAGCATATCCTGGTTGGATTTTATTATTCAATAGAGCGGAGAATCACCATGGAAAAGGAATTTGAGCAATCTTAGTGTCAGAATCTGCTCAACCCTACCCCATGGAAGCTAAGCTCCGGTTTAATTGCACAAACAACATGGATGAATATGAAGCTTGTATCATTTGTTTGAGAATGGACATTGACATGAATATCCACAAGCTGCTGGTTATTGGAGATTCAGATCTGTTGATTCATCAAATTCAAGGAGAGTGGGCCATAAAGAACCAAAAAATTATACCTTTCGTGCAGTATTAAAGAAGTTGTACAAAAGATTTCGTTAGATCGAGTTCAGATATACTCCTAGAATACAAAATGAATTGGCCGATTCTTTTGCCACCATCTGCTCAATGATTAAACATTAAGGTACTTATTATATTGGTCCTCTAGGTATAAGCTGAAGGAACATCCAGTCCGTTGTTCATATGTTGAAGAAGAATCAGATGGTTTTCAATGGTATTTTTACATAAATAAGTATTTGGAAATTGGGATTTATGTTGAAGATGTCACATCCACCCAGAAAAAGTCGATACGCCGTATGACCCTCTACTATTTTCTGAGTGGAGAAGTCCTTTATAGGAGGACTCCAGATTTAGGTCTTCTCATATGTGTCGATGTTGTTGAAGTTGTGAAGCTTATTGCACAGATACATGCTTTAGTGTGTGGTACACATATTAATTGACTCACTTTGGCGAAGAAGTTCGTTCGAGCCGACTATTTATGTATGACTATGCAGCACGATTGTTGCAAGTTTGTGAAGAAATGTCAAGTATACAATGTTTTGATCCAAGTTCCTCCAAACGAACTTAATGTTATGAGTTCACATTGGCCGTTTGTAGCTTGGGGCGTGGATGTCATTGGTCTGATAGAGTCAGCCGCTTCTAACGGACACAAGTTTATTTTGGTTGCCATTGACTACTTCACCAAGTGGGTTGAAGAAGCTTCATAAAAGTCGGTGACCAAGAAGGTTGTGGCTGATTTTGTTGGAAACAATCTGATATGTAGGTTTGGAGTAAAAGAATCCATCATCACTTATAATGGTGCAAATCTCAATAGTCTGTTAATGAGAGATATATGTGAGCAATTTCATATTACTCACCGAAACTTAACCGCTTATAATCCTCAAATGAACGGAGCTGTAGGGGCTACCAATAAGAATATTAAAAAAATCCTGAGGAAAATGATTGATAATCACTGAGGGTGGCATTAGATGTTTCCATATACTTTGATGGGTTATTGAATGACTGTTAGAACGTCGATTGAGGTCACTCCATATTTGCTAGTGTATGGAACAGAAGCAGTCATACCTGTTGAAGTCAAGATACCATCTTTGATAATCATCAAAGAAGAAGAGTTGAGTAATGCTTAACGGGTCAGCAAGTGGATTGATCAGTTAGTCTTGATTGATGAGAAGAGAGTGGTTGCCGTTTTTCATGGGCAACTATTCCGACAGAGAATGATTCGTGCTTCCCAAAAGAGAGTCAAAGATAGAATTTTTAAAATTGGTCCGTTAGTACTTAAGAAAAATTTTCCTCATCAAGACTAGTACAAAGGAAAATTTGCACCAACTTGGAAAAGACCCTACATGGTTCGCAAAGTATTATCTGGAGGTGCTTGGTCCTATTGCGAGAGGTGGCTCCGCAGTCCAACAATCAACCCCCACCAGAACACACCATAGATTATGTCAACAATATTACGGTGAAGTTTTAATTATTTTTATGTACATTATTTAATGTTCAAATTTGCTTTTATGCGCTTTGTTTAAAATTGTATGTCTCCTTGTAATGAACTACGTCTGACCTGAATTCTCAAGAATGAGATACATAGGCGACCTATGTCGACCTCGGTCACCCCATTTTCCCCTTTTAATATTTGGTTTGTATTTGAACTACATTCGACCTGAATTCTCAATAATGAGATAAGTAAGCAGCCCATGTCGTCCTTGGTCGATTTGCTTTGTAAATTTTTTATTTTTGTTAACCTTTGAGGGGAAACTACGATTGCCCTGATTTCTCCTTCAACGGGATAGGCGCCCCAAAGGTTCAGTGATATTTCTCGTGAGATTTCTATTCCTCTTTATAATAAAAACTGGCACACAATTTTTGAGAGGGACTCAAAGATTCTCGAGAGAAAGATTTCTCCTCAACAAGCCAAGACTGAAGATTTATTTTGAGGAGATTGCAATCGGTATAATTTTGTCACGACCCCAAATCCGGGCCGCGACTGCACCCCATTTACCCCATCTATGTGAGGAACCAACCAACTCTAAACCTTAGTCATTTCAATTTAATAGCAACATAAAGCAATGCGGAGACTTAAACTCGTAAATAAAAGACAATTCAATACTATTATTATTATCCCCAAAATCTGGAAGTCCTTCATCACAAAGTGAAATCTAGCTCAAATTACTTAACTAGAATGTCTAAGAACCAAAAATAACTAAAAAGCTAGTCCACGCCGGAAGTTAAAGCATCAAGACTTGAAGAAGAAGACCAGTCCAAGCTAGACGCATTAGCTCAACCTGAATTTCTCCGATGTTGAAGTGGAAGAGGGCTTAGATATACTGTTGAGTTGAGTGGACGGAAGTTGCTGCGCATTAACAAATAACAAAGAGGAAACATGAAAGTAGGGGGTCAGTACAACCACACGTACCTGAGTAGATATCATCGGCCCAACTCAAAATAGGGAACAGTATATATCCAATAATAATGTAAATAAACTACAATACGCAACATGTCGCAATAACAACATGAATACATTCAATAACTCACAACCGAGTTCAAACATGAGGACTCAAGACTCAATACCATACTTATTTGGGAATAAGTTCATTAGATTGAGATATTCATTACTTTCAAGATCATTATCTTCTTCTCTTGTGCGGTAACGTGACACTCCGATCCTCTATTTCTATCCTTAGGTACAGGGAAAGTGGCCACTCAGATCCCTCATTCTATCCTGGAGTTACCGGAACGTGGCACAGATCCATTCTTCTATCCTTGGTGTCAGAACGTGACACTTCGTCCTATATTCTATCCTTGGTACCGAACGTCCGGCACCCGATCCATTTCTATCCTGGTGTCGAACTGACACTCCGATCCTCATATTCTATCCTGGTACCGGAAAGTGGCACCCCGATACATGATTCTATCTGGTGTCGGAACGGACACTCCGAATCTCATATTCATCATGGATGACCGGAAAGTGGCACCGATCCTCATATTCATTCTATCCTCGGTACCGGAACGTGGAACACGATCCCTAATTCATCAAGCCTTCTTTTCAATTAAGGCATCATCATTGTCATTATTAATGATCAAGCCTTCTTTCATACTGAGGCTCATCATTCTCATTATTATAAATACTATCAAGTGAATTAGGGTTCTTTCACGATTTGGGATGCAATAGCTTCATCATGCTTGTTAATATCACAATTTCCTAATCATAATCATGCAAGCATACAACTTAAGCACATAGCAGGGTTTACCAATACTATCAACACATAATAGTCACTATTAAGAGTTCACTACGCATATCTAACCTAAAAACACACATAACCTACCTTCCACCGAGAATTGAATTACAACAAGCTATTCTTCCAAAATCCTTGCTATCCTCTCGTTTCGTTCTATCTACTCGTTCGTTTCTCCTCCTTTCTGTCTTTTCTTTTTGTTTTGTTTATTTCAAACCTCCTTCTTTTTACACTAATTAAAAGTATAATTTAAGTGTGAAAGGGAGGGACAATAAAACCCACTAATTTAAACTTAAGGTGACCTCTTGTTAAACCCCAAGTAATTAGGGGGACATATTAATATTAACCCTCAATCTTTATAATTAAGAAAAGAATCAGTCCAAAATGACCCCTTTTTTAAAACGTTGTAGAGGAACTATTTCGCCTTGGGATGCGCAACCTTGTGACAGGGTCTTCGTGCCTGCGACGTCCGTCACACAGTCGTCGAAGCTCCCTCGAACTCACGTAGCCTCTGCGGCCCGTCACAGTTGTGTGACGGTCCGTCCTGTTTCCTCCGTCAGCCGGTGCAGAAAACTCGTTTCTTGTTCACAATTCTCAAAAGTTGGCAGTGTGTTGCAACGAAAACTCCACGACGCGTTCGTCGTGGATGTGACGACAAGTCCTGCAGGTTGCGTAACAATTTACACGAGAGTCGATTTTCAGTACCTTAATTTCAAATTCTACAGGGTCATGGCGACGACAACCTCATAGACGGGCCGTCATGACTATGACGGTCCGTATGTTACATCACGCAGTACCAGCCAGTTTTGCAGAAATAAATCTGTTGCTCAAAACGACTAAACAGGTCGTTACAATAGATACCAATTTACCCATCGTTCGTCCCCGAACGATACCAAAGAAGAAAAACAATGGCGAAAAGGTAAGTACTGAATCTGTAAACAGATGGTGGGTATTTTTTCTTGTAATCCCGCCTCCTTCTCCCCAAGTAGCCTCTTCAACGGTCGATTTTCCATTGAACTTTTGATGGATGCAATCCCTCTCGAGATCTCAACTTGCGAAACTTCTCTATCTAATATAGAAACTGGATTCCTCTTCATAAGTCAAGTTATCATCCAACACAATGAGTCCCAACGGATAATGGAGTTTCCATCTCCATGGATTTTTCACATGGACACAGAAATACAAGGATGCACTCCGGACCAGCCCCTGGGGGCAAGGCTAATTCATAAGCCCATCCACGCCCCTCTTTCGCTTTAGTCCTTCAAATGGTCCAACATACTTGGACTTAGCTTCCCTCTTTTGCCAAACCGCATCACCCCTTCTAGGGAGTGAAACCTTCAACAAGAAGTGTTCACCTTCCATGAACTCAAGTCTCTAAACCCTTCCGGTCTGCATTACTCCTTTGTCTACTTTGCGCACGTAGAAGCTGTTATGAATGCCCTTCACCTTTTCTACGAATACCTCAAGAGATCGGTACACCAAGGTCTCTAAACCTCGCAAGGCATCAAACAAACCAATGGGAGATAGACAACTCCTCCCATACATGCTTTCTCCCTCCCCATGTCCTTCCCCTCTAAATGGAGCATATCACTACTGGAGGGATAGTGATAGCTATTATTGTACGAACAAAAAAAAAACAAAACTCTGCCAAAGGTAAGAAGCTATCCCAATGGGCCACCAAACCTATATCACGCAATGGCGAAGCATATCTTCCAAAACACTTGAATCTTTCGCTCAGACTGGACGCATCAGTCTGAGGATGGAACGCTTTCGGGGACTAAGGCAACCTAGTACCAATTCATTGCATGCAATTGTGTTTTCCAAAACTTAGTCAGAAAGTAAAATGCGTACCCTATCTGATATAGGATAGTGGACCCCCATGCAATCGAACGATTTCTGAGTGAGATGTAGATTTTGCTAAACTTCTATGCATTGTGAGTCACCTTGACCGGAATGAAAGAAGCAGACTTAGTCAACATCTGTCCACAAATTACCCAAATGATCAAACTTCCCCTAGTGTCTTTGGAAGACAACCACAAACGTCCAATGCAATTCTCTTCCCCACTTCCAATTCAGTGGAATGGCATTCTTGGAAGTGTTTCCTCCGGGCCCCTTGGGTGTTCATATTGAACTTTGTTGACAGTTTGGGACATTGCACAATTAAAGCTCAACAATATTGCGCTTCATTCTACTCCACCAAAAGTGTTGTTTATGTCGCATGATACCAATATTGTAGCACCCGATGTATAGGAATACTCTTTCGAACTAGTGAGCTTATGCCAGAATAGTGTGATCAAATCATCAACGCGGGGTACAATACACTTCCCTTAATCCTCAAAACACCTGCCTCGTCGATTGTGCTATTTAGCCCTCTCCTCGCAACACTTTATCTCGGATTCGACCTTAGTTTCTCATCATCAACTTGTTTTCCCTAATCTTGTCAAGATAAAGAGATCTGACTCCACACTAGCAACAATCTCCCTTCTCATTTATTCCAACCTCATCAAGGCGTTAGACCAGAGTTGCAACCTCTCTAGCCAATGGACGTATAGAGGCTTGCTAAATGAGCTAGGATTCCCATGCTTCCAGCCTTTCTACTGACACGGCACTGCCCACAAAATTCGCCTTCCCCGGATGATACAAAATAGTAGTGTCGGAGTCCCTTCAGTAGAGGTTCCAAGCCATCTCCTTTTGGCCTCCAAGTCAACATCCTTTCTGAGTACAGACATTACTGAAGGTACGATGATCAGTGTAGACCTCACATTAACCAAAGAGATAAATGGGTCCTCCAATTGCTGCAATGCAAAACATAATCAGCGGCCAATTCAAGTCATGAGTTGGATGTTGCGTTCATTGAACCTTTTAAGGGTACTTGAGGAATAAGCACAATCCACGTCTTGATTTTGCATACGAACTGCATCACAAACCCGAATGGAATGATCACAATAAACAATGAAGTTCTTCCCTATACTCGGCACAAGGTGGCGCGATAGGTGCGGGTAGTCAACAAAGTCTTAAGCTTATGAAAAGTTTCGCGCACATTCAATATGACATAACAAATGGAACATTCTGCTAGTCAAGTCGTACAATTGGGACGCAATAGAAGAGAATCCTTTTGAAAAAAGCGGCGGTAGTACTAGGCTAACCCCACAAAAGCTCCTATCTCTGACACTTAGTTAGGTCTTACCCAAAGTCTTCACTACTTCGCATCTTAGAAGGATCCACCATTTACTCCATCCTATTAGAAACACGTTGCCCCAAGAGGACACGGCATCTAGAAAAACTCGCACTTAGAGAACTTGGCACAAAAAGCATTTTTCTCCATACAACGTTTCCCAATATATTCTCAACCGCCTCCTCATGTTCCTTATACTTTGGAGGTATATCGTATATCATCAATAAATACGATCACAAAGAGATCTAAATATGGCCTTAAAATAACGCGTTAATCAACTCCATGTACGCCGCCGGGGCATTCGTAAGACCAAAGACATCAATACAAAATTCCGTAATGCCCATACCGGTTTAAAGAAGCTCTTTTCGGCACATCGTTGACCGTATTTTCAATGATGATAACCGGATCTCAAGTCAATCTTAGAGAAGACACAGCACCTTGTCATTGACGAATAAGTCATAAATGGAGGAAGAAGGTACTTGTTCTTATATAGTACATAGGTTCAAATGTACGGTAGTATATGCCACATCCGAGTAAGCTCCCATCCTCTTCTTCACAAACAAAAACCGGAGCACCCCAAGGAGATGACACTTGGTCTAATGAAGCCCTTGCTAACAACTACTTGAAGTTGAGACTTTTTAACTCTCTTAACTCCGCGGGTAGAGCCATTCTATAAGGGGGTATAGAAATGGGGCGTGTGCCAAGGTGGTCACGATCGATACAGAAGTCAATCATACTCCCTATCTGGTGGCATACCAGTAAGATCTGCAGGAACACCTCAAAAACTGCGGACTACCGAAACCGACTCAATCGAGTTACTTGGGTAGTGGCATCCTTGAGATGGGCAAGAAAGTTGAACACCCTTCTACTAACCATTTTCTAGCACGAAGAAAAACGAGATGATACGCACAGGATGGAAGTGTAGTCACCTACCACACTAACGGATCTGTCACAGGCTTGGCCAATGTACAGTTTTTGCTTACAATCCAAGAGCGCAAAATTTGAGAAAGCCAAGTCATACCCAGGAATTACATCAAAGTCACCCATTTCTAAAATAACCAAATCTACATAAGTGTGCTCCCCACAAAGTTCACCAAACAAGACCTTGTACCTTTTCCAACTACACATCCGACCCACCAACCGGGTGTTGTAGAACACGGAATAGGTATGTCAAGATTCACAAATTGCCAATTTTAGACCCATTAGCAAATATGAAGATACATCATGAAACCGTGGAGCCATGAGGTCAATAATACAGATGCCATGCCTATCACAAACCAAATGGATACTGTGTGATAACAGAATCAGCGCCTCCGGGCTTTCAGAATCTCCCAGGGACAAGGTACAATGAGCCCTATCGTTTGTATGTTTCCATTTGCCCCGACCATGTGCGTAGTAGTGCTCCATTTTGCTCATCACCTTGCCGTTGTGATTGACAACAATTACCTCGACCACCCGGCCTCGCAGAAAGCTTGGCCTATACCATGAACACCTCTACTATCTAGCTCAGTGGGGTTCTGTAACTCTGTTTGGACCCCCCCCAATACCTCTTGATGTGTCCAACCTCCCCACATCTATAACCTCTCGGGTCAAGATGCATAGGGTCTCTCGGAAGTAGTGTTGACCATTCTGAGGTGGACCCCCAATAACAGTCTGTAGTGAAGACTGAATTGGGCGACTTGAGTAACCTCCGGAGCTTGTCCATCAGAGTAGAGAAAACACCATTAAACCGCCACTTCGAACCTTTCGATGTCGATGTCGTGAGTGAAGTCGTTGGCTTCAAATCCGTTCCACCTCTATCACCAAAGCTTCTACCACATATTGGAAGGATTGTTGCTTTAGCCGCTCCCTGTTACTGAAATGCCGCACCATCGGACATCAACCCCTTCACAAAACGGCGAATCAGTCTTGTGGACTTGAAACCAAAGTTGAGTGGCGTATCTGGATAGTGCTGCGAACATTTAGCCTCCTACGCGTTACCGTCATCCTCCTGCTTAGACTCAAGAACTCGTCCCTTTTTTATCTCTCAAAGTCCTTGGGATATACTTTATCCATAAAACAGAGGTAGAGAATGATTCCAAGTCATAGGTGGGGTTGCCTCGGTTGGTGGACACTCAAATGTGACCGGCCACCATGTTTTGGACGTTCCCTTTGAAAATGATACCTCACGAATCAACGCCAAAACCGTTCTACGTCTACCATCTGTGTAGTAGCTCATGACAATCAACCAGAAAAATCGTAGGGCATCCTCTGAGTTATGCGCCCTTAAAGACGGAGGGTTTCAATTCAAGAAACTTACTGAAAAGTTCAGATGATCCCTTTGTCATAATAGGCCCTAGTAGTCAGACGTGGGAATGTGCCTATTCCCAATGATGGCATCCATGTGGGGAGCCATAGTAGCGCACTTGCGTACCCTCTGAAACCGGAGGTGTTGGTGCAGAAACCCTGGAGGTGCCGACCTGATCAGGATGAGAACACCCCACTAGATAGCAAGTACCTGGTTGATCATCTCTGTTTGTTATGGGGTAGGTTGGGGTGGCCATTTCCTCATTCTGCCCGTTCATTCTCCCCTTCCTCCCCCTTCTTATAACCTCCCTGCGGCTCGGTTGGAGGATGTCACGCTCCTAGTATCAGATAGGCTAGGGGCGCGTCCCTCTTCCTCTAGAGGACGTCCTACCACGAATGCCTCTCCCAAGGCCTCTTGCCGTTGCTCTTCCTCGAGCTACAGGACCCAGTGCTGGCTTAGTCGGTTCATGGTCTCGCAGGTGTTGAGGCTGGTGGCTGGTCGTTTGCTCTAGTTCTAACCATCTGCGAAATAGAGTGGAAGATGGTCAGATACCAATTCGTATCGACCAGATACCAATCTGGACTCAAGGTAGTAGCACGAAAGAAGAATGAAAAGAGTAATTTCCTAAAGTCTTATAGCCTCTCAAGGAAAAAGTAAAGGCGTACCCCCTACCGTTCTTAAGACTATACTAGAACTGTTCTGTGGTTGGATGAGACACCAATTGAAACTAATGCTCTATACAAAGTTTGTCAACGACACCAAATCCGGGCCGAGACTGGGTGGCACCCACATTTACCCTCCTATGGTGTGAGCGAAAACCACCAATTCTAAACCATTATCATTTCATTTTAATAAACATAAAGCAATTGCGAGAGACTTTAAAAATCGTAAATAAAAGAAATTACAATTGAACTATTATTATTATCCCCAAAATTGGAAGTCATCATCACAAGAAACACTGATCTCATTACTTAAACTAGGAATGTCTAAGAAACCAATAACTAAAAAGCTTTAGTCCACGCCGGAAGTTCCAGCGTCAGACTTGAAGAAGAAAGAAGACCCACAGTCCAAGCTAGACGCATTAGGCTCACCCGTGAATTTTCCGATTGAAAAGTGAAAGGACTGGATAGATTAATCTACTGTTGAGTTGGAAGGTTGACGGAACGTTTGCGGATTACCAAACACAAAGAGAAAAAATGGATAAGTAGGGGGTCAGTACAACCCAAGTACTGAGTAGATATCATCGGCCAACTAACATAGGGACCAGTATATATCAATAATAATGTCAATAAACTACATTACTCAAACATGTAGAAATAATAACAACAGTGAATTCATCATAACTACAACCGAGTTTCACACATGAGGACTAAGCCTCAATACCACTACTATTTGGGAATTAAGTTCAATAGATTGAGTCTATTCATTATCTTCAAGAGTCATTATATTTCTTCCTCTTGTGTCGGACGTGACCCCCCACTCCGATCCTCTATTTCTATCCTGGTGCCTGAAAGTGGCACTATCGATAACATTCTATCATGGTACCGGAAGTGGCACCTGATGCCCTGTTCGATCCTGGTGGGAACGGGACACTCCGATCCTATAGTCTATCCTAAGGTACCGGAACGTTGGGCACCCGATCAATTTTTTTTTCTATCCTAGTGTCGTTACGACACCTCCGATCCCTCATATTCTACCTTGTACCGGAAACGTGCACCCCAGATCCATATTCTTCCTGGTGTCGGAACGTGACACTGCACGATCCTCATATTTCTTCCTTGGTACCGGAACGTTGGAAACCGGGGATCCCTCATATTCATTCTACATAGCGGTACCGGAACGTTGGCACCTCCGATCCATAATTAATCAAGCCTTCTTTTTTACACTAAAGGAATCATCATTTCATTATATAATTTATCAAGACTTCTGTCATACTAAGGCATCATCCTTCTCATTATATAATATAATCAAGCGAATTAGGTCTTTCAAGATTTGGGATTCAATTAGATTCATCATGCTTTGTTTATTCATCAACATTTCATAATCATATAGCAAAGCATACCACTTAAGCACATGCAGGGTTACAAATAATATCAAAACATTAATATACTATGAGAGTTCACTACGAATATCGTAACATACACCATTACCTACCTCCCAACGAAGCATTGAAATCAACAAGCTAATCTTTCAAAAATCTTTGTATTCCTCTTCGTTTTATCTCTCTACTGTTCGGTTCTTCCTCTCTTTATGTTTCTTTTCTTTTTGTTTGGTTTATGCAAACCCTCCTCTTTTTACCCTAATAAAAAGTATATTAAGTGTAAAGGAGGACAATTAAACACCCACTAATTAACTTAAGGTTAATATTTAAACCCCAAAGTAATTAGACCTAGTAATATTAACCTCAATATTTATAATTAAGGAAAGAATAGTCCAAAACGACCCCTAAAAAGTGTAGAGGAATCCTATTTCGCCTGGGACTAGCAAACGTGAAGGGGCCGTCGTGCCTGCGCCACGGTCCGTCACACAGGTCGTCGCAGCTCCATCGACTCACGTAGCTGGACGGCCGTCACAGTTGCGACGCCGTCCTGTGCCTCCGTATGACGGTCAGAAACTCGGTCTGTATTCACAATTCTCAAAAGTTTGGAGTGTTTTGCAACGAAAAACTCCCGAAGGTTCGTCGTGGATGTGACGGCACGTTCCTGCAGGTTGCGTCACAATGTATAGAGAGTCGATTTTCAAGTACCTAATTTCAAAATTCTAGTGTCATAGGACGACACCTCCTAGACGGGCCGGTCGTGACTATGACGGTCCGTCTTACATCCGCCCCCCGTCCCAGCACATTTTTCCAAGACATAAAATCTGTTGCCTCAAACACGACTAAACAGGTCTGTTACAGTTTATTAGGGATCTCAAACAATTTCTTGATTTTCTCACAGCTGTCAAGATACATTTGACGACAGTAAAACTGGGACAGAAATTTTGAGGATGGCCTCAAAATTTCAACATGCATTCATCGACAGTATAGAGTTAAATGGTATACTCCCCATCGAAATAATAAGATATGCCTCCAATTATGAGGCTCAAAGTAGTTCACTAAGTCTTACGTTACGTGATACTTGGCAGTAACCTTTTTCAAAATACTAAATTTCTAAAATGCTTTACTAAAATTTTCCCTTTGTGTTCCTTTGTTTTGGCACAAATATTTTGTTTTATCTATCTAAATGCGGGAAGTCACAAATCAATCGGAGATAGATGTACATAGAGAAAACAACTGAGAAAATCGACAGAAATTAGTTCATTTTAAAACAAAATATTTTTCTTTGGAGGTAGGAATTATTTTATGTTGTGCATATCAAAGGAGAATCAAACGAAAATCTCACAAAAGAGTTTACGATTTTCGTAAAGGACATCATTTGCATCTTATTTTCAGAATATGATATTATTAATGCCCGGAGAGATCATTTTATTGATATTGTCATCTGAGACGATGCGCTACTTGGAGGGTCAGTTTATTTCCATTGCCGATTAAGAGGATATATTGGCAGAGGGTCACTTTAGTTTTATTTTCAATTGAAGACGATATGAACCGAAAAGCACCCAGAAGATAATTATGTTCCTCAATTGAAGCACTATCTTCATTTGGTACCAATGAGGGCATCAAGAGCAAATATTCACGCATCCCCGGAAGATATTCATGCTGTAGCAGAAAAAGGTGTCTTGTGGCATTCGCGGAAGGGAAGCTCAGCATCCGCAAGTTGGTACATTGCATGATTAGATCGTGTTTTCACGGTATTAGTTAAGGTTCTTTCCTTATGTTTAGTGTTGTGTTCAAAAGACCATTTCTATTCGTTTTTATATAAGTTTCTCCTTTTATTTGCAGGAAATTGTCCAAACGATGGAACGCGGGGGAGGTTATTTGCAAGAAGTGCAGGAAAAGTTACACCTACGGAGCTTGTGGCGGTCTCCACCGGTCTGGCTTGTGATGGTTTTTTTTTTTTTTTGATGGTTTTGTAGGTGGCCTGTGATGTGGAGTCGACACAAGTGTGGGATTACGAAGTTCATGACGGACCGTCGTAGACACGATGGTCCGTCCTGCTAGTTCGCCGTGTAATCAGAGAGTAATCCCTGTACCCAATTTCCAAGAAGTTTAAGTATTATAGAACGGAGACCCTCCATGGACCGTCATGCTTGAAACGGTCCATCATACATGTTCATCGAGGGTAATGAAGAAAGTAGCAGTAGGATTTGTAAAGTATAGGTTGACGGAGGACATGATGGCCCGTCATGACCATGATGGCCCGTCATCAGGTCTGTCGATCAAGCCGCGTTTTGACAGATTTTCAGCAATTAGAGTCCTTATTTTATTAGGTTTTAGTTTTTTTATAAATAGTTCTAAAAACCTCGTTTTTAGGGTTAGACTTTCTTATAATTGTTAGACTTTTTTGTTAGACTCTCTTATAGTTAGATTCTCCTATGTTAGACTCCTTGTTAGTAGACTTTGTGATTGTGTTATACTTTTGAAGAATTCTTTAGTCCTCAATAATTTAGTACTTGAGACCCTAATTTTTGGAATTGATTGTTGGTGCGTTTCTGTTGATAATCAATGAACTTCTGTGATTTTGTTCTTTCTCATGAAGTAAAGGCATGAATGGAATTCTGATATTCCCCAACATTATATGAATTTTGAGGATTATGACTATGGGTAACTTCATATATCAGAACTAGGGTTGTGGGAAACCCATGAGAGTGAATAATAAGGTAAAATCTAAGTTAAAAAACAATTTTCAAGAATTAGTTCTGGTTGTCTATTGATAGTTCTTTTGTTAGAGTCTTTTTTTAACGGAGTCCAACGTTAAGAACTCGCCTTAATGCTAATGGCCCCGATCAAGGAGGTTGATAATAGGAAAAGAATTATTCAAAATATATTTCGTGCTATACTATCTAATAGGCTAGGATGATTTGTACGAGGTAATAACCTTCGTCTCAATACGAATACAATTGTTAATATGAGGTAAAGGTAAAGGATTAGTATAGCAAAACACTTAGCTGGACCAAGGTGCGCGTCGTGAAATTTTGTAGATGCCGGAAACAAGGATTGAGAAATTACATAACTTATCACTTTTCATGTAAGATTACTTGGAAGAATTGTCATTGTTAGAATATCAAGGTTAGGAACTGGGGGAAACTTAAAAACCCTAGTTACTTTTATAAATTGTTAAAATCCAGGTAGTGATTCTGTAGCTTGGTTACATTAATTTAGTTATAATCTTTATAATTAGAAATAAACCCACCCCCCCATTTTTATTGTCGTTTTGTTTTCTAAGGAAATAATTGACTAAAATAATAAGTATAATAGATTTAAGTTAACTCTGAACTATTCCTCATGGGGGAACGGTCCAAACCTCATAGGTGGGTTCTTTACTTGATTAAAAAACGCGTTACTTCTATTGAGAAAGTAAAGTTTGAGAGTACATGCATTGCAGAAAACTCATGCATCGCGATGTAACCATTCACCACATCGCGAGAAGCTATTCAATCCCATAACAAGAAATAAAGAATGAACAGAAGATATTCATAACTCGCAGAATATCATGCATCGCAAGTTAATATTCATGCATCATGAAAGATAATGCATCGTGAGTTAATATTCATACATCGCGAGTTAATATTCACGCATCACGGAAAGATATTAATGACCTGTAAGAAATCAAGCATTGCAAAAAGTTATTCATGCCTCGTAGAAAATTATGCATCGTGAGTCAATATTCATGCATCACGGAAGGTCATGCATCGCGAATTGATATTCAAGCACGCGGTAGATATTATTGTACGCAGAAATTTCACGGGCATCGCGGGAGAAGCATTAATGTTCCCGCAGGAAAAAGAAAAATCATGCTCCGCGAGTTAATATTCATGCATTGCGGAAAGTCATGCATCCGAGAAGATATTAATGCATTTCGGGAAGTCATGCATCACAAGAGAAAATTTATGCATCACGGAAAGGTCATGTATTGCGAAAGAGAAATCACGCACTACCATAGAAGGAAATTCTGCACTTCAAGAGGAATATTTACCCATAAACATCAACTGCCTCTTTTATTTGGCGAGTGCGAATGCCAAGAGAATCATACAAAAGCACATCATGAGAATTATCAGCACGCATTATCAACTTTCATTTATGTTGACATCAAATGAAGAGTACATTGAAGAATATATTCAAAATATAAGATATAAGCTTTATTTTCTTTACATCAAACCCAATGGAGTCGACAACAAGTATAAAAGTAGATAAATTAAGTGTCAATACTGTTGAAGACAATACCTCTCATTTCAATTGCATTTGTATGATAATGAGTTTAATCTTAGTCTTTGTCTAGAGCATCCGAAATGATGAATTCTTCAAAATGGGTCACAGGTGCGGACGGCATCAAAAAGGATGCAGCACAATCGAGTAAGTTTTTCCTAGCAGTGAACTAGAACACAGTCTAAAAAGGAATTTCAAACTCTTAGGATGCGAGCATAGGAGCGAGTTCCATGACAATCAAACCACACGCCTATCAGAAGTTACACGGGTTTTTATTTTTCTTTTGTCAGTTTCAATCCCGCATCAAGAAATTTTGAGTATCAGCCGGAAGCAAGTTTCCCAATCTTAGTGACAATGCGCCAAGAGTTTTAGAAATTATGTCCGTGTAAGTTGTTACCTATGGATGTTAAGAGCTCCACCTTCATGGCTAAGAGGTTGAAAGCTTCTTTTTCTTACTCGATCTAATTTGTCACTCATATAGCCAAAGGTCATCTAGCATAATAGATTTCTTTTTCCACCGACGGATTCGAACAATAAACAGCCTGTTTCCTATGGTTTAAGGATATGTAGGAGGACTCCACGTTGAAAATTCATCTGTATTCAAAACATTCTCTCTTAAATGTACTCCCGAACATTTCGATCCCTTCACAATTCTGTGTCAAAATGGTTTTAAAATTCTTTCAAAATCGTGCGTTAAATTAGCCATATTGAACTACATGTGGCTTTAATTCTCATAGATTGAGATATGTAGAAAATCCTATTTTGGGGTTCGTCCATAATTCCTAAAGTCCGTGCCAAATCCCTTTCTTAAACAAATACGTGGTCTGTCAAAATTGACTTGTTCAATTTTATTTTTCCCGAATTTCTTGAATCGACCCATGTTAAATGAGGGACATTTGTTGACACCCAATTTTGACCCTACTCTATAGTAATTAACTAGCGAGTTTTTCGACTTTAAATACTTTAAAATAATTAAATTTGTAACTTTCAAAAAAAATAAAACAATAATAATAAATAAATTTTAGCTTGCAATTTATTTTTAATAAGGTTTGCACTTGTTTATTGCATTAGCTAGTTCTAAGTTTACATAATTATTTGTATAATTCTTTTAAATTTTATCCATATTCAAAATAAAATATATAATAATGATAGTAATATCTTGTTTTATAAAGAATATTTGGTTAATTATTTTAGCGTATATTTTGAATCTTTAGTTTATATTTGAATTTAATTATTTTATTTTGTCAACCTTTAAAAGCTTGTTAATTAATTATATTGAATTCGTCTTATTTTAAACTATAATCAATTTGGCCAATTGAAAGTTAATTTCACTAAATTGGTACATTATTAACTAAAAGACCAAATTTGGGTTTTTTTTTTTTAATTTCAGCGAGCCCAAACCAATATCCATTTTCCCAAATTAGAAAAATTTTAGCCCAACTCAATAAGCCAATCCCAGTCCAATTCCCTTTTAAGTCTGTCCACCTTCTCCTTATCCTGACCCGAGCCGATCCTTTTTAATTCAGAAAAGAGACCAATGCGCAAATTCTGAGAAGGGACGTCAGGATTTAGCAGTGAACCAAACGTCTGCTCACGGCGTGAACAAAAACGTCAGCAACAGCACGGATGAAGGCCACCATTCACCCTCAAATGCACCTTCGTCCCTCACGCAATGGACAGTTCACGGAGGCGGATGGAAATCTCCATCATGCATCATCTCCTTCAGACTGGCATGCTTTTGTACACTGTTTTCTGCAACGAGCAGATGTGAAATCGTCGTTTCTTGTAGGAGATCATTCCACATTGCATCTCAAGTATAAAGGAGTTGCATCCCATCCGTTCTATCCCCTTTCCTCCTCAGGAATGATATTGAAACTTGACAAAAGTTTCCGTTTTTTTTTTGGTTGAGGGTTTGGTTTTTTCAAATTTTGAATTTTGGAATTTGGGGGTGTTGATTTGTCCCTTTCCCCCCTCTTTTCTTTGAGAAAAACCTATTTTTTCCCTATATATATTCTCTATGTTTTCTTTGTGAGGGGGGACTGGAGAACTTGAGGAAAAAAGGGAGGTAGAAGTAGAGAAAAATAAATAGAATGCGACAGAGAGATTTTCTAAGCTATAAAAATCGCTGGATATTGGCCAAGAAAAGAGAATTTCTTGTTTAGTTAGGTCTTATTTTGAACTTCCAAAAGGGATGGAGCGAAGAACAACCAAATTATAGAAATACATTCGAAAAAGAGAAAAATCCTAGTTTCGACCCTGTTTTGCTTGCACGTTACCACGCGAGTTTTTTTTGTTGGGCGAAAGGTTATGTTGTTTCAACAGCTGAAATTTCTGTGGTTACGGGAAGATCATGGTTGATTTCTCATTCTGTGCATGTTTGTCGCCCCTCAAGATGTAAACAACTCTGTTTTTTTTTTTGTAGGTTGATGTTTTTCCGTTGTGTACCAATGAGGGATTAAATCATATTTACTATCGGGTTATGAGCGCATCTTGCGTGTTTGGTTATAATATGAGTTTTCTGTTCATAATAGTCTTTCTGAAGATTACATGTAGTTCTTCTTCAAAGATTCGGTCTCTACCTGTTCCTGCCCTCGTTTTCCTTTAACTATCGGTTCATCGGGAATTCTTTGCTCTTAGTCGCTTAGTATTTAGTTTAATTTAGATTTTTAGGTTGAAATGCAAGACCTGTTTAATTGTATGCTAAATTTATACTTAGTTTATGTGTTGTATTGTTTGACATATATTTTTAGTGTTTTCGTTTTGCATTTATTCTTAGCCAGTGTAGTTGCGATGGACACTGCGATAGACCTCACTTGAGGTTTGTCTTCTTCCGTTGTTAAGGCATAAAAAATAAAGTTTTCTTCTTACTACCTATGTTTTGGTTTAAGATTCATAATGAGACCTTACAGTACTGTTAAAATCAATCAGCATAGTTTGCATTTACGGTTTTTGTGTCAATATAAAATCTGAGTCTTTCTTATTTTGTTTGTCAACGCTTAGTTGTACTGGAGTTTCCTATTTAAAATAATCTAAAGTATGACTTACTTTGGCATTATCCCTCATGTGTATGGTATGTGGATTTCTTCAAAATTTCCTGCGATTTAGATATACCATTCCATGAGATCTAATTATACACATAGTTGTATTATGCCCTACATATCTAGTACATTTCTTTCATACAGACATCCCTTATGGGGATGCTGCATTTTATGTTGCAAGTACAAGTACTGAACTAGTAAATCTCCCCAATAGAACCACATGTTACATAGCGGTTATTGGTGAGACCCATGTTAATTAGGGTCTTTGATGAGTCTTTACTTTGCGTACTTTTTGTAGTGCTACATTCATATATTCAAGAAGAGTCTTTGTAGACATTATAAAGTTACCGTCTGTATTCATAGTTTCACGTTTTGTATTTATCGGTTCAACTATTCAAAATGTGTTGTATATGAAGCTTCTCATCAGCAATTTTAATAGTAGCTTACATTCTCATCATAGGTTACTTGTAAATCATGTGTTCATATGGTACTTGTCCGCCTCATCTAGGGTTGGGGTGTGACAACGTCAGTGGTATTAGAGAAATTCGTCCTAAGGATTTCACAAAGTCGTGTCTAGTAGAGCCTTACTTATGAATGTGTTACGTGCCACATTTATAATTTGGGGGATACTTGGGCATTTATGAAATGTTACTTTCCTTCATAATCTAGATCGTGCGATAGGGAAAAATTAAGAAGTCAATTTCATTTGTACCGGATCATGTTATTCATATTATGCATACTATGGTTGGTTAGCTCTAACCTAAATGAAAACATGCAAGCTACATAAAAGGATCTTGAGATATCAAATTTTGACTAGATTGATCTTATTTTATTTGGCAGTTTCAATACATAAGATATGTAAATGTTTTTGTGATATTTGCATCTAAAGTTGCATTTCTATCACTTTGTATTGAGAAAGATATAGTATATGCTTAAAATATTATTGGTTACCTAGTTACATATATGAGTTGTAGCATTTCAAAGCCGATCTACAAAGATGTAACTAACCCTTAAGTATGGTATTTTCTTCATATTTATAGGATTTATTCCTTTAGATGACACTTGTTCTTAGTCGGTGATATACATAGAATTTTCAGCCTTATACATGTACTTGAAATTGATGTTGTTGAACCAATTTAATTTAGTTGGAAAAAGGAACTGGCACAATCTTATAGGTGAATGTATTAGTGCAACAATATTACTGGGGATACCCCTAATTGGATTAGAACGCCCAAGTTCTCACCATATATCATCCTGAATATGTTAGTAGTTGGATTTTTATATGTTATTACCAACCACTATGAATAATTACTAATAACATTTGTATTCTTTTCATGGTTATAAAATATAAGGATAAGTGTTCCAATGTCTGCAAATGATATATGTATGGTAGTTCCTATAATGATCTATGTGTTGTCTATAGAGGATTAGTATGTGACTAAAGGGTAAGGTTAACAAAAGGAATAATTTATTGGTTAGACCTAATTTGTAATTTGTGTAGTTGTCCATAATGGGATCTAGAGTACATGGAGGTAGTTATTTTGATTAAAAGGTACTTGTTAGATAGAAAATATGTGATAATGAAGCTTGAATGACACGGGATAAATATGTATGTAGAGCATAAAGCTAGAAAGAGATGGGATATGTCAAATTCCCTACGCATAAGAGTGATGGTCATATGAGGATGCTATATAGGAGTAAGATAAGGAGTCATGAAAGAGTAATTTCTAAGTATATGAGGCAATAAATAGGTATCAAATATTCAATCCTAACGAGAATTCATTTGAGTACTGATTCAAGTCTTGATATTTGATCCTGATAATAACAGGTAAGAAAAGCGAACATAAGGTTAACTATATAGAAGATACATGGACCTAGTTCATCTTCATCATTAGTAAAAAAGAGAAGTATAGCGTTATTCAGATATATAGACTTCCATTGAATCAGTAAATCATCAATCATAGTCCAATTAGAGGGGAATAAAAAATTGATCATATGCCATTGTTCTTATTCTCTATCTTTCTTTGAAAAATGTCAGAGAATCCTCACTTGTTAGAAAAAAAGAGAGGAGGAAATCTATTAGTATGGCCAAACATATCTAGTTAAGCCCAAATCAGTTAACTCTAAGATGTTATGAATCATGATTCAACTTTATAGGTACTTGACATTACGTTTTATTAGAGGTTATGTCATAAGGTGAATTCAAGCTTCATTATTTATTTTCTATTATGAACTTCAAGAGGCACAAAGAATTGAGTGACATGTAACACAAATTAGTAATGAAGGTAAAGGTGACCTCAGTCTCCTACTCCAAAAGATAAACAATTGAGGATTTTCTTTTTCGATTTTGATTGTGGTATTTGTATTGACCTAGATAAAATACAAGTCCCAATAGCAAAACTTCCATGAGAATTATTATGCGATTGAATAGAGTAGATGGGGAAATCAATTGTATGTGCTTTGAGGTGAGTAAGGAATGTGAATAAAGCTATCCCAGACTTGACATAATGCTTAAGACAGTGTGTTTTCCCTTACTATGGTAGAGTGGTTCTATAGGATATCTTTTGGTTCCAACGATGGTTTGTTATATAGTTATATTTGTTGCATGATCTGTAACTTATCTATTTGTATGTCATTTTCCCTTTTGTGGATTAATTTCTCACATGTTACCAAATGCCATGGAATGTTTGCATGTGAGTGTTATCCACTTTGAAGCACCCTGTTTATTGTTATATATTTTCGTAAGACCTTCTCTACATGTTATTTGTTGCATTGGTTACTTTCCATGTCAGTTGTACATATTGTGTGGTCATATTTAATCTGTGTACTCATTGACATGTTAGTAAACCTATCCATGCGATATAACATACTTGCTCAATGTGATTTGTCTTTCGTAGTTCTTTTTCTTTCATGTCTACATGTCTTATAGTCTACTTGATTAAATATTATATATGTCGTAGCTTTAGTACTAATGCATTATGTGGTCATCTAGTCCATTTTTCTACATGTCTTATAGATCATTCTCTCACATGCTACCCTATGGTTCATATGCGCGTACACCACATATTTCTATAGCTTAATGCCAGTATATTATGTGCTTCCTTTTTGTCTAGTCTACTTGTATGTCATACCCAATGTGATTTATTTACATGTATACTATGCCCCTCTTCTTATTGACTTGAATTTTTAAACTTTTGGGAAAAGATTTTCTTGTAACATGATGTAGTGATTATTTTTTACGACAAAAGGCTGGGCATATAAATCAATTTTATCATAACCATAAATAAATAACTTAGCATAATACCTTATTCGAAGGTGCGGCATAAAAATATATAGTTTATATTTAAAGCTATGCATTCTTATAAAACTCACCTCTGAAAAACATCATGATATAAAAGAGAAGATAAAGTAGAGCCCTGATAGATTAGGCCTATGATTTTATGTGTCCGTTCCATATACAAAAATTTTGGGATATCTTAAAGTTATTCTTGATTGTTTAAGCGCCACATTTAATCCAATAAGGTGTAACCTCCACTGAAGTATTGTTGAAGGAATATAATATAACATAACATACTTGGAAGAGAAGATGGTAGAGATCTTAAATAACCATCCTCATTCTAAACATCATCATAAGGATATTAGATTATGTGGACCCTACATAACCGTAAACCCTACTATCTTTTGTTCATTTGATATGTCATTTGCATGTCTTGTATTAAAGTATATTAAAGTCCTTATTTCTATGAGTTCTGCTTGTGTACTTTAGCGAATTACATGGTAAAGAAAGGGCTTAATTTGTCATATTATTTCATGAACTACATCTATTGAGACATCATTCTAGACTTGTCTATACGTATTTTAGGTAGTCTATGGAGTTTTGATAGTCCTAATTATAATGGGAACTATCACAAATCTCTAAATGAAACTCCAAGGTTAACCAAACTATCATCTTCACCTATCATTGTGGATGAATGATCATAAGGGGGGGGAGTAACACCCCGTATTCTACATGTTCTAGTTATATTTATATCACGCTTATAAACCGCTTTGTGGGATATTTAAGAAATCAGTTTCCTATGTGACTAGTTGCAATTGAATAGGTTTAAAGTGAACTGTCCATATATTTTGATTCGGCCTAATTAAGTTGATGTTTATGGAAGTATTTAAACATGAGATCATAAGGTGGTATTTGAGTCTTAAGTTCAAAGTGGCATAATGTATATAATTTTTAAGTTAAGTTAAAGGTATTAATGTGTAGAAAAGGAATACAATACTAAGGTGCTTGCTTGACTTAACTGAGGTAGTAGGTGACAAAAAGGTGCATCACCTGCTTTCACTTATTGACCAGCCCAAAAGAGCAAGTAGGTGTATCACCTACTAAGAATATTTTGACCATGTTATTAAGCCAAGTACACTACCACATACTTAAATTAATCGTATCCAAGTTGATTGGAAGAGTAAGGGGGAATTGGACAGCAAATAGCCAGTATTCTTAAGTGCAAAAATGACCCAAGTGAAAAGTCCAAGTAGGTGGATAACCTACTTACATAAATTATGGCACAACATGACCAGAAAAGAGGGATAATTGGAAGAAAGGCCAAACAAGTGTTAAAGTCACAAAGGCTCAAGTTAAAAGACCAAGTAGGTGGTTCACCTAGTTGACAAAATATGTCCCATAAAGGTCGTCCAATGTACCTCCTTCTAAATGGATAAAGATCAGATCTTTTGATTCATTTTTAACTTGCAAAATTTAAGATTTATTAAGTTTCTCTCTTGTTATTTGTTGGCTTCAAACAACAGCCCTAAAACACCTTAGGATTCTTGTATATTGCCCCCATTTTCAAGTAAAAGTTTTAAGGAGAATTTCAGTTCTTGAAGTACAAGTTTAGAGGATACATTTCCAGAAACTAAGGTAAGAGTACTTCCCGTTTTTGCCTATCTTTAATACAAGTTTTGGGTACAGAATATTATGTATATGTTTTTCAATAACTCATGGATGGTTAGAAATCCTTGAGTCCAATATTATCCTATAAGCCTAAAGGATTTTTGGGGATTGACAATGGTTGCCTTATGTGTATTGTTTTTACGGGTAACTTGGTTATCTTGAAAAAGGATATATGAAGTTGTATTAATGTATAGAAAAAGGGGTTTGGTGATTTACCATTTTTTTTAAAGGGTGTATGGTCCTACTGTTCGTCAAGTGTTTAACTAATGTTTTACGAGGCCCTTAATATTATTAGTTTCTAACATTAGTTTAATCATGAATTGTATTGTAGATTGACATCTTTAAGGGAGTATGAATCGCAATAGTTTTATTGGTAAAAAATAAAAAATGTAACGTTATTCGATTCCCTATTTGTTTGTCATGAATCCCGCACTTGCGTTATAAAAAGTATGTTTTTTAAGTGCCCTTGGTAGTGATTGAATCATACTTTCAGCTCCTACTCTTAATAGTATTAAAGTGAGCACTCTAATATGAGTTTTTACTCAATATACATGCTTACTTACCAAGTATTAACATGTAAGGTTTAAAGTTGTTCCACCATCAAAGTAACCTTGGCACGTATTTCCCTTATATACATCAAAATGATCCTAGATTACACATGGTACATATGTTTATATGTTAGATATATAGTCTGCCCATATCATACCTACTTACTTCAATTATATATATATATATCATATTGTCACATGGTCATATATTCTCTTTATTGATTATTACTCCTATTCTGTTACATTATAATGTTACCTGATAAGATCCCTACTTGTTCTATTGTATATTTTATATGTTTATCCCTTGGTTCAACTTTTATGTATGACTTGTATTTATATTACCATAACCTAGTTCAGTATTCAGCTATCCCCCACCATCTAATTCAATCTCTTGGCTGAATACTATCCCATTTCTTCACTTGCTATATGCTTCTTTGAGGATGCCAGATGCTTACCTGATTCCGATAACGCTCTACTATTACATGGTTCTGTCCATTTGCCTTTCCATATCATTGTTGTTATCATAAGTCCTATGTATATGTCTTCTACTACAGTACCTAGTTCACAAGGTCCTCGCATATTCTTGACTACCAAAACAACAATCTCAAAAGTGATAATGATCATCAAAAGAACAATTCAAAAGAGTTATGAACATCAAAACAACAATCTAAAAGATAACAAATTTAAGTGAAAGTATTCGCATAGTTATGGTTGGATGCCCAAGGGCCAATTCCTAGAATGGGTCGACTCCAATTGGTATTAAAGGGTGGCATCTTAGAAGCAAAAGCCTATCATGGGTCGATCCTAATTTGTGGAATTATGAAGACATCATCCCATGGGTTAAAATTCCTAGAATGGGTCATCCTCTTCTACCGCTGATCAGCTATTCATTTGTATCATATGACTTATAAAGATTGTAATGCACAGAAAAGTAAAGAAAACAATTTAACATACACAATTCCACAAGTATAAGTAATGATGGTCTGTAATATTTATCGATTGGTATTTGGTTTCACTTGAGATCTTATTTTACACATGGTTGTATTATGCCTTGCATGTTCAGTAAATTCTTTCATAAATAAGTCCCTTAAAGGGATTTTGCATTTCATGCTTCAAGTACATGTACTCAACTAGTAGATCTCCCCAATAGAAGAACATGATACGCAATAGTTGTTGGTGATCTTCATATTTATTCTGGGCTTTTCCAACTCTTTAGTATGAGTATTTTCGTAGTGGTACATTCATGGATTCCAACAGAGACATTGTAGAAATTGTAAAGCTATCTTCTATATTCATAGTTTCACTTGTCATGTGTATCTGTCAGCTAGTCCAGATGTGTTGTATATGATTTTTCTTATCAATAATTTGCGTAGTTGTTTACATTCTCATCATAGGTAACTTGTAAATCATGTGTTCATATGTTACTTGTCTGCCTCACCAAGGGTTGAGGTGTGACAACTTCAGTGATGGAGTTCATGCTGAAGTTATAAGCATGAATGACTCAACTCGAAGGTCTAAATAACTACATGGAACTAATGTATACAACTCTTATCGTTATATTGCTTACTTTCTCAAATCTTAGATCAAATTAGTAATTGATATTAAAGTATTCACCATTGAAATCAAAATCTTTCTTGAACATTACTCTTAACTCTCACTTGAATGTGAATTATGATTTCAAGAGTTATGGTTCATGATATGAAGGATCTAAGTGATATTGTAGACTCATTTATAAATTCTCCTCACTGTCATGCTCACTTACTTAAGTATTTAATTAAGATACTAGAAATTGCAGAAGACTCCTCAAATAACTCAAAGGGACACTATCAAAATGATCGAAAAAACATTGCAAGACTTAATTCTTAGCTTTTCCTTGAATTTGAATTATGAATTCAAGGTTATGATTCATCTTATGAATGATTTTTAAGTGTTTCGAAGTAGTTTAGAGTGATTCGAATCAAAGGGAGTGAAGATACACTTTAAATGAGCTCAAATGGGACAACCGACGAAAAAGAAGTGGCGCCAACCCGAAAATTCAGACACTACATGGGCGCACTTCATAGGTGTTGCCCTATCCCCTTGACTGCATCTGGGGAGTGCCGTGCATTACTTTTTCCAGGGAAAGTTCGACTAATTTTGCCTCCTATTTTCTCATCCTAAATTACTTCGAATCGATTTATTTACTCAAGTTTTCCTTAGATTCAATTACCCAACCTAGGTACACACTAATACACTGAAAAAATAACTTTCATCTCAATAAATCATCAAAACCCAACACAATAAGATTTAGAACGAACTTTAAGAACACCTTTCAAGAACTCTAATATTTCAACTTTACGAATGAAACTTCACTAAAAATAACATGATTTGCATATGGGTGAACTATCACAAAACTATGGGATCTTATATACCTCTAACGGATCAAACCCAAGGCAAAAATCCACAACTCAACTTAAGAACGTCAACGAACACCTTCATCCTTTCCTCTTTTCTCTTCTTTTCTCGTCTTGAACTCTCAACTAAAATCATAGGCATATATTAGGATTATAAAACCGAATCTAATAGAATTAGACCCCTAAAAATATTACTAAAAACGAATTAAATATTATTGGGTAAGGAAAAGACCAAAATACACCTCTCTATTTTTAGCTAATCTTTCTTAACTGGAAAAACCTAACTTCAAACAGCCATATCTCAGTCATCCAAACTCGAAACTTAGCAAACTAGGTGGTGTTGGAAATATAATTCATAGATCTTTCCTAAGGTATCTTTCAACACACCTAACACATCTTGTTGTAGGAGTTATGGTAATTTAAACATTACAATAAACACATACTTATCTTAACTTGCAAAATTTCAAATTTCACTATGTCCAATTTTGTTCGTTTTAGCACTTAAGTGGTACATCTAGCGACTGACCTTAATGCATAAGAAATTTTAAGTTTGTTGGTAAAACCTCACTCACTACAGAGAACGGTTTGACTCCTAATTCAAAAAATTTCTGGGATGTTACAGATCTGCATATATCATAAGTATGTACATATTGGTACAGTATATATAATAGAAGCCTAAAATTTTACAAAACAAGATGAGTATATTAAAAATCAAACCCTAGACCTGGTGTTATCAGTACAAGAGCGTCTAAGTAAAGAAAAAAAACTACACAGAATAAATTTGTCTAAGAAAAATACATTATACATTCATACTGCAAATATCTGAATTTCGAAAACTCAGCATGAGTACAAAAGTATAGGTACTCAGTCTGGGGCTAAGATTTCTCTTATTTATGTATTAAAGTAGGTGTATACACGATCTGGTGGGTTTGGTCACAATTTCCTTCATCAATAATTGATATTTTTATTCAAAGTAGTTATAAAAACTTTATAAATATTAATGATGTAAATACTAATAAATCTACAATTTAAGAATATATCAAGTTAAAACTAAATATCAAACCTAAAACATATCTAATAATTTGCAAAAATAGAACAATATTTAAATTAAAACGAAACTAAAAAATGATTATGTAATTTCTTTTTGTGAAAATAGTCTGGCAAAAGTAAGTAAGTCGATAGAGACAAATAGTGATATATAAAAGATAATTTTTTATAAAATTATGAATATAACTACTAATAGTTTAGAAAAAAATTATATACTAGTTTACTTACATAAATAAAGTAAATTCACTTACAAATATTTATTTAATCTAATGGTAATCAAAAATGAGATATAAATTGCTCAAAATTGGTGTCAACAATATAGATTTCGTAAGTCTGATTCTTATTTAATTACTAAATAATAAGTCCAAAAGTAATTAATTTTCTTTTCCAATTTTCATAGAGTACTTGACTAGTTACATTTAATTTGTAATTTACTCACTTTTTTAGATTTAAAAATTTATTGATTGAACTCACTTGGAATGTTTGTATACCAACCGTATCTTATATATACTAGGACTTGTGTTTTTAATCAATATAATTATCATTGAGATTTGAGATATAGTAAAGTTTTAAGGAAGATGAAGAAGGATTCAACCATTGTATTCACTCTTCTTGGTGTGTTGAGTTTGCTCAGTTAAGTTTTATTTTCCTTTAACCTTCATCTTCTCTCTCTCTATCTTTCAATCCCTCTAATTTTTATCTTTCGTCTCAAACATATTATCTCTCAACTTAATTTTTTTCATCATAAAAGAAAGAATCTGATTTCAATGACTTACTAAAACCCAAATAAGAGCTTTTTTAAAAAAAATATTTATTAATATTTTAAGGGTATTGTTACATTTATTTAATTGCACCCTAGGTATGCATCAAATTTATATATAGAATGCATAAAATTAATTTAATATATTATGTTAAATTTAGATATTTTGGTTCACTATAAGGATCCACTGTGGCAATTGTCATAGCAAAACCTAGACATACAAATAAAATGAAATATTTTACAACTTTATATTTTTGTTATATTTAGTTCTCAAATCTGTGGTACAAAGTGCAATTTTTAAAAAAAAACATTTCATTTGTTATTCATTCGAAGTTTACAAGTTTGAGTGAGACCACACGATCATACCGTTAACAATTGATGGAAATTCTTTATAAAAATAGTAGTAGTATCTTTAAGGACTATATATGTTTAATTTTTATGTATGGTCTATGACTTTACATGAATTAATGATATTATCAATTATTTTATTCTTTTATGTAGGTTTACAATCGTGTATTGTATTGGGAAAAGATCAACAGTGTCAAACAACAAAAGATTGTAATCCTGATATGTGTAAATTTGGATATGTGCTTTGTTCTGATGGAAAATGTGTATGTAGTGACAGAATAACGAGAAATGTTTCTTTCAAGAAAAACAATATTTATATGGGAAGATGTTCTTGTGGATGTAAATCACATGCGTCCCCTTGATTTTTGTACTGCCCTTGTTGTTGAGAGCCAAACTACGACATTTTTTGATGTATAAAGAGTCATTCTCCTACTTAATACATAAACAATAGAAATATTTTTTCTTATGATATAGAACACATAATGTTCCCAATTCGATTCTTTCTTTCAATCACCGCCAATTTAGCGAGGGGATAAATCTTCTTGGTACTTAATGGTCTCATGTGAGTTTAAGAAATACTTTTTATTTGTGAATAATTTATTTCACTATGAATAAATTATTATCATGTAGAATTATCTTAAGATCTCTATGAAAATCACAAACATTAAAATTTTAGGTTCACGTACAAATTTATGTTGCAAAATATTAATATACTAAAAATGTCATTCCTCGAGTCTACAAGAAATCAAAATCATTACTCATCCAAAGTAAGGCTTGGTGTGAAATATTATAAGATAGAAAACTAAGTAATCTGGAAGCCGAGAATAATAATGATGGGTTAAAATGTTTATCTCATAACCAGACCACTGTGATTGACATCTACACCAACCTCTTTGTGGGTAAAACAATGCTTCAATTTAAACTCATATAGAATATAACAATTCCAACAAAAATTACTCTAATCCTCAAAATAAATCAATAAAATAGCAAAAGTTTAAAATATTACATTCTTGGAATTTGAAAGTTATCGCATTAAAAATACTAAAATAACTTGCATCGCTTGTAAAACCTTTAGATTTTAATCAAATAAGGAACACCAAAATTTTGGTGATTGTGTTAACATGATATGGGAGAAGGCACATGAAAGGTCTTGTTAAAAGAAAGATGCAAAGGGAGGACGAATGGCATTCCAAGTTTGAAAGCTTTCCTTTTTGTATGAAGTGTTTCATATGATAATCTATAATAACAGGGGTCCTTAATATAATTTTTCACCTCAGAGGATTGTCATCTTTCTTATGGTTTGCAGTATTTTTGTTGTGTTTTATACAGAAGGACTGAAACTTTTAAGTATCCACCTATAAATATCTAAGTATTCAATTTAGGTAATCAGATTATCTTGCATACTTAACATATTACAGTGACTGGAATTGAGAATTCCAAATTATTGGAAGACAAAGTTTAGAAGTTAAGTTTGTTAGCTTTCTAATAGTTTAGGGGAACATTACCAGTGAAGTTATTACCTGAAAGTTTCAACTTTATGACTGCCTATGAGTCTAGAATCAATCCTTGAAAATTACTTGAATGGAAGAGAGGTCTAAGTGAATGAGTATATTAAATTTTGAGATTGTCGACAGACATTACTAGTGAAGTTGTTACTAGAAAGTGTCAACACTCTCCTCGAAGTGAGGTATCCATTGGATTGTAGAATCGAGATGGATAAAATGTTATAAACAGAGATCTGAAAACCTAAGAGAATGGAGGTTTCCAATTGAACATGTAACTTCCCAAAAAGACTACTGAAAAAAAAATTAGACCAAGTTCCTGGTAATAAAGAATTCTCTCGCAGTCAAAACACTTTCTAGTTAGGTAGATGAAAAATCTGATACTCACTTATGTTCTCAAACATGTTGGTGCTTCCAATATTTAGGCATATAAGGGAAGAAGAAAAAAAATCTTTAGTAACTCAAAGAGACTTAAAACTGCTGAGACTAAATATCAAGGAACATAGGTGGCCATTAAGTCTGTGAGAACCTGACATTCCCCCAAATCTTGTAGTTGTGGCTAAACATCCTCGGTGTCCTGACTAAGAATTGAAGCCTTAATGATATGATTTGATGTCCTTTCTGTGTCCATCGACAATTTATATTGATCTATGAAAGAGTGTTTTCAAGAAAGTATTTAGAGAATGATCAAATCAATTACACGCGATAAGGACTAAATATGGGATTTTTTTAGAACGCCATAATGTCTCCTGAAGATAGGATAAAAATATCTCCACACCAATCCGCAATACCCTAGTAGATGCTTACTCACATACCAGAAATAACGACAAGCCTATATACCTCTAATACCATACTGTCAACACCCAAAATCTTAGGTTATGATGGAATATTAAATGTCTCACCAGTAGGTAAGCCGAATTCAAAGCCTATAACTTATGAAATGGGCTATAGAGCTACAAAAGGAATTCAAAAGATAAACAATAATGATAAAAACAAAATAAAAGGAAACGCAAAATTAAATCAATATAGAAAAAAAAACCCAAAGGTATTTGAGAAACTATCAAAATAGTAGTACAATAATAATAATATATAAAAATTTCTCTGAACAAAATAAAGATTGGCAAAAAGATAACGATAGGCAACACTAAATGTTAATAGCTCGCCCCCGTTCCTGAATCCCAAGAGCTACTTTGCACAATACACAAATCAGTGGTAAGAACTTGTTGTATGATATGTAGGGTGCATATGTGTAGTATGAGTAAAAATAAGTGGCATTCAATAGACATAGGTCAATTGAGCTCCAAATAAAAAGCAAGCACAAACAACAGTTAAAAAGGGAACATATATCACAAGTAATTAAAACAATAATTGGGAACTCGTAATAGGTAACAAACTGATACAAGGAAAAGATGGTACATAAAACTGCTAATTGAAGAAAGGGGGAATACCAAGATGCGCTATGCCAAAAGCCTATTTACAACAAAACTCAACGAAGGATGGCAACTAGTTGAAGGCATACTAATATGATTAACCACAAGTATCACAGAAAATCAAAGAAGTCCCTTCTAAACCAAACCTACATAAAAATTTCAATTAGAAGAGAAAAAATAAAGTATCTACCATCAAACAAGGCATCACCCTTATACTACCTCTAATACACTATAAATTAAACAATAACCTTATTGAGCCCCTATATGCTAGAAGGTATACATACTACAACAAACTAAATTCGTACACCCAACAATAAGAACAACAAGTACAAACAACAAACATTTATTATGGTGGTAGGGAATGCATATTAATGTGAGTTATTCAATAAAATTAGTAGTACCATTAGTTCCAAGTGCTTCTTGCTATGTACACCTACTTCTTCTCCCATTAACAACAAAGTAGGTACGATGTGGCTCCTCCTAATGTTCAAAGGATCATACATCTATATATACTTGCATGCTACAAATCTATGGCATACATAATCGATCATGTTGGATCCGCTCTGTCATGGTGGCCATAGATAAAATAGAGCAAATTATTTAGAAATGGTCAACGATTCTCTAGTCTGTCAAGTAAAGAGAGGGTATCCTCGATAGCTATTTATGTCCCACACGGGGAGCACCCCCTAAAAGTAACATGGCGTACTTTACCTCTCAGAGGTTTTATACAAGCTCATAGTTATCATTCATCGCATTTTCATAGGTAAATTTAGGAGAAAAGACATGAAGTCACTACTCATGTTGTCTCGGACTTCCAAAAAGTCACCTTAACTTTCCAACTGTCCTATTACCCCACTAAACAATTTTGAACATATATATTGTACCATTTTTCGACCAGCCCCAAATTTTAAGAATCAAGTGTGTTCACACACCAATCATTATATGAAAAATGTTAATTAAATTTAAAATATATTTTTTTTATATTAAGTTTTTCCATTATCTTTTTTTTAACTTTATTATTCTCTCTTACTTTTTGACTTTTAATTTGAGTTATCTTAAATGTGCAATCACCTCATCTCCACTCCCACTTTCAGTGATTTTAATTCCTCCATAAGTCGTTTTTTTTTTACCCCTACAACCCCATGTCAAATTGAACCCGACACCCTTTTTTTTTAATTTTCTTTTTTCTTTTCTGGTAAAATTTCTTTATAAAATTCATATTATTTTAGACTTATTGAATTATCGATAGAAATTAATATTTTTCTAAGAAATGTCGAATGTAATCATACACTACTCATTTTCATATAAATTCAAAATTAGAAATGAGAATTTTAAAGAATCAATTAATTCCCTCAAAGATTGAAAAGAACTTAATTAAATCGGATAGTAAAAAAACAATATATACTTCATAATTATTTTTACTCTAAAGTTTATCAAATTGTTTTTGAAATTAAGAAAATATTTAGAAAAAATTTTCAAATTAAAAGATTAAGATTATATTAATAACAAGTGGAAGATGAGTTGTGATAATAATGATGACATTGAAATAGAAGCTTTAATGGTTAGAGATGAAATGGATTTTGAAGTAGAAGAAGCAAGAGAAGAATAATAAAACGGAAAACAAGTTAAAATAACATGAAAAATAAGAACATATTTTATAATAACTACTTATAAAAAAATAAAATTATATTATTTATTTAATGGTTTGCTCATTCTCTTTGAGAGTGTGCACACCACTCTTTAGGTTAGTTGGGCAAAAAATAATAAGTTCAATGTCTTTTTGAAAATACGGGACAACTTCAGTGTTGACTTTATATTTTTTCTCTAAATTTAGCAGAAAATTCATAGCTTTTCATAGACCTTCATATGCTAGTGAAGTCACTTCATATGCTAGAAACTTCTTCATATATATTTAAATAAATATTATAAGTACATATTTAAACCTTAATTTTAATTGTCATCCTAGACACAACATCATTAGATTACATTGGGGACACGACCTTTAAGACATAATACGTAAGTATGATATTATAGAACTTTACAATAAACCATAAGTTGACATAGGACATCATTGAATCTTAAGGATTCCTTTTGGTTGATCTTGGGAAACACATAACAAATTCCTCAATCATAGATACATACTTTAAGCATCTATAACCTACACTTTGATTAAAAAGATGAGAAGAATGGAGTTAGTACAAGAATGCACTAAGTATGTCAACCATGAATTTAAAAGGGACATTTTCTTGTAATCATACTTCATGCATTTCTTAGTAAATCTTTATAAAATCATTTTACTATATCATTTATATAATCACATACTTAATATAGGCATGTTCAAAGAAAAAAATCATAAAAAATCACATATAGAATTTAGGTCTTTAACAGTGAGCATTTTTCCTTTAATAGTGAACATCTTTTTCTTTGACTTCTTGACCTCCCGAGTAACCCTTTAGTGACACTTGGTGCAATGCATTAACTTAAGGACACAAGAAATCATTCATCACAACTACATTAACCCACACATTACAATCAATAGAAGCACAATACAATCAAGGACATCATGTAAGCCAATCCATAAGAGTATCACAAGAGCTACATCAACTTGCCATAGACAGCTCACACGTTCACATAAATGCCTTATAAGACCTTCCTCAATCTTCTTTAAAGGACCAACATAGTGTATATAAGGACAAGACCCCATCACATAGATCTATTAGGACTCATTCCATAAACTTTATCACAACAAGTATACAATTACTATAAATTCATACATAAGCACCATATACATAAACACATTCAATTGAACATCTTCCTAGGACATCCCTGAAGATTCACTTGTGCAATGCATAGTGAAGTCCCATACCCACACCTACACTACGCAACTAACCTTATGTTATCCTAGTTAGAGTCCTTACATTACTTCCATTGTCCATTTCACTTTAGGTAAACTATAGACTTAACCGACTATAAGATCATGTGAGACAAACATGGAATTTTTTGTCCTCCCCTCACACCAAAAGAGGGTGTCTTACTTACCAAGGTAAGATATGAGTATCATGCTAGCATATTAGGTGATATCACTTTCTAGATCCTATGAGGAAACATAGATATGGAACTTGGAGGCATCATGGAAATATCAACTCTAACACCCTTTTTGGGTCATGAGGCTATCCACTCCATGAAGTCCACGGTGACATACCTTCCTACTATGGGAAGGGACACCCCTCATCTTAAAGTTCACTATGTGCTAAGCTAATTTCTCTATATTAAAAGACTTTAACTGCATTACTGTATAAAACATATATTTAGGAGATTTACTCCCCATATGCTTAGCTCATAGGTTATAGATGAGAAATCCTTTCATCAACCTATATGATGTGAGAAAACCTTTCACATGGACATCGCATATGTAAGCATATATATAGTTTAGGATAGTCTTTGATCACACCTTCAATAGCCCCTCTATTGACTAGATCATCATACATGTCTGTGTGCACATACTTGTGAGCAAACCTTTAACATAACACCTATAGACCACACATGTTCATACTTTACTTCATTGATGCACAGTTACAGTGTACTAATTGATCCAGCTTTCATATAAACACATTTAGACACTAGGTAAATGCATAATTCATCATAATACACATACTTTTACATAATATCAGTAGACACATTCATAACATGTTTCATGACATTCACTTCATGTATATAGAACCAACTAGATCTTTCCTTCGCAAGGTACAAAACTGTTCAATGCATAAACAAGGTCCCATACCCTTGCCAATAATAGTACACCTATCAAGTCATCCTAGTTAGATGGAATGCGTTACATACTTCAAATACATTTACCTTATATGCGTAGTAGTAGACATCTAGTGAATATAAGATCAACCTTTCATTAGACACCATGATCATTTACTATAATGTAAGCATGCATAATGTGTGAGTGTGTGTGTGCATTGGTCAACATGATCATATAATGTCTATCAATAACACCTTGAGGCAGCTACCCTCTTAACACCACAATGCATAACAAACATAGACCACGCAATACAATTTAACATAGGAGGCTAGACAATCTTCACATTACATTCAGGACTCCTAACATTAGCTATTCACACATTCACATAGGGGTATATGGGTAGGGTTAATAAATCCTTAAAAAATCATTAAATGAATCACCTACACATGATCTTAACATAACCATTTACATACTCATGACATTAGAAATACAACCTAGATCATAGTTACAATAGGAAACTAGGCATAGCCTTAACATAGGGTGATTCATCACCAACACACATTCATGGAATAGTTGTATTCAAGGCCGTGATCACATCACATATATATTTGAAATAAATTAAACAGCACCACCATAAGTGGAGCATACCACATAATGCCATACAAGGCTTCAACAACAATACAATAAAGAAGTAGAGAAGTAGAGTAATTCTTACCAATCCTTTAGCCTTTGATCATCATTGACCATTACTAATCTTACATAAAAAAATTTAGTATAGGGAATTAGATATATATGCTTTAAATAATAAAATAAACCATGCATAAGCCAGTACAAGACCATGCTACAACTAGTACAATGTATCACCAACATAATAGAAAGTAGAATGGCATGGATGTTTAACCAAATTCAATTGCATTGATTAACAATCATATTTAATCAGTAGTTTAAACCTAGGTAATAATCTAAGAACATAATTATCAAGTCTAAATCATACATTAATCATAATAAGATTAATATCATCTTATGTCTACTACATCATCAATTCATAGAATGTGAAAGGAAGTTAATCTCTTACCAATTCTTCCTAACTTTGATTATAAATTAGTAATACTAACAACTAATTAATAATACACATATATTTCAGTATTTAAAGATACCATGTCTCAAAAAAATACTACTACAGTTGACAAGAAATCGAGATTACAGTGAGCATCATAGAATTACAATAGATAGGAATTAGAGATAAAGTCTTTAAGCATCAATACACATTGGATACCATCACATAATTCATCATTATAATACATTATAGGCAGTATATAAAGTAAAATTAACCCAATACCAAGTCATGAACCAATTACCATGGAGTCGAGATACATAGAACTACATTAGCAATTTATAGATGATACGAGAACATGCATCAATACTATCTAATATTCAATACTTGATACACATTGGATCCATTAAAATATAATTCATAATATATATACATGATAGTCAGTTGTTTTCAATCAATTTAACATAGTCGAATTTCTCATTCATGCACTATAATAGCAATGTTACAGTGTTCACATAGAGGAATAGGCTAGTCATGATCAAATCTTCATACATTGATCCAATTGGATCATTCATAAAAAATTCATAATAAATATACATAATAAAAAGTATATATAATAATTTCAACATATTAGAATCATAATTCAATCAATAACAAGCCACGATCACAAAGCCCATGCAAGGGGTAAATTAATTTTGGGAAGGAACATGGGTTCACAATGCAATTGAATTATTTTTCACGTAAAAACCAATACATTATCATCAATTTATCATGATTAAGCCTTTGAAATTATTTTTAGAAAGGACCCATGGCTAGATTGAAGAAGGAGAAGTTTGATCGTATTTTCTCTTTGAAAAAATTGAGATTAACTCTCCAAGTGAAAGGTTAGTTAGAGATGAAGGATCATCATACCTTTATCTAGAATAAAACCTCTAAAATTTGATGAAAAATCCATGTAATCCAAGCTCCAAGCTGTTCTTGAGCTTTACCTTCAATGGAGGTTTCTAGAAAGAATTGGTGTTGGAGGGAAAGTCTATTTTGAGTGAATTGAATTCTGAATGGGTTGATCGCGTTTTTGATTCCTCAAAAACACCAAAAAATAACTTTAAAACCTAGTATGGTTAGTTTAGGAAGTGGGGTAAATTTCCCATTTACCCCTTTAATGAATTAGTCGCTACGAAGCAATTGCATGCCACCATCGACGGCCAATAGGTCCATCGACAGGCCATCTGTGGTTTCAGTTTATGGGTTCTTGGACTTCTATTTGTCTGATACTTATCAAGGATAAGTGAACGTCAAAAAAATCCCCCATTGACGTGCCGTTTGTCAACAAACGGGGCGTCATTTGGTTCAGTCTATTGATACTGCCACGGAAGTGTGTCGATAACCCTTGGGTCCTTCTTGTGGGCCCTTTTACAGGACCCTTGGGAAGTTGTACCCGATCGTTTTCCAAACGTGAATATTGCCTTCTGTGTTTGTCGACTTTCTTTGCAGTTCCCTAAAATGAACACGTAACCATCCAAAACTGCAATGGCACACTCAAGACACACATGAACGTCTAAAAGGCTAATTTTCTAACATCATAGACATTCTTGGACGTTTGACCTCCAAACTTCATACAAATAAACACACTACCTATAAAAATCATTTTTAATCATATAAGGACCTCATAAGCTCATGACACACACATAATCACATAAAAACACATAAGGCTCCTTAGGTGACTAGTCGTCAAATGTCTTGATCATCCCTTGACGTTTGACTTACAAATGACTTCAAATCATCAAAGCACACTTTAAAGCATAGTATTACATGTTAACAAGCTTATAAGAACAATTGAGTCTCTAGACACCCTAACTCATTTTGGGGGTCTTACAATTTATTCGAAAGTCTACTTATAAAGTACTTAAGCTAGTATGACTCCAATAGAAAGATGAGTTAAAAGTGATTCGGGCAAAAACCCTACTTCTCCAAGAAGATGCGGATTACCAATGATGAACCAAGGTCATACTATAAATAACGTAAGAATGAGAAACCAATGCAATGCATACCATCGGTAGCATCCAAAAAATGAAATCCAAATCACAAATCGTCATAGGAAAAGACAACAATACTTCACACCTAAAACACATAACCTAACCATGAATTGCCCGATATGACCCTACAAGTAAATCTAGAATGATTCGAGTCTTGATTAGAATTTTTTTGGGGTGTTTGTTTGAAACAAATTTTTGTAAGCGCGGAAAATTAACTACAAGCAAAATAAATAAAACAAAAATGTAATTTTTTTAATAAATTGTGTGAGTACAACTTTTTTGTTCTCTTGATTCTTCTCTCCTATGTTTTTCATTATTCGAGTCTGTTCTTTAGTGTATTTCTCGAACATAGGATGATGTGTCTCTCCTTGAGATGTATTTGATCACCAGGAATGTCGAAAAGTGCTTTGTCATTGCAAATTGATCTCCGGGAAGAACTCTGTTAATCAATCCTTTGAGGATCCATGTAATTTATGTTGTAGCTTGTGTAGACCTCCTTGAGATATATTTGATCTCCAATAATGTCGGGAACCACTTTGTCGTTGTAAGTCAATCTCCGTAGAAACTCCATTGATCACTCCTTTTAATAGCTATATAGTTGATGTTGCAGATTTCTCCAATTGCAAAATTCTTGGTGAAGTGTTTTCTTCATGCCTTTGAATTTCATGTCCATACCCTATTTATAGTTTTAAGGGGTGGACGAGTTTGCTTGTGATTTGACAAAGAATGTCATTTTGACATTCGGCGCATTTATTGTGATTCGTTCTTGCATTTGACTGGACTATAACCTTATTTGGACACGCGGCATCACCATGTAGGCCTTCAATGTCGACTCAATGTGACATGTGGCATGAGTTTGGGCTTCAAGATGAAATGGACCTTGGATTTAATCCAAATTAATAAAAATGGAGTTATTTATTTGTAAAGCCAAATTAATCGTTCAACCCAAATAAACATGGATTTAATCAAAATTTTATATGAATTAAATACAATAAAATTTGTTTTGTCTACATATTACCCCTACTTTTATCCTTGTTGAAGTGTAGGTTTGCCGACACTTGGTGAAAAGACTTGAAGTATTCATGAATGTGTTTTTTAAACTTGTCAATGTGTATGCTTGTGGATTTTGACGACGAAAGTTGAAGTCTTTATGAACACATTGTTGAGACTTAAATAGAATTTATTTCTTGTCATTGCATTCAAACTCGTTCACCACAAATAATTTGTTTGTAGTGATCTCCAATATTTTTATTTAACCTTCTTGCTTGACAACCACGTGAACCCTCTATATTTATTTCAAATAGATGAGTCTAATGAATTGTAACATTGTGTGACCTTCCTTGGAAGGTGTGACAAGAAAAAGAAGATTGATTGAATCTTGAATCAAATAAAAGGAATATAGACTTTCCTTTGGTTGATTTTGTAAAAACCATTCTTGAATCTCAAGATTTACTGCTTTCCTTTTGAGTGCCACCAACTTCCATTTAGATGGAAGAAATTAATATGTTTTTATTCTTCCAATTTTACCAAATCTTTTTTTGTACAAGAAATAAAAATTATTCAAAGGAACTTCTATATAAGAATCTGTCATGTACAAAGGATTAATCAAAGAAGAATTGGAAAAATAATTGTTCTAACCAAATCAATGTGGAACTTCAAATTTGGTGTCTTTTTTTTCTCAATTTCATGCAGTCCCAACAAAATATTGTTTCTTAGCATAGAATTGTCAAAATGACGAGCGGCTTGGTTTGGAAGAGACAAAATATGTCTTACTTCTACCTCTAAAAAATTAGCATTAAATAGCTCCCAGAATGACGGGAATCAATTTCTGAAGTATGATCCCAAATGTATACGTTTTTCTCACACCTATGCGCAATCTCGCCAAAACATCATTTCCTTGGTGTAGGAGCATTAAAACAATGAGAGGCTTGATTTTGGAGAAACTAGACTTTTAGTACTAGACATTTTAAAAAAAAACCACATTAAAGAAACCGTTTGAATCAGCATATAAATATCCATAGTTGGATGCCAATATGAAACGTGTCTTCTCACGCTGTTATGCACATCTGCCAAAACATCATTTCTGGTTGTAGGAACATTTA
Organism: Solanum habrochaites; assembly: GCA_027704765.1. Lineage (NCBI taxonomy): Eukaryota > Viridiplantae > Streptophyta > Magnoliopsida > Solanales > Solanaceae > Solanum > Solanum habrochaites. The sequence continues at coordinate 22,565,476 of JAKWJA010002499.1, read as the reverse complement.
AAAACTATAAAAGGCTTGCTTCTGGGAGAACTCAGATTTGATTACTATACAATTTAGAACCTCTGGATCAACGGAAATTCAATTTAAAGTTTGGCCCTACAAGATGGCATTTCTTCTCACGGTTATGCGCACTCTCGCCAAAACATCATTTTCTTGGTGTAAGAACATTCAAACTAAGAGTCTCTTGATTCCAGAGAAACTAGACTTTTAATAATACAAAATATCCAAAATCGATAGTTATAAACTTTTCGAATCAGTGGGAATATATTTCTGATGTTTGATGCCATATTTGACAGTTCTTCTCATAGTTATGGGCAATTTTTCCAAAACATCATTTTCTTGATTTAGGAACATTATAACTATGATACGCTTGATTCTAGAGAAACTAGACTTTGATTACTACGACATATCAAAAAATCAACATTAGAAACCTTTTAGATCGACATGAATAAAATTTTGAAGTTGGACCCAAAATCTGACAGTTCTTTTCACGTTTATGGACAATAACACCAAAACATCTTTTTCTTTGTGTAGAATCTTTCAAATGACGAGCGGATTTACTCTTAAGAAAAAATTCATGTTACTTATGCAGATCAAAATCCCATCTCAAACCCTTTGAAGTGGTCTTCAACTTTTCCATTCTTTCTTCACACGGATTTTTCTGTCTTTTGATTTTTCTTTTTTCTTTCCCCCTTCTTGGCAAGGTCATAGGTTATAGTTGCATCTTTATTTTCATTGACATGTTTCTTAAACATTGGAGATTGATTTTAAAGATCCAATTTAAAATGTCGAACAGGATTGTTGTGTTGCTACTCATATTATTTATGTCATATTGAAGGGTCATCCACTTACTACACGTGTCATCAGAATTAGATCAACCAAGAAAAATTTAAAATTTTGTGTAGTTACAACCGATGACTCAAATTAAAAATTTTGTCAAGTGGAACCACTCATCTCTTCCTAGCAATGTCGACAGAAAACTCACTTGATACATTCACCTTCCTTTTAACCTTTGTAAAGAAACTTTCCACCTCCATTTTCATCCTTCTATTTGCGGTTCCACGAGAGAATCGTTTGAAGTACTTTCATTCATTTCTGATGAAAAAGCACTTGACGTGAGGATGGTGAGAGAAACACCCCTGTGTAGATATCCAAACATCAACAAACTAGATTCACGATAATCTCATTGTCAGCTAATGAATTTGGATCGACATCTTCTCTTCCTCTTAATTTGCAGATACCTTTGTACCAATCTTCTAACATTTTTGTAAAGGCAATGGACCTCAAATTTTCTTACACTTTGTGATTTTCAACTTTGAAACCTCTGTTGAAATTATTTGATTTTAAATGGGCGGAAGCCATGGAATTGCAAGTACACTTAATCCAAGAGAATAGAATCACATCTTACAATATAAAAAGTTTCATTTCACAATTTCTTCCCCACATTGTTCAGAGTAAAATTTTTGAGCTGCTTTGAATTTTTTTCATATATTTTTCGCATCTTTGCGCGCTTATGGTAGAAACTCCGAATTTGAGTAAACTAATTAAATATATTTTATTTTTCCCTTGAAAAGAAGAATCAATAAATTACACCGGTTAAAAATTTAGGGTCAAAGACTTTGTTGATTGTAACAGAATATCGTTTTCAAGTGAGCTTATGGTTCTGCCTCTCTCACTCTCAGCTTTGCACGACTTTGGGAAAATCATTTCTTTTGCGAGGAGCCATGATAATGTGATTCCTGTTTCTTTTGTAAGCATAACTCGTAGACGTACAACATACAAAAAAATCATGACCAAAACCTTTACGAATTTTCACAAATATGTCATTGAAGACTGCTCAGTTAATTTAGGAATTTGAAGTCTATTTCGCAGCTCCAAGCAGTCGAGGTAGAAACTTCATTACTTGGCATAGAATCCTCTGAATCATGAGACAATTTTTACATTGCGAATAGACTCCAAAACTGCAATATATGTGAAAATCACAGTCAAAGTCTTTCTGGACATTTACAAATACGCCTTTGAAGTTAGATAAGATGTCATGCTTAACTCTTCTCCTTGTCTTATTTGTGACGCATTTGAACTCATGTGCTAGCTACATAATTTTAAAGAGATAGTGTGAAGATTACACATTTCCACCAAACTCAATTTTTTTATTCATGTGACTGATCTTAGAGTGATTATTCTAGGTGCGTATGTAAGTCGGTGAAGAGGATAAAATCATATCGTAGTTCAGGATGATGAGTTTTTTTTGGGTCGAACATAGTTTATACTCTTGTAATCCAGGAATGACATGCAGTTTATTCTCATATCTTTAGGAGGTTTGTAACTTGCAGTATAGGCTCGTATGTTGAGGAGCATTTCAAGGAAGAATTCCATCAATGTAATAGCCTTCTAACCTTTGATGAAGCATCAATGTACTTCAGTTTGGAGTTGGATTTTATGCTTTCACATTGCCGAAGCTAATTAATAATATATTTTGTGTTGACTTTTGAAAGTCGGAGTTTAGAAATCCCTTGATGCTTCTACCTTTTGTAAATGACCAAAGTACAAGTATCATCACTCTCTTCATTGAACAAGGCATCTATCTTGGATGTGTTTGTTGTTTTCTTCAAGACAAAAACTTCAACTGGTCCAAAGCTCCCAAACTGTAGTATGATGATATCTTCTTCAACTTTTAGTGATGCCACAGGAAGTAGAACTTCTAAAATTGAATGTAATATAGTTTGACACTAGCATGGTTTGCCTCAGCCATCTTATCCGTCAATGATGATATTTTCCTCCCGTACCAATGTCATGATCTTTTTTCCTTTAGAGTGAAGCATTTTGTGGTGTGATGACCGATAATACGGGCAAATTTATAATACATAGGATCATTGATTTTATTGGATTCTTCGGGTCACTTTCACTCTGGGACTGCAATGACTTTCTTTGTTAGTAGATCGTGAAGAATCACAGGAACATCAGAGTCCGGAAAGGGATACTATTTCTCTTGTAACTCCTTCAAGGTAGATTTATTTTTCACTTCTTGCATTTGCTGATGTGCTACAATATTTTTGAACTTTTGTCTCCTGGAAGCTTTCGTAGAAGTTGGGTTACCTCCATGGACTCATTAGTCATGTATTCTAACAACTCTTTAAATTCTATGTCTTATTTTTTGGATCAAAAACATGCGATGTATTTTCATGTATTGCAATGCTCAACTCCATGTCATGAGCGCGTGTAGCTAATTCTTCAAAAGTTTGAGGCTTAATTCCTTGAAGGATATATAGAAGGTCCCAATGCATTCCTTCTATACAAATTTCGACTGTAGAGATTTCAGAAAGTTGATCCTTGCAATCTAATCTCAATATTCTCCAACGATTGATGTATTTCACAACGACTTCATCCTTACCTTGTTTTGTGTTTGTCATTTCCATCATGCTCATTGTATAGCGGGTACTGTAGAAACGATTGAGAAATCAATTTTCTAATTGTTCTCAACTACCAATTGATTAAAGCTCCATGTCCATATACCAATCAAATGTGTTTTCTTTTAAAGAACGAACAAACTACTTGACAAGAAGATCATGACTTGTACCGTTACTACCACAAGTCTCGACAAAATGGGAATTATGTTGCTTGGATTTCCCCTTCCTTTAAATTGCTACAATTTTTGTGGTTGGTATCCAATTGGCATTAGTAGACCCTCGATTCTCTTAGAATACGGCTTTGAATATCCTTAGGGACTTTGTGAAAGACCACCATATTGAGCTTTAATTGTGTTTGTGATCATATCTTATAGTTATTGAACTGTTAGAGTGGCAACTGAAGCAGATTGTTTTGTGCTTTGAGAGTGAACTGACTTGGTTAGAGAATCAAAATCAAATTTTTCTTGATTTTTTATTTTGATGTGACTCTCTAGAGTTGTAGAGATCTAACTTGCTCATAAGTTGTGCGATTTGAAGATTTTTTTCATCAATAAATTTCTTCAAGACTTCAATGGTTTGCTCTATCATTGCAAACTTCTAATGCATGTCAGTTGTGTCAATCATAAAGGTGTTAGCCTTTGTTGAATTTGAAGAATTTGTAGAATATTTAGATTCACAAAAGTGCAAGCCACTATGAGAAATTTCATCAAACAACTTTGATGCAATGTTGCCCCTAGGCATTGAAATTTTGAGTATCATTCGAGATTGCTATTTCTTTGCATCTCCAAGGAGGGGAAATATACAGATCCATTCAAGGCACTTGTCTTGAAATCGCGTCGAGTGACTGGTTCAACATCGTTGAAATCAACAAATGTGGCAACAATTGAGTCCTTGCACAAAACATCATTGATCTTCTTAAAGGTTATTGCAGATTCGAACTTAGTATTTTCTATTTGTAAGATTAAGAGATGAAGAGCAGAATTGGTCCCACTGGGCGTGCCAAATTTGTTCGCAACAAATTATCATAAGCGCGAAAAATTAACTGCAAGCAAAATAAATAAAAGAAAAATGAGATTTTTTTAATGAATCGTGTGAGTATAGTTTTGTTGTTCTTTTGATTCTTCTATCCTAAGTTTCTCCGTAATTTGAGGGCCTTCAGTAGCGTATTTCTTAAATATAGGATTATGTAGACCTCTTTGATATGTATTTGATCGCTAGGAACGTCGGAAAGCACTTCATCGTTGGAGGTTTATCTCCGTGAGAACTCTGTTGATAAATCCTTTAAAGATCTATGTAGTTGATGTTGTATGTTATGTAGACCTCCTTGAGATGTATTTGATCTACGAGAAAGTCGGGAAGAACTTCGTCGTTGCAAGTCGATCTACGGGAAGAGCTCTATTGATCACTCTTTCGTAGAGCGATGTAGTTGATGTTGTATTTTTCTCCAATTGCAAAATACTTTTTGAAGTGTTTTCTTCATGCCTTTTAATGTCATATTCATCCCTTATTTATAGTTGTAGGGGGTGGACAAGGTTGCTTGTGATTGGCATAAGGATGACATTTTGACACTTGACACATTGTGATTCGTTCTTGCATTTGAGTGGGACTACCACCACATTTGGACATGTGGCGTCACCTTGTGGGTCTTTCATGTCTAGTCACTGTGACACGTGGCATGAGTTTGGGGTTCAAGGTGAAAATGGACCTTGGACTTAAATTTAATAAAATGGAGTTATTTATTTGTAAAGCCCAAATTAATAGTTCAAAGACACCCAATAAAACTGGATTTAATCTATTATTTGTAGAATTAATCCAATAAAATTTGGTTTGTCTCTAGTGGTTTACAAGTAATGAAATCATTTTTACAATGAGTAGGGTTTATCATATATGAATTCAGCGCTGTTCAGCTTGTTTTTGTTGAGTTTTACAGTTGAGTTAAACAATTTTCTTCATCTCTAATTGATATATTTGTTCATAACCAGTTACAAGATATATATTAATATTAGGCTATTCAAAATAATAAGCTACAACTAAAGTATATATTAATTAAAGTTAAAGCCAAAGTTAAAGATGGTATCATAATTACAAAATGAAAGAGTACATATGAAAATTACCATAAAACCAAACAATATTTTAAACGTTTTTTGAAAATACCTTGTTGACGTAGACACATCGATGGAGACAAATAGTGATACATAAAGAGGACTTATTATAAAATTATGAATATTAACACTAATATCTAGAGAAAAAAGTATATAAATACTGGTTATTATATAGAAATAAAAAATTAAGTTTAAAAAAATTATTTTCAAATATATCAAAATACGATATTAGTCAGTGCAAAAGTGGGTGTAACATGTAATTTCATAAGGTATTATACTTATTTAAGCACTAATCCTAAGTCCTAAAAGCTAATTGTTTTACGGTCCAACTCGATGTAATATTGACAAGTGCTATAATGTGTAATTTACCTACTTCTCCTAGATTTGATATTTATTGATTGAATTCCTCTTGGAAGTGTAGACCACCTATGTCTTATAGATATAGGACTTGTGTCTTTAAGCAATTAAAATATTATATCCTATATTGGAAATATAGTGCAGTTTTAAAGAAGATGAAGAAGGAATCAACCAATGTCCTCACTCTTTTTTTTATGTTTATTTTACTCGGTTAAGGTTTTTTTTTTTCCTTTTTTCCTCATATTGTCTCTCTCTGTACCTCTATTCTTCTCATTTCTCTTTTATTTTATATGCCAGTAACTTTTTTGATATATACATATACACATTCTCATACGTTATGTACATAGACATCTATATAAAAAAGTTAAACATTTGCAAATTGTATTACACGTATATATGCTTACCTATTGACCCATATTGTTATATATTTTGTCTCAAATATATGTTTTCTCAATATCAATTTTTGGTCATAGGAGAATGGGTCTGATTTTATTGATTTAGTAGAACACAAATAAGGTATTTTTCATATTTATTAATTTTAGGTATGTAGATCATTTAATTTTCACTAGGTAATGTATCAAATTATTACGGAGAATACATAACAATTAATTAGACAGTTTGCGTAAATTTAGTATATTTTGACAATATGGTTGTATGAGGCAATAGTCATTGCCAAATCCCTCGTACAAGCCTACAAATATCAATGAAATGTTTTCAAAATATATTTAATTTATAAAATTTTTAAGTGCCCCAATTTATTTGACTTACCAGTGGCAATTGTGAAATTTTTATTTTTTTTATTCATTTGCAGGTTACAAGTTAGACTCTGTCCAAAATTAGTCGATATTAAATGATTGAAGTCATATCATAACCTAGTTGTAGTAACTTAAACCACAGCTATATATTGTTGACAGCCATGTATTTTTTGATGTAGTTTAAATTGAATTGATGAAATGAAAACATTTATTTTGTTTGTTAAATAGGCAGGCAATCATGTATGGTATTTGGGAGAAGGTCAACAAGTGCCACCCAACACAAATGTAAATCCGAAATCTTGTATGCTTGATTTTTTTTGCTTTGTTTTGATTAAAAATGTGTATGTCCCGAACAGAATAAAGAGAACATTTCCATTCAAGAATGACAATATTTAGTATGGATAGATTATCTTATGGATGTAAACCCACATTGTGTCTGGATTGTGCAACATTGTCCTTGTTTGTTGTGAGCAAATTAAGACAGTTTTATCACAGGTCCTTGTTGTGAAAGTCAAATTAAGACATTTTTGAGGTAACTACGAGAATTCTCATGTCTTTATAATGAACGCATACGTAATATTTTAGTTTATTATAATGAAAAAATCATATTCCATTCTACTATGCTTCATTTTCTTCACCCAAATTCATACAAGATATATATATTGTGGTGCTTGAGTTTTAAAACAAATAATTATTTTGTGAATATTATTTGACCCTGTATATAATTATTATCATAGAAAATAATCTTTAGATCTCTATGGAAAGTTGTTGCTCAAATACACAGGCAATAGTATGTGGGTCGCACAACTAAAGTTTGGCTTTAAAAGAACAAAATTATCGAACTCAAGGACTCATTCATTTAATTTGTTATACTTTTTCAGTGTACTAGTATACTAACTTATTGAAAGCCCCAAGAACTATAATTATAAATAAAAGAATTCAAATCCTAAATATTAACTTACCTTTGATTGGAGAAAATTTCACGTTCTTACATTCATGCATAAACGTTTTCTTCTATGGAATTCAATTAGTTCGCAATCAGTGATTTCAAGGTGATAGTATGATCATGGTCTTATTTCGGATCACTATTCGGCTACCACATAATTGGTAGTAGTCACTACATTATTGAGCAGGATAGTTGATAAATGTGGAGCGTTAAATTTATATTGTTAGTAATAAGAAGGTCTTTTTGTATACCCCTATCCTAGATAAAACTCAAGATTAATTTCTAGAGATACGTGTTTCTTTAACCCCGTATTTTATATCCTCTTTTCTATCTCGTCAGTCCATTACGATAACGAGTTTAACTAAATGTGGCCGCAATCACTCAAGAACAAAGGCATTTTTATACAATAACCTACTTCAATTTTTAAAATTCAATACTAAAACAACCATATCGTTGCCACAAACCCAAATAAGGGTTCTTTATACTGACGATTCTACAGAGGGAAAAGAAGAAGAACTCTCAGAAGTATAAGTACTTTTCTAATGGGCAAAGTAACTTCCTCAATAATTTATTCCAATGTACTGTTATAAGTAGGGGTGTCAAATAGTCGGGTTGGGCTAAAATGGGCTAAAAATAGTTTTGGTCTTGTCCCATCAAATTTTACCTGATTAATTTCAATAATTTACATATTGATAATTAACTTTTATAATAATTTGAATTTCTCTCTAAAATTTTTTTGTTAAAAAAGTAAAACAAGGATCGATAAATCATAAAAGATGCTAATAGATAATAATTTATACCTTTAATATAGGAACATACCTTAATAATGAAATTTAAAATGGGTTGAAATTAAAGATTTTATTGGGTTCAATTGCGAATTTCATTCAAATGGGTTAAGCTTGAAGAGGTTGAGATTGAATCTTATTCAAATTATCTTGAGCCCAACTTAAAATTCTGAGCGGGTTACATATGTTTGGGTTCATTTTTGACACCCCTAATTATAAATGTAGGAAACCCTCATTAAAATTATAGAGGCCCAAAAAAAATTGGAAAACATAAAACTAAAAGAATTAGATTATGTGTGAAACACTGCCATCTTCAATTTGTGTGTCCCTTCAGACACAACCATGTGGAAGATCAATTGGCAGCAATTTGCAGTGCGTGCAACATGAACTTCTTGTATATTATACATCATTATATTTAAATATAATATATTAAGCTATTTGCTCGATTTTATCTATAATCTTTCATCTTTAATTCGGTGTAACTTCATATGTCATCATTTTTGCATCAATTTCATCTTAAAAATAAGATATACTATTGAGCACACTCCATCATTCAAATCTACTAAAGAATACTAAAAATATTAATTGAGGCAAATAATTATTAATGATTATAATATATATATATCATAATATATAGATACAACAATATAATATTATATAATAATATTTATTATATATATATTGCCTCATATCGGAATCATAAAATTTATAATTTTAAGTCTGTCTTTACGTTTTATTGCATATCTTATATGAGGTAGTGGTCAGTAGAGTCCTCGTTCTAATCCTTGTTCCCTTCATGACCAATCTAGGTCTTTAATCTCACTCCGAGGCTTTCTTCGGAATAACGTCTCGATTTTTTCACCGTGTGTGGCCACAAATCATAACCACTACTACTCACAAACAACCCTTCATTTGCTTTACTATAACACTCAACACCAAATAATGTGGAAGCATAAAATAATAGTCATGGGCTTAAATGTTGATTCACAATCCAAACCATTGCTACAGGCACCTATACCAATCCATTTGTGGGTGAACCATTCCTAGACAAATAAATGGACATAGGTTACTCCAGATGTCAGTGGCTCACCCCAGTCCTTGAATCCCAAGAGCTTCTTTACACGAGATCCCAATCAGTAATGAAAACTTATAGTATTATTTGCAGGGTGTATAAAGGTAAAATGAGTAGTGGAATTTAGTAAGTATAGCTCGATTGAGATCCAAAGATAAAAACAAGGATAAACAATAGGCAAGAACAGGGCATATATAGCAAGTATCTACGCAGGAACTCATAATAGGAAATAAATTGATCACAAGGAAGGGATAAAAGATAGCAGGTAAATGACGCAAGGACAGTAACCAAATGTGCTAGTCCAAAAACCCTATTAACATACAAACCCACAACTCATCATAGGATTACAACTAGTCGAAGGAATATAAATGGAAATCCACAATGTAATATATTATCATAAGTGAAAGATCCAAACCTCAAAGGTTGAATTCATTTTACTCTTCATTCAAATACTATTTTTTTGTAATGTTTTTTTAATAACAAATATATATTAAATTTAAAGTATCCAATTTAAATTATCGGATAAAGATATCATGGAAGATCAAAAGTCTTCAAATGAATGAAATCGGTCCTATTATTTTCCTAGGTGGAAGTTAAGCATTTCAGAATGAAAATTTTTAAAAGAAACTGTTTTCTATATATTAACAATCCACAACAATACATAGTTCTCACAATTTGTCTTATATATATGGTGATTTCAACTTTATCATTGGCAATAGTAATTTTTTTTAGGTTGTTTTTGGACAAACGGCAACCCGCTTCTGATAAACTAAATATCACCTAAAAACCAAGAGTTCATTCCAAATCATACTTTGCAGAAATATGTCAATAAAAATAGAAAAAACCAGTATCTACCCTTAAAACAAAGGACCACCCTTTATACTACCCTCAAGTGCAAACAATACATCCACAATCACCTTATCACGCCCCTTATGCCTAGAAGGTAAATATAACAATTAAGCCCATACCAACCTATAATCCAACAACTACAACATACACCAATGATGTTGGTCATAGTCAATTCTCCATGATTATAGATATTTATAAATTCGTATACCCATCTTGCTATTTTGCCAAGTGCCAAGGTATATTCACCTACCTCATGCCTCTAACAACCAGGTAGGATCAATCTTCCCCCCTCTTCATGTTTGATGGATCACACATTTTTTTATACTTGTATGGTGCCAATATATGTCTTACATAATTGATCTGGTTTGGTCTTGTGAGACTGGAGATAAATAGCAACGACAATATCAAAAGGGTCGGCGTCTCTCCACCACTCAAGTAAAATTTGAGTGCATACTCGATGTCTATACTTCAAAGTCCATTTATAAAGTAATAAATGTAGTACAACTCCTATCGAAAGATTTGTTAGAAGTTAATAAAGGAAAACCCCTACTTCTTAAAAAAGATGTTGAGAACCAACGCATGCACCGGGGTCATATTATAAATCACGTGACTATGAGAAACCAAAACAATACATACCATCACCAGTATCCACACAATAACATCCAAATATCAAAAGGTATATGAACGCAATACCTTACATCTAAAGCACATAAACTAACCTGGAATTACTTGATGATCAATCAAGGCCTCCGGCACAAGATACTCCAACCAACTCAAGAACGATAACATAAGAAAAAAACTTTTAGTCAACGAAAAGAATTATGAAGATTGAACATTCGAATGAGTAAACTCAGGTTTTTTCAAACCACTAAAGCGTCCCAGAGGCCACGTAAGAAAGCAAGTTTTGCCCCTATAAAATACATGCTAAACTTTGATTTTGATGCTCCATCCGCAAACTATCAAGAGTCTCAGTCGGAGACAAATCCTATATAAATTTGTTCTAAAAATAGTCGTGATCTAATGGAACCATATACAACATTAAGGGTTTCCTTACAAAAATATTTTGCCGATGTCAAATTTTAACTATACAAGAAAGTAACGCATGTGTTCAAAATCAATATGAAGACCTTGATTCCCAAACAACGTCCTCTGACCAAATTCAACTTCCAAAAGCTATGTCATTGAAAAATTCTCAGAGAAATAATGACAAGTTCTCGTAGCCAAACCTCCATGTTCACATCTACGGAAACTATCAAAATTCCAATCTAAGGTCTCTACTGAACATTGACCAAAGTCCCCATTCAATTTCACAGACTCCTAAACATAGAAACTCACGGAAACCCAAGCGAACAATATCTAACCAAAATTAAGTCTCAACAAACATGGCATTTTATTGGCCTCCATAAAACCTCTAAACATTTAAAATAATAGAAATAGTTGAAATACCCTTAAAGTACATTAGACTTATTTTTTTCTTCTTCAAGGTGCATGTTTCAGTCAATTTAAGTTGCATGATGTTAGTATGTGGATTCAGGTAGACCAATGATCCTCGCCCCTATGTATTATTTGTAGTATACTACTCTTGGATGCCATTTTTCATAGTTCCAGGTTTTGTAGACTTAAGCTGTGACGACGAAAATGATCTCTCAATGCTTTTACTCTCGTCCTTTATGGTGGGACCTAACAATCTCTATATATAAAAGTTTATATCTCTTAAAAGTTTTTTACCTAGGTTAGAACCAGTTTTTGGGGGAAGTTTTTCACTGTAACTCTAACTCTATCTACGTAAAGAAATTTATTTTAAAAATGAGTTAGATGTAATGACCCATTGGTCATATTTTTTATTTTTCCATGAAATTTATCGCTAAACATCTCGATATTGATTTGATTCGTCTTGTTTATGTTTTCAAACGTTGTTTTGTAATTTGAGTAAAATAATTGTCAAGAGCCCCAATGCTACCCCTTAACGTAAACACGGACATAATAGCGATCTAGAGTAACCTTAAGCTAACCTAAGTTGGCATAGATATGCATACGTAAACAAAATTTGGTGCAGGTACGATAAAATAATGAGAGAAGCAGAAATGATCGGGAATCCCCAATATAAGTCTGAGCAGATATCAATACTAGAAGGTTTTAAGACAATGCTCTAACCTCTCACAGTTTAAGAATTCGACATCAAAAGTGTTTTTCACACTATCCAGCTGACATTGACTCATCCCATTCTTTAGGAAGAATATCGACATTCAAGTTCTGTTAACCCCATTCATAAAGTATTTTACAGCCGGACTACCCTTATGAGGTAGAAGGGCCCCTTACCGTGACCCGGTGTATCGACAAAGTGTCTCAGTATAGAAAAAGACTATATACAACATATCGATCATAATAAAAATACATTATACATTCATTGGTGCAATATTTTGAATGTCAGAATCTTACATGATTACAACAATATGGGTAAATACCCAGTTTGGGGGTTAATATTTCTCTTATTCACGTGTTAGATTAGGTATTGCACGACCTAATAGTAGGGCCACATTTCCTTCACAATATTTATATCTCTACTCAAATTATTTTAAATGTTTTATAAATATTAGTTATATTAAAAATGAAAAATTTAAACCTTTCAACTAAAGAAATATGAGCTTAAAACTAAAATTCAAAGTTGAAACGGATCTCATAAGTTAAAAATATAACACTATTCTAACTTAAAAATATAACCAAAAATACTTCTGAACTTTTTTTCTATGTAAAAATCTTCTTGGTAAGTAATAGTTGGTGGAAAAAAAAGTGATAAATAAAAGAAATTACTATAATTATGAATGGTCACTACCATACTTTAGACAAAGTATATAGTGTTTACATACATAAATAAGGATATCCTTTACAAATATTTATCTAACAGATGGTAAAAAAAAAAATGGATATAAGTTGGTCAATATTGTTTGTCAACAACATAGATTCTAAGTTTGATTCTTAGTTAAGAACTAATAAGATACGTTCAAAGCATTAATTTTCTTTTCCAATTTTCCAAGAATAGTTTGTCTAGTTACATTTATTTGTAATCTTACCTACTTCTAGATTTAAAATTATTAATTGAATTTCTTTAAGTTTGGTAAAGCCAATCGTGTCTTATATATATTAAGGACTTGTTTCTTTGGGATCATATACAAGGTAAATACATTAATATCATTGAAGTTTTAAGATATAGTAAAGTTGTAAAGAAGATGAAAACGATTAACACTATTTATTCACTCTTTTTTGTGTTCACGTTTTGCTCGGTTAGGTTTTCTTTTATTGTCACCTGCAATCCTCTCTCTCCCTTTATTCTAGTCCCTCTTATTTTTCTCTCATATATTGTATGTAAGATAAAATTATCCACACACGCGATTACTGAAAACCCAAATATATATATTTAGATCTATTTAATTTTCACTAGATAGAACATATTCAATGGCATATACTAAAACTAATTTTTTGTACGGTTTGAAATTTAGATACTTTGATTGGCTAAAGGTTCGCTGGGTCAATTGCATAAGCTAACCTGGTATAGGCACTAAAATAAAAATGAAAGATGTTACAACTTATCTTTTTGTATAAATTTTGTACCCCACTCTCATCAGTCAAAGTGCAATGTAAAGAGTATGGGTAACTTTTCATTTGTTATTAATTTAAGTCTACAAGTTTGAGTATACCACACAACATATCGAGATTAATGGATGAATCATGATAACATAGTAGTAGTAACTTGAAAGAAACTCAAAATGTTTAATTTTTATTTATTTGTCAATGGATACTTAAATTATGATATAACATTTTTTTTAGATTTGTGTTTGTAGTTTACAATCATGTAATGGTATTGGAAATACTCACCAGTGTCAACAACAAAAATTGTAATCATCCTGATCTTGTGTAAATTTGGATATGTGCTTTGTTCTGATGGAAAATATGTATGTCATGACAGAATAAGGAAAAAAAACGTTTCTTTCAAGAAATACAATGTTTATAGGGGTAGATGTTCTTAGTGGATGTAAACCACATTGCGTTCCTTGGATTTGTACATGTCCTTAATCGTTGCGAGAGAAACAAATTAAGACATGTTTTTGATGTATAAGAGAGTAATTCATTGCTAATAATATAAAAACTTTCGAGAAATTTTTTCTTATAGTAATACATATCGTCTGCCGAAAATAAAAACAATACCAAATTCACAACTCATTCTACATATTGCGATAACTAGCCCTTAGTTTCACGGTTTAGTTCGCCATACAGGTCTTAGAATCACAATGGACTCTTAGCTTGTACATCTGCTCCATGATCAGTAGGGTAATATTTAGGTAATATTTTAGTGACTTGTTTACCTCCTGACATATCTCTTAAGCGTCCTAACCTTTTCATTTTTTATCTGCCCTGTCTTATATTCTTTCATCGTGCTATTTTCTCTCTTTCTTCCTTTGTGTAAGTGACTCTTTTCTTTTCTTGGCTTGATTTATTATTTTTTTTATTTAACTTTTCTTCAACTTTATTGAGTCCTTTTTTTTTGGTTCTTTCTCCTCTATTTGTCTTTAATAAACCCCAGTTTTCGGAGTATTCCTCATATAGCCGACTCCTCAACTCATGGCTTTGCACTGAGTCAAAGTACACCATACCCCATTTTGGTCCAGGGCTACGACAAGGTTGTTTTCTTCATTAGCCACCCTGAACTTTATGGTTCTGGCATAAGCTGAGGTGCACATGTCCAAGGAGGGACAAGGGCCAACAAATTGTTCCCAGCAAAGATCAGTTGGGTGAAAAAGAAAGGTCTATTTTAAGCTCAAATCATTTGGATCAAAAAAGGATAAATTTCATTTGTTTTTCATTTATTTAGGCTAAATATTATCTATATTGACCAAGGGCCATGATCCTTTCCTAATGTGTCTATTACGTGTTAGCTTTTAGTAGGACAAACTAGACAGTTTTGCTTAGTACAAATAGTGGACTATTCAAATTTTTCCTCAACACTCACTTGACTCTCAATTACTTTAACGAGATTATCGAACACCGATTTCGAGTCTTACTTTAGGGTCATGCAGTGGTGTATTCTATGTCATGTTTGAGGCCACAAATGTCTTAGTTACTATGCCTAGTCATGCATCACTTTCATTACATCACGATATCATTTCCTGTTTTAGAGCCATCAGCATCAGAGTTATACTGTGTACACAGATATATACATCATTTTAAACAATCAAAATAATTAGTCTCTTGGGGAAAAAAGAACAGCCAGAAATCCAAACAGGATCGTGAGTTGGGATAAAACCAAACTTCATTCATAACCTCTCCGCATTTAACCCCACCCCCAACAAAAGATATGCTTTGTACCCATGCTAAAAAATAAACAATAATATAGTGTAGGTTCAAGCAACCTTACGTCGAAATGTCGTTGATCAACAAGATGGTGGGTCCGGTGTCCGGGAACCCACTGCCTCTATAGTATAGACACCATTAGTAGTGTCCTCATCATCAACAGGACCCTCCATAGTGCGTATCTCAATAATCACAACACAATCAGTAGTGCTTTTCTCTGCCTCAACAACTCTGGATCTAGACGCCCCAACAACTAACTCAATAGCCCTCAATTAACGGGACTCCTCATCAGCAATCGAGGCTCTCCTCGCAACCTCCGACTCTCGTCTCTCCCTTTTCTATGCCCTAGACTCATCCTTATTTTGACCTTTACGCCTCTTGGCATGCTCTCGTGGTGGAGGTGGTGGCACTGCAACAGTGTAGAATAAGGCCGCCAAAACAGTACCATAGGCGGTCTTGACAGAAGGGGCCTCAGACTCGGGCACCCTAGCCTTTTGAATCATGTTCAAATCCTCTCTCAGAATCTCTACACCATCCTGAAGGGTCGACACGTCCACCATAGGGGTTGCCCGAGCTAGCACACACAACTCAAATGTGTCTAGCCACTGATGAAGCTCCATGATCTTTGTCTCCGTGTGCAGGGACATCTTCTGCTCCATCTGCTCCTCCACCTCAGAAATATACCTCTAAATCCAAGGCAGGATATGATGTAGAAGAGTGGAAACTTTGTCCTCAAGTTTATGGATCCTAGCAAGTGGGACCAGAGTGGCGAAGGGATTCGAGCGAGAGGAGCTTGGAGCGGTGCTACCACCCGGGGTAGACTCGACTGGGGTGGTGTCAATAGGATCAGATGTAGCCTAGGTAGCCGCTTGGGCTTGCTCTATATTGTCTACCAGGTTCTCACCAAGCAAGAGGTACCTCCGGGCGGGTCCCTCTGCGTATGGACAACTCATTGGCATGATTTCTCATAACGCCTATATCAATAGTGCCCAGCAGTGTCTTAATGTAATCGATGTGAAAAATAGGCACACCTACAGACCTGCACAAAGAAAAAACCATGCATGGAAATGTATATGTAGTAGTGACCTTGAAGGCCCTCTCGTGCATGACCTACTGAAGATGCAATGTGAAGTCCATCTCGAACCATGCTATTATCACCGCCGTTAGAACTGTACAATCCCAAGTGTCAATATTTTCTGTAGAAGTGGGGGAAAGGAAGTGGCGGAATATCAACAACAAAAACTTGTCCGTGAAGGTCAGGTTATCCTTCTTGATAAATCCCTCCGTCTCAAGTACCCAATCAGCCGCCTCTCTATCAACAGACAAAAATTGGGCAATCTAACTCTTGGTGGTCTCTCTCTACTCTTGCGAACGCAGGAACTGTCCATGTTTTACCACTTTCCACTAGTAGTCGAACTCGATAGTGAGAGGAGTCCGGTTGGCATCAATAGTCTCTCCATATAGATATCGGTGGTTAGAAGGCAAGAAGATGTCTACCCGCTTGCCGAGGACTCGGATGTGCTCTAGTGGGGCCTGTTTGGCGGAGGCAGCGCACCTTTCTATCTGGGCTTAGAGAGTCGCCACATACCAAGTGTAGAACTCTCTGACCAACTCCACACTATATCGGCCCACATCATGAGCTGTCCATTCTAACCAATGCCTGGTGAGGAGGGCAAGAATTGCCGGCATGGTAGGGAGACTCCCTGTGAGGACCCACCTCTCCAGTATAAGGGTCCAGGTCATAACCCCCTTATTATTCGGCAGCTTGGCATCTGAGTACACCTTAAACTGCCCCTCAACACACCACTAGTTGGGCTGGTCGGCAACCGGGGCAGGGACTCTTGTCAGTGGTGCTGGAGTGGAATCAACACTATTGCTTCATCAAACGAGGTGGAATGAGATACAGTGGGTGGATCAAGAGCTTATTTAGACCCGGATACTTTTTCTGAAACCTATAGTTCCTAAGAGCCGAAGCATCCCTGTAATGTGTAGAAGACCCAGAAAGCATGTCGGTCAGTAGCGGTAAACTTCAGACTTGGAGGCAATGACTTCATTGGGTGCCACCTTCGTGGGTGTGGCTCTGGTGGTACGTGAAGCCCGTGCATGAGTGATAGTGCCTGGGGGAACGTATTCAGGGTCACGCTCATTGTCAAAGCCAATAAATAGTCGGGCAGATAGGGCAACAGATTTTGAGTGCCCTCGTGTATACACGCGATCTATCTTTGGTACCATAAGTGTTAGTACATGAAAAGAACAACAATTAGTACAAGTAGAAGCAAAAAACATGTAAATAAGAAAAGAAATAGGTAAAACAAAAACTTAAATTGTATTGATGTAGTTTCGGTGCTGGACGACGGACCAGTTGACGGTCCATCGTGAGCATGAAGGAACGTGATGATGGTCCGTCATGAAATACTTAAGAAATTTTATTGGAGACTCTCAGAAAGAAAGTGTCTGACAATCATGACGGTTGTGCAGTACATTCCGTCGAGAGCACGATGGTCTGTCGTAGAGGTCTGTCATTGGACATTTAGAAAAAAATTTGAGACCCTGAGGAATAGGTTCTGTGACAACCATGACGATTGTGCAGGATAGTCCGTCATAGAGGTCTGTCGTTGGACACTTGGAGAATATTTTGCAACCCTTAGGAAATGGTCTATGACAACCATGACGGTTGTGTAGGACTGACCGTCGAGGGCACCACGGTCTGTCATTGGACACTTGGAGAAACTTTTGAGACCCTGAGGAATAGGGTCTCTGACAACCATGACGGTTGCATAGGATGGACCGTCGAGGGAACGACAATCCGTCGTAGAGGTCATCGATGGATACTTAGAGAAAATAAATTGGAATAGGTGGGACGGACCTATGACGATCCATCGAGGGCACGATGGTCAGTAGACAATGTCGCGTTCTATCCTTCAATGACAGAACTGGGGATGCCTCAATCTTCCCCTAAAATTCTAATCGAAAGAATACTTATCAAGTCATAATTTCTAACCCAATTACCCAGCATACTACCAATTCTGAGGCAACAATATCTCGAGTTTTAGCATGCCAATTTGGAGGACTATCAACCTAGGTCAGAAACAATTATTAGAAACATACACCCCATATGATTTAGTTAACACAACACCCCCATACTATTTACTATGTGAAGGGTCTTAAGGCATGTAGCATTAACGGGATGAGTTCGTAGTGTACAATAGGGGTCAAATTTCGAAGATCCAACATTCACAATCAAGCAAGTACTATGGTAAAATAAGAAACCAATGTAGATGGTTTAGATATCATAACCACACAACTCTTGAGATCAACAGAAGAACAGTTGACTCCAACTGGAAGATTACTAGAAGAAGCAGGGAGATTGGAAGAGAGAAGATTAGGGGAATTTGGGAAGGAATGGGGAGTATGATGTTTTGGGGAGAGGAAGAGAGTGTTAAGTGGTTGAATAGGGAGTAAATGGCGGAAGTGAGGGAAAGAAACGGTTAGAATGAAGAGGTGGGGAGTTAAAAGGTATAAAAACTTTTAATATTTGCCGATCGGGTGGGGTCGGGTTTATGGGTATTGATGTGATGAGTCCCTGTAGACGGTCCGTCATGGGTGTCCTAATTTAGCAAAAAAATGGAAAAACTTACATTGGCAAGATGGATGCCTGTGACGGTCCGTCGCAGGCATGACGGTCCGTCGATTGGTCCGTCAATGAGTTTTGCAGACCAATTTTATGATGATATGCTACATGCAGACTTAACACCCATGAAGCTATTATTTTTGTATTTTCTGGACACTTTTTGGACACAAACCCAAGAACCAAATTTGAACTGGCGAAAGAGGCTTTTCAGTCATATGCTTATTACCAAACTGAACGATTCCGGGCGATTCCTAAATCTCGATTGGAACCGCTAACATGAGGATTTAGGAGTCCGTTCCCGTTTAGTTCCTAATTTGATCATATCTGGGCCTATGTCAATAAAAGGGACAAAAGTCGATCAAATTTTGTATCAAAGCCGGGGGATTTCTTCGATCTTCAAAAAGATGACTTTGTGAGTTTCAGTATGAGTAATGATATTGTATTGATAGGGAATAATTCAACTAAACTACGCTCTATCCAACACTTCTAACAAAATGCAACTAGCACTATAAAGTCATAAAAAAAACAATAGTTGGCTTAGGGGATACATATTGGGTTTCCTCCCAACCAGCGCTCGATTTAACGTCGTGGCACGACAGAGGACATTTGATTTCTCATACTTTATCATGATGGTACGCCTCGATCACTTGATTCGCCGTTTCAGCATTACACATATAGATTTCGATTCGTTGTCCATTCACCTTAAACTACACACCCTTCTTGTTTTCAACTTCAACGCTCATGACGAATAGTTGTGTGATCAAGTAAGGGCCAGTCCATTTGGACTGGAGTTTCGCCCGAAAGAAGCGCAACATAGAATTAAGAAAAGCTACCAAATCACCAACCATAAAATCAACATATCTCACTTATTTTGGTCAGGGTACTCTTCATCTTTTCTTTGTAGAGGGCTGCCTATTAATAATCTTTTAGGAGAAATTCATCGAGCTCATTCAACCCATTTAACCTCTGTTCTGCAGCCTCATTCCAATCCATTTTAAACTTATTCATTGCCCACATAACTTTATGCTTTAATTCGACCGGTAAGTGACAAGCCTTCCCATATACAAGTTGGTATGGGGACATACCTCTGGGAGTCTTGCACGCTGTCCGGCAGGCCCAAAGAGCATCATCAAGTGTCCTTGACCAATCCGTTCTACTAGCGTTCACCCTTTTTGACAAAATCTTCTTATCTCTGTATTTGACACCTCAACTTGCCCACTACTTTGAGGATGGTAAGGAGTGGAAACATTATGGCGAACCCAAAATTTCTCCAATAATCCCTTAAATAATTTGTTGCAAAAGTGGGATCCCCCATCACTAATAATAGCCCTTGGTGTGCCAAATCGGGAAAATATATTCTTTTTCAAGAACGTTGTGCCAGTCTTCCCTTTATTATTTGCGAGTGCGATAGCTTCTACCAATTTAGACACATAACTAATCGCTATTAGAATGTACTTTATCCCATAAGAACTCACAATAGGGTCCATAAAGTCAATACCCCACAGATCAAAAGACTCAATCACAAAATGAGATTCAAAGGGAGCTCTTGCTTTCTTGAAATACCGCCATCTTTTTTCCATCTATTGCATGCCTGGCGAACTCATGAGCATCTTGACTAATAGTTGTCCAATAGTAGCCACATTGTAAGATCTTGTGAGCGGTACGAACTCCACTTTGATGTCTACATGCGGGTGAAGAATGGCATGCATCCAAAACACTCAACACCTCAACTTCTGGCACACAACGCCGAATAAGCCTATTGGCACAACTCATATACAAGTATTGCTCATCCCAAAAGAACTTTTTCACATCATACATAAACTTTTTCATTTGATAAAAAAACAAGTCCGGTGGGATGATATCGCTAGCCAGATAATTCGAAAAATATACTAACCATGAAATTAAGTCTTGAGAGGCAGCCAATACATGCTTGTTGAGGAAAGTTTCATCAATTTCAATTATATCCCCCAACTCTCTCATTACTTCATCTTCTAAACAGGGCAAGTGATCAACAACTTGATATCTGGTCCCTTTTATGTCAATCACCTCAAAGTCAAATTCTGGCAATAGTAATACCCAATGAATAAACCTCAATTTTGCATCCTTCTTTGCCATGAAATATCTAAAATTAGAATGATCAGTATGAACTATAACCCTTATGCTAAGAACGTAAGAGCAAAATTTCTCGAAAGCAAAGACTACTGCAAGGAGCTCTTGCTAAGTCTAAGTGTAGTTCTTTTGGGCTTAATTTAGGTCTTTACTAACATAGTAAATGGGGTGAAGGATTTTATCCCTTCTTTGCCCCAATACCACACCAAGAGCAACCCCACTACCATCACACATTACCACAAATGGCTTGCTCCAATTCGACAAAATAGTGATAGGTGCAAACACCAACTTTTCTTTCAACTCACCAAAAGCCTTAATACAGGATTCATCAAAATAAAATTTACATTCTTTCTGAAGCTACTTGCACAAAGGATGCACAATTTTTAAAAATCCTTGATGAACCTCTGGTAAAAACTTGCATGCCCAAGAAAGAAAGCTCTCACACCTGTGACAGAGATAGGTGGGGGAAGTAATTTACTCGACTTAAGCTCGATCAACCTCGTATACCCTTCTCTGAAATGCGATGAACTTAAAAACAATACACCTCTGTTTCCTATGACTTGAATTTTTGCCAATTTTTTTAGTAGAAGATTGCAATCTTCACACCTCTTATGAAACACTCGACAAAATCACTCAAACACCGCTCAAAGAAGTCAACCAAACCACAGAAAAATATCATAAGCACCTCAATAGTTCCTCCACCATATCGGAGAATATAAACATCATACATCTTCTGAAATGTGACGGGTGCATAGCACAACCCAAACAACATTCTCTTAAATGCAAAGGTCCCATATGGACATGTAAAGGTTGTTTTCTCTTGATCTTCCGGTGCAATAAAAATCTTACTATACCCTGAATAACCATCAAGAAAATAGTACCACCCGTTTCCGGCAAGTCTATCTAACGTCTGATCCATGAAGAGCATAGGAAAATGGTCTTTTTTTGGTCCATGCATTTTATTTTTGGTAATCCATACACAACCTCCAACAAGTCACCGGTCTTATAGTAACAAGCTCATTTTTCTCATTGAGAACCACATTCATTCCCCCTTACTTAGGTATACATTTAACAGGGCATACCCAACTACTATCTGCGATGGGATATATCACTACGGCATCCAACCAATTAATAATTTCCTTCTCCACTACATCTTGCACAAGTGGATTTAGACGTCTCTAATGCTCAATTCTTGGGTTATGATCGAGCGTGAGTTGGATTTTATGAGAACAAATACTGGGAGGGATCCCAATAATATCTACAATAGTCCATCCAATAACTCTTTTGAACCTTTTTAACACTTTCACCAAACTCTCAACTTGATGCACATTCAAATCTGATGCAGTAATAACCGTCCAAGTGTAATCTTTTCCCAAGAAAACATACCTAAGATGAGGTGGTAGAGGCTTAAGTTCTAATTTTAGAGCTTTCTCAATAGACGATTTTGTGTGTGGAGATTCTCCATGTTGCATATCTAACTCAAATTTTGTTGATTTTAAATGAACATTACCTCGATATCAAAAGTTTTTGGCCCCGAGACCATGACCCCATACTATCCAATGCCATCACAATCAAATTTATGTCATTGCCGCGCCATGCTTCTACACCCAGACGCTCTTCAATTTGTACCTACGAGTTATCTTCAACTCGTAGGATGTATAACAGGATACCGACTTGAAGAATCACCCACTCTCCCACATGGACTACAAATGTTGTGAAGGTCCACTTTTTCCATTAATCAAACAAGAACGTGCACAGAGGAGAATTTTTTGCTTTGTTTTCTGCATTCTATCTCTCTTTCTTTTTCCCTCCTGTTCCTGCTCCCCTTTTCTATATCAACCAAGGCTCTACCCATAGCAACGAATGTCCTCCCAAGAATAATATCCCAAGAATAATAGGCACCTCAAATAGGCCTCACAATCAAGAATCGCAAAATCGGTTGGAAATATGAACGAATCCACTTTTTCTAGCACATCGTGGAGTATACCAATGGGCCTTTTTACTATTTGATCGACCATCAGTAGGCACATCGCAATGGGCTTTGGGTCACCCCAAACCCAACATCTTGTAAATCGAGAGGGCATGAGATTTATACTTTCCCCAACATCACATAATGCTTTTACAAAAAGTAATATCCCGATTGTACAAGCACTAGTTAAAGAACCCGGATCTTCTTTATTTTGCACTAGATATCTTGAAGCAATGGCAATGTAGTGTTGCACTCTATCATCATCAACAAAAGTGACTGATCTTTTCTTTGTAATTAAATATTTCATGAACTTTCCATAATCGAGCATTCGTTCAAGAGTTTCTACCAAAGGGAAATTGATAGAAGGATATTTCAACATTGTTATAAAACGCCAGTATTTACCATCCTCAGTATTTTTTACTAACCTTTGTGGGAAAGAAGGTGGTGGTCTAGGCATAGGGGTCACCTTTTGGGGCACCTCAATATCTTTTACTATTTAATCTTCTAACTCACCACTAACTGTATAGTCATCTCTTATCACCTTTTCTACACCAGACGGATTAGGTGATTCAATGGTTTGGTTACAACCCCGAGTAGTGATTGACATACAATGCCAATCATTTTTCGGATTTTGGACAGTGTTGCTAGAAAGAGTCCCTGGTTTCTCTAACTTCACAGTTGTTATTATCATCTTGTCCCAAATAGAAATAAACTTTCAGAGACTCATCATTTATGCGGTGATTTGGGACAGTTTGCAAGAATGAAGTGAACTTGTCCCAAGAATCGCTAACTGACTCTACCGGTAGAGCCACAAAGTTGTTCACTCTGTCATTGTATTTTAGTTTCTTGGACACCGAGTAGTAGTGTGCTAAGAAAGCATCCCTCAGTTTATTTCAAGTGATGATTGATTTATTAGGGAGCTAAGTAAACCAAATAGCATCCTCTCCCGTCAGTGAGAGAGGAAAAACTCTTAGCCCGATTACATCCATATTTAAATCAGGCCTCCCTTCACAATTTTTGCATACTGACCTTACCTTAGAGATATGAGCATGTGGATCCTTAGATGGTATCCCTAAAAACTAACCTCCAACAATGAGCATTTGCATCAGACTACTAGTTACCACAAAAGTGTGACCGTTTGGTAGAGGGGGCAAGACGAGTGGCCCATTAGAGTCTGCGATATTTTCATAGACCCTATAGTACTCTTGAGGGCGTGGAGCGGGAGGTTTTCTCCGTATTTCACCTTCCCCACAAATATCAGGTATTATAGGGTCACAAGTGTTGACAAATAGTGGCATTTGCGGGTTGACCTCATTACCTTGAATGCCCAAATTTTGATTCATTCTTCTAAAAGTATCTTTTAGTTCGGGGCCAGGTTCAGTTACCTGCATTCCTCTACTCCATTTGTTTGGCATGTAAGGAATTTAAACCTGCAGGTGATAAAAACAAAAAGAAAAAGATAAACTAGGAAAATCTTGACTAAACTTTGGTAATAAACTTAAAGTTAATCTAAAAGTCAATATCCCTGACAGCGGTGCTAAATTTTGATATGCTCAAGTTTACTTCTAGAAAAGAAGTAAAAGCGGTCACATAAGGTAAAAAAACCCAACTATTGAGGTTGGGATCATTCCCATGAGGAAAATGGTTCACACTTAACTTTATTCTATTATTACTTCTATTTAGTCAATTTTTTTCAAAAAAAAAATAACTAAAGGGGGTTTTAATAAACTAAAAGCATTAGCTAAATTAAAGTAAACAAGTGATAGGCCAAGAAGTATAATTCAAGTAATGAGAGTAACTAGGGCATAACTGTTCCCCCGGCTCCTGACCCGGTGACTATACTATAAATCATTTTCCAGTATCTTCGCCATGCAAAGTGAATAAGTTAGGTTCTCAAATCCCTTGGTCTTCATCTGGGGAATCTCCACTCGGCACCTTGGTCCGGCTAAGTGTTGCTTTACTAAACCTTATCTTTACTCGATAAGCGTTAATTCGATATTGAGACTAACTTGTTACTTCGTACCAACCGACACTAGCCTATTAGATAGTATACACTAAATTATTTTGATAATTTTTTTCCTATTATCTACCTCCTTGGTTCGTCAAGTAGCAATAATGCGAGTTCTAACGTTGGTCATCCGTTTAAAAGACTTCTAAGAGAAAGAATAAGCAATACATTCAAGACACTATTCTAGATTTGTTATTTTAGCTAGATTTTACCTTGTCATTTACACATGGTTCCCACAACCTTAGTTATGGAGTTTAATTGCCCATGCTAATAATCACACAATTCATATTGATAATAAAGGAATTCATGCACTTAAATTTATGAGAATGAAGCAAATCTTGAAATTAAATTGAATAATTCACAAAAACAACAACAATTTATTCCGGACAAGTATGATGAAATATCAAAATCAAGAGTTTGATAATTAAACAAGATAACTAAAAAATATCAAAAGTCTAACACCAAAAATGAGGTTTTTTGAACTATTTATAATATAAATAAAAACTAATAAAAGGGCTTTATTTAAGGCAAATCTTCCAAAACGCTTCTGAATCGACGATTCCTGCAATGGACCGTCATGGACACTACTGACCGTCGTGGGATTCATTGTACAATACATGGCAAATTTTTTCTGCTACTTTCTTCGTCAACTTGATGTTACCCTCGACGGACAGATATGACGGACTGTTTAAATAATGACACTCCGTCGAGGGGTTATGTTTCACAACACTTTAAAACTTCTTGAAATTAGGTACTTGAACTATTCTCTAACAACCACGACGAATATGTTAGACGGACCGTCGTGGTTATGACGGAACGTCATGAGCTTCCGTAGTCCCACACTTGGTTAGGCTTCCCAACTTCCTTCAGCAGCCATTTAAATCTCACTAAGGTGCCACCTATGGACCGTCACTATCATGACAGACTGTCGTGGGCTCCGTAGGTTGTCACTTCTGCAATTTCTGCTCAAATCCTCTATTTTCTCCTTTGGACACATTTCCTTCAAAGTAAAGATAAACCTACATAAAAAATCAATACAAAAAAGGCTTTAGACACACACTTAACTTAAGGAAAAGACATTGAAAGTACCGTGAAACCACGCTACATCAATTCCCTTAAAGAGTAATGAGAAAAAGTCCAACTCTAAAATACTTTTACTAAAATTTCAATTGAAATTAGACCATATTTCTGGTAATAAAGATTTTTATGCAATCAAACACTTTCTAGTTTATTAGATGAAAAATCTGATACTTAATTATGTTCTCAAACATGTTGGTGCGTCTATTACTTTTGTATCTAAGGGAAGATGAAAAAATCTTTAGTAACTAAAATAATGTGTTCAAGAAGTCAACAACAGAACATTAAGTATATAGCTAGTTAGCTCCAACAAAATTTATGTTGTATATAAAAATAGTAAAGCTTAAAGAATAGAGATTTAATCAAAAGAAAAATAGAGATCTAATCTCAATGAGTATCACTTTAAAGGAGTTACTATTTTCTCTTCATAATTTAGAGCTTCTACACTTATGTTCAAGGTTGCCAATGAATTCTGGAATCGAGAATGATACATGGTTTAAAGAGAGATGTAAATACCAGAGAAAATCGAGTTTGCCTATTGAATCAGCTATTTTCCCAAATATACTACTATAACAAAAGTCCAATTTTAAAATACTTCTACTGAAACTCTAATTGAAATTAGGCTAATTTCTTATTAATAAAGAATTGTTTCCGTATTTCAGCACATGTAAGTTTGGTAGATGAAAAATCTAAGACTCACTTATGTTATGAAATATGCAAGTGATCAAAAACATAAGTAGGTAAGGAAAGAAGAAAAATTCTTAGGTAACTCAAATGGTGTGTTCAGGAAGTCAAATAACAGAACGTCTAAGTATATAGTTAGCTCTAACAAAATATACATTAGCTTCAACAACTGTAGGGATGAAAGCATATGGATCTAATCAAAAGTAAAATAGGGATATTTAAGCAGCGCATGATGGAAATTATATGCTACAATAACGGTGCTTGAGAAAGGCGTAACAAGCAGGTCATTGGTTCAGCTGCTAGGTAAATATTTTGAAGGGACAACATTGTTTATTCTATGGTTGAAAATTTTAATTTATAACTTATAATTTGTTTCATCTTTTCATGTTATATATAGTTTTGTTTACCAATTTGTTGTAGTAATTGTATTTTAGATTAATAGCTAGTTATGTTTTCTCCTCCCTAATATATGAAGTTCTAAATGTTTTGTTAACAACTAATAGCAAGTTTTCAATCAGTAATCACTTTATTCATATTCATTGCATGTATACATATCAAAACATTAGAATGGTTATATGATGCTAAAATTGTAAGTTTATGGGCACAGATCACATGTTTAAACAACTAAAAATAAATGCAAAACATGCAATTTTATACACCCAATAAAAAAATCAACAAAATAAAGAAACTGAAACATTGGCCTGCTTGTAGCCTCTGCCCTAGGTCTGCCCTTAGAAAATCTCATTTATACTAGTGATACCACGAGCCTCTTCCCTAGGACATCCTGTAGAAGTATAGAATTAAAATTTCTAATTCCGAAGAGAATATTTGCACTACTTCCTTTAATACCTGAGGCACCACCTCTAACCAGAAGTATAGAATTAAAATTTCTAACTGTCCCTGATCATGGAAACTCTGTATACTAATGTCCTATCTCCCCACAAGTAAGGCAACTCACATAGGCTAAAGTCAGGGCTAAAGGATGTGACGAGTTGTCCTGGCTACTTTTGTGAAATTGGATATCACCTCTAGCACTCTAGGTACAAACCCTAGATAATGTACCAGGGCCCTAGAGACCTTATAATGTTGAGCATGACGCATGCCATATGTAAAGGCAGGGCACCCCAAGAAAATGTCCCAACTCACCACATGAATAAAACTTCATACCAAAAGTTACCCGACGAGGTGGCCTCCCTAAAATAAAGTGAACCCCAAAACTTGAATGCTCAGGATAAAAATCCTAATAGGTTTGTTATGAAATCTCTCCACCGTAGGTACCATAACCTTTCATAAAACCACCTGGAACCTGAGGTGCCATGGGTTCGATAGGTCAAGATATAGGATGACCCTTACTCAGAAGATACCTACCTCAAGTAATATGCTATTACCACACTACTAATGGCAAGGCCCTTTACCGCTACCTCTTTAAATCTCAATACACACATGGTCCACGGCCATCGTATTACTAACTACCATGGGAAAGTAGATCCAGCTTTTATCAAGTTCTCTGAGATAGAGTGGGAAACTGAATCCGCTAATAAATCACTTAGTCACGTCTCTTGTTTTAAAAAATAATATGGAAGTATGTATGGCCCAGTCGAGAAACTCGATCATGTACACATAAACTACCGATAAATCCAACTGGATACCTAATAACCCAACTCTAGAATATAATAAGATAGTTTTACTAAGAAACACGCTAGCCCGTGGAGTTTCCTCAAAGAGACTCAAAACTCCCAAAACTAAATATCAAGGATCCGAGGTGGCCACTAAGTCAGTAGGAACCTTACCTCCCCCCAAATCCTCTAGTTGTCGTTGAACATCCCTAGTGTCTTAACCAGGAATCAAAACTTTTGTGATACGAGTTGACATCCAATCTGATTCCGTCGAACACTTTATGTTATCCATCTATATGAAAGAGTGATTTCAAGAAAAAAAATATTTAGACAATGATTGAATCAATTAAACGCAATAAGGAATCAAAAATGGGATTTCCTAAGAATGCCATATAGCCTCCAAAACATAGGATACAAATGTATCCACTCCAATCTGGAAGATTTTACTTGATTATTACTCTAATACCCAGCGATAACGACGAGCATAAATCTCTGATACCAATCTATTAAGATCCAAAATCTTAGGTTATGATAGAATCTGCTACGTCTCACTTATGATAAAAATCAAATTAAAGGAAACATAGAATCAAATCAATATAGAAAATCAACCTTAAAGACCTGGTATTAGTCGGTATTTAAACAACTAATCAAAATAGGAGTGCAATAACAACAACAACAACAACAACAATAACAGTAATAATTATTATTATAATAAATATAAAAATTTATTTGAAAACAAAATAAAGACTAGTCATAGACCAATGGAAAACCGGAGATAGGAAAACTCTTAAATGGTAAAAGAGCTCACTCCAGTCCCCGAATCCCAAGAAAGCTACTTTGCACGAGCCCAAAATCGGTGGGTGAGAATATTGTCGTATGATTTGCAAGTGCATATGTGTAGTATGAGTACACATAAAGTCGACATTAGTAGATATAGTCGACCTAGATCCCAAAGAAAAAAGCAAGCATAAACAAAGGTAAGAAAGAACATATTCACAAGTAACTAAAGCCACTAATCGGGAACACGTAAATAGGAAACAAACTAATATAAGGAAAAAAAGGGTAAATGAGCAAGGGGGGCACACCCCGAATGCGCTAGGCATAAAAACTCTATTTACAATCCTTAATAAACTAAGGATGGAAACTAGTTGAAGGACATTTACTAATACGATAACTCACAAATATCAACATAAAAAAACAGAAGATCATCTAACCAAACTGTACCTAAAAAATGTCAATTAGAATAGAACAAAAGCAGTAAAAAGAATTAAACAAGGGACCACCCTTTATACTACCTCTAGTACACAATCAATCAAACAATAACCTTATAAAGCCCCTATATGCCAGAAGGTACAAAAAACAACAAATTAAACCCATATGCTCAACCATTAGAGAAACAAGTCAAACAACAAACAGTGATTGTGGTTGTAGGTAATGTATATTTATGTCACTTCTGCAATAAATTAGTAGTACAGTTTGTGCCGACTGCCTTATGCCAAGGTATGTACACCTACTTCCTGCCCCCAACAACCACATAGGACCCATGTACCTCCTTATTTATGTTCAATGGATCACACATCTATTTATACTTGCATGGGACCAATCCAAGTCTTACATAATTGATCTGGTTGGATCCGCTCTGTTATGGTGGCCACAGATAAAATAGAACAAAGGGTTGGTAACTGTCCAATCTATCACAAAAAAAGTGAGTGTATCCTCGATGCCTATTTATTTTAAAGTCCACTTAAAAGTAATTTGGGCAAAAAATCTATTTCTCACAAAAGATGCTGAAAACTAATGATTCACTAAGGTCATACTATAAATCACGTGAGAATGAAAAACCAATTCAATGCATGCCATCACCAGTATCCAAATAATAACTAATATCCAAATCACAAATAACAGAAGGGATAAAACCACGATACGTCACACTTAAAACATAAAAATGAACCTAGTGTCACGACCTGAATCAAGACCCCAAACAAGACTTGTTAGAACCGAAAATAAGCAGGTATGTCAACTGCGGAATCTGCAAAGCCAAAACCTGAAAGACCAGAGTAGAAGCAACGAGACAATACCAAAAAAGACACAAAAATTTAACGGGTTTTATCAATCGCCCTACGTCCACCAAAGGAGATGAGCAATCCACTTATTAATATGAGAGACAAAAATACAGAGGGAACAACCTCGACCACATCACTCGGAATACATGGAGTTCACATAAGTGATAACGTATCAAACTTGTGACCCATAAATTCTCCCCTACCAGAACTTTCATAGTCCTTAAGAATACATTGTGAATGTTGATTAGGTTAGAAGGAAACATGCCCTATTATAGAGTCCTAAAACTTTCCTACCCAGAGAAAAAAGGATTAGTCAATCCAAAAAACTGTTCCTAAAGGAAAACAGATTTAGGTAAGAAATTTAGGGCAATTAAAGCCCAACAAATCTCCCCCTCGGCCCTGAATTTCTGACCAAAATAATTGTGTCCACCTTCTTCACTTAATCTCAAAAAACTTGCTTCTTCCTCCCATAATCTCCTTTGCAAATTTATGTAGAACACAGAGAACCTCTCTGAAAATACTTTCTCCAAAATAAATCTTCGTTACTGTCAAAAAGGTTGCGGCTAAAAACTACACCGTCAATATTGGAACATCTTCTTTTACCCTGGTTCAATCATTCGATTTATCGAACCACTAAAGCTTGACTCAATCATTAATCGGGCTTGATACCCACTGTTATTAGGACAAAAATAAGCAGGTGTAAATGTGAAAGCTAGCAAAGGAAACCTCGAAAGACCAGAGTAGATAGCACAACAATAATTATACCAAAAGAAACCCCCCCCCCATAAACCAAAAAGATTTATAGTGGTTCGGTAAATCGACCTACGTCCAACAAATGAGATGAGCAATCCACTATAAATATGAGAGTCACAAAAATATAGAGAGAAAACAACCTCAACACAATTCCTCGGAATAAGGGGAGGTTCACACAAGTGATAACGTATCAACCTTGTAACCCATAAATTCTCCCCCTAACCAAAACTCTCAAAGTCCTAAGGAAAATTGTTGAATATGGATGATTAAATTAGAAGCCCACTTGTTAAGACCGAGAAGAGAATACGCATTGTGTAAACACGAGTAGCAAGCCAGCCTCAAAAAGACCACGAGTAAGAAGGACAACGAACATATACCAAATACACAAAACATTGAACGTGGTGGGTCAATTCGACATACTCCAAAAGGATATGAGCAACTCCACTATTAATATGAGAGTAAAACAAAATACGAGTGGAAACACCTAGACCCAAAATCAATCGGAATACATGGGAGGTTCACACACAAGTGATAGAGTATCAAGCTTGGCCGACCCACAAAATTCTCCTTAAACCAAAAACTCTCAAAGCCCTTAAGACACATTGTGAAAAGCTGATAAGTTAGAAGGAACATGCATCTATTTATAGAGTCCTAATCATTTTCCTACCAGAAAAGGATTAGTCAATCAAAACCTTTCCAAAAGGACAATCTATTTATGGTAAGAAATTTAGGGCAAATAAAACCCAACAGGACTGGCGTCGTTGACCTCTCAGAGGTCGCAGAAAACCTACATATATCATTCTTACTTCATCTACGTTAATTTAAGCAAAAAATTTAAATATTTTGTTTCCTAACATGCTTACTAAACATTCTATTACATATATAATTATTCACCATCAACAATCTAACATTAACATTATCAAATGAAAGAATGAGTTTATTATAACAATAAAGATGTACTTGCCATAAAGGCACCCATACAATAACTGAACAAAAACGGGAAATAAACACTAGTGGAATATACTCCACTATCTCAATCCTACAACTAAGCTAGAATTTAAATGGAAAAGCATCTTCGAAAACGTGATGTCCTACCAAGTCCAGATGAATACTAGACGTCTGAAAAACTGCAACGTTGATCATGTAGCTCTAGCGTCCACTTGTGCCTGCACCTAAAAGTTTAGTGTTGTATAGGGTTAGAACACACTTGTACTAAGTATGGTTTTATGCAAGTTGTAACAACCCTAAAAAATGAATATGCTAAGTAATGCTTAATGTGTGTAGAATGCCTACGATTAGACCGGGTTTATAAGGATTGATGCGCGTCGAACCAGAACTCTAAACCCTTCGTACGGCCAAGACAACTATTTTGGGTAGTTATTTGAGCTATAAAAGGTTGGGTGCAACCATGTACGGCTCTCTAATACGAAGTTTTACTTGAAGGAGTCTTTACCGAACTGAAAAAGGTAAAATCTTAGGTTTCGAGGGTCTAGGGGTAAAACGGTCTTTTTTCAAGACGAAGGGCAGTATCGTAATTATACTAAATATATAATTAGTTATTTAATTAATAAGGTGGAGGGGCATTTTGGGTAGAGAGGACCAAAATTTGGCTCTTAAAGTGAAGTCTTGCTCTACCGGGTTCGAACCTAGGTTAAAGCAATGAATTAAATTAATTTTCATTAAGTTGGTGGTAAATGATTTAATTAAGTATATTTATTATTTATAATCTGATTTAAAAAACAAGAAATCATATTTTTTAAGAATTAAGTTAAATAAAAACCTTATTTGGACCAAATTCTAAACTAGGACTCCTTAACCTAAAAAACTCTTCTCTCCCATGCTCATCTCTCTTTCTCTCTCTATACGTCTATATCACTCGCACTCACGATTCTCTTTGAAAAAATTAAACTTCAAAAAACAGTAGGTAAAGCAAATTTTCTTCACACGTGAGAAACTCACAACGAAAATATAAGAAAAACAAACGAAATCAATCAAGTAGGCCAAGATAAGTTTATCCGTGATTAGTGTTGACTTTGAGGGGATTGGAAGTGATTTTTGGAGGAATATTTTGGGCAGAGAAAGTGCAAGGTTGAAGGTATTGAATTTCATAAACGGAATGGGTGGTTTTAGTTACTCTTGGTCATTTTCCAAGAGACCCTTAAGGCCTCAGATGAATTACTCAAAAAACTAGGGTGTTCCCGTTTGTCCAACTCTTTTGCTCTAGTATCCTTTTGATCTCAATGTGTGAGATAGGTTAGCGATCATGTTGTTGGTATGTTTGCTGGTAAGATTAAGTATGCTTTTTATTTTATGATATGTGTTTGGAATGGAAGCCATGCTTAAGTATGCAACCGAAAGTATGTTGAGAAATGATATGTTTTATGGTTGAATTTTATGGACGAAGGGTAAGAAATTCTGAGGCGTAAAAGTGGTGTAATTTTTCTAGATAAAAGTTAAGTCTTGGCTGAATATAATAATAAAAATATTATACTTAAGATACACAATAATGACCACAAAATGGCCTTAGGAAATTAACGTGATGAAAAGATTAAAAAGAAGCTGTGAAAATAGTGGATCAATTTCCAGCATTTGGTAGGTTGGGTTCGGCCAAACAAAATGGTAGAAAATGCAATTAAAAATGAATGTTATATAAGTGAGATCACTAAGGATTGAACCCAAGACATCATTACAGATGAATTAAGACAAAAATGAATTGGAAGAGACTAAATTTCAAACCTGTTGGAAATTTTAGTCTTGGCCAACTTTTTAAAAAATTAACTTCGTTTAAATATTTTTTGTTTTTAATGTGAGTTAATTGTGGATTGAACCCATGACATCAATAAATTAAAATTTTATAAAAATTTCTTGAGAAAATGGAAAGAGAAAAAATAGAGTGGTGAGTGGGGATGCAACCAACCAACCTCTTGAATGGATGATAGAGTCGTGAGAAAAATAAGGAGGAAAATTAAATGTTGGTGAGAGTGGGGATTTGACCCCACACCTTTTTTATAGGTGATAAGTTAAAAGATGTAAATATTAAAAAAAAATTAATGAGTTGTGGGGATTGAACCCACACCTCCTTGCCTAAAACGAAAAGCAGAGGAAAAATTTGATTATCACGTTTAAAAAAAAATAATGTTTGTCAAAGGATTCAAAACTGGGTCCCTTGACAAATTCCGTATGACACATAAGTCATCCGTAAGAAATTTATTAATAAATGCGGCCGCTAAAGATCGAAATCAATATCTTGGCATATCTAAAAGAGCATAAGTTTTACCACATAAATCTTGGGTAAAGATAATAACTCTTAGACAGAACCATAATAAAGCTCCATGGCTTGGATGTATGGACTCCTAAGTCTAGATCGTTTGAAAGTAAGTGAACGTAAGCATGAATGTGATTAAATTATGTAACCCTAAAAGGCTTCTAAGAGTGTGAAACACACTAAATGGCCTAGTGCAATTGGCGGATGATGGAATGAAGATATAAACAATGAACTGAGACAATCAATAAAATAAATGATGAAACTCTACAAGGGTTAAGGAAGAGTTGTGAAAAAACACACTAAATGGCCAAGTGCATTGGCATATGAGAACATGAACATTCACGTAAAAGGGGTGAGTAATGCAAGAAGAAAAGTGCTGATGTTAATGAATGTGGTGACAACATGATCTAAGGCTAAAGTAAAACATGAGAGCAATCTCAAATGAGCCTAAGTAAATGTTACCAAAACGTACTCACCTATGAGAGTGTAAAGTTAATGAAGAGCCAGTCTCTATGAACACTCTAATGAAAGTATTGAGATTAACACACTTAATACTAATGATGATATGAGAAATCATCTATTGTGCTATGATGTCCTCATACTTAAGCAACTTCCATGACGTTTGAGTTGAATGTAATTTGTACTGAGCACCGACAAACTAGCTATCAGCGGTGATGCCTTCTTTCGGAAAGTGTGGTGGTTCACGTAACTCTCATGAGATGAGATTGTCTGGCATGTTGTGTATGGGTCTCCTTATATCTCTAGTCTTCGAACCTATACTACCAATATAGGATTTGGCGGGGTTCATTCCAAGATTTCATGATGCTAACATGATCTTTGTTGGTTAAAGTTGCTAATTTCCCCGGGAATAATGAGGCCATCCTCAAATGGATGCCACGTAAGAATTACTGGTACCTCAGTTAGTCCCATATTGAGCCCTCATTTGGTATCATTCATTGCATTATTTCATCATTTGAGGCTGACCTCAATTCATCATTACTTGGTAAACTGTTAACTTTACGGACATAGATATGTTGATTCATGAAATCTAGTGTCAAACACGGCTAGCATACCTGGGAATTGAAACCCCGTAGATTCCCTCTATTGGCAGTATAAGTTTTAAAGATTAGAGAATAAGGAGACCCATAAGTCCCGCATCCAGACAGTCTCATCCTCATCAAGTTACATGAACCTCTTCCTTCCCGAAAGAAAGCATCACCTCTCATAGCTAGGCTATCGGTGCCGCAGTATAAAAGTTTCATCCATTCAAATCTACGGATAAGGAAGCTGGTTTTTGTTGTAATGAGACTCATAAGCTCAATAGATGATTTCCTCCTCATTGATTAGGTTTAGTGTATTATCGCATGCTTTCAGTATGTTGGGTTTCATAGAGACATGGTCTCTTCATAACTTTACACTTTCATAGGGGAGTACCTTTGGTAACATTACTTATGCTCATTTAGAGTTCTCTTATCTTTTTTTTACATTAGACCTCATATCATGTTGTCACCACATTAAGTTAACATGACCACATGTGTTTTTCATATTAGACTTACCCTTTTTAACGTGAATGTTCATTAATTATATGCCAATGTACTTGGTCCATTGTGCCGTTTCACACTCTTACGAACCTTCTAGGGTTTTTCTCATTCCTTACATACTAATTCGTTTCATCATATGCCCAAGTCACTTGCCCAATTAAGGTGTGTTTGGGAGCACTCTTTTTCAAATCTCTAGTTACAATTAATTTCATTACAAGAACTTAGTTTCACTTTTATTTTGTTATTAAAACATATGTTAGACTTATGTATCTAACATCCAAGCCATGAATACTTCATACGTTCATTTAAGTGATCTTATCTTCCTAAGGTTATGTGGTACATACGTATGCATCTTGTATGTATGCCAAAAAGCCCAATTTTGATCTAAGTCGCCGAGCATTAATTCATAGAACCTTCAATTCACGTATACTTATGTATCAATAGTACTTTTGTCAAGGGAACCCGATTGAATCAAACCCCTTGAATCAACACTTACCATTTATAATTTGTATTTTGGTTTGATCCATACGGCTTGAGGACCCAATTTTAGCCCCAGCCTTCATTTTAATTTTCCCTTAACTGTCTCTCATCAGGTTTTGCTTAATAATGAACTAAGAGATGTGGGATCGAAACCCCCACACCTAATTTTACTTTTTATTGTCACTGCTTTTAAATTTCTGTTTTTTTGTGCGAGGGGTTGTGGTGCGACCCCCACAACCCGTCTTTAATTTCTTTCACAATGTTTCTCCTTACATCTGCGTAGAGGTCTGGGTTTTGTTCCCATGCCTCCACATATCCCTTTTTTCTTTTCTTTCCTTTGGACTCTCGTTCATGCCTAGAGGTTGGGGTTTGAAATTCCCACGCCTCACCTTTCTTTTCTTTCATTTTCTTTACTGCTCCTTCATTGCCTAAGGTCGTGGGTTCGTTTCTCAACGCCTCACCTGTTTTTATTTTTTCTTTTACTCTTCCTTCATCTTATGAGAGGTGGTGGGTTCAAATCCCACTCCCGCTCATTGTCTTATTTTTTTTCTTTATTTTACACATTCCAACCAATAACCATGGGTTCAATCCCCTCACCACAGTTCTTTTTACGTCTTTCATCTTCATGGTTTTGAACATGGGGATGTCAGGGGTTCCCATCCACCATACCTCACTTGTTTTAATTCTTTTTTTTTTTGTTCAATATTTTGAATCCTTTTCTTGCCATATTCATCAATTGAAAAAAGGAAATTTTTCTTTAATTTTTTAGCATCCTGTCATCAAGTTGCACCTTAGTTTCTTTAGGGGGTTTTTCGTAGTGCATTTAAATGTTTTTAGATGTGTCTTTAGTATTGTTTAGCCCTGACATTTAAATCCCTTAGATTAGCCACATTTTCACTCTATAATCCAATCCAAATTTACAAAACATCGTGTACATGAAATATAAAGGACATGCTATTTCAAGTCCTAAACCTAAACCCAT
This sequence comes from Solanum habrochaites, assembly GCA_027704765.1. Classification (NCBI taxonomy): domain Eukaryota; kingdom Viridiplantae; phylum Streptophyta; class Magnoliopsida; order Solanales; family Solanaceae; genus Solanum; species Solanum habrochaites. Next base: position 22,527,679 of record JAKWJA010002499.1, on the reverse strand, counting down.
ACCACGGCAACACAGTCATACACACATAGTTACATTTTTTTCGGAAAACACAACATAAGTCCATAATTCCAAACATACATTAACAATAATCTCACGAAAATGTTTCTCCCTATTTCCCGATTTTGCTAAAAGAAAACATAAACCAAAACCAACCTACGATTCAATGGGAATCTAGTGACTGGGACATACAACGGGGGACAATCCTAGCTTTCGGAATGCAATATTCCTTAACCTTAAGGGTCCTGTTGGAACGGTAACACGAGAAAAGCGGAACCAGATATAACCGTGTTTGACTTTCAAATCTTGATTTGCTTCCCAAAAACTTTCAACCTCAAGAACACCCGTCTAAGCATCCTGAATATGAACCCACTAGAATGCAAACAACCTCCCTTAGCCTATGTGCAATTAACGTTTGTTTTCTTGTGATTTCGTGTGATTTCTTCTCGTATTAAGAATTGGTTTATTTTTATGATTTTGATATTATTTTTGAAGACAAAATACCTTCGAAACGCATCCGACTAGATTGATCGTGAGAGTAAAGAGCGACAACACGGGAGAGTGGGAATTTGAGGCTTCGGAGTCTATTTTTTGGACTTACTCCATCAGTTTTGTTTAATTCAGAAGAACAACTCTGATTTTATTTTATTTTAAATCAGCTTAGGATATAATTAATAATTAATTACTTGATTCAATATCTTAATGAAAATTACTTTAATTCAATGCTCCACCTAGATCGAACCAAGTGAAGCAAAAGTCCACTTTTGGCCCTCTTCTCCCCAAAATACCCCTCCACCATTTAATTAATACTTACTTATACATTTAGTGTAATTACATAACTCCATGCACTGAAATAAATCAACATTTTACCCCTAGACACTCCAAACCTATATTTTTCCCTTTTAAGTAAGTCCATAAAGAACCCCTTCAAGTAATCTTCTTATTTAAGCCCTACATGGTTGGCCCACCTTTTACAAAGCTCAACCTACCCAACTAACCTCCCCACGTTAGTTTGCTTGGAATGGTAGCACGGGTTGCCGAGTCTGTTTCTACTAACGCGCCATCAATCCGTTGTGAACCCTGGCTAATTATAAGGCATTCTTGACAGGCGTGTTAAGCATTTCTTATCTGAGACAGTTGTAAGGGTTTTTGACAGTCGAAATCACTCACCCACTAATGACCTAGTATAAATGACGAATGGATAGGAGACTTTACATGAATTTTTTTGGTGTTATAGTAACTCGAAACAAAATATAATTCTTTAAAATTGATTAAGAGTAATTTTTATATGTAAAATAGGTGTTAGCTTTTATTATTTGGTGAGTTTTCACAATTTGATTCACATTTTCTTCACTACAGTGATATTTTTTATTTCAAAAGGGTAGTGTTTATTATAAATTTCTATTAATCTTAGGGATTTTTAATAATAAGTCCCACATGTAATACTGAATAAAGGACAAAAATTAAAAGAGGGTATCATAAATTTTTAAAAGAAAAGAGAAAAATATTTAAATCATAAACCAACCAAAACAATATTTATTTAGAAACTTTTTTTGGAAATCCTAGCGAAGTAACATATCGAAGGAGAACAAATAGTAGATAAATAAGGATAATTATTATAGATTATGAATATTACGTAAACTAATAATTTAAGACCAAAAATTTAGATAGTAAGTCTACATATATAAGTAAATAGAAATTATGTTAAAAATATTTATTTTCAATCAAATAGTACAAAATAAGTAAACTCCCGTCATAATTGGATAAGATTATATGATTTCATAAATATTATTGCTAATTTTAAGCCCTAAATAATAAGTCCCAAAGCTAATTATTTTGTTTCCCACTGTCCCATAGATAATAAGACTAGTCGATTTATTTAAATATTTTGCTTATTTTTCATATATTTGAAAATTTATTGATTGAATTCACTGCAGTGGTGTATTGTGTCTACACTTCTTGGAGTTTTTTTCATTTTTTATTTCCTTGTTGTTTTTTTTTTTTTTTTTTTTTTTTTTGTTTTTTTTTTTTTTTTTTTTTTGTTTTTTTTTGTTGTGGTATTTTGTTTTTGTTTCTTTATTTTTTTTTTTTTTTCTGTTTGTTTTTTTTTTTTAAAAAAAAATATTAGTGATAAATTTTTTTTAGACATATAGTTAAATTATACGCAAAATGAAGAAGGAATCAACCATTATATACCTCCTTCTTTCTCATGTTTATCTACTCAGTTTAATTTTCTTATCTTTTTTTTGCCTCATCTTATATCTATCTAACCTCTTATCCTTCTCATTTTATCATATATATATTAGCTACTTTACCTTTTTTCTTTTATTGCTTACAATTGTTTATGTCATATGTTTATGTGGTCCATTCCTTGTTTAGTGAATATGAAAAAGGAACGTTTGCAACGTGTATTACACTTATATATGTTTTTACCTATTGATACCATATTATTATATGTGTCCAAAAATGATTTTTCTCCCCATATCATTTTGGTGTCATAGAAAATGAGATCTATTTCGTTGATTTAGTGGACCTCCAAAATAAGATATTGTGGAATATTTATATTTGTTTAAGGGTACATATAGCTCTATTTAATTTCTCACTAGGGGATGCCATACGAATTACTAGTGAGTTTTAACCATAAAAATAAATGTCATAGTTTATATGATAATCTAGATATTTGATTGAATATAATGGATCTAACAGGCAATTGTCATTCAAAATCTCTTATACCCGTACAACTATTATGAATATTTTCAAATTTATTTTATTAAAGATAGTGCCCCCCTTAATTTTTGGAGGATAAACAATTGCAAAATTAGAAAATATTATTTTTTATTTTTATTAATTTGAAGTTTTACAGTTTGACCCTAATCACAAGAATGATATCAATATTAATTCATTGAACATCATTATAACATTAGTAGTAGTACCCTGAAGAAACTATATATGTTTAAATCTATGTATTGTCCGATGAATTTATGAATCAATACATTATTCATTTATTTTGTTTCGATATGGTGTATCAATCCTGTATGGTTAAATTTTGGAGAATATCAATAGGGTCGAACAACAAAGGTTGGATCCCATTCGTGTACTGGATTTGTCCTTTGTTATGATGCAAATGTGCATATCCTAAAAATAATGAGACACGTTTCTCTTACACGAGAGACAGATAGTTATATGGTAGATAATCTTGTGGATGGTAAAACAATTGTTTCTTAGATTGTTGGCCATGTCCTTGTTAAGAGTCAAATTAAGACATGTTCTGACGTATAATAGAAATATCTCTTTTTTTTTATACTGAAAACTTAAAGAACCTTTTTATCTTATTATAATGAACACATAATATTTCCGTTTCTTTTACCACTATTATACACGAATAATGTATTGTTTTACTTGAGTTTTAAATCCACTAATTTATGTGTGAATATGTTTTGAATATGAATATATTATTATCATTAATTCATTATACAGGATAATCCTCAATTCACCATGGAAATTGTTTTGCTTTCACTTACACACGCAAATATTCATCAAGAAGACGAGTATCGGAGATAATGAAATCTTTTATGTTTGTTGGAAAGATAACTATGATATGTTAACTCTGTACATAAGCGAATCTTAATTTAAACCGTACGGATTTAGTACAGATTTCGGTGTTCAAAGTGGCTCAAATATGCATGCTAATTTTCAGCATTTTTCACTCCGGTGCGCAGCATGTGGATGAAATTCTATAACTTGGGAGTAGGGTATCTGATATTGAGTTTCTTTATTTTTTTTTAAAATAATGACTTCGCTACCTTCATTTGGGGGGGTATAAACCTAATCCATGGATTTCTGGGATACTTACTTACCAATTTTGTGTTCGAAGTTGCTCTAAATCTCTTAATCTGCCTCGCTTGAATTCTTCACTTTGGCTCTTTGGGATACAAGATCATAACTTGATGTAGGATCTGAAATGATGTTATTCTCATTTTGTATGGAACATAAATCAATGACGTACACACCATATTAAAGCACAACAAAAAAAGATTTCCAGATTAGCGCGAGATATCTTTCAACGTCAGCTAAATTTTGCTTTCATCACTAAACTCAAAAAACTCTTCACTTTTTAGACTTTTTGAGAGAAAATCCAAACAACAATCGGCTAAGAGTCTAATAAAGTGTTACAAGTTGACTATATGCCCAGAATTCCATTTTCCTGAACTTTGTGGACTCCGTGACACAAGAAAGACTGTCTCTTGAACTTTGAGTGTTAAAGAAATCATATTTTTTCGGTCTATAACAAAAAATAACCACTTTCATATAATCTTTGATCCGAAGAGTATTTTGATTTGATGTTGTAGTAAAGATGGCCCCTATTGAGTATTTTACTAAGCATTAGTGAATTAACAACACCCAATATCCACACCGTAACAAAAAAATAGAATCGCAATGCTGCTTCAATCCAATGTCCCCGCCCGTGTCTACCCCCCCCAATGATTTCACATCCCACCACATATCAAAAATCAAATCAAAACTTCCCTCTAGAATGGTTAGATTATACCGGAATTGACTCCAAAATCTAGGCATTTGGTTTATTTTTGATATGGAAACTTTGGAACTATCAATAGTTTTGAAGACACGCGCATGTAGGAGTTTCTGTTGAAACGAGCTTCGTAATCTTCTTTGTTTGCGGATAGGCTTCACGAAAATCTTCCTCTCCTTGGCTCGTTGTTCACTGCGTTTGAATTATTTGCTATCATAAGGGGAGGGGGGGGGGTGGATGATTTTTGTAAAGAGCTAGTGTGATGATCACGCAAAGCCCCAATCTCTTTTTTTTAACCATTTGACTGAACTTCGAGTTTATATACTATACTTTACTCCACACGCCACTACCTTACCCTGCGACTAAGATCAGTCATATATCGTAATTCAAAGCGGCAGTTTTATTATTTTGTTTTTTTTTTGGGCCTACAAAACTTTTATACTCTTCTTGCTGGTCTAGCGTAACATGCAGTGTAGGGCTCAACAAACAAACCTTAAGGAGCGTAGCCAACCTTCCTGATAAGTATTTTTGCTTCAGGAAATTGGGTGTTGATATTGAACCACCCCTTTACAATACCACCATCGTGGGGTCGAAATTTTTTAATCACCACTTGAATATGTCCTCCTTCACAACAAATGGTCCATCCCATTTTTGAATATAAAATTGGTCACCGTATTGCGTTTGTTGAGGCTTAGGTCTTCTTGACTGTTTAACAAAGTCCTCCCACTTGAATGATCGAGTAGAACTTCTTGGTTCACTGATCTTGTCAAAGTCGAGCTTGATAAAGACTCCAATTTTGTGTGCTTCCTACCAGATCAACTCACCTAATGTTTATTTCCACAAGTTACACATGTAGGTTTTACATTTTTGAGTGAACCACCGACCTTCTCCAATTTACCTTAGCCACTAGGTCCATCTTGAGTTTGGATCTCTTTTTGAACCATACCTTGCCGTTGATCACTAGCAACCACTTCTTTTTCAATGTTTTCTACCATCTACCAACTTTTTCGACTCTTCAATCAATTTTTCATACGCCATGAGTCCTAGCTAGGTCATAATATAATCATATAGCATAAGTCCGTAACAACATTCCTCCTAATAATTGGCCATAACCCCATCTAAAATACTCATTTCATCCCTTGGATTACGAGACAATGGAAGTGGCATATCTAGATCATTGAAAACTTCAAAGTGTATTCCTCAACCTCATATTCTTCCTTGCTTGAGATTGATAAAGCCTCTAAACTTACTACCTTCTCTCACGGGGGAATGTAATTCCAGAGACAGCTTGCCTTAATCTTCCCACTCAATGGACCCCCCGGCTTCTCTTGTCCTAATTCTCCTTTCCATTGAGTGTACCATATTTTGAGAACAATCCCTCAGTGGTACAATCCAACTCCGCCTTCTCCCTAGATGTAACCCCCTCCCGTTCTCCACACTTTCACCTAACAATAGGTCCATCTTGAGTGTGATACCTCTTTTTGAACCTACCGTTGCCCTTGATCCTAGCAGCACCCACTTATTTTCAAGTTTCACTATCCATCCTACTACTACGTTTCGACTCTTCAATCGATTGTTTCATGACGCATGAGTCTAGCTATGGTCAATCATCATCTAGCATATCGTACAGCCAATTCCTCTCATTCCTCCTCACTAGATTGAGCTAACACCCGTCATAAAATGACTCATTTCAAATCCCGTGGATTAGAGGACAAGGAAATGGCATATTCAATAACAGTTGAAAACTTCAAAGAGTATCCTCAACACCATATTTAACTTTTGTTGAGATTGATAAAAGTCCCCCTCTACCTTAACTTACCTTCTCTCACGGGGAATGTACTTACCAAGACAAGCTTCCCTTAACTTTTTCCCACTCATAGGGGACCCCCGTGCTGGCGCTGTCCTATTCTCCTTCCATGAGTGTAAATATTTAGAACCTCCCTCAAGTGGTAATGAATCCAACTCGCGCCTCTCCCGAGATGAAACCCCTCATAGCACTCAAAAAACCTGTAACCTATATACAACTAACACACATCAAGAAACTCTTGTGGATCCTCTCCCACCTAGAGCAAATACAGAATCAAGCACGTCATCCTCACAAAGTCTCGGCTAGATGTCATGAGTGCTCTCTCTCTACAACACTCCACCCATCGTTTACAACTCAATTTATTTGAAGTAGTCATGTGGCTTGGGCGCAAGCAACCAAAGCGCACTGCCAATCTCCTCTATTGTCAAATCCGTATAAAAAACCTTCTAAACCTTTCGGGACTCATTAACCTCCTTCCATATAGATAATGGATCCCATCTGAAGCACCTTGAAGAACTTGCTCAACTTCTTCATGAAGTTAACGAATCTCCCTCTTGCACTTCACATCTCCTTACTCCCCCACCGGAGTTCTCTTCGTATTCATCTTCCTAGAAACACAAGGAAAACAATGACAAATGAGTACTCATAACTTTTACTCTACCACATGATATAGGAGTAAAAAATAATGGAAACTCTATCGTCCCATATCCTCTTGTCCATAGAAGTGTCGCGACTCACACCAATAGTAGAGACTCTACTAGACATGACTTGATGAGACTTTTTGATTCCTAATAATTAGTTCATAACCTATGCTCCGATACCAAGATTGTTGCATCCCGAAAACCACACCCTAGAAGTTAGGGGTAATACCGGATTTCCAACCAACATACTTGACCTCTCAGAGGTCTTGTACAAGCCCTTACATATAATTGATTGCATAAACATAATTAGAAATAGTGCGGAATTAAAAAATTTCATAGAACATATCATTGTCTTTAAAAACTCTTTCATATAAAGTCATAGGAAATACTAAGTCTCAATCTCATCAAACATAAGACACTAGAATACTTTTGGGATACGACCCATACTTCAAAATATAGAAATACTTAGTCTATTACAGTACTTAAATAAGAAACATAAAACACATCAATGTCCTCAAATCAAATGAGGAAATACTTTGACTTTTCTTGAACGATCTTACCGTCCAAGTATTCCTTCCCAAATGCTCCTTACGTACCAAAAACTATATAGATAGATAAAAACATGGATTAGTACAACCACATGTACTAAGTATGGCATAATGCATGTAAATCATTAAAACAGACATTTATTGGAAATATGCATTTTTTCATTTAAAAATCATAGTATAATCATAAGAACAACATTTAACAACATAGAAACATATAAGATAACATTTAAGACAAATATCATAATTTAAGCGTCACTTTACAGTAAATCCATCCACAGTTACGGTAAATTCCTTCACTGTACAATGAAGTTACTTGTCCTAACCTTAGACACGTTCTAGTATGTAATCATCCCAATTAAGGTTATCCTAGGACTCACTTTAGCAAAACAAAGAAAGACCGCCCGTACAACCTCATAGAACTTCTCTAAATCCAGAGTTCTAACCTACTCTGATGAGGGTGTTCTACTTGCCAATTTTTGAACTTAGACACATCCATTAGTTACATGGTTAAGAAGGCAATATCGGGCATTTTTGTATATATCTCATTCCTTAACTAAAAAAACAAACTAATTTTTCTGATTTAAGGAAGATAAATGGGCATGGTTTTGGTAATATAAGTCCCCATTTCCTTAACTAAAACTAATTTTCTTACCATACTCACTCGTTGCTAGCCTTCTTTATAATAGTGTACACACTTAAGGTTCACATAAAAGGTTTCCATATCAAGTTCATAACCCAACCACATTTGCCCTATCAATGGAGAAAAAAAACTAATGATGACTTTCCTAAGAACTAATATGACCTTAAGTCCATCATTCCTTTACTTTGAAGGATACCACTACAGCTTACGACTTAAACATTCATAACCTTCCCACTAGGTTAAAGTCTTAACCTAAAAAGACCCTCTTAACAAAATTTAAGGTCACATATCATTGATACATTCAAGATAAAAGATAATTTAGAATCCTAAGTAAAAATATCACCTATTGACATTCATCAAGAAAGGGACACAAGTCAACAAAGACAAGACACCACATACTTCAATTTAACTCATAATACATATCATTCTATAAGAACCTAGAAATAGCCCTTATCATCTTCAAGTCATCCTATATACTATCATATCAACATAAATACAACCATCAGAAACATATATAGTCAAGTAGGAACAACCATGCATCAACCCTAAGACTACACATATAAGTACATAATTATAGTCTAAATGATTAACTAACATACATAGAAAGAACACATAATTTCACATTACTTCACATATAGATAGCTATGATCATATTTCACATAATATAAAATATAAAAATCATTGTAAAACTCAAAGTAGTGTCGACAAGTCCATGATCATCATATTGCATAAAGTAACGCCGACAAGGCCACATCAATTACAAGCAAAGCTCATAAAACCGCCACCATAATTGACCAACCATCAAAGCACACAATTAAAGTCGTAATTAGCATCAAAATAAATGAAATAGGTTGTCAGCTATACCACCACATTCACCTCAACACCTCAATCCACCAATTCAGATCAACCCCATTCAATATCACAAGGCCCATACCCATAATCCATACCAACAATTCGACAGAATTCTAACAATTATTCAAGAAAATAGCTCAAATTACTACATATTAATCAATAAATACCACTATATTCAATTTATTACAATGATTACATCATTAGACAGGCCCATAGACACTACAAACCACATTCCTGCAACTTGAATCAATATCATTACCCCGTAACTTAGTCAAAACTAGGTTTCATCCAATTCATTGGTTCAGAGATAATTTAGGTTAAAATCATAAATAAAATAATAATTTAATACATTATAAACATTTAAAAACAATTGATGCAAGAACCCATGGTAGAATCATGAAATTGGACAATTCAACATTGAAAACTTGAGATGAGGGTTGGTCTCCTTGATGAAGAGAGTTTAAAGGATCAAAATACATACCTAAAAGATGATAATTATTCATTTTTATGATGAATCTCCACTCAATTTTTCACTCCAAGCCCTTCCTTGAGTTTTGACTCCAATCGAATTCTAGAGCGAATTCTATGGGATTTGGGTTTTTGATTTGGAAGAATGAAATGTTTTAAGTGTTAAACACTTATATACACATTCAAAATAAACAAAATACCTATAGTGAACCTCCAATAATCTTATTTTGAAGTGGATTGAAATTAAAACTTCACCCCTCTTAACAATAAAGTTGGCGCCGCGGATAGCCCCTAACAACGTTGGCCCATCGCACAGGGCCGTAGGTCTAGACTACTAAAACCGTGGTTCCTCCGTCGATGGGTTTATAGACTATAAAATGGGATTTTAGCTCCCCCAAACTAAGTACCAGACGACTCCTACAACCTACAGGGCGTCGACCAGGTCACTGGCCTTCGTTTGCCTTCCGTAGCTGGGACTGCCTTGGGTAGTTTTGGCCACCAACATGGATCCTTCCTTAAGGGCCCTTGGTAGGTGCATGGGGATGTTTGCCGAGATGTTTCCAACCCAAACATGAACATATAAGATTTTATCACCAATCATATGAATTTTATCCAAAATAAACACGTAAAACATGACGAAACATGCCTAGACATACAAGGTCATTTCAAGGCAAAGCATTCAAATAAACGTCCGTGGATTTTCTGGACTTTGACCTCCAACTCCAAAAAAAAAGTGATACCGAAAATATCTAGCTAATCATAACTCATTAATACATTAAAACCCTCATTACTACTCACACAATAAAAATATAGAATTACATATTGGGCACATAGGTGACTTAGTCTCGAACATTTACTCGTCCTATCACTGTAAAATCCCAATTCCCCTAAACTATTAGACACTACCCCTCAGAAGTAATGAGAAAAGGGGCAAGAGAGGAAAGGAAGATCCGAAACAACTGTGAAACATAAAGGCAAAGGGCAGGGAATAAGGCCAGGAGGCGTGGAACGAGGGACAATGAGCCGTAGACACACCCGAATAAGCTGAAGGGGTCAGAGAATATCATCATACATTTGATTAATTAGAAAATAGAATCATGAATACAAAAAATTTTATGCTATCCTTTCAACCTAGTTCTTTTCAGGGTCTTACAACGTCTTAAGACCAACTTTCGAACATCATGGACGTTCTTGGACGTTCGACCTTCAAATGTCTTCAAATCAATTACATGAGATATAATACACTTTATTAACATGTTTTTAACCTCGTTAGGCACATGTGATAATATAGATACCTTAGTTCATTTTGGAGGGTTTGTTTACTAACGTGGGCCTACATGACCATTAATCTGTAAAATCCAAATCGACATCGGACTTTTACAAATCTCTCTCTCCCTTATTTCCAAACTTGCAGCTACTTTTTTAGGTTTTATAAGGTGTTTTACGACTAACTTAGGTATTTTAGGAATAAGGAAGAAATAGTATTTCACGTAATTGACATTCTGCCTCGCCTAGCTAGTTCTTGTTCCAACTGAACCTGATGTGTTGCTCCTGCTCTAGCAGTACTGAGAGTGCATTATAGGAATAGTGGACCGATAATTTTCTCAAATTTTTTCTTCCCCATTAAGGACAGATCAGGTTGTTACAACATTGTTATTGTAATCTTAATGGTCATTCATGTTCTATGAATTTCGGATCAACCCTCCTTTTTGAGTGCAATTTTGTTTCAAATGTAATATAGGAACTAAGTATTCATAAGATAAAATATTTCTACATTTAAGATGAGAGAAAATTATGATTTCCAAATTAGCTCATGAATAGCTTTGAGAACTATATCTTTTAAGAGAATCTTTTGAGTATAATCTCAAAGTTTGAGGATGATGAAATGTTTTTAAACATATGAGCATGAATTAAATTGTGATGTAGTAATTGAGCACCGATATGGAACAGTTTGAGAAAACTCAAGTCCCTCATAACTATTTTATGTAAACATCGGATAAAAATGGCCAATTTTTTAGATCGGTTGTCCGTATTTGGGATTTTTAAGCAGACTTAGAGGATCCACTTAGTTGAGGTTGTCTTATACTCCAGCAAGGTATATGATTGTTCTTGTAGCGTGGGTGAGACGTTGTATCATAACATAGCTCATAGTGATGGCTGTCGGTTAGAGAATCTCCTAAAAATAAGAGTTATTGTTGTATTTTTACATACAATTGAGTTCTTGTTGTATTTTTACCTATAATTGAGTTATTATCTACTATTTTATAAGATCGCCATACATTGCATATTTTATTTTATTTTTATCCTTGAGTGTCTGGAGTTGAGAATCTTGAGTTATGTATCTTGAGACGAGTATCTTCAAGTGGTGTATCTTACCTTTTAGTTTAATATCTTATCCCTGAGATTTGTATCTTATCCCTGAGTGGACTTTGACTTGAGTTAAGCGAGTTTGAGAAAGGTAAGTATGTTTGTTTTCGATCAATTCAAGCTTATGTTTATGCTTTATAATTCCCTTTACATGCTCAACATTCCATGAAAACGCATCATTTGGCATGCATGTTTTATGATGTAGATATAGGTATTCAAGATCATCAACAGTTGCTCCGTTGAGAATCATTGCATTTCTAGTTAGCTTTGGTGAGCCTCCTTGTTTCCGTTATGTTCCAATTTTATTTTAAGTTTTTTTTAGGATGTTTGAGATATTTGATAATAAATGCGTTCCTGCTAATGGTAAAAAAAAACAGAAAGGCGTAATATATAGTTTAAAAGGTTGAAAATTCTAGTTAGATTTGGTAAGCCTCCTTGTTTCCTCCTTCCGAAGGTCCGTCCACTCTTATTCTTTTGTTTCGTTTTATTCTTTTTTTCTTTTTCTTTTTTTTTTTTTTTTTATTTTTTCTTGTTTTTTTACTTCTTTTTCTGTTTTTTTTTATGGTCTTGCTTTTTCTTGTTCTTTTTTTTTTCTTTTTTTCTTTTTTTCTTTCTGTTTTGTTTTTCTTTGTTTTTAATCTTTCTTTTTTTTTTTTTTGGTAGCGCTTCTTGCTTTTTTATCCTTTATATGTCTTTGTTTTTATGGTTTTCTTTTTATTTGTCTTATCTGTTGTTCTTATTACTGTTTTCGCTTTTTGAATGTTATCTAATTTAATGTCTTTATTCTCGTCTTTTTGTTGTGCTTTTAGTTGGTTATGCTATTGCTTTAATCTGTTTTTTGTTATAATCTTTTTAGTTTATGTGCTTTGGTGAGATAGTTATTAATTTGATCTATTAAATATCTTTGGGATTATGTAATTTCTATGATTTTTGTGCTGATGATATTTTTATTTTCATGCTTTTACTTTTGTGTCTGTTTATTTTTCTTTTTTTTGGGATATCTGATGTTAATTTTTTGTGGTAAGTTAAGTTTTTTGGATTACTCTTTATTTGGTTTTCTCGTGTTGTGTGAGCGTGTTTTTATCTGTTTTTTTGTTTTTGGCTATAATAATACATTAGTATAGGGTCGATTAGTCCGTATTTGCCTTTAATCATGTAAGAGCTGCACTTTTTTTAGTTTTTAGCTCTGCTTAGGATATTTTTTTTTTGGTTTTTGCTTACTCATTAATCGTAGAATGAAAAGTGGTGATTCTGGCTTGTAATTCAACCTGTTCATGGTGATCTTGTTTTGATAGCGTTGAATTTTTGGACATATCATTTCTCTTATTTCCGGAAAACAGGGGCTAATTGTTGGTGCATAGGAAGTTTCTAATTTTTTAGTGATTATCCGGGAAGAATGGCGATGTGGTTGAGTATGTTCTCTTTATCATCTCTTTATTGCTCTCCAATGACGATGTTAGGGATGAAATTAGTTTTATTGTATCATAACGTTCAGGTTGTTTTTTTTTTTGGTTGTATTTTTGTTTCGTGCTTGTGTAATTATTTTTTTTGTTGTTATTACTTGGTCGTTTCTTATGTCGAGTTTAAATCTTAAGTGGTCTTTTGTGCGCGAAATTTTCTTGTCTTAACGGGTTGTTCTGTTAGCCCTTATTCCCCTCTTAGTCATCTTCCACTGCGATAAAAGAAATCGTTTTGTTATTTAATAGACCCTAACTTCTTAATAGACATATGCTTATATACTGATAACGGAAAGCTTTATTGATCTTTGGAAGGATTCTTGGTAGCGATTTTTGAGTGCTGGAATTATAAGTGCTGTTTAAGAGAAGCATATAGCTCTCTAGTTTTATTTGATCTTTGTTGTTAGTTGCTGTCTGTTCTGTGAAATAGTAAGAACGGTCTGATGCTTATTGGGTTAGACTTATTGTCTATATTAGTATGCGAAACAACCTCTACTCTCTTTTTGCATATGTTTCTAATCTTTGTGTAGGTTAGTATAAGTATTTTGGGGAATCTGTGGTTCTACTAAGTAAGCTCTCAAGTAACATTTCTTACTGTCTTGTGGGTATTATGCTTAACTCTTGGGGAGGAACTTATATAAGGAGGATTAAACGTATATTTTTATTGCTATTTACTGTAAAAGGTCTAACCTTATCTTCTTTTTTTATCTTTTTTTTTTCTTTTTTTTTTTTTCTATTTTTTTTTTTTTTTTTTGATCTTTTTGTTTTTTATTTTTTTTCATATTTTTTTTTTATCACTCCTTTTTTTGCTTTGTCCTTTATTTATGGCTTTTATTTGCTTTGTTTTTATCTGCTTTTTTTTTTTTTTTTTATATGTGGATATTATTTTTGTCTTTTTCTGTTGCATCAATTTTTTTTGAGTTTTTTTATTTATTCTTGTTTTTGTCCTTGATTTTTGTTTTCTTTTTTTTTTTAGGTATGATTTTTTGTGCTTGGGTTGATCTTGTGACTATTATTTTAGAACGCTCGGGCACGTGTTTAAGGTTCGCGTGTTTACCATTGCATATTTTAATATTTTATTAGCTTTTTTTTTGCTGAGCCTTTTTGTTATTGCTTTTTAGGTGCTTGATGAGAACTTCGGCTTTTTGATTTTATTGTTTTAACGCTTGTTTCGATACTCGTAGTATGTGTGCTGTAACTTGATTATTATTATGCATCTAATACTGGTTTTTTTTTATTTCTTAGTATTGGGTAGGTCGTTTTGTAATCTTTTGGTGAATGTTGTTTTAGTATTATCTTGTTCTTGTATTGAGTGTTTGTTTTCTGATCTCTCATATCTGAATTCTTTTTTCCTTTTGGTTTATTGTGTGTTCTCATTGTTTTAGATCTATTAACTATTAGGTCGCTTTTCCTTTAATTTTTTATTCTATTGTTATCAAACTTTATATGGATGTTTTTTTTCTCATTACATTTTTTTTTTATTTGTGTTCCTCTACTACTATAAGTTGCCATTTCGCGGCTTTGACACTTTGTGTTTTATTTTTTTTGAAAGCTGGGGGAGTTATTTTAAGCTGTTTCTTGTGTGCTTTTTCATAAATCATCGTACGTTCAAACTTGGTGGTGTCCGTTCTATGAGGTAAATATGAGCTACTCTTTTTGTCTTCCAATTTGTCTTGTCTTACTTATCGATTCTTATATCTTTAATGGCTTTATCATACACTTCTTTTTTTTTTTTCTTTATCTTTTTCCTTTCTTATTCTTTTTTCTGTCTGTTTTCTTTGATTGTTTTTCTTTTTTTTTTCTGTTTTCCTCTTTTCTTTTGTTTTCTTTTTTTATTTTGTTTTTGTTGTTTTTTCCGTCTTATTTCTGTTTTGTTGTTTCGGGATTTATCTTGGTTCCCACACTTTTTTTTTTCAAGTGTAGTACATCGTCATTTGAGCTTTTTTAAGTGACTTATCTATATTTATGTTGTGGTTGGTGGTTTTCATATCTTACCTCTTGTTGTTATCTTTTTTCTTAGCTTTTTCAAATTTGTTGTTGCTTGGCTCAACTGGATCTTATAGATCTTGCATTCTTTGTCGCTGGGGGGTTCTTTTTTTGGTCTGATGCGTTTGACAATGTTTTGTTATAGATTATCTGTAATGTCAAGCAGCTTTAATGATTCTCTTATTTAGATTGTTTTTGGCTCTTTTGCGTCAAACTTTTTTAGATTTCTATTTTATTTGAGGTGTTTCGATTTTGTTTGGATTTGGAATTTTTTGAGTTTTTGTTTTTTATGTTTTACTTTGCGTAGAGTTTAAAATTATTTAGAAGTACTTTGACGTATGTGCTACTGCTGTTTTGTTTGCGGAGTGCTTTTTCTACTTGTTTTTCTCTTTTTCTTTTTTTGTTTTCTTTATGCTTTCTTTCTGTTTGTGTTCTTTTTTTTTTTTTTCTATATTATTTTTTTTTCTTTTTTTGTTGCTTTTTTGTTTTTTGTTGTACATCTTTTTTTTTTCTTTTTTTTGTATCTTGTTGTTTTTTTGTTCTTTTTTTTTATTTTTTTTCTTTTCTTTTTTAATGTTGTTTTTAGGATTGAGGGTCCTTG
The DNA here is from genome assembly GCA_027704765.1 of Solanum habrochaites. Classification (NCBI taxonomy): domain Eukaryota; kingdom Viridiplantae; phylum Streptophyta; class Magnoliopsida; order Solanales; family Solanaceae; genus Solanum; species Solanum habrochaites. The sequence goes on along the minus strand of JAKWJA010002499.1, from coordinate 22,511,784 downwards.
TCCTACAATCCTTATGTAATGGTAGAGGCTTAATATATAGAACAAAAGGTTGAAAAGTCTATCATTATTTCCTTTTTTGTTGTAATTTTTTGAGTGTATGAGGAATTTAACTAATATGTGTTACATTATTTCAAAACTCTTATTTGAGTTTAGTTTAAATTATGTTTTCAAAGTTATGAAATTTTCAAATTTCTTGAGTAAGTCATCCCAAGGGTGTTCTCTTAGTAACCAACAATTTATAATCTAATTCCGTTCTCCTGGGATATCTCGTGGCATGAAAACTGGGAGTAGAGAATAGAGTTCGAGTGTCCTAGGGGTCCTCGAACTTGTACAAATAGATCGTGTTATGTTGCGAGGGACCCCACTTTTCTAATAAATAGGAAATCCTTACATTTAAAAAATTTCCGTTCAATTTTACTCTAAATTGTGCAATAAAACTATGTCATAGCGAGCTTGTTCAAATTTGTGTGTTTCTCAGATTCATTCGACTACCACTTATTTTAGAGGTGGTTGAAAAGCAAAATTAGTTCTTATCGAGGTGTTATTCTTAAAAATAAACTGATGAAGTCATGAGACAGTAGATGGTCTTGAGTGAAGCCAATGAGTGAGTTAACTATAAAGTTTGAAAGAATGCACTCACATTTAATGAATCATGCATTTGAGTTAAAATCGAGATGTACGCTCTTATCTAAAACTTATTCAATTGACACCCTTATGAGAAACTGTGTTTTAGATCTTGGGTAATATTTTATCACTAAAAAAATTGTATGAATTATGAAATTTTCAGCAGTATCAGTAAGGAGTGCAACAAAATCATATAGAGGTTTAATTATCTAAAAAAAAGGGTTAGTGATAAGGCAAATTATGTTCTTTTGATCATGAACCCAGTCACTTATAATTGATGAGTTCCTTTATGATTAGAATGAGAAATAATGATGGTGTCAAGAGTTTTTTATACAAGCAAGAGGAATGGTTACTAGTCCAGATGACATAGAGTATGTTTTTATACAAGAATAAAGATGAAGTACATGTGATATTGTGATAGACAATACTAAATATATGTCTTGGATAAGAGAGTATTCATGAGATGGTAGACTCAATATAGGTTTACCATCTTCGAAAGGTGAACTCCATGGTATTCCGAGGATGATAGAATTATTTGAGAGGTAATGCACAGTAAGTGAGTAAATTGTAATTTAGTTGTGATATAGAAGGTGAATGTAATTTTTAGGTAGCTAGAAGGAGAGCTAAAGATTTCCTACTTGTTATAAGTACTTAGTGGGTGAGTGTTTCTTGGCTTTTGTTGTAGTCGCAAGTATTATTATATGGTATGAGCAATCATATTGATTTCTTGCTTAGTACTAGACACTAAGCTTGTATTTGAGATAATTGTAGAGATAAAAATATTGTAACATGAGGGTGATCGTGATAGCTTTGAGATCTAATATAGTAGGTTTGACATGAATTAAGTAAAGAGATCAAAGTTGTACCTTGCAATGAAAATGTGGTATTATGACCTATGGAGGGGAGAAATGACGGTAGAGCCCTACGAGGTACACTAGAGACTATATGTGGTCAGATGAATTTCGAATTGAGGATGCAATTTTTCATGTGTACATAGATTGTATGATTGAGCTGCGAATATGAGATAGGAAGGTGTGAGTGTTAATTTTCCTAAAGGAGTTAGATGAAACAGCATTAGAAGCCAATAAGAAGAGGTTAAGAGAAACATCTTATTAATAGGTCCTAGTACCTCTATAGAGAGTTCGCTAATTATTAGATAAAAAATTTCCGAGTACTAAAGTAAAGCGGGATATAGACCAGCTTAGAGATGATGGAATAGGTCCATGGAATTCAAGTGTAAGATATTGACCTAAGGGGCAGGTGGTAAGATGAGAAATCAATTCTAGTATTCAGAATAAAATAGTGATGAGTTCATAAGCGTACGGGAAATATCTTTTCAGTGATTATTTTAGTAGTTGAGTGATGCTAGAAGGAGAAGGTTAATGTTCTTATCGTGATAATGATGCTATGATAATTCTTCTAAGGTTATAAATGTGGAGGAAGAATATAATGAGATGTTACATGATAATAGTAAAATCGAGAAAAAGAAATTCTAGGAGAGTTGGTTAGTAAAAATGAGTTCATGAGCTGGTTAAAGTAACTAATCTTGAAGTATTTTGGGGGGGGGGGGGGGGTATCCTGTGGAGGAATGCATGATCCATTAGGTGGTTCTTGGGATGTACCAGTTTGTTTAAATTGGTGGTAAATGATTCACCCCCCCGCTCCATCTCGATTCACATTTCGTCCATTTGATGACGATGATCGCTAAGGGGAGATATTTTATTAACACCTAGAACAATTTTGTAAAGCTACGCTCGAGCCATTCTTCGTTGTGAGAGATTTTACCAAAACATTTAAATCTTCTTAATTGTTAAGGTCACTAGATGTAGCACCTTGAATTCTAAAAAGAACTAAAGAGAATCATTCAAGTGACTTGTAGTTCTTTTATGTTTTAGGTCAAATTCAATAATAGTAGCTATTAGCATAGTATGATTTAGGAGACACATAAGATATCAAATGAAATTTCTCTGAGTCCTCTTTCCAACGCCTCTAGGTTTTATCGAATCCAATTTTGAAGGAGGGAGATATTCCTATTTGATATTATTCTAACTAGATAAGGAAATTTACCTAGATTGATGAGAGGTATTTTGGTATTTTTCATACCCCTCTAACCTATCCCCTTTTTTAAAAAAATTTTAGGGTACTAAATTGATTGGAATCAATTTTAGTTATTCCTACATGTGCTTAGGTTTTCGAAGAGGAGTTCAAGAGGAGAAAAAGGGAGAAAAGCTTCATATGTACGCGATTCAAGCAATCTTTCAGGGATTTCACCAAGGATTTGATCCTTAAGATCTAAGTTTTAACTAAATTGATTGGAATCAGTTGTGTTCACCTTCACGGTATACACTTTTCAAATTTCATCCCTGAGATTTGGGATAAAGGTCTTCTGATGATTTTGAGGGAGTTGCTCTTCATCTTGAATTAAATTAAAGGTTAGTTTTAATTCTTGAGAGTCAAATGTATCTTGGTTAATGAGCATTTTTTCAAAGAGTTTTGGGGGAGTAGATATCATTCATACATTTTGGTTTGATGAGTCAAATATATATTAGAAGAAACCATTCAATTCTAGGTGAACTAGGACAAAAAATCGAAGAAGAAAATTCATCGTATTTGTTGCGTAGAGGGAAGGTTCTATGAGCGTTATCAGTTTGCCTGAAAAAGGGTTCAGAAGTTTAGGGGTTGGCTCCCTGCGCCACTCTGTGCAAAGGGTTCAGAAGTTCATGGGTTGGCACGCCCGTCGCCACTTAGTGCACCAGGGTTGCCATCCCCATGTTTTCAATGATTTTCACCGTCTGAGTTCTTCTAAAGTGTACCTTTACTCCCTTCCTTATGTTACTATTGTAAATCGCATCTAGTCATCAAGATTCATATATATCAGGATAATAACTCTTGAATTAATAATTCAAATTTATGAAAGAGTTATAAGTAGAGTTCAAGAAATTTTTTTAGTTAAATGATGAATCACTTGAAAACAGTTATTTATTTGAGCTATGTATTTTGAGGAACTAAGTATGAGAATTAGATGATTTGTACCCATAAGTTTCTATATTTTCAGTGAGACCCTTGACTCTAGTTGATAATGTCCATAATTCCTCATGAACTCCATAAATTGAGTATCTTTGAGAGGAATAGTATCTCTGAGTTCTAAGTGCTCCCCCAACCAAAAACCCCCAAAAGACCCCCCCCCCCGCCCCCCCCAGACCACCACCCCCACACCACACACCCCACCCTCAGTTTTGGGGGAGTTCCTAACCATTTTTTAAAATATATTTCATAATTATGGATTACCATATGTTATGCATGGAGGTCCTTGTGTTGAGTCGATCATGACCATAATCCTACATGAACCATATAAGTCAAACAATCTTGATATAAGTAGTATCATTGAGTCTTCGAGTTGTGAATTTAGTGGGTTTCGAGTATTTATTTACGTATATGGTTATTAAAACCCTTGAATTGAGTCGTTAACATCCATAGTTCGGCATGAACCCTATTTTCAAAAGTCTGTTATAATTATTTATAAATTTTTTAGGACTTGAGTAAATATGGATGAGGAGGGTTGACTTTCATTTTTCAAAATGAATATATGGGAACTAAGTATTTCTAATACAAAATATTTTAAAATTAACGATAAGAGGAGACTTTGATTTCCAAATGTGTGCATGAGGAGTTTTGAGCTCTATCTCTTTCAAGAAAACATTTTGAGTAATATTCCCAAAGTTTGAGAATAAGGAATAGTTTTTTAAAAGTATCAGAATGACTTATATTATTAGGGGTAGTATTGAGCACCTATATGGGGACAAGATCCGATAATTTATTGTCCGCATAAACCATGTATGCCATCATGGGTAAAAAAGGTCATACTTTTTAGATGATTACTTATTGTGTTTAAGCATAGCTTAGGGAATCAACTTAGTTGAGGATATCTTGTACTCTTGCACGGTATAAGATATATTTTATGGTGAAGATACATGTTTGCAGGGTCAACATCAAGTGCTATGTTGATACCTGTTGAAGTTCCAGTTACGTTTGGTGAGACTCCCGACTTCCGAAGGGTTCCACTTTTATTTTTTTCGATTTGATAGGATGTCGACATTCTTGTAACGAAAATCCTTCTTTAATAGTAAAGGCTTCATAGATAGTTTAAAGGTAGGATTTTATCATCATTTCCTTTATTGTTTTAAAGATTTTTGAGCTTGATGAAAGCATTAACCAACTATAGCATGTTTTAATTATTTTTAAATGGGGGGAATTATTGAAAATTCAAGTTTCAATGAAGGGCTTTTAAAGGTTTTTTTAATCATTACGTATTTTCCCTTTTTCTGATAAAGTTTTTTACTGAGTAATGAGTCATTCCAAGGATTCACTTGGCAACCTATATAGAAAATAAAATTCACGTCGAGAAAATAGTAATCAAGAATGGAAAATTATGCAAAAATTATTTTATTATTTCAAAGTGTGAGTGTTACAATATCTATGATTCTTCCTAATTCACCTTTTCAAATATAAATTCAACGGATTTTGAGCTATGACTTGAATTTATCTTTAACTAGAACTTTATCTTGATCTTGACTTTTAGTTGATTTCAAGGGCTTTGATATTGATGTTGAATTTGGTGGTATTGATCTTGATCATTTTGAACTTTTAAATTATTCTTGACTTCTTGTTGATTCCAAGGGCTTCGAGCTTGACTTTGAATCTGGCGGTCCTGATCTTGATCGTTCTTGAACTTGAGCTTTATCTTGTTCTTGACTTCTAGTTGAACACAAGGGCTTCGAGCTTGATCTTTAATTTGAAGTTCTAAATCTAGATCATTCTTGAAATTTATCTTGATCTTTATTTACATACTAATAAATGGGCTTCGAGCTTGATCTTGAATTCGGTGGTGTTGATCTTGATCGTTCTTGAACTTCAAGGCTTGAATCCTTAAATTCTTGAATTCTTGAACTTTAATACTTGAGTTCCTAAATTTGTCGCTTGTAAAAAAAATTGGGATTTTTATCCACGAGCTTTTTATAGATTGTTGTTGGAATTCTTAGTTTCTTTTCTCAAATGTGAGGAATCTAATAATGTTTTAGAATAGAGGAGTTGTGATGGAAAAAGTATTCACTTCAACCAATCAAATTTAAGTGACGTGGCATTTGGCTTTTCGGAGTGTGCTTTAATTAAATCTACATTTATTTGATTTAAATAATTAACTTAATTATATTAATCCATAATATTTATTTGTACTAATATATTTATAAATTTAATATGATCGGAATCATTTTATAAATTTATATTTAATAACTTTAAATAACTACAAAATGACCTCTTCTTCAAGTTTTGTCGAGATAATTTATCTTTAAAAGATTAGGCTTGAAGACTTTGACTTGCAGAGTTAGAAGATTTGGATACTTCATTTTGTATTTTTGGAGAATTTGAGACTTCATCTTGTATATTTGGAGATTTTGAATACTTCACCTTGAGAAACTTTTATTAGTAGGGGTTTTCCCCCCATTTAGTCACCACCTTTTGGTGCATGTCTGAAATTTTGTTAAAGATTACTCATAGCTTTAACTTTCATCTGAACCGATCAGTGATGAACCTGGTTTTTTATGATAGCAACACTGCCATTGACTTAGAATAATTATTCTAAGAACCTACGACCTAACTGAATTATCTAAGATCACAACAGAGGTTTGGGGGAGTGAGTGATTTTTTTTGTTGTGCCATACCCAGCTTATACTCTGGCCAGAGATAAGTGGCAAGCAGTTTAGTCTCGTACCTTAAGGAGTATATTTTATCTGAAGATTAAGTTCAAATTTAAAGAGATTTATTACATACCATTTATGCTCTCATTTCAAGGAGAATTTTAACTTTAAAATTTTGCTCAAATTTAAAGAGCTTTATAATATATAGTTTAAGCTCGTGTTTCAACTTGTAGATTTAACTCAATTTTAATGAGATTTATGATATACAATTTATGCTCATATATCTAGGAGCAGTTCGGCTTGTATCTTAGGTTCATGCGATGATACATTGTAGGTTATAGTTTGGTATCATGCAATAAAGAGAATTGTAACTTGATGTTAGGCTCATATGATGAGGAGCATTCTAACTTGAAGATTTAGGCTCGTGTGATGAGGAGCATTCTAACTTGCAGTTTAAGCTCATGTATTAAGGAGAGTTGTAACTTGAACTCCGTCGTAACTTGCAGCTTAAGCTCATGTATTAAGGGGCATTGTTACTTGTAGTTTTAGCTCATTCATTAAGGAGCGTCTTGATATACATTGACTTTTCAAATTCATCTTAGGATGCAAACTTTACCCCACTTTGAAGTTATTCTATACTTCATCTTCACGAGGTCCATAGACACAAGATCGTTGATCTTCTGTCAAAGTTATTCTTAATTTCATGTCGTGTGCACGAGTTGCCAACCCTTCGAATGTATTATGCTTTAGTTCTTGGAAAATGTAGTGTATACCCCAATTCATGCCTTGGATGCACATTTGAATGCTAGAAGTTTCACTAAGGCGATATTTTCAGTTGAGGTTCACAGTTCTCTAACGATTGATAATGTCGGCAACTAGATCATTTTTCACCTTGACGAGCCTTTGAGGAACTCTTGCTCGTATCTTAAAGACACATCTTGTGCTATAGAAACGATAGAAGAACTCCTTCTCTAATCGCTCCCAACAATCTATAGAATTAGGTTCAAGATCTTTGTACCGATCTAAGGCATTCTCTCTAAGATATGAAATGAATTCTTTAACAAGATAATCACTATACATCCTAGCATTATGGCAAGTCTTAATAATTTTGTTATACATTGTTTGGATTTCCTTTTCTATCAAATTGTTTAATCTTAGGAGCTTGATATCCCTCATGCATTTTTAATTTATCAATCTTTAGTGCATATGGCTTTGCATATGTGGGAGAAAATTTGGATGAAGACTCTAATTATGTCTTCTATAGACACTATCATAAAGTCCTTCAATTAAAAAATTCGAAGCAAACTTTCATCACAGGTATGAATCTTTTTGGCCTTTGTTTTCTTTAAACAAGAATATTCTATGTCTTGATCATTTTAGGAATTTTTAGAGGTGATAGATTCAATCTTCTCCTGATCATGTTATCCATCTTATTTGTTAGATTGGAATGTTTAGCATCTTGTTCATGCGCACACTTTGTCAATCCTTCAATTAATTTACTTAAGCTTTCTAGTTGTTCTTCTATAGTGGAAGAAATTTTGATATTCTGTGGTGCTTGAAAAGTTGAGATGATATGTAAAGGTTTTCCCATTGGGGTGCCTGAATTTGTAGACAATAAATTTTCACGTCGAGAAAATTATAATCAAGAATGGAAAATTATGCAACAATCATTTTATTATTTCAAAGTGTGAGTGTTATAATCTCTATTATTCCTCTAAATTCACCTTTTAGAAAATAAATTCAAAGAATCTTGAGCTTGTACTTGAATTTATCTTGAACTTGACTTGATCTTGAAATTTATCTCAATCTTGAACTTGAACCTTTAATTGATCTTGACTTCTAGTTTATGTCAAGGGATTTAACCTTGATCTTTACTCTAGTTGTATTGATCTTGATCGTTCTTGTACTTGAAATTTATCTTGATCTTGACTTCTAGTTAAATCCAAGGTCTTCGAGTTTGATCTTGAATATGGAGGTCTTGATCTTGATTGTTCTAGAACTCGAACTTTATCTTCATCTTGACGTCTAGTTGAATCCAACAGCTTTCAGCTTGATCTTGAATTTGGAGGTCTTCAACTTGATCATTCTTGAACTTGAACTTTATCATGATTTTTATCAATTTAAATCTAAGAGCTTGGATCTTTATCTTGAATCGGGTGGTCTTGATCTTAATTGTTCTTGAACTTTAACACTTTAATTTTTTCAATTCTTGAACTTGAACACTTGAAATAATGAATTCTTTATCTAAAACTTGTAGCTTGTAGAGAAATACATGTCTTTTGATCCACGAGCTTTCTCTAGTTTTTTGTTACAATTTTTGGGTTCTTTTTTTTTTTGGATTATGAAGACCCCTACTTATAGTTTTAAAATAGATGAGTTTTGATAGGAATAGGATTCCCTTCAGCCAATCACATTTAATTGACATGACATGTAGGCTTTATGGAGCGGACTTTAATTATATATGTATTTATTATATTTAAATAATTAACTTAATTATATTAATCTTTAATAATTATTTGTAGTAATATATTCATAAATTTAATATAATACGAATTAATTTATAAATTTATATTTTATAATTTTCAAATAACTACACTAGCAATAATTGTCGAGTGTCAGGTACGTCCAGCGTGGAGGCTTGGGTCATGAAATTTACTTGTTATACATAACAACCAACAGTCAAAGTCCCTATCATTACAATTCATGATTGATAAATCACGGAAAAAATTTACGACGGATCCAACATGTTACAGCAGAATATTGTCAACCATATTAATAAAACAAATTTTAATCAATCCTAACTTTTCTCTTCAAAAGAACATACTCTATCTAGAACTAGTATTGGATGCATAACCAAAAAGATCCTATTTCTTTGAAAAAACTTGTGTTTTACGGATTGGCAAAATGACATATCCTTGAATATTTGATCTGAGGATATCCGTGAGAAAATCAGAGATACTGTCTATCTTATTTTCATCAATTATCACTGCATAAAATAAGTCAAATTTTTGTCTATATTTTCAGAAAACAAAGATAGACATATTTCAAGTTATATATTGAAGGTCTTCAAAAATGAATTTGTCTTCCTAATAGGATTTATTTTATTTTAGAAGGAAAAACAACATTAGATAGTAAAATGTCCAAAATATTTCTCATGTACACAATTTATTTATTTTTAAAACTTACCTATAATTTAATTTTAAAATCAAAGAAAATTACATAAACATAGAGGAAATCCACACTAAATTGTTACCTCTTCAGTGTTGATCGTGAATTGAATTGTTTAAACAAATAAAATAACATAGCGTTTATTAGAAAGATTGTATTATCCTCTGTCTAGATCTAGTAAACTTCACATGCATGATAATGTTAGACCTGAAATCTATGGAGTTAATATGCAAACTTTTAAATATAGAAAATCATTTCTCAGATATTTAATAATAATATGGATTTGTTTTATTTTGATTTTTCATAGATACATTCAAAACTTCATCAAACCATCATAAAATTTATACAACTATTGACCATAGAAAGTCATTTCTGAAAAATCAACAACTAGAAAAAAAATCATTGAAAACTATATCTTAGTGAGATTATATAGAAAGATCTAATTTTTACGTCCAAAAATTAAATAAAATTATACCTCAAGATTTTCTTGCATTACTTGATGGAAAGACCCGTAGTGTATTTCTATACTTTTAGAGTGTAAGAGAAGAATAAGTTGTAAAATATATATGGGTTCCATGGAGAAATATATATTCACTTTGACTTCTGAATTAGTTTCCCTATATTTATTTCAAGAAATTAATTTTAAGAAGCTCATTTTAAATGTAGATGAGATTTCTCTCTTGAAGATTGTTTTTACGTAATAAAACATATAGTTCTTGAATATAGTCTTATTATTTATAGTCATTCAACTTAACTTTGAATATATTTATTACATTGACTATCTTACATAAATTGGTTATTTGACATATGAGTCTCACATATTATTTAATTACATGTGTTTTTTTATGATCAAGATGGATCCCTATTTTTCTGTGCTTAATATATGAAACAATATATTTAGACATAAATTTTATAATCCAGAATATGAAGAATCGCGGTGACATTTTACTAACCCTCCATTAGATAAGTAAAAAAATTGGAAATACTAAAATCAAAGAATCATACGAAAACAAAATGAAATAACGATAACCAGTCATGTTTTCAAGTATAAAAATAGAGGCAATACCACCAGAAGAGTCATTAGAAGTAAACTATAATTTTTAAATATAAATACACTATCTGAAATTATACAAAATTTAAAAGAAAAAGATAAAGCTTGGAGTTGACCATGGTCAACATTTGGTAGACATCTTTGAATTTGTGCTTTGATGTTCCAACAAATTTGTAATATGTTTTATGATTATTTCATATTTCCTTTTCTAGATGAGTTTGACGTGAAAAATAGAGAATTTCTAATAGTTGATGCACCAATTGTTGGTGCAATTGGCTTTCTTCTCCATGCTTGCAAGGTCTAGATAGCATTTGTGAAGAATAATTGTAGGACTTCTATGAATTCACAAGGTCTGTGTCGTATTCACGAAAGATAAAGTTTGTTGGTCCGTTCTAAATGAGAAATCACACTTCTAATATATTGTTCTGTCATGATTGTGATGGGTTAGATCAAATTACTTTATCACGTTGAAGTTGTGATCTACATTCACAAAAAGCAATTAATAGTCATGCCCAGAGCCTACACCTTGGGCGTGGCCGGCACTCGAGAACTATTAATGGCCCCAAGAGAACCCCTGACCTAGCTTACATACTCAGTGTAAGACCTTAAGCATAAGTAAAAGGATTCAAATGCTAAATATCTTAATTGTCTCAACTGAACTCACAATGTTTGAAAAATAAACATTTAACAGACAAGTTGCAACTCAAATTTGAACATAAGTCAATAGCATGATGATGACGAATGAACTAACATCTAACTGACTATCTATGAAGCCTATAAAACAACTGGGATGGATGTTCGGAAAAACCCCACAATATCCTAATGAACTAATATAATAACTTAAAGAAATAAAAAAAAGAGTCATCTGGAGTGCTAGGAGGCTACCAACTGACTTTTAAGTGCTCACTTGATCAATAATGTGATGCTTGTTGATCTCTGCTACCTGTGTCTGCATCATAAGATGATGCGCGCCAACTAGCATCAGTACATTAAATGTACGAGTAATGCGAAGTTGACTTTTCTAAAACAAAATAAATATAGCTGAAAAGTTTGACAGAACACTTACCTGGCTTTACTAACTACACCTACCACTAACTAAATTTCAATATAAAGTAGTGTGAATAAATGCAGTATATAGAAAAGCTTAAAAGATGATTTTGATAACTCTTTATGTATACAAAGATACAATATGAAATGTTTAATGTATATGTAAATACAAATATTTCTGATGTATATAAAAATACAAAATATTTTTGTGGAGTTTCTCTAACCAACAACCATTACTTCAGAGCTATACTGATGATACAACACTTTAACTTGCGCTGTCAAGGACTATCCCATACCTTGCAAGGGTAATGGCCCTAACTCACTAAGTGGATCCACTAATCTATGCTAAAAGGAACAAAAGGAATCATCTAAAAAGTATGATCCTTTTCTAATCATGATGACTACATGATTTATGGAGACGTGACGTTTCTGAATCACTGCTCCTACCTCCCGGGGGCTCCTTTCCCCCAACGCTCATAATCCGTTTTCTTAAACTTATTCAACAATATATTTACTCTTATTCTTTTTAAAAACATGGTTCTTCTATGATTTGATATAAGTTCCCAAAAACATAGCTCAAAGTCTATCTTGGAAATCTCAGTTTCCTCTCTTTCTTAATAGTGAAAGCATTTACTCTTTAACAGAAAACTAGCTCAAAGGCTCTAGACTGAAAAACTATCTCAAAGGCTCTTTACAGAAAAACTAGCTCAAATGCTCTTTTTTAAATCAAATCTTTCTTACTTGTTTAAATGTTATAAAACATTTTAAACTTTTTTGGGAATACATAGTCCACATATACTTTTGAAGAAATGAACTCTAACTTTACAATTTAACGAACTCAAAACTAATGTCTTAAAACAAACTTAAAATGTTTGTAAAGACTTCTAAAAAAAAAACATTACGAAGTTATCTTGACTTAACTGTTGACTTCTTGACTTGACTTTTAACTTCTTGACTTGACTCATGACTTTCCTTGAATTGAATTATGTATTCAAGGATCACGATTTGTGATAGGAAAGATCTTGTGATGTTTGAGAATGATTTTAGATAGAAATAACAAGGTTCTTGAAGAGTCTCAAATAAAAATTTGAATAGAAACCTTGAAACTCTAGCTTGAAGGTAAATGATTGAGAAAACCTTTCTTCTTGAATTAATTTCTCGAAATCTCTATGGCCAAAAATTATGACTTTCAATAGTAAAGATTAAAATATAATTGTTTTGAACATTTTATAAGTCAAAAAATCTGTTTAGGGTTTCCTTGGAGGTGAAAGAATAAAAACCACCCTTTTTAATATTTTCATGTCGGCTAATTCGTAATAGAACAATATAGGTTACTAAAATAGTAATAACTTTTTACTAAGAAATCGTATTGACGCGAAATTTTTGGGCATAGAAAGTTGATTAAATTATATTTAATATGATAGGTTATGGATCACATAACTCTTAATATTCTAATAGATATGGTTATCTAAAATTGACACAAGTAGAATCTTACATCATAACTTAATCGATAAGGAAACTTCAAGAACACTTATCATGAACTAAACTTGAAAGCTTTGAAGAACTTAATGCACTAACATAAATAACGATTGTCGCGTGGGTGAATGAACCCAACACTATGGAAGATCACATACCTCTTAGAGATCACCCCTTGACGATATCCACAATCGATTCTTGAACATTCTTGACAAATCTTAAACATTCTTCCCTTTTCTCCTCTTTTCTCTTCACTCCAACCCCTAGCATGAAATTCACTTTTTTAAACTGACTAAAATCTAAATTTAACCCAATATAACTTCTAAAAACTTAATCAAATTTGGTAAGGACAAGATTAAACTACCCTTCTAATATCTAGTTTTCAGACATTATTTATTCCAACAACCCAACTTCAAAAGGTCATAACTCACTCATACGAACTCAGAATCGCGCAAACTTGATGGAGTTAGAAAAATCATTCAGAGAGTATTCCAACCATATCTTGAACAACACCTAACTCATCTTGAGCTAGCAGTTATTATAGTTTAAAGTTTTACAAAAAGGCACATTTAGTCTTAAAAATTTCCAGATTTTCGTATACTTTACAAAAGTAACTATTTCCAGATTTTATACGTACTTCTAGTCTCTTTCTAGTTGCGAAATGTTACTATATAAACTGTTAAAGAACATTATTCCTCGAATGAGGTTATTCTGCCAGGCTAAGGGTAGTAACATCAAGTTTCAACACTCAAGAAGCAAATGTAACAACAACATGGTTACTTATAACTTAAATAGTACTAGGAAGAAAACTAGTATCTTGGTCTTCCTTTTCTCGGGATTCAAATATATGTGGATATTTTTAATTTATATCATCTTAATCTTTCCAAGTAGCTTCTTCGACAAGTTGGTTCCTCCAAAGGAATTTGACTAATGCAACTTTCTTTGTTCACAACATGCAAACTTGGCGATCTAGAATTTGCGCAGGAATATCCTCATAACATAAGTTATCCTTGATTCTAATATTTTTAGTTGGTATTATAAATGATGGATCGCTCATGCACTTCTTTAACATAGATATGTGAAAAAGGGGATGACCTACTGCTAATTCTTCTGGTAGCTCTAACTTATAAGCTAAGTTGCCCATCCTTTTAGATATTCGATAAGGTCCAATATATCGGGGACTGAGCTTCCCCTTTTTTCCAAAAAACATAACACCCTTTATGGGTAAAACATCTAAATATACCCAATCGACTACTTCAAACTCTAAAGGCCTCGTCTTAATAGCAATGTAGGATTTTTGACGACTCTCTATCATTTTCAATCTCTCGGTAATCACCTTCACCTTTTCCATATCTTGGTGAGATAAATCTGGTTCTATTAATTTTGCTTCACCAACTTCAAACCAAACAATAGGGGATCCACATCTTCTCCCATTACAAGATTCATAAGGATTCATTTGGATGTTAGAGTTGTAACTATTATTGTAATAAAATTCAATGAGAAGTAGGTGAATTCAAATTCTTCTTGACAAATCCTTGCACAAGCCGCAACATATCTTCTATTGGGTGGTCTGAAATCATGCAATTTTGCTTTGCCCTCTGTCTAAAACTGCAAGACATACTAAGTTCATCTTTGAACCCAAGCCATTCTTAAAAGATTTCCAAAACTATGCAGTAAATTGTGCACCTCTATATGAAATAATAGAGACTAGAACCCGAATAAGTCTTACCAGCTCTTTAATATACAACTTAGCATAATCTTCTATAGAATGATTATTCTTTACTGACAAAAAGTGGGATGATTTTGTCATTCTGTTGACAATCACCCAAACAGAATCATGCTAACTTCAAGATCTTGGTAGACAACTCTCTATATTTAAAAGTGTGAAGGACTATTCTGACATGACTAGCATGATCTTCTTCATTCATTGAATATATTATTATGTCATCAATGAAGACAATAACAAACATATTCAAATAAGGTTTGAATACTCTATTCATAGGTTCCATAAATGTTGCGGGTGCATTGGTCAAGACAAAGGGCATGACAAAAAAACTAATAATGATAATATCAGGTTTTGAATGTTGTTTTTGGAATATCACATTTCCTTAATTTTAACTGATGATTTCCAGATCTGAGATCTATTTTACTAAAATAGGTGGAACCCTAATTGTAATCAAATAAATCATCTATCCTTTGAAAAGGATAGTTATTCTTGATGGTAACCTTGTTCAACTGACACTAATCTATACATATTCGATCCTAAGGGGACCATCTGTAAGGACCCCAAAATAATTTAGGTCCAAATAGATCTAATCATGTGTGTCATGATCTTATAAGGTCCTAAAATGACTAATAATAGTGTTAGGAGGCATTACATGGCGTTTGGAATAGTTTGGAGGTGAAACATTCGATGACGTTATAAAGTTAGTCTTGCGATGTCCAAGCATGTCTTAGTATGTTTCATGAGGTTTTATGTAGTGTTTGGAGCTCACGTTTATAGGGAAGGTTCCTAAAATCTAGGAGAAGTATTTGGTCTAGAAACGACCAGGAATGAGTCCCCAAGGAAACCCAAAAGGTCCTTAGGAGCACCCAAAAGTAGGAAGCACACTACCTTGGCATCGTCAAATGATGCTTGCCAATCGATAGCTCGTAGGAAAAGCTACGCACCATCGATGGGTGGAGTTGCTCCACACTTAGGTGTGTGATATTAATCCCCCAAAAAGGAGTCCATGAAAAAACGACGGTTGCCATTATAGCCCGTCATTTCGTCAATGCCCCGTAGGGGCCCTCGTTGTTTGATCTACAATTTCCTGTAGACTTTCACCCAAGGAACGGGCAATCTGGTAAATTCATCCTATATCCGAATAAATGCATGGGAGGTCATTTTAGTTGATTTTAGGTATATTATGAGTATTTAAACATTAAGAAATCCAATTAATACCCTATACTCCAAATGAAAACCTATCTCTCACTAAAATTCTCTCATGAATACTATAAAAGAAATAGAGAAGTTGGAGGATGATATTATGAATAAATTCACCAAGTAATCATGTTGTAAAGTCTATAACCTAAAGTATGTAAAGCTTATTTATCCATGGAGTCCCCCTAGTTTTCCTCAATTGTGAATCCAAAGAACCCCATTCTAGAGAGGTTTGTGATTGCATTGTGGCTAAGGCTTGGTTGTGATCCCAAACTAGTGGGTAACATACAATGATTTTCATATGATGATTATATGACGTATTCATGGTAAATTTTAGTATATTATGTTTGAAAGGTGAGATGGTAATTTGTAGTCCATTTATAGTCTAGATGGAAGGTTCTTAAGTTTGACTGTCCTAATTCAATTTTATTCGGTAATCCGACTATTTTAGTCATGATTAAATCACCTATATATGAATTGAAACTAGCCTAATTAGGTTAAAGGAATTGCACTAGCCCTAATTTATTGAAGATGATATTGACTGTAAAGTTTGAAAAGAACTAGTGTCAAGTTATCTCTTTTGCTAGGATGCTTGATCATGGTAGCTTGTCTTGGTTTGGCAAAACAACAATTCATGGTAGCTTTTGGAGAGGTCTATCTCTCCTAATGGTAGCTTGATTTTTCATGGTAAGTTTTTTCATGGATAGCTTAATATAGATCTCATTATCTAGTGTTGAGGATTCATGCTCCGCTATGGATTAGCTTGCATCTACATGATTGGTTGCATGGTGGTTAGGATGGTTGTATCTCTTCTTAGTTATCTTGGTAGTACGATAGATATTTTTCATGGTAATAAGTCTATTATGGTATTATATTGACCTTAATAGACAAGGTTGCAAGATAAGTTAGATTGGATTAGGTTAGTCTAGAGTAGTACATAGAATGGTTTGTAGTATAGGATTCCATCTATACATAGCACAAGTATGACTTGAGGCTATCTAAAACATGTCCCTACATGATGCATTCTTAGCTTGGATAGTGACTATAGTTACATTCTAACACATGGTTGACTTAAGGTAATAGTTCCTTGGTAATATGAAATAGGTCCACTAGAGACTCCTAAAATTACATAAAAAAAGATATGGGGACTTCAAGATATGCTTAGTGTATGAGGGAGAGTGGGATGCTTCACATACATTACACAAGTGTTCTTTGAGGTTGCCTAGGGGCATAGTGCTCAGATGTTATAATGGACTTAGGTATTAATTCTTAAAGTGGATTATGATAAATAATGAACAAAGATGGGTACTTAGCTTTGGTATTAGTATGAGTTTCTACCTTAGCATTGCATAACTATACTTGGAGTTGTCTTGTGATGTAGTTCATTTGAGTAAGAAGGACAATGAATTAAGTTGAACTTTTATATGTTTTATGATGCTTTCAAATGCTTATGATATTCATGTTATTCTTATGTCTTTATATCTTATGAATATGTCTATTATTCACTCACCCTTTGAAATATCTTATGTTTTCTAAGATAGTTTACATACTTAGTACAATTCATACTAAGGCATATTGCCTACATGTTATGCAATGTAGGGTCTTGAAGAGATTGATTTTCTTGAAAGGGTAGTGTTTCCTAGGTTTCCAAGAAGTGAAGATTTGGGAGTCCTGATAACATACGAGGACACCACCCTAATGTTCTTCATTATGTTTTGACTTTGTGGGTTGCGTCCCTATACATTGTTTATTCATGTTGTCATAGATGATTCTTAATACATATGTTAGACGTTTTAAAATATGACTTCCTCATTATGTTTTAGAGAAAAAGTTTTCATTCTCCACTACATTTCGTATATATGCAATGAATGATGTCTAAAGGCTTCTACAAGACCTCCGAGAGGTCAAGTACGCCATATGGTGACTCAAGAGTGCTCTAAATTCTAGGGTGTACTTGCGGGTCATTACAAATCTTATATCAGAGTATAAGGTTGTGAAATGTCCCTAGGATTTCTCAAAAGCACGTCTAATAGAATTTTATTCATTGGTTTGAGTTGCGACACACCCATGATTAGGAGGCTATGGGATGCTTAGTAAAGTTCCACTTATTCATTCTTCAAGTTGTGCCATAGAGTTTGTCTTTAGTAGGACCTTTTCTAATGTTTGCTATGATTTTTTAGGTTATGGATAACATTAGGGATAGTTATAGAAGGGAAGGAGATGGATTTAAGAATCATGAGCTCCTCCCGAAGAAAGACAAGCTCCTCCTCGAGTTCCTAATGATCCACAAGTGGGGAATGTTTCTCTAGAGGAGTTTAGGACTTCTATGAACTTTTTGGCTCATTCCTTGATGGCCCAAGCTAATACGGAGGTGATACAAGACCCTATACGGGGAATGAGTGACTTTAGAGTTAGGGAGTTGTTGAGGATGAACCCTTCGAAATTTAGTGGCTCCAAGGTGGACGAGGATCCCATTGGGTTCATATAGGAGGTTTATAAGACTCTATATTTTAGGAGTGACTTCTTGGGGATAAAGCAAAACTAGACACTTAGCAATTGAAAGATGTGGCACAAATGTGGTATGAACAATTGAAAGATTCTAGGCCGGTAGGGGCGGGTCCCATAGAGTGGGAGACTTTTAAGTCGGCTTTCCTTGATAGGTTCTTTCCTAGGAAATTAAAGGAGGCTAGGTTGGGGGAATTAATAAACCTCAAAAAAGGTTATATGAGTGTTAAGGAGTATGCTTGAAAGTTCACTCTTTTGTCTAAGTATGATCCAAGGTTGGTATCAAACGTTTGAGACTTGATGAATATGTTCATGACGGGGGTGTTTAAACTAGTAGAAGAAGAGCTTCGTATGGAAATTTATGTTGATGACATGGATATCTCCCGACTTATGTTTTTTTTTCAACAAATTGAAGAGTCCAAAATTAAAAAGGAGAAAAAGAGAAGTAGGATGGACAAGGATAGATCCGATGGACATGGTCATTCTAAGAATCGGCAAAAGTATTCCAGACAGGTTCTCTAGTGCGCATGTATGATTAAGAGAGTATTTCCCTAATCGAAACTAACGAAATAGCATGATTATTCGCGACCTACTACACTAGGTGGTGGTTTTTTTTTTAAGAAACTGAGGTAAATGCTTGGCCGGTACAGATGGTTGTTATGTGTGTGGTGAGAGTGGTCACATAATGAGGGATATCCCTATGGGAAAAGATAATGTGATATAAGGCAACAAAGTTGCAACTAGTAATGTGGAATATGGTCCTCCAAAGAGCAGTAGGTTCTATGCTCTACATTCCAAGGGTGATCAAGCATGATCTCCTTATGTCCCTTTCCATTATGTGTCTTTTTATTAATTTATGAAAATTTCAAGAATCTCTTTGATTATGGCATGCCTTGTGATTTTGTTGTTTCCTTATGATGAGAAATTTATGTTAGAAAGACATGTGTAGCTTATTCCCAAGTGGGGGTAAGGAGCCCTTTTATGAGGTATTAATATGGTTATGTGAAGTTATGTTTAGCTTGGAATTGAATTGTTCCTTGATTTTGGCGTGTGCATTTAGGTATAACGCATGTACGATTTGCAAAGTGTTTAGTAAGGTGTCGTTCGATAACAAATGTTTCCCAGGTGGGAGATATTTTAAGGAACACAAAATGAATTAGGTACAAATAGAGCCTATAATTTCTGTCATGAGCTTATATGGTCCTAAAATTACTAATAATAGTGTTAGGAGGCAGTATAGAGAGTTTGGAGGTGAAACAACTGATGACGTTTGAAAGTTATCCTTGAAACATGCAAGTGTGCCTTAGTATGTTACATGAGGTTTTATGTAGTGTTTGGAGCTCAAATTGATAGGGAAGGTTCCGAAAATCTAAACGGACGCATTTAGGGTGCAAATGTTTGGACACGACTCCGCAAGGACTACCCAAAGGGTCCTTGAAGAGGACCCAAAAGTAGGTAGCAGAATGCCTTCAATTGATGTTGGCCAATATATGACTCATGGGTAAGACTATGCCCCGTCGATGTAGGACGCTCTCCATACTAAGGGGTGTGATAATAATCCCCCAGAAAGAGGTCTCTGACAAAAACAACGGTTTGCAAGTACGGCCCGTTGTTTAGTCAATGCCCCGTAGGTAGCCCTCATCGTTTGGTCGTAAATTTCCTGCAATTTCTCAACGGAGGAACATTCGTCAATTATCCAGATTAAAAAAAAAAAAAAAAAAAAAAAAAAAAAAAAAAAAAAAAAAAAAAAAGGAAAAAAAAAAAAAAAAAAAAAAAAAAAAAAAAAAAAAAAAAATATCCCACATACAAATAAATGAATGATTTTTTATTCAGGTAGTTTAAGGTATTTTCTGAATATATAAAAATAATAAAGCCAATTAGACCCTAGACTATGAATCAAAACCTCTTTCTCACCAAAATTCTCTCAAGAACACCATAAAAGAAGAAGAGAAGTTGGAGGATGCTTTTAGGACGAAATTCACCAAATAATTAAGTTGGGATTAAGGCTCTAATCTAAGGTATGTGAATCTTATTCATCCATGATTTTTTTCATCTATGTAGTCCCCTAATTTACTAAATTGTGAATCTAAAGAACCCCATTCTAGAGAGGGTTGTGATAGCATTGTGGGTAAGGATTGATTGTGATCCCACACTAGTGGGTAGCATTCAATGATTTTCATATGATGATTTTATGTTGTTTTCATGAGGTTTGCATAGTAAATTGTAGTATTTTATGTTGAAGGTGATCATGGTGATTTTAGTCCATTAGAGGCTAGATGATGATTCTGAGTTGGTTTTCTTAATTCGATTGTATTATATACTATTTGATCATGATAGAATCACCTATATATGAATTGAAGTGTATCTAATTGATTGAAGATGATCTTGACTTATAAAGTTGGAATTGGACCTATGTGAACAAGCATGCCTAGAATTACATTCGAATAATCTAATTGAATAGATAAACATGTAATTGAGTATGAATCATGATGGACTAGAGGAAGTAGTCGATTGTAGGGATTATATGCCATTGTTTTTAGGGCTTTGGGGGTGAAGTCATTATCAGTAGATTGTAATGATTTTTCCTTTCTGTTTTACATTTAGACATGAACAAGCTAGGGGAAGTAAGTTCTATCACATATATGAATCCTAGGTTAACCTAAGAACGAAAATTTATCAACACATATTGAAATAGAATAGCATGAAGTTCTTTTGATTAGCCTCTACTTCTGTATTAGACTTTGTGAGACAATACCAAGGCATGATAGCTTGAGATGGTGGATCTCATGATAGCTTTAGATGGTAGATATCAAAGGTGGCTTGAGATAGTAAATCTCAAAGAGGCTTGAGTTTAAATACTCATGGTAGCTTGAGATGTTGAATCTCATGGAAGCTTGGATTTAATCACTCATGGTATCTTGAGGTGATAAAGTTCATGGTAGCTTGGGATGGACGAAGTAAGCTATTCCATTATTAGCTTGGTTTTGTGTTACTAGGATTCTTGATCATGGTAACTTGACTTAATTTTGCCAAAACCATTTCGTGGTAGATTTAGGAGAAAGGTCTATACTCTCCTAATGGTAGATTTATTTGCACGTAAGGTTCATTTCATATAATAGTTTGAGATAGGTTTCTCATTCTACCCTAGAGTAAGGGATTCATGCTCCCCTATGGATTAGCTTGCATCAATATAATTGGTTGCACGGTGGTTAGGATGGTTGTATCCCTCTTAGTTATCTTTGTTAGTGTGGTGATATGCTTTCCATGGTATTAGGTCTATTATTGTAGTATGTTGACCTTAATAGACAGGGTTCAGCCCCCCAAAGTAGTTATATTAGTTTTAGTCAAGAAAGTATTGGGTCTTCGTATCGTAGGTAGTATGGAATTCCTCATAATGGCAAAATAGGCTTGAAGCTACCTAAAATATGATCCGTACATGATGCATGTTTATGTTTGATGAAGACCTTTTTCTTGCAAGACTGTTAACTTAATGTGATTGTTCCGGTGGTAATTTGCAATAGTCTAATACGAGATACTCCTTAAGATGACATAAAACAAGATAGGGTGACTTCAAGATATGCTTAGAGTGTGAGGTAGAATGGGATGTTTAACATGCATTTTACAAGTATTCTTTGAGGTTTCCTAAGGGAATAGTGCTCGTATGTTCGGATGGATTTAGGTCTTAATTATGAAAGTGGATTATGATAAAGAATGAGCAAAGAGAGGTACTTAGCTTTTGTAGTAGTATGAGATCCTACCTTAGCCTTGCACAAGTATATTTGGAGGTTTCTTGTGATGTAATTCATTTATCTAAGAAGGATAATGAGTTATGTATGAACTTTTATATGTTTTATGATGCTTTCATATACTTATTATATTCATGCTATTCTTATGTCTTTATGTATTATGATTATGTCTATTATTGACTAACCCTTTGAGATATCTTATGTTTGGTATGATAGTTTCCATACTTAGTACAATACGTACTAAGACATATTGCCTACATATTATCCAATGTAGGGTCTTGAAGATATTGATTTGCTTTGAATGGTAGAGTTTTAAAGGTTTCCAAGAAGTGAAGATTGGTGAGTCCTCATAGCATTCGAGGGCACCACTGCTGTGTTCTTTTATGTTCTTCATTATGTTTAGACTTTGTGGGATGCGTCCCTAAACATTTTTAATCATTTTGTTATAGATGGTTTTTAAGACATATGTTAGACATTTTATGAAATGACTTCCTCATTCTGTTTTTGAGAAAAAGTTTTAGTTATGTGCTACGTTAGGTATATATGCAGTGAATGATGTCTAAGGGCTTGTACAAGACCTTTGAGAGGTCAAGTACTGTGTGTGGCTACTCAAAAGTAATGTATCTTCTAGGGTGTACTTGCATGTCGTTACAACATCTTTCTTCCTCACAAACAAGACCGGAGTGCCCTAATGTGAGACACTTAGTTGAATAAAACTTTTATGTTGGAGGTATTTCAACTTCTCCTTAAGCTCTTTCAACTCTATTGGTGCCATTATGTATGGAGGAATAAATATATGATAAGAATCTTAGGGAGCATCTATACCGAGAGAGGGACTCTGAGTAGATCATTTTAAAAGACTTTTGGAAACTATTTTACTACTAATACTGGCTGAATAGTAGTTATATCAATAATAGATTCATTAACTCAGATTAAGTGAAATGACACACACCTTAGAAACTACTTCCTTGCCTTAAGTATGAAATAAAACGACCCTTAAGCATTGGGGAACTGTTCTTGAACTCTATAACTGATTCATTGGGAACTGGAACTTGACAACTTGAGTTCTATTATATATTGATACATAACAACATGAAGACAGTCCATACCTATAATGAAATCAAACTCTATCATGTCAAACTCAAATAAATTAGCCATGTTAATCTTGTGATTATCGGAAACAAAACTATCATGATATCTTCTTTCTACTAGAATAGAATCACCACCATGTGTAGAAACATTTAAGGGCTCAAGATGTTTCTTTGTAAGAACATCTAAACTGAAGATATGGATCATACCACTGACAAAATCTGGTGAATCTTGTTTCTCTTTGGGACGTGATAACATAAAGACGGTTTTATCTCTACTCTCCTGTGAAGTAGCTCATCTAGATAGAGCTCTATCTGGTGAAACAACTAAAGAAGACTAGTCTCTATTGCCCTCTTTACCATTAATATTTTTGTTCTTAGGACACTCTCTTATAAAATGATCTTCTAGGCCACACTTGAAGCAACCAAGGGAACCATCACAACACACCCTTGAGTAGATCCTACCACACTTACAACATGCTGGACTCTTAGTACCCCCTTTGTGCCTTACTACCTTGAAAATGATCATGTCAAGCTTTGACTTTCCAAAAATTCTTAGTATTGTACACACATTTACTACATGGTTCAGGTGCACTCACAGATGATGAAGCATGTATTTTCTACTAATGTTAGAAACAAGACTAGTTCATATTTTTTGCTGCCGGGACTCGTTCGGTATGTCTTAACCCTCTTATTCTTGAACTCTTCTCGATCCTTAATCTTTTACCCCAAAACTTATTTCATACGGATCATAAGACTTACTTTCCCCATGTCATCTATTAACATCGCAACCTTACATTCCTTAATCGACTGACGAGACAACCCAACTACAAATAATTTCATTCTAATCCTCATATCAACAACCGTCTCTTAGATTCTCTTTTATCACGGTGCAACGAAACTCCCCAAAAAGTCATCCTCAAACAAAGACCATCTTACAATTGGTTACGCATAAACACGAGTTAGAAAGAAATTTTTATCAATAAACTTCAACGGACGAAGTGAGTATAAAAAAATTGAAGAATTTCCTAAATATTGCAGCCTTCAAATTATATATGTGGAACGCTTCACACTAATAACTAGGACTCTACATACATGGTTTCATAAACTCCCTAAGACTCTTGAACTTTATTCTCTGATACCAAGTTTGTCAAGCCTCGATCATACATTCTGAATGTCATGACCGGAGTCTAGATCCAAAATGAGTCCAGCGTCGTTGACTTCTCAGAGGTTGAAGACAATCCTACTTACATCATTCTTACTTCATCTAGGTTAATTTTAGCGGAAAATTGTAAAATTATTGTTCATTAACATACATACTAATCATTCTATTAAATTCAAAATTTTTAACCATCAACCATCTAACATTAAGATCATCAAATGAAAGAAATAGTTTAATATAGCATTAAATGTATACTTGCCAAAATGGCACAGTATAATGTCTGAACAAAAATGGAAAGAAACACTAGTGGAACATGCTCCACTAGATATAGCCTACATCTAAGCTAGATAATAATGGTAGGCATCCTCGAATGCATGAGGGCCTACCAAGTCCGGATGAAATCTCCACGTCCGGATTAACTGCAACGTCAACCTGTAAGCTCTAGCATCCACCTGTCCTTCATCCAAAATTAATGAATTGTAATAGGTTGTACGCACTTGTCGAATATGGGGTAGATACAAGATACACCAAGGCCATGCATGAGTAAGAATAGCTCGTTTCCTAACAACGTGAATTATGGAAAGTCACTTCAGTGGACTTGCCTAATTGGTATTAGAAGTTAGTCATCTTTTCCCCATAGGATAGGAAATGGTGTGGCCTTAACAAAATTTTTTGGGGATAAGGAAGTGAGTAATCTTTTTCAAAATTTTTTACGCAAAGTGAGTGAGCTTTCCAAATTTTTATTAGGAAGGTCATGTAATGAAGTACATGGCATCTCATACTTATCATATGGCCCACAACACATAACATATTGCATATAGCACTAACATATTTTCCAATACACATAACTTTTTCATATCATCGTTCATATTCCTTGAGACCCTTGGAATCATGGACTTTACATCAAGACATCCAAAATGATGGCTCAACTATGTGACGCTCAACTAACTACGGAGCATTCTTCCAGCAAACACAAAGCCACTTCATTCATTCATACTTACTTCATATCATTTCTTTGCATCGGCTAGTGTAAACACCAACTATACCTAGGATGTAGTTTAAAATACTTCATCGGGTTTGATTGTGCAATGATCAAGAATGACTAGTGTCATTACTTAAGGTCAGCTCACCTCCTGATCATCCATCCTAAAACCATTGGTATCATTCATTTCATTTGTGCATTCATTTGACGTTGGCCTCATTCTTCCTGGAAAAACTTTTTACTTTAACTCGACAAGATCATGTGAGAATCATAAAATCAGTGTGCTCCCCACACAAACAGAAAGTGGAATAGCACTCCAAAGTGGACCTGTAAAAAATGCTAGCGTACATGGAATTGAACCTGCTAGATCTATAAATTTGCAGTATTGGTTCAATTCTAGGAGATATAATGAGACTCATACCTGTCATGACGGACAAGTGCACATCTCATGATAGTTAGATGAAACCTCCGCCTTCCTAAAAGAAGCCATCAATCACCCACCGCTCATACCTACCTATCGTGCCAGTATAGAAGTTTTCCATTACATTAACTCATATTCTATGCAAGTTTGGGGGTATTCTAGTATGAGGACCTCATAAGATCAATAGATTATTTCTCACTCATCAATAGTATTGAGTGTTTAATATCGATAATTCTTTCGTTTAGAAGGTGTTCATAAAGACCCCGTATCTTCAGTACCTTTAACACTCTCATAAGTGAGTACTTTTTGGTAACAATTTTACTTAGGCTTATTTATGTATTGATATATCTTACATAGTCCGAATCTCATGTTGTCACCACATTCATTAACATTAGCACATTTGCTCTACATAATTACTCACCCTTTTTTACGTGAATCTTCATTTCCTCATATGTCAATGCACTTTGCCATTTAGAGTGTTTCACACTCTTACTTAACCCTTCTACTGTTTCATTATTTCATTGTTCATTTCATTGTTTGATTGTTCATTTCATCATTTCATTGTTCTTTCATCATCTGCCAATGCACTTGTCTATTTAGTGTAATTTACACTCTTACTTAACACTTCTAGCGTTACATCATTTCATTACATACATCATAGGTTGAACTAATTTTGAAACATATGCTATACTTATGGTTCTATACATACAAGCCATGAGGCTTCGTTCATAGTTCGTTTAAGAGATTCATATTTTCCTAAGATTATGTGGTACAAGACTTATGCATCTTGTGTGTATGTCATAGTTCACATTTTGCACACACTTTCACATAATTCGGAAAACATGGGTTGTCATTCATACAATTTTAAACATACATTCATGAACATATTCGTCACAAAAACACAAACACAAACCCTAAATATTTGACCTGCACCATACCCAACCTAAGAAATCTTGGGAGCTATGACAGGACATCCAACGAGAACAACCCCAGTTTTCGGATTAAGATCTCAATCTTAGGGTCTCTTGTATAGGTCCTAAGAGAGAAGAGAACCCATACTTTTATGCATAAACCTCGACTTGCTGACCAAAGAACTCTCCAAAACACCAGCCAACCCAAAAGTTCAACACCCATCTCACGGAAAACCCTTCTTTTGCCTACTATTGATTCTTGTTTGTTAAAAATTTCGTCTTGCTAGTTTCTTCAATTGAAATAACTTTGGTTTCCCTACTGTTATTGAAGTTAATTTTGGAAGATCTAATCATAGACAAAGAGAGAGCTGAACGTGAGAGTTGCAGACTAGACGTGAGAGAGTGGGAGTTTTATTAGGCTTCGGTGTCAAGTTTAAGACTAAGTCAAATAAGGTTTTATTAACTAAAAATCTGACTTTCATTTTATTTTAAATCATATAATGAATAATAACTATTAATTAATTAAATTAATTTAACAACTTACATAAACACAACTTTAATTCATTGCTTCCACCTAGGTTTGAACCTAGGTGGAGCAACACTTCACTTCAAAAGCCCATTTTCAGCCCTCTCTCCCCAAAATGCCTCTCCACATTATTAATTAAATAATTAATTATATATATAGGGTAATTAAGATACTACCATTAGCGTTTAAAAAAACCATTTTACCCCTAGACCCTCCAAGACTATGATTCTCCCTTTTTAAGTCCGATAAAGACTCATTCGAGTAATCTCCGTATTCGAGAGCCTACATGGCTGACCCACACCTTCCTAGCTCAATAACTCCCAAGTTAGTTGATTCCCTGTTGTAACGGTTTCAAGCGTCTGGTTCTAATCGCGCATACAATCCGTGTGAACCTTGTCTAATCGTAGGCCTTGCAGACACATTAAGCATTACTATCATATCCATTTTTAGGTTGTTTATAGTTTCCCCCCTTTAGTACAATCGTCGCCGGAATGACACAACTAACTATTTCCTTAATGCAAACAGTCAATAACATATTACTATACACAATCAAGCCGTAGTAACAATAATGGAGAGATAAGAAACTTAGACTTAAGATAGGGTCTAATCCGACAGATCGTAAAAGATGAGTGTAGCGGGACAAGTCTTCATCTCGACCCCCGAACCCGTCCATTGGTAGAACGATGCTGATACCACGATGTCAGGTCGTAAATTCTTCAAAATAGAGACCGGTGGGGGAAAGACTGGATGAACACAATCTAGTTCCGCAGGCAATGCCACCTCATAGCCCTTACACAACACCTGTAAGATTCCATATGAACGTCATCACCCCTTTTATAGGTGATATCTTCAAATAGACCTGGTCACCAACATAAAAATCTAAGGGTCGTTTTATATTGTTTGCATAAGACTTCTGCCGACTTTAAGCTGTAGCCAACTTGTCCCTAATCACTCTGACCTTTTCTAAGGCCTCATGACTGATCTCTGGACCAAAAATGGATGACTCTCCAACCTCGAACCACCCAACAGGAGACCTTCACCTCCCACCATAAAGTGCCTCAAACAAGGCCATTATAATGCTGGAGTGATAGCTATCTATTATTATACGAGAACTCTATCAAAGGCAGATGGTCATCCTAACTACCCTTGAAGACAATCACACACGCCCTCAGCAAGTCCTCTAATGTCTGAATGTTGCGCTTTGCCTGCCCATCAGTCTAAGGTTAAAACGCAGTACTAAGCTTCAGCTGCGTGCCTAATCTCTTCTAGAAGGATCTCGAGAAATGTGAAGTTTTAGAGCTCCTCTATCTGAAATGATAGACAAAAGAATCACATGCCAGCTAACAATCTCATCAATGTAGAGTTTCGCATGATCCTCATCTCTGTAAGTAGAATTCATAGGGATAAAGTGGGCAAACTTACTCATCCTGTCCACGATAACCCATATGGATCCATGATATCTCCTACTCTTCGGAAGACCAACCACGAAGTCCATATTAATGGCCTCCTATTTTCAATTCGAAACCACAATAATCTTAGTAAGACCGCCAGGCTTTAGATGTTCTGCCTTAACCTGTTGACAATTAGGACACTTGACCACATATTCTGCGATGTCCTTCTTCATGCCATCCCACCAATAGATCTGCTTAAGATTATGATACATCTTGGTGGAACCTGGAAGTATGAAATATCTGGAACCGTGGGCCTTTCCAATGATCCTGGTCTGTAAATCATTCGCATCTGGTACACACAGCCTGTCCTGGTACCTAAGTATGTCGTCATCTCCCAAAGAAAAAGACTCATTCATCTTAACCAACACTGAGTCCTTCAGCTCCATCAACACAGGATCAAGATGCTGTCCCTCCTTGATATCAACTACTAAGGATGATTAAGAACTAGGATTAATTGAAACACCCCCACTATTAGAGTCAACAAACCGCACACCCTGTCTGGCCAGTCTATGCATATCTTTAACCAATACCTTATTCCCATCCTCAACGTGCATTGTACTTCCCATGCTCATCGTACTCAAATCATCACCTATAACATTAGCTTTTTGTGGATGGTAGTGGACATTCATGTCATAGTCCTTCAACATCTCAAACCATCTTCGCTGATGTAGATTCAATTCTCTCTGTGTGAACACGTACTGGAGTTTCTTGTGGTCTGTAAATACATCCACATGAACCCCATACAAGTAGTGCCTCCACATCTTCAATGTATATACCAAAGCTGCCAATTCCAGGTCATAAGTGGGATAATTCTTCTTATGAACCTTGAGATATCTGGGCACATGAGTTATCACCTTACAACCCTGCAAAAGAACACAACCCAAACCAACCCTAGATGAATCGCAATACACAGTGTAATTCTTACCACACTTATGCAAGGTAAGCACCGGGGGTGAAGTGAGTCTATCCTTGAGCTCCAGGAAACTCTTCTCACAAGCCTCCGTCCATTCAAACTTGGCCTTTTTCTTGGTCAAAAATGTCAATGAGGTAGCAATGTAAGAAAAACCATCCACGAACCTGCAATAATAACCAGCCAATCCCAAAAAGCTACAAATATATGTGGAGTAAGAGGTTTTGTCAAGTTCTTAATAGCTTCAGTTTTTCTGGGGTCTACCTCCACAACTTTGTTGAACACAACATGACCTAGAAAGGTTACTGATCCAAGCCAGAATTCACACTTGCTGAATTTGCATAAAACTGATGTTGTCTAAGTACCTTCAAGGTTAGTCTCAAATGATGTTCATTCTCTTCCTTAGTCTTAGAGTAGATGAGAATGTCATCAGTGAATACTATGACAAAAGAGTCAACGTATTCACGGAAAACTTTGTTCATGAGATACATAAATTTGGCAGGTGCATTCGTAAGACCAAATGAAATAACAAATACTCGTAATGACCATAACGGGTATGGAAAGTTGTCTTTGGAAGATCTTCATCCCTTACTTGTTCCTCTTAAAAGGCTCGGCTTCTGCTGCATCTTGAGGATTAGACTTGGTGAGCACTAACCTCCACGGGACCTTCTGTTTTGTGGGAGTCTTAACATGGTGTCCCACTCTATACGCTCGCAGGACCTTAGTGGCCCTGCTTCACCTCTCCACACAGTAGGAAACCACACTTAACCATAAGTTCTTTCCGGGACACAGCAATCTCCCGCCCAGGTTTTCCCTTCATGGGCTCGGTCCTAAGAACCTCCTCTAGGTGTTGTACTCCTTTGAGAGTTAGATTTCCCTGAACTCTGTTGCCCCTTTTTGAACCTGGGCTGCTCACGGACGCCAAAATTGTTTTTGTGGCCTCCATGGTTGGGACCTTCCTGATCTTGAGGCTTAGGCCTTCTAGCATCACGAACGCCCCTCTTCTTGTGACTGTCCTCTACGAGTTGGGCATGAACCATCGACCTTGAAAGGTCCATGTTATCATGGACCATCGCAAACCTACACTCCTCCTCCAGATCTCCATTGATTCCTATGAGGAACCTACTTATCTCACCTCTGCTATTAGATAAAAGGGAAGTACTATACCTGGATAGTTTAACAAACTTCAGGGAATACTCCCTGAAAGTCATTGATCCATGATTAAGGTTGATAAACTCCTCAACCTTGGAGTCCCTCATCTCTATGGGAAAGAATCTCTCGAGAAAGGCTGTCTTAAGCAGCTCCCAAGTGAACGAAACTCCACGTAAAACTTGGCTATCTTGCCACATCTTTGACCAAGTCTGTGCAACATCCTTGAGTTGATAGGAATCCAACTCTGCTTTCTCACTATATGTGGCCCCCATAGCCACCAATATCTTATTCACCTCATCCACAAACTCCTGAAGATCCTCCGAAGTCTTATACATTGTTAAAATAGAAGGATTCATCCTCGTAAATTCTCTCACTCTGTCAGCCATACTGCGAGCCGATGGGTTCTGCCTCTAAACATTTTGTTGGTTGACCTAGTCAGTCATGTCCTTGGCCTGCATAGTGATGGTGTAGGCCATCTGGGCTAGAGTGACCTCACCTCAACATTAGTCAACCCAGCAGGGTTAATCGGCATCCTCTCCTTCATCTGGAGCCTGCGGTGGAACCTGATGGTCCCCAGTCGCTCTTCCTCCTCTCCTCTTACCAATGGTTCTCCTAGTATTCAGTTTCTTAAGCACATTAAGTATTGATGTTATACATGCTCATAACATTAAGAAAATCACACATTAGGAAAAGGATAGATGAAATTAGAAGACGGTAAATTTTCCTACACATCATACAATCTGTAATTCAGGATAGTGGTGCACTTCGCTACCATGACTTACAAACTACTTGATATGCTTTATGTGAACTTATTATCCTCAAAATTTAACCTAGTGCTCTGATACAAACTTTGTCACAATCGGAATGTAGACACCAGACGAGACCGGCGTCGTTATTCTGTCAGAGGTCACAGACAAGCCTACTTACATCATTCTTAATTCATCTAGGTTAATTTAGCGGTAAAAGTTTTGAACTTTTTTTCTGTCAAAAACATCCTAAATCAATGCTATTAATTCTATTGTTCACCATCAACGATCTTACACTAAGATCATCAATTGAAGGAAATAGTTTAATATAGCATTACTTGTCAAAATGGGACAATACAATGTCTGAACAAAAATGGAAAGAAACACTAGTGGAAAATGATCCACTAGCTATAGCCTACGTCTAAGATAGATAATACAGGTACACATCCTCGAATGCATGAGATCCTATCGAGTACGGATGAAAGCTCCGCGTCCAGATAACTGCAACGTTAACCCATAAGCTCTAGCATCCACCTGTGCCTATACCTAAAACTGTAGAATTGTTATGGGGTTATTACACACTTGTACTAAGTATGGGTATATGCAAACACACACCAAGTACATGCATGAGTAAGAATAGGTCTTTCCTAACAACATGATTATTGATAGTCAAGTCAGTGGACTTGCCAAATTGGGATACGGAAAGTTAGTGAACTTCCCAAATTTGGAATAGGAAAGTGAGTGAGCTTTCCAAATTTTGATTAGGAAAGTGAGTGAGCTTTAAAAATTAAGTTTAGGAAAGTGAGTGAGCTTTCCAAATTTGGATTCGGAAAGTAATTCCATGAGACTAACATGCATCATCATACTTATCATATTGCACACGTCACATAACATTTAGCACATAACATATTGCATATATCACATAACATATTTCATATAGCACATAACATTTTTTATCATTCGTTCATATGTCATGAGACCTTGGAATCATGAACTTGACATCAAGACTTCCAAAATGAGGGCTCAACAATGGGCCCTCCCCTATTAAGGCATTCTTCCGCTCAACACCAGATTCCTGCTTCATTCAATTCTTCATAGGTACTTCATTTCATTTCTTCATAGACAGTTAAAACACCGAACTATACCTAGGATGTAGGTTTAGGACTTCAGCGGGTATGATTGTTGCAATGATCAAGGGGAATTACCTAAGTCTCATTACTTACGTGCTAGAGCCATCCAGATCATCCTATCCTAAACACCTTTGGCATCATTTATTCATCATTGCATCATTTGAGACTGACCTCATTCATGCTTGTGGAACTTTAACTTTTTAAAGAAACCGAGATATATCCTGTGAAGCATCAGGAATCCAGTGTCTCCCATACCCCGGAAAGGGGTGAATCAACGGCCAAAGTGACACAAAAAATTCTAGGACCATGGTCCAATCCCTATATTGAAAGATAGGTTAAAATACTAGGAAGATATAAGGAGACCCCCATATCCGAGCATGCGGATAGTATCATTCTCATGAGATTTATACGGGAACCTCTTCCCTTCGCCTAAAAGAAGGCATCACCCGCTCATAGCTAGTTCTAACGTGTCTTTATATAAAGTTCCTTACATTCACCTCATCCGTGCATGGAAGAAAGCTTCTAGTATGAGTACTCATACCTTTAATAATGGTTTCCCTCATATCAATCATGAGTATTAGGTGTATTAAGTCCTCAATGACTTTCACTTTTCACTAGAGTGTTCATATAGACTGGTCCTTCATTAACTTTAATACACTCTCATAGGTGAGTAACGTTTTTTTTAAAATTTACATAGGCTTATGGTTGATGCTTCATCTTCTATATTATCCTTCTATTCATTTTTTTTAACCACATTTCATTAACATCTTAGAACATTTTTCCTTCTAATGACCACGTCCCTTTTAACTGAATGTTCATTTCCTTCTAGCAATGCACTTGGAAATTTAGAGTGTTTCACCTCTTACTTAACCTGCTACTGTTTCATCATTCCTTGTTCATGTTTCATCCTGTGCCAATGAACTTGGACATTTAAGTGTGTTTTAGCACTCTTAATACCATTCTAGGTTAAAATCATTTCATTACATACACCTTAGGTTTACTTATTTTTAAACGTATACTAGACTTATAAGTCTATATATACAAGCCATGAGGCTTCGTTCATAGTTCGTTTAAGTTATTCATGTCTTCAAAAGATTATGTGGTACAAGACTTATGCTTCTTGTATGTATCCCAAGATCTCGATTTCGATCTAAGTAGATAGCATTTTTCTTGAAAATATAATTCACGTATGACTTATGTATCAATACGGAATTCGGGCAAGGGGACCCGGTTTCAAATCCTTTGGACAACACTTAACATTTTTCTTTTTATTTAATTTCAGTCTATATGACATTGGGACCCTAGATCGAGCCCCAACCTCAAAATTTACTTTTTATTTCTATCCTTTGAAAATTCTCTTTCTTTGCCGAGGGGTTATAGGTTTAAACCCCCACAACACCGTTTATTTTTTTATTTTTTTATTTTCCTTGACTATCTCGAGTTGATCATGAGGTTGTGGGATCAAACCACCACAGCCTTACTTTATTTTTCTTGAAATTCTCCTTTACTTCCTAGAGGTCGTGGATTCAATTCCCACGCCTCACATTTCTTTTCTCTTCATTTTTGATTCTCCTTTACTGCCTAGAGGTTGTGGGTTCGAATCCCACTCCTCTCATTTCCTATTTTCATACATCATTTATAGGCCAAAACAATTGTTCGAATCCCGTTCACCAAATTCCTTTTTACTTATTTATTTTCATGATTTTTAACATGGTGAGGTAACGGGTTCGACCCTCAGTGACGTCACTTCTTTTCCTTCATTTTTCATAACATTTTAAACCATTTTAACATGACCAAAATTCATCAATTGCGGCTGGAAATTTTTGTAAACTTTTTCAACATCTTTTTCAACAAGTTACAAACTTGTTCTTAGATAAACTTCATGGTTCATTTATAACATTTTAGGTGTATTTTTTCATGGATTCATTTAGCCAAGAGTTATATCATCTTCCAGCCACGTAACAGTTCAATAAATTTACATTACTTAAGTTTGTGCACGAACAATACAACCACAATACGTCATTTTTTTTTGAGCCTTAAACCGAAGGGCGATGGGCCATAGATACCAGTGTTTGCACACATTCCATCGATCCGAAAACATGGGATTGGTCATTCATCAATTTTAAACATACAGTCATGAACATATCGTCATGAAAACACAAACACAACGCCTAATATCGACAAGAAATATATACCCAACCTAAATCATTTGGAAGGTAGTGACAAGGACAGGTAACGGGGAACAACCCTAGTTTTCGTTTCCGGAACTTAATATTTTTGAACCTTCTGGGTCTCTTGGAAAGGTACAAAGAGACAAGGAACCCATACCTTTTTTTGACGTTCAAAACCTTGACTTTCTCTGGCCCAAGAGCACTCCTCAAAAAAGAAACGTCAAACAATAACCAAAAGTTCAACACCGAATCTCCACGGAAAACCTTCTATCTATTTGACCTACGTGATTGATGAGTTTTGTTGTGGTTAAAATTTTCGTTTGTGAGTTCTTAAATTGTTGAAGACTTTGGTGTTAACCCTTACGTTTCTTGAAGTTATTTGGCAGAGAGAATCGTTTAAAAAAAAGAGAGATTGAACGTGAGAGTTGAGATATAGACGTGAGACAGTGGGAATTTTGTTAGGCTTAGGAGTCTAGTTTAGGTGTTAGTCAAATAAGGTTTTATTAAATAAAAATCTTATTTACTTTTTATTTTAAATCACCTAATGAATAGTAATTATTAATTAATTACATTAATTTAACAATTTAAATAAAAACAACTTTAATTCACTTCTTCCACCTAGGTTCGAACCCGGAAGGAGAAAACTTTACTTTAAGAGACCATTTTTGGCCCTCTCTCCCAAAAATGCCCCTACACCTTTTTGATTAAATAATTAATTATATATTTAGGGTAATTATGATACTACCCTTAGCCTGTAAAAAGACCATTTCACCCCTAGACCCTCCAAAACTATGATTTTCCCTTTTTAAGTCCAATAAAGAATAATTCGAGTAAATCTTCGTATTCGACAGCCCTATATGGCTGGACCCAACGTTTTCTAGCTCAAATAACTAACAAAGTTAGTTGGCTTGGCTGTCATAAGGGTTCCGAGATCTGGTTCTACGTGCATCAATCCTTGTGAACCCTAGTCTAATCATAGGCCTTCAAAACATATTAAGCATTACTTATCATATCAATTTTTAGGGTTGTTACCCTGAACGTGATTGGCACTCGAGAACCATTGTTGGCCCAAAGAAAACCCTTGGTTTGGATTACTTACTAAGTGGATGACTTTAGGCATAACTAAAAAGATTGAACTGCTAAATAACTTAACTTTCTCAAATTAACTCATATTGATTGTTAAAAAATTTAACTTACCCAAAGTGGCAACTCAAATATAAACATATGCCAATAGAAGTATAATGACGTATGAGCTAACAACTATGATGGGTGTTGGGAAAAACCCCACGACACCCTAATGAACTAATATAATAATTTAAAGAAATAAAAAGGTACCCATAATGCAAAAAAAACCAAAAAAAAAAGAAGTCTCACCAACTTCTTTGAGTTGCTCCACTGGGATTAAAATATCCTATAATTGTTTGATGCTAGTTAATATGGAGTCCCCTTCATCACACTAGTGATGCAAGGACAACTGACATCAGTACAATGACAATTTAACTACTAAACATAACATAGGCCTGCAAAGTGTCTGACAAAAACACTTACCTCGTCTTTACTAAAATAAACCAAACTCAACTAATTTCATTGAAGTGTGATTAAATGTAGTATAAAGAAAATCTTAAAACATGATTTTCAATCTGTGTATTTAAAAATACACTGGTAACTCTATATGTATGAACAGATACAATATGAACTCTATAATGTATATAAAATACAAAATACTATTTATATAGTTTCTCTATTCGACAACCCTAACTTAAGAGCTATAATGATGATACAACATATTACATCATGCTGCCAAGGACCATATTATACCTTGCTAGGGTTTAGGACCTAACTTACTGAAGATATCCACTAGTTTATTCTAAAAACCACTAAAGGAATGATCTAAAAAGTATGATCCTTTTCTACTCATTATGGCTCCATGGTTTATGGAGAAGTGAGTTATCTGAACTCATGATCATTCCCAACTCAATTCAAAATACTAGTCCCAAAATATACCGGCTCTTATGTTTTAAAAACATACTTCTTCTGTGATTTGAGATTAGTTCTCAAATACTTAGCTCAAAGGATATATTGGAAACTTCAGTTTCCTCTTTTGCTTAATTGTGAAATCATTTAATTTTTAACTGAAAACTAGCTCAAAGTCTCTTTACTGAAAAAGTAACCCAAGGGCTATTTAATAAAAAAACTAGCTCAAAGGCTCTTTACTGAAAAACTAGCTCAAAGGCTCTTTTGGAAATAAAAGTTTCCCTACTTGTTTAAATATGAAATCATTTTAAACTTTTTGGGAATACATAGTTCCCATATACTTTTGATGAATTGTATTTTAATTTTACTCTTTTCTGATCTAAAAACTCATTTCATAAAACAAAGTTAAAACATTTGTAAAAGACTTTTGAAAAACCTTAAGAACTTATCTTGACTTAACTTTTGACTTCTTGACTTGACTTTTAATTTCTTGAATTCTCTTTTTGTATTTCCTTGAATTGAATTATGGATTCAAGGACCATGATTCGTGATAAAAAAAGATCTCGTAATGTTTAGGAATGATTTTAGATAGGAATAATCAAGTTCTTGATGAATCTTGTATAAGAACTTGAAGAGAAACCTTAAAACCCTAACTTGAAGGTAAATGATCAAGAAAAATTTTCTTGATATTCTTGAATTTGTTTCTTGAAATCTCTATTGCCAATAATTATAATTTTTCATTATTAAAGATCAAAATCAGATTGTTTTGAACCTTCTATTAGTCAAGAAACTTTTCTAGGGTTTTCTTTGAGGTAAAAAAATTAAAACAACCCTTTTTAATGTTTTCCCGATGGATAATTCGTAATAGTATATAGAGGATACTAAAATAGTCATAAATATTTACTCTGAAATTGGATTGATGAAAAATCGGTGGCGTTGAAAAGTAGATTCAATTCCCTATTATTGGATATGTTATGGCTCACGTAACTCTTATTATTTTATTATATATGGTCGTCTAAAGTTGACACAAGTAGAATCTTACATAAAAACTTAATCGATAAGGAAACTTCAAGAACACTTATCAAGAACTTAATTTGAAAGCTTTCAAGATTTTAATTCACTGAAATAAATCATGATTGGCGCCTTAGTGAATGAAAAATAACACAATGGAAGATCACATACCTCATAAGCATCACACCTTGACAAAATGCCCAAGTGATTCTTGAGTGTTCTAGAGGAATCTTGAACTTTCTTCCCTGACTTTACCCCGATTAAATGACTAAAGACGAATCAATTAAGATGGGTTAAAAAAAAATACAAAACTACTTTTCTAAAATCCGGTTTTCAGACTTTCTTTATTCCAATAGCCCAACTGCCAAAGGTCATACGAACTTGTAATAGCAGAATCTTGGTGGCGTTGGAAAGATCAGTCCAACAGGTTTTCAACCATATCTAAAACTACCCCTTACTCATTCTTAGCTAGGAGTTATGATCGTTTGAAGATGAACAAAATCTCTTTTTTAACTTATTTTAAAAATCCGTATTTCTTTATACTTTTCAAAGTAACTATTTCTTGATTTTATACTTACTTCTACTCTCTTTTTGGTTGTAAGATGTTACAATATCTCCCCCTTAGGAACATATTACGTTGATTAGGTTGTTCTTACTAGACTAACAGTAGTAACATCAAGTTTAAACACTCAACAAGAAAGTGTAGCAACAACATGTTTACTTATAACTTAAAATAATACTAAGAAGAAAATTAGTACCCTCGCCTACATTTTCTGCGGGTTCAAAGTTATCTGAATATCTTTTCTTTCATATCCTATTTAGCTTCCAAAGTAGATTCTTCAACAAATTGGTTCCTCTAGTACATTTACTTATGCTACTTTCATTGTTCTAAACTTGAGAACTAGGCGATCTAGAATTTTCACATGAATATCATCATAAGTTAAGCTATCCTTGTTCCCAATATTTTGAATTGGTACGATCAATGATGGATTACCCATCAACTTCTTTGACATAGATTTGTGAAACATCGTATGTGCTATTGCTAATTCTAGTAGTAACTCTAAATCATTGGGTACGTTGCCCATCCCCTTTGATATTCGATTAGTAAATATATATCACGGACTTAGCTTCCCACTTTTGCCAAACCTCATAACACCTTACATGGGTGAAACTTTTAAATATAACCAATCATCTACTTAGAACTCTAATAGACTCCTCATAATATCAGTAATCACCTTCACCTTATCCATAGATTGTGAACTAAATCTGGTCCTATAAACCCTGCTTCACCAACTTCAAACATCCAATAGAAGATCTGCGTCTTCTCCCATAAAGAGCGTCATAAGGAGACATTTGGATTCAAGATTGTTAATTGTTGTTGTAATCAAAGTCAATGAGAGAGGGTATCATCCCAATTCCCTTTAAAATAAATTACACAAATCCTCAACATATCTTCTAAGTGTAACACCTCTAAAACGACTTAGATGAAACTAGATGCTAACACTTATGACTTAATATTTTGAAGTCCTAAATTGTGTTAGAATGAGTTCAGGAGGCATTTTTTCATGTTTCATAAAGTTTGGAGGTCAAACGTCCATCACGTTCGAAAGGTTTGCTTTGAAACGTCATTATATGTCTTAGTGTGTTTCGTTAATTTTTACGTGTTTGTTTTGGATGAAATTATTTTGAGGGGTACTAAACCCGTATACGAAAATATTTGAGTTGGAAAATTCCAAGAAAAACTCCCCAAGGACCAACCAAGGGTCCTTGAGAAAGGACCCATCATGTGAGCCAAAACTGCCAAAAAAGCAGTCTACACTACGAAGGATAACCTACGCCCTGTAAGTGGAGTGGCGCCCCGTCGATGGTGGCGTAGGTAGGGACTTAGGCTGGTGAGATTGAGCTCCCAAATGAGGATCCTCTGATCCCATTTACAGCCAGAAAGGATGGCTTGTCAAGGGACCAACGCCCTGTTCATGGGCCACCACGATGGTGGCTGCAACTGTTTGTTGGTTCACTATTTAGTGTTGGGGTGAATTTCCAATTCACCCCACGTCCAAATAAATAAGTGGGCAGTTTCATAGGTTTTTTTTTTGGTATTTCAAGTGGTTTTATAAGTCCTAAAATCCTATATGAATTCATTATTCTAAATCAAAACCCAAAATTTTTAAGAAAACTCTCTATAAATCCATTGAAGCCAAAACTCAAGATAGAGCTTTGATTGAAGATACTTGGTGATTTCTCCATCAAGTATTCATAAAATTCGTGGTATGGCATAAATTTAGGTATGGTTCTGCATCCTTGAATCTCTTTTCTTCAAGGAGAAAAACTTCAAATTGATTTCCATAGTCTTTCAAAGATGAACTTGTCCTATTTTGATATCTAGCCATAGGTTCTTGCATAAAACGTTTTGAATCATTATATATTGATTGAATTGATGTTACTTTGATGATTTTAATCTAAAAAATCTATGAACCCATGCAATTTATGCAACCCTATATTTGATTATTTTATGGGCGATTTGATTATGTTTTAATGCTATTGAATTCTTATGTAGCTTAATTAGGCTATTGAATTATGATAGAATCATGTTAGAATTGTTATTAAGAAGCCCTAAATTCATAAATACATGTTGAATTTTTTTTTATTCATTGTATATTATAATTTTTGGTTGCGTTGTAAATTATCGCTATTAATAAGAGCCTTGGTATATTGTGTTGGATTAATTGACTATGGATTGAAGTTGTGAGGTTGGATTAAGGGTATGTTCACTCAACCTTCTCTCCATATTGTGTATTATATGTCTTAGATAGTAATGATGTTTGTTATGATTCACTTACGGTGGCGGTGCTTTGGCATTACTTATGAATCGTGAGTCAATGTGGCCTCGTCGGCATTACTTTATGTATTATGTCTTTATCGTGTCATAACTTTATTATGTGAATACTATGAAGGTCTTTGATGACTTATGTGTTTGTGTTGAGTCAAAGCATGAGTTCTTCTAGTTGAATATATGTGTCTCTAGTAAACTATAATGTAGTCATTATATTGATTATTTGATGTTTAAGTATGATGTTTCTTGATAAATTATATGATATTTAAAATGATGATTATGTGGTAGTGAATAGGTAGACCGATAGAGGACGTTAATTATAACAATTTGATTCTTGAATGATATGTTATATGTGGAATATGCATATGCCTTGTCTTGGTAGACTTGTCTCTCTTTCTTGATACATGTATAATGTGACTATGACTTCTTGACTTAGTATGATAAACCTTCTGAGTCTTGTATGTGTGATTGACATGTGAGTTTGAACATAGCTAATAATGTCTTTTATGTGGAACCTTCATCCTAGATGTAAAGTTATGATATCCTTGAAGTTGAAAGTTGTAATGATATCCTTCTTTTGTGAATGGTGGACTTAAGGTTGGTTTGCTGGAACAGAATGAAATCATCATTAGGAAAGTTATTAAGTTATCCTCTTGACAATTGTAGGTAGCCTTAGTGAACTCTACTTAGTAAAGTGTAATGTGATTGGGTTTTGAATTAGATATGGAACCTTTTCATGTAATGCTTCATTAAAATACTCTATGAGAAAAAAGGCCAACACTGTGTGAGTATGCTTGGGAAGTTTCTCTAACTAATATGACTTTAGAGAACAAGGAAACCCTCGATATTCCTTAACCATGTGTCTACATGGGATGTGTCTTAATTCTATCATTGTTAAGTATAACACCCTCTAACCGAGTAGGTTCATGACTCCAGATTCCATGCATACTAGTATAGCCTATATTTGTTATTGCCTATTCTAATCGTATGGGATACCGACTTGTGTTGGAGAAGTTATATGAAGTTTAGGTGGTGGTAATGGACTCTATCTAGACATTGCACGATACGCTTTGAAGATGTTAGTGAGTGAGTCCCTAGTTTTTTTCCAAGACCAGTACTTACATGTCCTTATATATTGAATATCTCTTAAGTGAAACAATGAAGATAATGACTTAAGTTAGAAAGCATGTGAATGAATAAGTACAAAAGTTTTTTTCCCCCCCCCCAGATAACTTTAAGTTTGCCTTAGTGTAAGGTGTGGAGGGGGCATAGAATTTTGTCCTATTCATTCTTAAACCTATGGGAAGTTTTAGGAAAACTCTATATGTGAGTTGGTTCATGATGTGAGATATTAATCTTATCCTAGTATTCTAAGGGATCTTCTTAGGTGTGTGTGAAGGGATATATGGTGGATCGCTTTGATAACTCACTCAGTGAGCCTTAAAAAATCACTTTGGTAGGAGTATGCATGGTTATTGTTTGATGTTGGTTTTGATTGTGATGTGTGA
This sequence comes from Solanum habrochaites, assembly GCA_027704765.1. Taxonomy (NCBI): domain Eukaryota; kingdom Viridiplantae; phylum Streptophyta; class Magnoliopsida; order Solanales; family Solanaceae; genus Solanum; species Solanum habrochaites. Next base: position 22,469,575 of record JAKWJA010002499.1, on the reverse strand, counting down.
CTGTTTAGGTGAACTTATAGTAAATGCATTGTAGGATCACCTGACCTTACTGTAATGGTGCCTTTAATTGAGTATAATTTGGCATGGTTTTAAAATGTGGATTTCTTATGCTCTACTTTTATGTTTTAAAAAAAAAGGATGTTTCTCTAAAAATGTTGTTTCTCGTGATTTTATGTATTATGTCTACTGAGTACATGTGACTTGTCCTATTCCCTACGTTTTGTCTTGTCTAAAAGTTTGTCTTAGCATGCGGAGGTGTCCCCTTGAACAAGCTTGGCCCATCAATAATCTTCAAGCAAAGTTGAGAATGTCCCCTCACCTTGACTCAAGGGCTAACCATCTTTAAGACTTATTTTATTCAGTTTCTTAATAGATTTTTTTCTAAGCTTAAATCCTACATTTTGGTATTTTAATGGTCTGGGGTCTCATCATGTATGCAATGAATGATGTCAAGGGCATGTACAAGTCCTCCGATAGGTTAAGTACGCCATATCGCACCACGAGAGTGCCATATCTTCTAGGGTGTGCTCTCTTGGTGTTGCAAAGTTAGTATCAGAACATAGGTTATGAAAGTTGTCTTAGGAATCAAAAAGTCTCATAAAGCCACGTCTATTAAAGTCTCGTTCATCGGTGTGACTCGCGACACATCTATGGGCAAAAGGCCATCAGACGATAAAATTTCCCTTCTTTCTCTATTATTGTGTTGTGTCGTAGAGTAAAAATTTGTGAGTTTTGTTTTTAATGCTTTTATTTGTGTCGTAGAGTAAAAATTTATGAGTTTTCTTTTTAATGCTTTTCTTTGTATTTTTAGGAAGATGACTACTAGAAGGATGTCCTTTAGAAGGTTTGAAGAAGAAAGGGTGAATTACAAAATTCCTCCTCATGTTGAACAAGTTGAGTAAGTTCTTCAAGGTGTTCAAGGTTCTATAAATGCTTAAGTTCCTATCATGGAAGAAGGTAATTATGTTGCGGTGGTTCCCCCGTACATGACTAATGGAGAGATTAAAGAGGCTTTACATGATTTAGCTTGAGACATGACTAATCATTTGAATAGGGTCGTTGAACCGATAATAATGGCCATGAAGAGAACTATGACATAAGGATTGAGAGATTTATTGGGGAAGAATCCTCCTCTCTTTGTTGGATCTAAAGTAGAAGAAGATCCCCATGAGTTTCTAGATGGTGTTTATAAGGTGTTAAGTGCCATGGGGGTGACATCTGGGAGAAGGTGGATTTAGCTTCGTACCTATTGAGGAGGGTGGATTAAGTGTGTTATACTCAATGGAAAGATAATAAGCCGGTTGACTCGGGTCCTATAGAGTGGGAAGATTTTAAGTATGCTTTCTTAGAAAAGTACTTTCCCCAGGACAGGAGAAACGTGAAGGTGGAAGAGTTCATTAATCTCATAAAAGGAAATATGAGTGTTGAAAAGTATTCCTTGAAGTTCACTATGTTGTCTAGGTATGCCCCATTCTTGGTGTCTAACCCTAGGTATGAGATAAGTAGTTTTGTGACCGGTGTTTCCAACCTTGTGAAAGAAGAGTGTCTTACGGCCATAATCCAGAATGACATAAAATTGTCTAGGCTTATTGTGTATACTAAATCCAAGCTTAGTAGGATTTCTATAAAATTTAAGAGGGTTGTATCTAGTGATCAAAACCAACCTAGGTTCAAGAAAAAGGCTCCAATTCACGATTAACCTAGGGATGCCAAGGTCAAACTTGAGAAGGGTAGTTGTTTCCAAGGTTGTAAGCCTACTTGTGTTACTTGTGTGAAGAAGCATTATAGGAAATGTCTAATGGATACTGGAATTGCTTTGGTTGTGGTAAGGACAGGCATAAGGTGAGAGATTTTCCTTCTATTGCGGATAGAGAAAAATAAGTTAAGCAAGTTCCTCCAAGTGTTCCGGGTGAGGATGTTCCAAGGAAGGCTCGCTTGTATGCACTCCAGGCTACGGGATAAAAGTTGGATGATAATGATGATGTTACATTGTTGCATTGTTGCATGGTGTTTAAGAGTCTTGTCGAAATTGAATTTCATTGATTCCTTGCATTGTGCATTTCATGAAGTTATAGTTATTACATAAATTTAGTTTATATGGTTTTATCTCTCATATTGTCATGTTTTTATCATGAATTGCTTAATAGTTGCATTTTTGGAAAAATTGAGCATAGTTCACTGTTGGTTTAACAGTTCACTGTAAGGAATTTAGAATTTTGCCGACTGTATTTGTGTTCAACAATGGTTATAGTGTTGTATATAAGGGAATTTAAATATTATAATGAATGTAAAGGACGTACTCTTCTATTATCAATTATGACTGCTAAGTCTTATGACATGATAAGTTGTAGAGTAATTTCTAGTTTCTGGTTGTGTTGTAGTCTCTTGGTTACGTGAAATTGGTTTTCCTTCTAAATTGTGTTTTGTGGTATGGTTTTGTTCTTCTAGTATTGATTGTTTTATCTCTTCAAAGTGCCTAAAATGAAGCAAGTGCCATTCGAGGACAAATGTTGTCCAAGTGGAGGATAATGTAACATCTAAACGACTTAGGTGAAACTAGAGTGTAACACTTGTGTCTTAATGCTTTGAAGTCCTAAATTGTTTTAGAATGAGGTAGGAGGAAGTTTTTAATGTTTATTAAAGGTTGGAGGTCAAAAATCCATGACGTTTGAAAGGTTTGGTTTGCAACTTCTTTGTGTGTCTTAGCGTGTTTTGTCAAGTTTTACATGTTCGTTTTTCATCAAATTATGTGAGAGGTCCTAAACACGCATAAAAACATATTTGAGTTTGAGAAGTCATTTAAAAACTCCCCAAGTACCAACCAAGGGTCCTTGAGAAATAACCCATCATTTGAGCCAAAACTGCCAAAAAAGCAGTATCTCCTACGATAGACAACCTACACCCCCTAGGTTGAGTGACGCCCCATCGATGGTGGAGTAGGTAGAGACTTAGGATGGGGATCTTGAATCCCAAATGAGGAACCTCAGATCCCATCGACGATAAGACAGGACGGCCCGTCAAAGGACCAATGCCCCGTTCATGGGCAACCATCGATGGTGGCTGCAACTGTTTGTTGGTTCACTGTTCAGTGTTGGGGTGAATTGGGAAACTCACCCCACGTTCAAATAAATAAGGGGGCAGTTTCCTAGGTTTTTTTTTTGGGTATTTCAAGTGGGTTTATTAGTCCTAAACACTTAGATGAATTCATTATTCCGAATCAAAACCTAAAATCTCTAGAACTCCATTGAAGCCAAAATTCAAGATGGATCTTGGATTGAAGATTCTTGGTGATTTCTCCATCAATTATTAATAAAGTTCGTGGTCTAGCATAAATTTAGGTATGGTTCTTCATCCTTGAATCTCTTTTCTTCGATGAGCTAAACTTAAAATTGATTTCCAAAGTCTTTCATAGATGAACTTGTCCTATTTTTATATCTATCCATAGTTTCTGGCATAAAACGTTTTGAATCATTATATATTGATTGAATTGATGTTAATTTGATTATTGTTACCTAAAAACTCTATGAAACCATGCAATTCATGCAACCCTACATTTGACTATTTTGTCGGTGATTTGATTATGTCTTAACGCTTTTGAATTCTTAGGTAGTTTGATTAGTGCTATTTAATTATGCTAGAATCATGTTTGAATTGTCATAAATCTTCCCTAAATTCATAAATCTATCTTGAATTATCTTTGATTCGTTGTATATTGTAATTGTTGGGTTGAATTTGTAAACTATGTATATTGGTAAGAGCCTTGGTATAATGTATTTGATTAATGAGATACGGATTAATGTTTTGAGGTTGGATTAAGGGTAATTTGACTTAACCTTCTCTCCATATTGTGTAGTATAGGTATTAGATAGTAATGATGTTTCATATGGTCCAACTTTGAATAATGTCGCCTTGTCGCCATTACTTTATGAATTGTGAATTAATATGGCCTTGTTGGCAATAATTTATGCATTATGGCTTTATCATGTTATAACTTTATTATCTGAACACTATGAAGGTCTTGATGACTTATGTGTTTGTGTGGAGTCAAAGCATGACTTCTTCTAGTTGATGATATTTGTCTCTAGTATACTATAGTGTAATCATTATGTGGATGACTTGATGTCGAAGTATGATGTTTATTGATAAATTATGTGATACTTGTGATACTTTAATTGATAATTATAATTCAAGTAAAATCTAGAAGTAAATAAAATTAGAAGGAAAACAAACCCCCCACTCCCCCTCCCTCCCTTCCCCTTCCGCCCCCCCTCCCCCCCCCCACCCCTATCATTGTCTCTTTTGTCTTGTGGAAGTGAATAGAATGAACTATAGATGACTTTAGTTATTCCTATATGCTTCTTGAATTATATGCTATATGTGGAGTATGTGTGTGTCTTGTCTTGGTAGACTTGTGTCCCTTACTTGATACATGTATAATAAGACTATGACTTCTTTACTTAGTAGGCTAAAGTTTCGTAGTCTTGTATGTGCTATTGACATGAGACCTTGAACATAGCTAAGAAAGTTCTTTATGTTTAACCTTCATCCTAATGGTATCCTTCTTGTGTGAATGGTGGACTTAGGGTTGGTTGGAAGGAATGGCATGAAATCATCTTTAGGAAAGCCATATAGCTATCCTCTTGACCATTGTAGGTAGCATTAGTGGACCCACTTTAGTAAGGTGTAATGTGATTCGATTATGAATTATATATGGAACCTTTTCATGTACTCCTTTATTGAAATACTCTGTGAGAAAAAAGGCTAGCACCGAGTAAGTACGCTTGAGAAGTTGATCTAACTAAGATTACTTTAGATAACAAATAAACCCTCAATATTCCTTAACCATGTGCCTACATGGGATGTGTCCTTGTTCTAACATTGGCAAGTAAAACACCCTTCATCAGAGTAGGATAATGATTCAGATTCCATGTAAAAAGAGTATAGTCTATGTCGTTTATTGCCTATTATTATCATATGGGATGCCTACTAGTGATGGCGAAGTGATATACCGTTCTTTCACGGTATTATTAATACTTTTTCCTTAAGTTTAGTGTGTCCAAAAGACTTTTATATAAGTTTCTCTTTGTTTTGCAGGAAATCTGTCCAAAGCTGAATGCGGAGATTTTGAGCGAAGAACTGCAGAAGAGACCACCTCCGGAGCTATGCGGTCCCCGTCTTGCCCTTGTGTAGCGGTCCGTAGTGTGGCAGCGTAGTGCACAGCTGCTGACGAAGATGGGGAGTCCTTACCAAGTGTGGGATTACGAAGCTTTTACTGTCCTCGTGCTCTGACGGTCCGTCTGCAGGTTTTCATCGTTAAGTTCATAGACGTTGATCCCAGTACCCAATTCCAAGATTGAAGTGTTTTAGAACGAAGACCCTCGACGGCCTTTTTGGCCTATATGGTCCTCTACTGCTGTCGAGGGTAAGAAGAGAGCACAGAAGAATTGCACAAGTGGGATTGAACGGAGTCCACACGATGATCCTGTTTAACAACGACGGTCCTCGCGAGGTCCGTCGCCAAGCCCCGTTTTTGGCAGATTTCCAGCAATTCGCAATCCTTGTTTTTTAATTAGGTTTTTGTTTTGTTTTATATTTGGAAACACCACGTTTTTGAGATAGCCCAGATATGTTCAGACTCCGTATTATTAGACTTGTATTTAGTTTTAGATTTTGAGATTCTTGCAAGTGATTTTTGGAGATTTATCAAGAACCTTTGGATTTTTAATTCTTTCTCATTGAAGTAAGTACATGAATCGTACTTAATATATTTTAATATTGTGGTTTATGATAGGAAGTAACGTAAACTCCAACTAGGGTTGGGGGCACGAATAGGAAAATAATTGAGATAAAACCCTAACTAAATACAATTCTAGATTAGTGTCTTGCATGTATTTAATAATTCTTCTCTTAAAAGTCTTTTTAATAACGGATGGCCACGTTAGAACCTCGCCCTTAACTACTCTGCCGACCAAAGGAGGTTAGATAATGGAAAGCATTATTCACATAGAGTTTGTGTATACAATCTAATAGGCTAGTATTGATTGGTACATAAGGTAGAAATTAGTCACATATCGCAATACGATTCTTATATGAGGTTAAGTATAAGGGTTAGATAGCAACACACGTACTCATACGCAAGTGCCGGAGTGAGATTTTCTAATGCCGGACCAGAATTTAGATAATACATACTTATCACGTTGCTGCAAGATACTAGGAAAGAATTGTTATATTTAGCATACTCAAGTTCTGAACTTGTGGGGAACGACTCAAACCCTAGTTACTTTTACTATTGATTAAATCCAATATCAAAGAGTGTTAATGTCTCTTTCAAGTGTCCGTTATTTATTTTCAACCCATTTTAGAAATAGAGACCCCCCCTTTAGGTTTTTTACTTTCGCAAGGAACAGTCATTAACCAAACCAATAGTATAATAGGTTTAAGTTAAGTCGTAGAACTATTTTCCCCTCGTGGGAACGATCCAAACCTCACTAGTTGTGGTTATTTACTGACAAACGTCCCGCTTTACGTCTTATTTGAGAAGTAAGTTTGAGCGTATCAATTTTGCGCCGCTGCCGGGGATATGTGCTTTTAGATTAACTTGAACTTATTATTATAGTTTAGTTGATATTTTCTTGATTACTTTGTTTTATGTTTTTGATTTCTTTTCATAACTACCCTCCTTTTATTGCCACATTACCGAGAGGGAGAAAACCCTTGTTATCCCTACGATCACGAGTTAGACGTTACACTGCGAATATGAATCGAAACTTCGGAAAAAGATAGGATCCGAACCAGAACACTCCAGTTCCGGTTTGATGTTTCATGGTCGATGTTACCCGATGCTCCGGGCGAACCTCAACAGAGGGGACAAAATCCCATCCCCGGCCCCAAGCATACTACAGAGCTATGATAACATAGAGATTCGATGGGCCACTGGTTTTGCCTCCTCTACCCACAGGCCACATTTTGGTGGTAACAGTAGTCTGATGCAAATGCTCACTGCTAGAGGTTTGTTTTTAGGGCTACCTTCTGAGGATCCACATGCCACTATAGCTAAGGTAAGGGCAGTGTGTAAAAGTTGTGTAGGGAGGCCTGATTTGGATTAGATGTAATAGGTCTTAGAGTGTTTCCTCTCTCACTGACGGAGAGGCTGTAATGTGGTTCCCTGAGCTCCCATAAAACTCAATCTTCACTTGGAACCAACTAAGGGATGTCTTCTTAGCACGCTACTAATCTGGTCTCCAAGAAACTAAACCACAAGAAGAGTAAAACTTTGTGGCACTACCAAAGAGTCAGTTAGTAGTTCTGGGATAGAGTCACCTCTTCTTGAGAAGTGTTCCAAATCCCCGTATAGATGATGAGTCACTGAAGGAATACTTCTATCGGGACAGGATGACAACAACAAAGCGGTGTTAGACACAATAGAAGGTGGATTTATGGAGAATGCCCTTATGCTGAGTATTCGCGAAAAAATTAGAGAAATCTCCCGAAATAACAAAGCTGGGAGTACTAGGAAGTCGATACAGGAAGAAACACCTTCCGTAGTGACATCCACTCACAACTAAGCCACAGATGAGATTCTGGAAGAAATGGCTCAGATGAGAACTGAAGCTTGGGTTGGTACTAAAAAAATGTCACTGGGTGAAGAAAGATAAATGCAGTCAACTACTTCTAAACCACACCTCCAAACGATGAGTGTTATTATGAGGAGGATCCTATGCAGTAAATAGAACAGATGGGGGTTTCCGACCAGTGCCCAAAGCTTAATTGGAGACTGGCGCCAAGTCAGAGAACCAAGGTCGGAAACTATGGTATAATCATATGAGGTCATTAGGTCCGGATGAAACTACAATCGCGACCAAAACTTAACAGGGGTAACTTGGTATAGAAATGACAGTATTGGACCCAAGTTCCTCCCAAAATCGTGAAGTTAACTCCTAGGATGGTGGCGGTAGTATGTCGCGAGTTGAAGAATATGTTCATAAAATGGGGGTGAGGGTCGATGCTAGTGATAGCAAATATAGAGTTGAGGAAGATTACGGGTATTGGGAAAAAGTTGATACCCATGCAATATCGATAAGCAACTTGAGTTACAATTGGCCCAATTATCTGCAACTGTAACCCACGGCAAAGAACGGCGGAAGAAAAGTTGGCACTCCAGCAACACTATCCAAAATCCAAAAAATTGACGACATTGATGGCAATTACTACTACTCGCGGTGGCAAGCAAACCATTGACCCCCTATCATCTAATGAGAAAAAGGTGACAAAAAATCTGTAAGTGTAGAGTTGAGTCTGAATAGAGAGAACATGACAAAGAGATGTTGAAGTGCCTAAAAAGGTAATCCTATGCCTAGTCCACCACTTCATTCCTCAAAGATTATTGAAAAAGACCGAGGATGGTAAATATCGGCGTTTTAAACAATGTTGAAGCAACTTTCTATCAATGTCCCTCTGTAGAAGCTTTAGAACAAATGCCCTTACGCCAATTTATGAAAGATCTGTGTTACAAGAAAGATGCGTCACTTTGAGGATGATGATAGAATGCAGCATTGAGTGCTATTGCTACAAGATCTCGTCCAAAAGAAAGAGAATCTGGGGCGTTCCTATTCCTTTACAATCGGGTTTATACATTTTGCGAAAGCATTATGTGATCTCAGGCAAAGCATAACCTTCATGCCCCTCTCGATTTACAAGAAGTGGGTGTTGGGTGACCCAAAGCCCACTGCGATGCGACTACTGATGGCTGACGAACGTAAAACCGATATAGGGATACTCCCACGATGTGCTAGTAATAGTGGAGTCATTCAATTTCCAGCAGTTTGTTATTCTTGATTGCAAAGTGGATTTTGAAGTGCCCATTATTTGGGAAGTCCATTCCTTGCTACGGGAAAGCCTTAGTATAGTGGAAAGGGCAGATGAAATTTCGGTTTGAACAATGAGGAATTGACCTTTAAATATTTTAGGTCCATGAGGCAGAGTGGTGAGCTCCAATCGGCATCTGCTATATCCTACAAAGCATGGGGAACATTTGAGACACAAATAGAAGAATCGTCTAAGTTGTGTAGAAGCATAGCGGAGTAGTAATAATTAACTTGATAGCAGAATTGCAAGTGAAAGATATGAGTAACCTTAGTTGGAGGCTCGAACCGAGGTATGTCTCGGTTTTATTAAACCAATAATTTGAGCTTGATTATGAAGAATCGCAGTCCCCACCCGCAAAACATCTATAGAGAGGCTCCAAAATTAGAAACTAAAAGCTCTCCCACCTCATCTTAAGTATGAATTCTTGGAAAATGGTTGAACTTTGCCGGTAATGCATTGCATCAACTTGGATGAACATAAACTTCGAAGTTTGGTAAAATACGAAAAAGTCAAAGAGGTGGATTGGTTGGACTATTGCAACATTATTTGGGATCTGCCCCTGGTATTTGCTTTCTCAAAAATCCAACTCATGCCTGATCATAAGTCGAGTATATTGAGCCCTAGAGACGCTTAAATCTTCCTATGCACAGAGGTCGTGAAGAAGGAAATCATTAACCCGTGGTTGGATACCGAAGTAATCTACCCATCGCTCGATAGTAAGTTGGGTATGGCCCGGTTCAGTGTGTACTAAGAAAATGGGTGGAAATGATTGTGGTCCCCAACTAAAAAAATGAGCTTGTTCCAATGAGATCGGTAAGTATGGATAGAGGTTGTAATGGATTACCGTAAACTAAAACTCATGGACTTGAAAAAGACAGGTTTCTTATGCCCTTCATGATCAGGATGTTGGATAGACTTGCCCGATAGACCTTGCATGAAGTACATTTCTAGTAAGCATAGATTATGTATGTAAATGGGTTCGAAGCCATAGCCCCGCAAACAATGAAGGAAGATTGGCACCCTCTGCATTCTTGAAAAAGAATATTTTCTCTGATTTGGCACCCAGGCATTATTAGGATGGGGTCCCACTTCTTTGCAACAATTGTTAAGGGTTATTAGAAAAATGGGTTCCCATAATATGTGCCTCTCCTTACCACCCTCAAACTAGTGGGCAAGTTGTAGGTTAATGTCAAAAGAGATACAGATGATTGTCGCAAAAACAGTGAAGCTAAAGAACGGATGGTCAGTGAGGCTTTATAATGCTCTTTGGTTGGGCCTACCGGCCAGCATAAAGACTCCCATAAGGTATGTCCCCATACCAACTTGTATTGGGAAGGCTTGTCCACTTCGGTTGAGATTAGAGCTAAGGCCAGTAGGGCTAATGACAGTTTAAAATGGAGTGGATAAGGCTGGAACACGGTTAAATGGGTTGAATGAGATCAGATGAAGTTCGCCTGAAAGCATATGAAAGTTCAGCCTATCTACAAAAAAAGATTAAGACTCCATGACCAAAAATTGAGAAAGCGAGTTTATTGCCGTTTGGGATTTATGCTTGTTTTCAATTCTCAGGTTGGACTCTATTTCGGGGCAGAATCAAGTCCAATGGAACTGGTCCTTCTGTTACCCAACTATTCCCTCATGGTGCAGTTGAGTGTGGAAACTAAGGAGGGTGGTGTTCAATCTTGAACGGACAGCATATAAAATCTATTCTAGCTGGACATGCTGAATCGGAATGAAAGTGATGAGTATAACCACTTGAGATGAAGTATGGTAGCAAGGGTCCCCAAGTCGTGCCGCGACATTAATATCAGGCGCTTGTCGGGAGGCAACACCCACTACTTATCATCTTTTTAGTAATGGTAGCATTTTTTTAACTATGGTTAATTTGCAAGGCACATCACCCAGGAAATTCTGCAGAAAATTACTCTGTCAGCCTTCACTTACGGACACATCGACGACGTTGCGACCTGCGACGGACCGGCGTATGCCTCCTTCGTACCAGGTTACATTTTCTGTTATTTTGAAAACTGGGCACACGCCGACGGGACGAACGACGGGTCGTCACAACGCGATGGAACCCGCGTCGGGGAATCGTCGCGTGATTGATGAGTTATACCCGACCTCGACCCGGCTGAACCTTTTCCAAAATCAGAACGTTAACTTCCCGAAAAAACTCCCAACCCCTCATTTCAACCCCATTACTGTCATTATTCCCCATTTTACTCTTTCTCCATTCTCAACTTCCACAATTTTTTCCCTCTCTCAACCAGAGATCATTTCCCTCTCACAATCTCCAAACTCTAAAGTGTTTTATCTACTAGTGGAAACTGCTGTTATGAGTGTCTAACCTTCCACGGTACTTGTGCATCTTGTTTTCTCTCCCTTTCTAAGTTATGTGTCTGTAAATTATACTCATTTGATCTTGCCTTTTGTTTACAGTTAGTATTATCTTAGTTCCTCTTGTATTGTTTACTCATTAGACGTTCCCTCTAAACTAGGTTACAAATGTTCGAATTCCAATGTTTCCCACCCTGACATAGGTGCTTTTTGCATTGCTACAGTTCCTCGGTAGTTGGTTTAGACACATGTAGTTCCAAAACACTACAAGGTTGATGTGGGTTCATCGAGGATGCTTAGGATACCCTTAGTTCTGTCACAGTCATTCAGACCGAGACCCCGATGACGGACCGTCGTAGGGTCCGTTACAAAAACCATAGCACCCCGTCCCAATGGACACATGTGACGGATCGTCGTACTAGCGACGGTCCGTCCTACACAACTGTCATGCTAAACAGAGACCATGTTTCTAAGGGTCTCTCATTTTTTTCCCAAGTGTTTCCCAACAGACACATGTGATGGATCGTCGTACTCACGACGGTCCGTCCTGCACAACCTTCATGCTAGACAGAGACCCTGTTTCAAAGGGTCTCTCATTTTTTTTCCAAGTGTTCCCCAACGGACACATGTGACGAACCGTCGTACTCACGACAGTCCGTCCTGCATAACCGTCATGACGCTCAGAGACCTCTCTCCCTCAGGTCTCTTTTTTTTTTCTCATGGTTCCACGGACGACATCTACGACGGCATCTACGACGACCGCGTACCTGTGACGGGTTCATCCTGCAACAACCGTCATATTAGTCAGAGTATCTCCTTCATGGTTCTTTATGTATACATAGACTAATTAAAACAACCACGACTGACCTCATGCGTCATCTAAAAGCCACGATTGGGCGCCGTCACCAGACCCGTCTGTGATACTTTTTCACTAGCGAAATGCAAACACTATTTTCAATGTTTTTATTTCGTATGGTTTTGGCCTATCTTGTTTGCCACTACTCGTCTATATCGATCCTTTACAATGTACTATCTACTATGGCACCAAGCAAGACCGCTCCTACGCAACGCGGGGATCGAAGTATGTCGCCCACGTCTGCCGCATGGTCATCGTCTCTTATGTATGAGCGTGACCCTGAGTACGTTGCCCCCATGCACTGCCTTGTCCAAGGTCTGATGAGGACGCACACTGACCCGGCCACCCTCTGGTTCCGCCACAAATGAGGAAGGAGCGTCTGGCTCCTTAGGAGTCTCATGGTCCGGGAAGCCTCTGGCTCTGTTGGAGTTCCCGCCCCCGCCACCACGCTTCAAAGCGTCATCCTCGCGATAGGCTGACATTTACGACTCTACATCAGGCTTCACCCGCTCAGGCCCCCCCCAGCCACTGACCGAACCAGCCCCCCCGGTCGTGTTGTTCGACGGCAAGTTTCAAGTCTACTCTCCGACGGCCAAGTTTTCCTCACGTGATAAAGAATAAAAAATGGGAACACCGAACACTCACTTTGGAGAGTCGGGTACTTAAAGGGCGGCACTACCCAACGATGCCTGAGATCCACAATCTCCTTCATCAGGCCATCCGCTTTGGAGTGGGAACGCACGTCCGTTTTTGGACGATACAAGCTAGAAAATTGGTCCCGAGAGTTCTACGCATCCTACGTACCCACTCTCGAATCACAGATCGATAGGGCGGGCCCCGCCCCGCGATAAACAGGCCCCACTAGAGCATGTCCGAGTCTGGGGCGTCAAGTTGACATTTTCCCCCTTCCTCCCTGCCAGCAACCCCGCCGGTTTCTATACGGCTGAGTATTGATGCTTCTCGGACCCCACCTAAGGCTGAAGTTTGCTAACCGCTGGCACATAGTTAGGATGGCCAGTTCGTGCGCGAGTCCGCACTGAGAAGACCACCAAGAGGGTGGGGATGGCCCTGCCCTGTAGTAGATGGATAGGGTACCTATTAGCTGATTAGCCGACGGTGACCATGACAAGAAGTCCAACCGCACGTTCCAGCAACGTTCTTGTGGCTGCTTGTCCGTCATGCCCTCCCCACGGGGACAAGCTTGCTGACAACACTTTACCTGGGATCGAGAAGTGTTGATGGAAGCGATTGATGCCGGATTCGGTAGACTTCTCATGGCTTCTCAAGGCAGTCATGCATGAGAGGGCATTAAGGTCACTCCACCCTACCCCTTCCCGTGCATGATCTTTGGCCCTTTGCAGGTCCTCAGTGTGCCCATAGTATGGCACGTCGAAATCCGTGAGACCCCGCAGAGCACCGTTTACGTCGGCCTCAACATGGACGAGGCCAAAGAGTTGGCCGCCATGCAGAGGGCCCCGCCAGAGCTGCCACCCAATTAGCTGTTATCTTGCTATACAAGTAGCCCGGCCCTCACACTACCCGGCGTCCACTGACATTACCCCTGGTCATCTTCCCGGGTAATAGCATAGCCCGATCTCCTCTCGCACAGACCCTCTAACCGCACTGGTTCCCCGCTTGCAAGGGTCCAAACTGAGGCACGCTGGGGAACTGGCTCTCTTCTGCATCATATCCAGCCGTGGATGCAGATGTCTATTTACTGAGTCCGAAGAGTGTCTAGAGAGAAGTGATGCCCTTTACAGCAGCCGTAAGATCGCTGATGTTCCCCATCGCCTGACGCCTTGAGTTGAGAGTGTTTAGCCCGACCAGCCGTCCCCTCCGGTGATGTGTCGACTCTTAAAGGCTGCGTCGACATTCTGTCGTGCACCCGTCGACACGATCTAGAGGCTGGGTGTTGGAGTCTGGGCCCCTTCTGTCGAGCCTGCTAATGACACCGTGTTGGGCATCTCACCTTTTACTACTTCTACACATTCCAACCACCTCCCCCTTGGAGAGTGCCAATAGGTGTATGGGTCGAGCAGCGGACAGGCGCAGCCGGAAGACGGAGCGCCGAGATATAGAACGCTACGAGGAGAAGCCTCCATTGCTGAGGAGGTAGGCAACCGAATGAGAGCATCTGGTTAGCGGCTGGGGAGTATAAGCTAAACGCACTTGTGACAGATAGTAGGAGGCACTACTGATGGTGCGGTTTGTTGCTGATGACACCACTTAGGTGTCCAAATTGCAGAGGAGGAACGGGGTTCCGGGCAAACCGGCCCCACTCTTATTGATCGATGCCTTTTTTACCGCAACAGGTTTTGCTTCCTACCACTCTTGTATTTAGATTTTATGCCTGGGACAATTGCATTCCTTTTAATTAGGGGTGGGGTAAATGGAGAGTGGAGTGTTTAGGGTGGACGTCTGAGTTAGCCCCTAAATTCCCACTATCCTCTTTTTGGGGTTTTTTTTTTCTTGCCCTGTTGGTGATCTATTTTTTTTCCCCCGCCAAAAGAACTTGATTAGTGTTTTATTTGATTTTGTGTTATTTTTTTTTTTTTTTTTTTTTTTTTTGTTTTTTTTCCTTTTCTGTTTTTTTTGAACCGGCATGTTTTCTAATCTTTGTACATATTTAAGTCCTGAAGATGAAATGGCTTAACATGATATTCCTGATAAACTGGAAAATAAATGTCCCAATGACTAGGTTTTTTCATTCGTAACTGATTAATTGGGTGGGTGGCTTCCTAAAAACATGAATAGAGTTTAAACCCATTGCCCATTAACCCTAAGTCCCTTTAAATTCCAACTAGTGTGTCCTGATTATCGTAATAGTGTGATGAGATGTCAGGGTTTGAGTGGGGTGAGTGAAATTTTTTTGAATTTTTAGTCTACCTATTGACTGAAAGAAAAAAACCTCAACTTTTTGCCCCTGGGTTTAAAAGTTTTTCTGCTAAAAGTAAAGCCTTTGGTAATACAACAATTAGTAAATATCATAGGCCCCCCTTAAATTTCAATATAGCCCTTTAAAAAAAAATTAGGGCCTAAAGAAAGAAACCAAATAAACAAAATTTTTTATCCCTCTTTTTTTTTTTATCTCACATAAATCTTAATGCTTAAAGATTTTAAAACCTTTTTTTCCAACCCTGTTTCCCACCACTGAATCTTTTTCCTTGGGAACAATGTGGTTTGGCCCCTGGGTCCCCCCGTCCTTTGGACATGTGCAACCTTTCAGCTTAATGCCCAAAAGCATAAGTTTTTTTCAGGGTGGGGGGCTAATGCCATAACAACCTTCGTTATGGCCCTGACCCTTTTGGGTATTGTTGTTTACCTTGAACTGCACGGCAAAGCCAATGAGTTTGTGGGTGGGCTACCTAATGAGGAATGCCGCTGGAATTGGGTTTGAAAGAAACAAGGAGAAACAGAAAGAAAACAAAAGTAAAGTTGACTCAAGAAATTATAATTGACAGAAAAAGTTGAAGAAAAAGAAAAAATACAACAAGAAAATACAAACAAGAAAAAGAAAAGAGACAGTCCACTTTTTACACAAATTTGAAGAAGAAGAGAAAATTAGCCAAGGTGAAAGATGATGAGAAACTAGCCGAGAATAAAATGAAGAGAAAATAGTTGGGAAGGTTTAGTAAAGAGGCCTATTTGTGTCAAGGAAGGGGAAAACAAAAATTCCACTAAAGTATACCAAAATATACCGTATCTTTGAAACCCCCGAGCCCCTATGTTTTACTAGCCCTACAAAGTGCCCTATCTGAATCCGAAGGGGTGTAAATAGAGGAACTTAAGGCCAATGAAATAATGGCAACTTTATGAAACGGTTATGAAATG
Source organism: Solanum habrochaites (assembly GCA_027704765.1). Taxonomy (NCBI): domain Eukaryota; kingdom Viridiplantae; phylum Streptophyta; class Magnoliopsida; order Solanales; family Solanaceae; genus Solanum; species Solanum habrochaites. The sequence goes on along the minus strand of JAKWJA010002499.1, from coordinate 22,453,686 downwards.
AAGTTTGGGTGAAACCTTTTTGTTTTTTTTCCTGATAGTGAGTGTTTTTTTTTGAAAAAAGTAATCCTTGNTGGGGGAGAGAATTGATTTTCCAGAAGTGTGGGAATATGATTATGGAATACAATTTAATGGGTTAGGAAGTGGGGGAAAATGAGAGGAAATAGGGAGGGAAATGGTTATGGGCGTTATGTGAAGACGTGGGTAACTTAAAAGTTTAAATTTTTAATATGTAGCTGGATGAGTCGCGTCGGGTTGGAGGGTGAGGGATCGACAATTCCCCGTCGATGGACCGTAAGTCGGTCGACAATCTGTCGACCCTCCGTCGAGAGTTCCCTAACTTATAAAAATTTAAAGAAGATACCTGCTCATGACGGATTCTACCGAAGGTCCGTCGAATGGAAGATGGTCCATCGATGGGTGCACCAGACAAATTTTGTGTAGATTTCTGGTGATTTGGTCCCTGCACATTTAACACCCATTAAGATAATCTTTTTCTGTTTTCTGGATACTTTTTGGACACGGACCCTCCTCTATGCTCTAGCCAACATTACTAAAGAAAAATAAAGGAACATTCAGATGTGACATAAGTAATAAAACCAAAAATATCCAACTATTCCTAGAAAATCATAAAAAACCTATAGTTGTCTAGAGGATACATATTGTGTTGTCTCCCATTGTTTTGATATAACATCGTGGCATGACGGAGACTCTTATTACTACTTTGACTTCATCAAGATGGTATAAACCCTCCGATCACTTCATTTGAATGTGTTCCCATCAGCATGCCCAGAGAGATTTTGATTCGCTGCCCCCGTGTCACGTTTACCCCACACCCTCCTTGTTGTCCCAACTCAAACAACCGGCACCATTAGAGAATCATTGGGTGATCAAATTAGGGACTAGTCGATTTGGACCCTTTGATTTTGCGCCATAAACCAGCGCAACCTAGAATTGAAAAAAAGCACCAAATCCAAACCAACCATCGCGCTTCTTCAATCTTTGGTCATGATATTCTTAAGTCTTTTCTTTGTGAGAGGCTAACTTTCAATTCCTTCAAAGAAGAATTCATCTATCTCATTCACCCCATTTAAAAACCTCTGGTCGTAGCCTTATTCAATCCATTTTGAACAGCTTTCATTGCCCACTGGCCTTATGGCTCTAATTCAAAAACCGATAGTGAAAAGCCTTCCAATATATGCTTGGTGTGGGGACATCCTTATTGGGCATCTTGTATGCGTCTCTGTAGGCCCAAATAATCATTAATCAAGCCTCATTGACCAATTCGTTCTACTAGCAGTCACTGTTTTCTTTTGCCAAAGTAAATCTTAATCTCATCTCGCCTGTTTTGAACACCTCACTTGCCCACTAGTTTTGAGGATGGTAAGGACGTGACTATATTAGGGAGAACCCCATATTTTTCCCATAATCCCTTACCATATCTTGTTGCAAGGCAAAGGTGGGTATCCCCCCACATCACTATAATAGCCCCGGGTGCCAATCTAGAAAATATGGTCTTTTTCAATAACGCTGCTGAAACTCTTCCCTTTCATATTCGCAAAGTGCGTAGCTTCTAAAAACCCATTTTGCCACATAACTCTACTGCCACAAGAAGTACTTCTCCCATGAGATTTTCACAAAAGGTTCCATAAATCAATGCCCCACTCAAACATTCAATCACCAAGAATGAGAATTTAAGGGAGAACTGCTTTCTCGAAATGCCACCATTATCTTTGGCATCTATCACTTGTCCTTGGCGAACTCATGATCATCTGGTTGGATTGGGTGGCCAATAGTATCCACCTTGCAAGATCTGTGAGAGTCCTGGATACCACTATGAATGCGAAGGCTGCCTCCAAAACACTCAACTCTCAACTTCGGCAACAATGCCAAATAAGCCCATTGGCACAACTCCTATATAAGTATGGCTCATCCCAAAAAACTTTTTCACAACATCCATGCATGCATGACAAGTAACAGTGGGAGCGATAAACAGCCAGATAATTGCAAAATCTGCGAACCCATGGAATCAAGTCCTTAGGAGGCATCCTGTACATGCTCATAAAGGAAAGTATCATCATTTCATTCAGCCTTTCAATACTCCCTCATTTCTTCAGCTTCTAACGGTACAATTGATTCATCACTTTTATTTTTCGTCCCTTTTCTATCTTTCACCGCAAATCAAAATTCTTTGTAATAATAATACCCAACGAATCAACCTGGTTTAGAAATCCTTCTTTGTTGGCCACAAATATTCTCAAAGCATAATGATAGTATGCCCACTATACCCTTGTTGCCAATCAAATAGGAGGGAAATTTCTCAAAATCAAAGATTATGATCAAGGAGCTCTTGTTCAGTCCGGTGTATTCTTTTGGTCTTCATTAAATGGGATTTAACTAGCAATAGTAATTGGATGAAGTATTTTGTCCCCTTATTTGTCCCAATAAAACCAATCAAGATCAACCCCACATTCATCACTCATCAACTCACATGGCTTTATTTCTCTCCTTTCCACCTGGAGACTATGATAGGTGCAGACACTAATCACCGGGGTTTCACGGTAATGATTATATTAATACTTTTTTAAGTTTTAGTGGTGTCCAAAGCATTTTTGTGATAATCAATTTTTATTTATAAGTTTTCTCCTTATTTGTAGGAAATCTTAAAATATGATTCAGAGGGTTTTGAGCGAATAAATGCAGAGAATCACCTACACAGAGCTTGTGACGGTCCGTCATCTCGTGACTGTCCGGAGGTGGCATCGTCGTGAAAGCTGGCTAAAGGAAGATGGGGAGTCTGACCATGTGGGGTTACTGAAAGCGTGACGGACCGTCGTAGCCATGACGTCCGTCCGCAGGTTCTCATGAAGAGCGAGAATTAGTCCCCATACCCATAGTCCAGAGTTTCAGTGTTTTGGGAATGGAGAACCCTCGAGTTACTGTTGTGCTGTGACGACCGTCAACTTGCCGTCGAAGGTAATGAACAGAGCACAAAAGAAATTTTGAAAAGTATGGGACGATGGATTCCATGACGGGTCCGTGTGACCACGACGTCCCGTCACGAGGTCCGTCGACCCGCCACGTTTTGACAGATTTTCCAGCAAATAGAGTCCCGTGTTTAATTAGGTTTTGTATTTTTTATAATAGTTTTCAAGAACCCCTCATTTTTGAGGTGTAGCTTGGATCATTGTTAGACTAGTGATTATTATTTGGTTAGGGGTGGAGAAGGTGGGGGGGGTTTCCTTTTCCTTTTTCTCTTCTTTTTTATTTTTGTCTCTTCTTGTAATTAATATTGGTGATTTTTGTTGATTATAAATAAACTTTCAGATTTTTACTCCTTTCTCATTGAAGTAAGTACAATCAATATATACTATATATTTAGAATATTGTAATTAGACTTGGGTACTAAACTCCAATAACTAGGGGTTTGTGGGAACCATGGCGAATAATGAGGTAAAATCTAACTCAATACAAATAACAATTCTAGAATAGTGTCTTTGCATGTATTGATAATTTTTTCTCTTAGAAGTCTTTTTAAAAATAAAACGGATGGGCCAACGTTAGTAAACTTCGCCTTCAATGCTATTGCCAACAAGGGAGGGAGATAATATGAAAGAATTATCAGACATGATTTAGTGTAATAATCTACTTCCTAGGCTAGTATTGATTGGTACGAGGAATACTTAGTCAATATCGATACCTATTCTAATATGAGGTAAACATAGGGTTAGTTCGTAACACACGTAGTTGGACGAAGGTGGCGAGTGGAGCTTTTCCTAGCTGCCCGGACAAGGGATTTAGAAATACATAACTTAAACTGTATCCTTTGCATGCAAGATACTATGAAAGAATTGTTATAGTTAACTTAATCAAGTTATGATACCGTTTGTGACACGTAAACCCTAGTTCTTTCATTAATTTATTAAACTCCAACACTGAAGCTGTTAAGTGTCTCTTTCAATTTGGCTAGTTATTTTCATTATTTAGAAGTGAAAACCCCCCTTTTATCATTATTATTGCTTTCCAGAGTAATTGACTCAACAATAATAATGATGATTGACGTTAATCTAAACTTTTTTCTCATGGGAACGATCCCAACCCACTAGTTTGGGTTATTTACTTGACAAACGACCGCTTTAAAATTCTTATTTGAAAAATAATTTTGAGCGTACAAAATTTTGGGCGTCGCTGCCAGCCGGGGAAAGCAGCTTTTAGATTAACTTAAACTATTACTATAGTTAATTTGAAATTTTATTGATTTTATTTGTTTTATATATGTTTTTTTGATTTCTGTAGAAACCACCTTCCTTGTTTGCCAAATACACGGAGAGAAAGAGAACCTTTTTTTCCCTACGTCACGAATTAGAGCGCTACAACACTATGCAACATGAATGGAACCTTTGAAATTAATGATGAATGATAAAAATAAGACATCCAGGTCTGGTTGATGTTTCATGGTCAGTTGTTGCCCGCGATGCCCCCGGTTGGAACACCAACAAGGGGATAATATCCCGCGTCAGACCCCAAGCATATTATTACATAGGACTATTAACATACTAGACTCCGATGGGCCCTTGTCTTGCTCCTATAACCACCAGGCCACCCTTTATGGTAACTAGTAGCCTGATCAAATGCTGACTGCCAGAGTTGTGTTTTCAGGGCTACCCTTCTGAGGATTCCACTTTCCAATATAGCTATGGTAAGGGCAATGTGTTAAAGTTGTGTAGGGAGGCCTACTTGGACATGGATGTAATAGGGTCTCAGAGTGTTCCTCCTCCTCTCTCACTGACGGGAAGAGCTCAGATTTTCACTGAGCTTCCTTACAACTCAACTTTTCACTTGGAACCAACTAAGGGATGTTTTTCTTAGCAACGCTACTATAGGCCTTCCAAGAAACTAAACCACAAATAACAGGTGAACAACTTTGTGGCCTACACCAGGATATCATTTAGTATTTCTTGGGATAGATTCACTGGTTCTTCGTGAAGTGTCCCAAATGAATCGTATAGATGATAGTCACGAAAGAATAAATTCTATCCGTGGACGTATGAGTATAATAAGCGGGTGTGGACATATGCGACATCCGTTCTGCACAACCGTTCGGTTGTCAGATACCTTTTCTAAGGGTCCCTTTTCTATTTTTTCTAAGTTTCCTCAAAGAAACAACTACACATATCGTCATAGCCCACGCTGTCCTGTCCTGCATATAACTCTCATACTTGTCAGAGACTCTCCTTCAGGAGTTCTCTCCATATAAACATAGTCTAAGTATAACGACGGACCCCATAAGCGGTCCGTCTTACTACGACGAGGCCGTCACCCTGTTCCGTTGTGTTTCACTGTTACTACAATCAATGCCTTTTTTTATTTTATATGTTTTTCGAATTTTTTGTGGTTTGCTTGTCTTGTTGCTCTTCTATACAATATTGATCCTTACAGGTACTATCTATTAAAATGGCACCAAAACACGATCAGTTCTACGCGCGCGGGCGACCAAGTCTGTCACCCTAGCCGCCGTCTGCCCGCCATGGCATTGGTTCTGATGATAAGCGTGACCCAGTACGTACCCCCGGCACTTCCACGGCCATTTTTTGTGCTGATGTGCTGCTAGAGCCACAACCCCACAAGGTGGCATCCGCGTAAGCACTGCCTCCCAGTCTGATGAGGAAAGCGCACATGCCCGGCATACCTTCTGGGTCAGCCACAATGAAGACGACAGCGTCTGGCTCCTTAGACGTTTCGTGGTTTGACACAGCCTCCAGATCCTGCCTGAGGTTTCCCTTCCCGCCCGCGGCCACCCGCGTAAAGAGTCAACCTCGTCTGAATGAGCTGACAGTTCGAAATCCGCACCCGTTTTACCACATCGTGCTCTCACCCCGGTTACTAACATGCCCACCGGTGGTCGTGTCGAGGGCAGTTTTCAAGTCTAATCTGATGCAAAGTTCTTTGAATGACAAAGGATTATGACTCGGACAGCTATATTGGAGGAGGCGTTTACTTATGAAAAAAGTCGTCCCATGACATGCGTGAGATCCACAATATCTTCAACCACCTGACATCGGATTGAAAGTGGACAGCACTTCCATTGGGAACGTTATAGTGAAGAGCTGTCCTCGAGTTTCTACCTAAAAAATGCATCCTAATGTAGCAAACTCTCCGATCAACAGATTGAATAGGCGTGCTCCCCCGCCAAACAAGGCCCTACAGAGCAGTCCGAGTAATTTGATGTTTCAGGTTGATATCTCCTTGCCTGCCATCCCTCCTATTTTCTATAACGGCGATAATGTTGATGCTAATCGGACCCCCTACTGTCGATTTTGACTTACGTTACCGCTGACACATTGTTACGATGTCAATTCAAACTGCAGAGCCATAGATTGAGAGACCACTAAGAGGTTGATGGACCTGCACTATCCGTGATGAGATGGTGCCGACTAGGTGACCGAGCCGAAGGTGGAATCACGAAGGACAACCTGCTTTTCACGTCATAGTTTTTGATGATTGTTCCGCCACTTGACTCTACACACTGCCTGCCCCTTTCCCTTTCCACTCCCCATCCCGTTAGCATCTCTTCCATTGGGATGGAGCAGTACTGATTGCGGCGTGATAGTCGGGTTTGAGGTGGATTTTTGCTTGTCTTCTACAGGAGGTCATGGCCACAGAGAGGGCTTTTAAGGTCACAACTACTACCCTTTCCCGTGTTGACATTTTTTCTATGCAGGTCTCCAGTGGGCCTATATTGCACGTTGATCAGCTCAAGACCCGTCTGAGCAAATTGATTATCTTCTCATATCATGATGAAGGCCAATGAGTTGGCTACACGCAGAGGGCCCGCCGCCGTCAACGTTGCCTCCTCTTTGTGACAATCTAGCTGAGACAGGTCGCAAAAGGCCCGCATGGCTAACGCAGGAGGCTTCGCCTGACATCTGCTAGCTACAACAAAAACCGATTGAGTCTACCGGGTAGTAGCACTCTGATCACTGCCCCACCTCATCTCCTCTCTCTCCTTGGCCCTTTTCCCTCTCCTCTCCTGTCTGCCCTCGTTCTATGGTCCATAAATTGGAGGCAGGACTGATGGCCACACTTCTGCATCACTCCATCCTTTGGGATGCAAAAGTCTATTGCCTAAAATAGAAGTAGCGCTTGGATCGAAGAATGGGTCGACAACACAAAACGAAGATCTGCTGAGGTGATCCGCTTGACTTTTTTAGAGTCGCATGTTGTTTAGCCCGTAAACAATCCTCTCTGGTGGATGTCTCGACCCTTCAGGCTGCAGTCGACACTCTTCGTGATATATTTTGATCTTAGAGGCTAGGGTGTCTGAGTCTGAGCCCACCTTATCTGCCGAGCTGCTGACGACAGACGTGAATGGCGGCCCTATTCGCCACATCAAGATTCCATTACCGTCCCCCTCAGAGAGAATGCAAGAGGCTAGTGTCGAGGAGGAGGATGAGGCGTGAGCACGGAAGAAGGAGCGCCGTGAGATGGAGGCCGCGAGGAGAGCCTTGCTGCTGAGGAGGAGGCGCGTCAGATGAGGCAGGATAGTTTCGAGCGGCTGGGGGCCGTCTATATACAGAACTTTGGAGATAGTAGGCAGTACTTTGTTGATGTGCTATTGATGCTGAGGACAACCCTGAGGGTGCCCAGATTACAGAGGTAGTGGGTTCGGGGAACTGGACCACAGCTTTATTCTGATCATCGGCGCTTTGAGCCCCCGTTTGCTTCATCTACCTACTCTAGTATTTTCAATTTTTTTATGCATTGGGGCAATTTTCATGTCCTTTTTGTTTGGGGGTGGGGTAAATGGGCAAGTGAGGGCTAGGGTGAAGTCCTGAGTAGCCCATTCCTATCCTCTTGTTTGGGTTTTTCTTGCCTGTGTTCTTTTTACCAAGAGACTAATTACTTTTTCTGTTGAACTGGCATGTCTATATATTGTGTACACAGTTTAATTTGGAGTATGATGCTAAATTTACCTGATAAAATGGAAAATGATGCATGGCTAAGCTATTAATTGATAAAAATGTGTGGCTCTAAGCAGATATAGATGTACCCACTTCATGACCCTAAGTCGAAATTTTGGTGAAGTAGGTGTGTGATAATCTGGTAGAGTAATGAAGATGTAGTTGCGTGTGAATGAAGATTTCAAATAGTCACTATTTGTACCAACCAAGCTAGGAACTTGCTTGTTAGTCCTGCTAAAAGTGCTGTACATAGACAATTATGAAATGATCATAGACCCCTTAATTCATATATCCCATTTTTACCTAAATAAAAAAACAAATGAAATTTATCCTTTCTTTGATCCAAATGATAGAGCTTAACTGACCTTTCTTTTTCACCCTACGAATCTTTTCTGAGAACATTGGGTTGGCACTGGTCCATCCTTGGGACATGTGCACGCTCAGCTTATCCAAAGCATAAGTTTTGAGGGTGGCTTATGCATGTAAACAACACTTTTTTTATGGCCCTGACCCAACTTTTGGTATTGGTACTTTTACTCATGGCAAAGGCAATGAAGTTAGGGTGGCTATTATGAGGAATTCTCGGAAAGTTGGGTTGAAAGAACAAAGAGAGCAGAACAAAAGGTAAATGACTCAAGAATTGGTTGAAGAAAAAGTAATGACAAATAAAAATAATACAGAGAAATACAGTACAAGAAAGAAGAGAGTCATTCACAATGAAGAAAAAAAGGGGAAATAGGCAGAAAGAAAATATATGGGAAACTGGGCAAATAAAATTATAGAAAATGGTATTTTAGCCGATATGTCAAGGGTGGCAAAAAGAACTAAAGTATCTAATATAACCCTACCTGACCCTGAAGCCTATGTTACAAGCCAAGAAAGTTTCTAACCATGATCCTAAGGTTGTATAGCGAACTTAAGCAGGAAAATACGGGCAAGGCTTATTTGCATATTTCTGAATGAGTGTTAATATTTGTTCTGAGAGTGATTGTTGAAAAGTATCCTTAATACTCCAAACTAAATCATTGTGAGAAAAATGAGGATTTGTTTACAGTAAGGACACTATTGCAGATACCAGAATGGGTGCTTGGTGAGTTTGTGTCCATGGTCTGACTCCACATAATTTCAAACCTAATATGTAACATGCATAAATATGATGCTATTAATATCGGGATGATAGACAAATGATTGCAATGGAAAAACACATGCTACTATTGTAACCAAGATTTTGTATGAGTCATAGTGGCGTCGCTGAGGACAAACAACGAATTTATGTTAGGTTGTTTGATATACCGTGGTTTTCACGGAATTATTATACGTTTTCCTAAAGTTTAGTGTGTAATAGAACCTTTTGTGCTAATTTTTATATAAGTTTCTCCTTATTTACAGGGAAATCTGTCCAATATGAAATGCTGAGGTTTTTGTGAGGCGAAGAAATACAGGATAGACCCACCTACGGAGCTTGTACGGTCTGTAGTGCAACATAGTGAAGCCTGCTGGACAGAAGATGGGGGAAGTAATGGCCAGTGTGGGGTTACAGAAGAGTGACGGACCGTCGGGTATAGCCATGACGGTCCCATCCTGCAGGTTCGTCATGAAGAGTTAGAGAGTAGTCCCGTCCCATATCCAAGAGTTTTCAAGTCTTTTTGGAAACGGAGCCCTTGATGACCGTTGTGCCTGTGACGATCCGTCATACCTGCCTGCGAGGGTAATGAAGAGAGCAATAGAAGAATTGCCAACGTATGGGACACAGAGTCATGACGGCCCGGCCGTCGTGACCAAGACTTCCCTCGCGAGGTCTGTCGACCTGCCGCGTTTGACATATTTCCACCTCCATCAATAGATTCCCTTGTTCATTAGGTTTTTATTTTTTTCTAAATAGTTCGAAAAAACCTCGTTTTTGGGTTAGCCTCTGGATATTTGTTAGACTCTGATTATTTGGTTAGGTCCCTTGATTTTTCTGAGATTCTTGAATATTTGAGATTCTTATAATTAATTGTTGTGATTTTTTGTTGATTAATTCAAGCGAACTTTCGATTTTTACTCTTTATCATTTGCAGGAAGTACATGAATTTCTTATACCAAGATTGAATATTGGTAATTAGGACTATGGGTAACTAAACTCATAACTAGGGTTGTGGGACCATAGGCAAATAATAGGTCAATTCTAACTAAATACAATTCTAGACTAGTGTCTTTCATGTATTTGATATTCTTTCGCTTAGAAGTCTTTTTAATGGATGGCCAATTTTAAAACGCGCCTTAATTCCACTTGCCAACAAAGGAGGTAGATAATAGGAAAATATTATCAACATAGATTTAGTGTATACTATCTATGGCTAGTATGATTGGTACGAGGTAATAACTTATTCAAAGATCGAATACGATGCTTAATTTGAGGTAAAGAATAAGGTTAGTGTCGTTGCAACACACGTAGCCGGACCACGGTTCTGAGTGCAATTTTTCTAGTGCCGTACAAGGGATTTAGTAAATACATACTATCACTTTGCATGCCGAGATCTAGGAAAGAAATGTTATAGTTAGAAGACTTATCAAGTTATGAACCTTGGGGACACTAAACCCTAGTTACTTTCATTAATTGATTAAACTCCAAACATTTGAAGCGTTAAGTGTCTCTTTAATTTGGCTGGTATTTTTCATTTATTTAGAAGTAGAAAACCCCCTTTTAACTCATTCTTGCTTTCCAAGGAAGTACTTGACTTTTTTAACAATAGTAATGATAGATTGAAGTTAAGTCTAACTATTTTCCTCCTCGTGGGAATGATCCCACCCTTCACTAGTTGGGTTTATTTACTTGACACGACCGCGGTTTAATTCTTATTGAAAAGTAAGTTTGAGCGTATCAAATTTTGGCGTCGCTGCCGCCGGGAAAGTAGCTTTTAGATTAACTTAAACTTATTAATAGTTTATTTGATATTTTCTTGATTTTTACTTTGTTTTATTGTTTTTGATTCGTGTAGAACCACCCGCCCTTGTATGCCAAATACACGGAGAGGAAGAGAACCTTGTTTCCCTATGATCACGAATTAGAGCATACACTTCGCAACATGACTCGACTTGGGAATTAGATGATGATGATCTAAACCAGACACCAGCCGTCGGTGATGTTCATGGTCAGTTTTTACTCCGATGCCCCTGGTGAACCTAAACATAGGGGACAATGCCCGCTCCATAGCCCCAAGCATACTACAAGGCTATGAAACTAGTATCTCCGATGGGGCCACTTGTCTTGCCTCCTAAACAACCAGGCCACACCTTTGTGGTAACTAGTAGCCTGATGCAAATTCCTCACTACCATAGTTTTTTTGTTTTCAGGCTACCTTCTGAGGATCCACATGCCCATATAGCTAGTTATGGCAGTGTGAAAACTGGTGCAGGAGGCCTGACTGACTTTATGTCATAGGCGCTGAGTGTTTTCCTCTCTCACTGCGGAGAGGCTGCTATATGGTTCACATGACTCCCTTGCACTCAATTTTTCCACTGGAACCAACTAAGGATGTTTTCTTCGCACGCACTATAACGATCTCAAAAACTAAACCCAAAGACAAGTGAAACTTTGTGGCACTACCCAAGAGTCATTTAGGTATTTTTTGGGATAGATTCAGCCGCGTTCTTTGAGAAGTGTAAACGAAATCACCAACAGATGATGATTCACTGAAGGAATACGTTCTAGTCGGGGGACAGGATGAGTTATAATTAAAGCGGTGTTGGACACTATAGCAAGGTGGATCTATGGGGGAGTGTCCCTAGCTGAGATTGTTTAAAATTTAGAGAAAATCATCCACATAATAAAGCTTGGAGTCTAGGAATTCAGATAATGGGAGAAACACTTATACCTTGTATGGAAGTCCACTAACAACCTAGCCCCAGATGAGTTTCGTGAAGAAAGGCTCAATTGCGAACTGAGCTTTGGGTTGTTACTAAAACATAAATCACTGAGTGTAGACAAGATAAATGTAGTTAACTAAGGAGGACTTTCCTAAACCACCCCTGCAATGATATGCTATTATGCGGATGACTCCATGCATTAAATGAGAAGACAGGGGTTTTCCGACAGAGCGCCAAGGCTCGAATCCAGGATAATTGGGTGCAAGGTCAGGGCACCATGGTCGGATCTATGGTACTATAACGTGAGGGTGATTATTGGTCCCACATGGAAACTAGAACCGTGACAACAACTGTCAACAAGGTAACTAGAATAATAGAAATGATATGTCCCCCTCAAAAATCATGAAGTTCCTCCTAGGGATGGTGGAGATAGTGGCGCGAGTTGAGATTTTGTTGCACAAAATGATGAGGAGGTCGATACTAGTGAAGGAGGCACATTAAAGAGTTAAGAAGGTTGATTTAGGCAGGTTTGGCAAAAAGTTGATACAACATGCAATATTGATTCAGCAGATCGAGTTGCAAATGGACCCATTATCTGTGAAATGTGAACACATGTCACGGCAACCGGGCACTCTTCCAAGCAACACTGTCCAAAATCTAAAAATTGATGCCCACGGTAGAACAATCACTACTACTCGCGGTGGTAAGGCAACGTGATCCCCTATGTCCGTCTAATGAGAACAGGTGAAGAGAGGGTAGTGGTGAAGCAGAAAGATATAACTATAAAAGATGCAGAGTCCCTATAGGTAATTCCCATGCCTAGCCACCAACCCCCCTTGTCCTCAGAGATTAGTGGAAAAAGACGAGGATGGTAAATATCGACTTTTTATAACAATTTTGAACAAAGTGTGGGGGGGGGGGGGGGGGGTGGGGGCGTCTTTCTATCAATGTCCCTTTTGGTAGAAGCTCAAAAACAATGCCTGGTTTATGCCAAGTTTTATGAAAGATCTAGTTTACAAGAAAAGATCGGCACTTTCGAGGATGATGATAGAATGTAGCATTGTAAAGCGCTATTACTAACAAGATATCCTCGCATAAAGAAAGAAGACCCGGGTTGGCGGTCAACTATATCCTTGGACATCTGGGTCTTACATTTTTGCGAAGCATTATTTGATCTAAGGGCACGCGATAAATCTGATGGCCCCTCTCGATTTACAAGAAGTTGGGTTTGGTGACCCATGGCCCACTGTGATGCGGCTCCTGATGATGGCTGATCGAACAGTGAAAGGCCTATAAGGATACTCCACGATGTTCTAGTAAAAGTTTGAGTCATTCATATTTCCTTCAGATTTTGTTATGTCTTGAAGTGAAATTGATTTTTAAGTGGCCTATTTATTCTTGGAAGGGGCCATTCCCTTGCTACAGGTAGATCCGTAGTTGATATGAAAAAGGGAAGAATGAATTTTTGGTTGAACAATGAAAAGCGACCCGCTTAACATTTTGCAGGTCCATAAGGCTGAGTGGTGAGCTCCATCGGTATCCCTGCCACACTCCCACAAGAAAGGATTAAGAAGGAAGACTGAACAAAGTGAAAACAAGAGTTGTATATGGTTGGGGTGATTTTTTTGGTGCTTTAGATAGTTCAAGGATACATTGGCTTCCGGGCAAGCTCAATTCCACAAACGGAACTGGCCCTTCTTGATTACCCAAGTATTCCCTCATGGACGTTTAGTTAAAAACACGGAGGGAGTGCGGTTTTAAAGGTGAATAGAGAACGAATAGAACTCTATTTTTGGCATCTGCATCGTGAATGAAGTGATAGAGGCATACAATCTGATGATCGGCTGAGTAATCAATGTCCCTCAGTCGTGCCGCGAGTTAAATTAGGCTCTTGTTGGGAGCAAACCCAATCTTATAGTTTTTTTTTCTAGTAATTGGTAGCATTTTCTACTAATGAGTTTTGAATTTGCAGGCACATCACATTACATTCTGGCGAAAATTACTCTAAATCTACAGTAATTCCTGACGGGATTACAACAGCGGACGGACCGTGCTCCTGCGACCGGTCCGTCCGCATGAATCCGCGTGCCAGGTACGTCTTTCTATTATTTTCAAATTAGGGCACACGCGACGGAACAAATGAAGAACCGTCACAATCGAGACGGATCATCGTCGGGGAATCGTCGCGTCTTTAATGAAGTGTACCCGACCCGACCCGACCCGGCTGAGGGTTTTTAAAAAAAAATCAACATTTAAAACCCCCACCCCTTCATTTCACAACATTCCTTCCCTCTCTCTCTCATTTCCCTTCCTTCCAATTCCAATACATATCCCTCTCTTACAATCGATCATTTTTCTTTTCTTCTAAACTCCCAATTCCTAAAATTCACTATCTACTGTTGTAGCTGCTGACTGTGGGTCCCTAATGATCACCAAGTACTTTTCTCCGATCTTGTTTTCCCTCAAAATTTCAGGATGTGTCACTAAATGCTACTATTATATTGCATTTTTGTTTTCAATTAGTTTAGCCTAGTTCTTCGTTCATTCGATCTTTAAATCAAATTATTGTGCCTGCCCCTAGGTTAAAAAATCCTTCAAAAATTCCGTTAAAACCCTAAGAAATTGTTGGCGTTAAGCATTGCTAGTTTACTAATTATTGGGTTAGACAATGTAAGGTTAAACACTACCATTCGATTTGGGTCTCAGGGATGATTGGGCATCCCCAGTTCTGTCCACTTAGTTCATAACGAGACCTCCGATGACGGACCTGGCGTACCCCTACCCACGACGGATCATCATTGGGTCCGTTCCATCCAAATATCCCTAACACCCCCTGTCCAATTTTCCTCCAATGTCCCACAACGCCACATCACGACCATCGTTCCACGATGGTCCGTCCTGCACAACTCGGTCTGGTTGTCCGAGACCCTATTCCTAAGTTCTCTCTCTCACTTTTTCTATGTGTCCCCAACGGGACATACGACGGACCTCATCCCTACGACGGTCCGTCCTGCACAACCATTCTGGTTTATCATAGACCCCTTTTTCTCTACGGGTCTCTCTCCCTCTCAGTCACTTTTTTCTAAGTGTCCTCCACGGAACCTCGACGACCTTCATCCCTAAACGACGGTCCCCCGTCCTGCACAACCGTTCTGGTTGTTGAGATACCGTTTTTTCCTAAGGGTCTCTCCTATTTTTTCTAAGTGTCCTCAAACGGACAACTACGACATAAACTTCATCCCCCACGATGGTCCGTCCTGTAAACATGACCGTCCCTGACGGTCAGAGTCCCTCTCCTAAGGTCTCCCATATTTTTTTCAGTGTTCTTGAAGTCACTACGACCGACTGTCGTACTTGTAACGTCCGTCCTTCTAAAATATCCGTCATATACTTGTAAGAGACTCTCCTTCGGTTATCCATATGAACATAGTCTAAGTAAGACACGACGGACCCCCATGACGGTCCGTCTGTACTCGCGACGAGCCGTCACCTAGTCCCGTTGTATTTCATTGTTACTATACAATGTCATTTTATTTTAACGTTTTTTGTTTAGTTTTTGTGGTTTTTGCCTGTCTTGTTTGCTCTCTCTAGTACTAATATTGAATCCTTTACAGTTACGATCTATTATGGCACCAAAAAGAGAATCGAGTCTAACCACGCAGCGATCAAGTCCTGTCGCCCCGTCTGCCCTCCTGTTTCATTCGCTCTGAATGATGAGCGTGAACCCCGAGGCCCTTCCAATCCACCCCATCTCTCCCGGTGCTGGCAAGTGCCACACCATAAAAGGGGCGTAAACGCGCAGGTCACTGCCTCCTAGTCT
This sequence comes from Solanum habrochaites, assembly GCA_027704765.1. NCBI lineage: Eukaryota > Viridiplantae > Streptophyta > Magnoliopsida > Solanales > Solanaceae > Solanum > Solanum habrochaites. Next base: position 22,438,059 of record JAKWJA010002499.1, on the reverse strand, counting down.
TATGATACGCGCACACTGCCCCGGCACAACACCTTTCCTGGGTCAGCCACTAAGAAGAAGGAGCGGTCGGGCTCCTTAGGAGTTTTGTGGTCGAGGAGCCTTCGGGATCTGGTGAGGTTCTCCCACTGCAGCGAGTCGCCGTCTCTCTTTCTGTTAAGCCTTACTTTTCCGGAATCCACACTAGTTCACCCACTCGTGCTATCAACCGCACCCCGGTTACGACCAGGCCCACCGGTGGTGTGTCGACGGGTAGTTTCAAGTCTATTCAGATGCAAAGTTCCTGAATGACAAAGGAGTTATGACTCAGACACTTACATAGGAGCGGCGGGTCCTTACGGGAAGTCTCTCAACGATGTCTGAGATCCACAATCTCTTCACCAAAAATCGACTGGAGTGGACAACACATCCGTTGGGACGTTATTGTGAAAAGCTGGTCCAAGAGTGCTATGCATCCTATGTAGTGACTCTCCGATCACAGATTGATAGGCGGGCTGCCCCCGCCAAACAGGCCCCACTGGAGCAGGTTCGAGTACGTGTCGTTTAGGTTGATGTCTCCCTGCCTGCCATCCTCCGGTTTCTATACGGCGAGAATGTTGATGCTAATCGGACCCGTCTCACTGCCGAGTTTGACTACCGATGGCAGATTGTTAAAGATGGCCAATTCCTGCGTGAGCCATCACTGAGAGAGACCACCAAGAGGTGGATGGCCCTACACTTGTCCGTTGATGGAGAGGGTGTCAACTGGGTGACCGAGCCGAAGGCGGACATCAAGAAGGCCAACCTAACCTTCACGACGAAGTTTTTGTGGTTGATTGGCCACTGCCTTTCCCCCAAAACCGCAGATAATATCGTCACATGGGATCGAGCAGTACTAATGGCGGCGATGATAGCCGGGTTTGAGGTGGATTTTGCGTGGCTTCTACAGGCGATCATGCACGAGAGGACTTTTAAGGTCACAACTACTTACCCTTTCCTGTGTATGATATTTTCTCTATGCAGGTCTGCCGGTGTGCCTATATGGAACGTTGATCATCTCAAGACCCCGATGAGAACAATTGATATCGGCCTCATCAGGGATGAGGCCAACGAGTTGTCTCCATGCAGAGGGCCCCGTCCAGAGTTTCCGATGAGGCCAACGATTTGTCTCCACGTAGAGGGCCCCTCGTCCAGAGTTTTCCTCCCTCCTCTGTGAACATCTGGCTGAATGGTAGCACATTCAAGCACGTCAGCGGCCTAGCTTCTACTGACACTAACCCTACCAATCCAACCCCCCGGTCAAGTTTTTATCCCGGTATTAGCACTGCCCCGAGCTCACTCTGCTTACAGCCCCTTCTTCTCCCCTCTGTCCGCTTTTCTAGGGTCCAAAAATTAGAGGCAAGCTTGCCACAAAGTTTGCATCACATCCCGCCTTGGATGCATAATTCTATTGTTGAGACAGAAGAGCGTTTGGAGCGGAGAATGGTCCAGCACACGTGCGGCGATCGCTAGGTTCATTCAAGCGCTTTGGACGTTTTTTTGGTTGCCAGGTGTTTAGCGACGCCGTTCCAAGCCCCTCTGATGATTTTGTCAACCCTTCAGGTTGGCAGTCGACAGTCTTCGTGTCATATATTGATATGATCTTAGAGGCTAGGTCGTGAGTCTGAGGCCCCTTTGCAGAGCCTGCTGAAGACACAGTGGGATAGCGGGCCCTATTCGCCACATCAGAGATTCCATCCACCTCTCCCCTTTGATAGCATGGCAGAGGCCATAGGGGGTCGGAGAGAGTATGAGGCACGAGCACGGAAGACGGAGAGCCTTGAGATGAAGGCTGCGAGTAGAGCCTCGCTTGCTGAGGAGGAGGCGCGTCAGATTAGACAGATAGTTAGTTGCTGGTGCCGTCTAGCTCCAGAACTGTTGGAGATAGATGGAGGCTCTGGCTACTAGTGCGTGTGTTATGAGGACACCACTGAGGGATGGGTTTCCAGGAACCGGACCCACCAGTTTTGGCTTATCGTTGACAGCTTTGGCGCCCCAGTTTGCTTCACCTACCACTCTAGTAATTTCATTTTTTTAATAATGCTTGGGGGCAATTTCATGGTCTTTTTTGTTGGGGGTGGGGTACATGGAAAGTAAGTGCTAGGGTGAAGTCTGAGTAAGCCCCATTCACTATCCTCTTTTGGGGTTTTTCCTTGCATTGGTTCTTTTTCCACAAGAGACTGCTTACTTTTTCTTGTTTACCTGACATGGTCTGTATCCTTGTGTACATAGTTTCATTCGGAGCATAGAGGCTACCACATGATATCCTGATAAAATGGAAAATTTGATCATGACTAGGCATAAGTAATGATAAATGTGTGGCCTAAGCATGACATAGAGGTACAACCACTTGCATGCCCTAAGTCTAAATTCGCACGAGTGTCGGATAATCCTAGTAATGAGATGTTCAAGTGAGTTGCGAGGAAGATTTTAATAGTCCACATTGGTATTGGTACTGAGCTAGAACTTGCCTGGTATATTCCGCTAAAAGTAAGTTGTAATAGACAATTAGGAAAGGATCATAGGCCCTGATGCATATAGCCCCTTGTTTAGCCTAAATAAAAGAAATCAATGAAATTTATCCTTCTTTTTGATCCAAATGATTTGAGCTTAAACTAGACCTTTTCTTTTTCCCACCTAACTGATCTATTTCTAAGAAAAATGTGTTGGCCCTGGTCCTTGTTGGACATGTGCACCTCAGATTATGCCAAAGCATAAGTTGAGGGTGGCTAATGCAGTAAACAACAAACCCTTTTATGGATAATGGCCCTGACCCAACTTTGGGTATGTGTACTTTGAGATCATGGGCAAAGCCCTGAGTTGAGGTGTGTCTTATTATGAGGAGGCTTCTGGAAAGTGGGATTGAAAGAACAAGAGAGAGAAAGAAACAAATTAAAGGGACTCAAAGAATTGGTTTGAATAAAATTAAGGAAAAAGAAAAATATACAAACGAAATACAAGCAAGCAAAGAAGAAGTCCTTACCACAAATGAAGAAAAAAAAGGGAAATAGCAAGGTGAAATAAAATGGAAACTAGGAAAAAAACATATAGAAAATGGTATGTTTTAGCTGATCTGTCACGGAGGGAAAAAAGTCACTAAAGTATACTAAATATACCCTAACCTACCCTGACCTTGAGCCCTATGTTACCAACTAAGAAATTCCTATTGTGATTTCTAGGGGGTGTGGTATAGCGGAACTTAAAAGCAGTGAATAATAAGGGCAAGCTTTGGAAATATGTATGAATGAGTGTTAATATATGTTTTGAGAGGAGTGTTGACAAGTAATCCTTATTCTCAAACTTAATCATTGTTTGAAAATGACCGATTTTGTTTTAAAGTTGCGGACAGTATTAAAAGACCGGAAATTTATAACCGTTGGCGAGAAATACAGATGATATGTGTGTGACAAGAATTGGTGCATGGTGGTCTGTGTCTGTCTGATTTCACATCCAGCCTAATAGTGATATGCATGCATAAAGATGATATAATAATCGGTATTATAGCCACTGATTACAGCAAGATAAAACATGGAATCCCATTGTAACAAAGATGTTAGAATGAGTCTATGCGTCGCTTAAGGCCAAACAAACGAATTTAAGTTGATGGTGTTATATACCGGGTTCAGGTATTTATCACTACTTTTATCCTTAAGTTTATTCTGTCCAACCTTTTTTGTGCTAATTTTTATATAAGTTTCTCCCTTTTTTGCTAGGAATCCTGTCCAAGATGAGAATGCAGAGGTTTTTGAGTGAAGAATGCAGAAGAGACAACCTACAGAGCTTGTGATGGTCCGTCAGGCTCGTAACGGTCCCGTTGTATGCCACGTAGTGAAGATGCTGAAGAAGCGGGGAAGTCTGACCAAGTGTGGGGTGGGGCCGGAAAGCATTACAAATAACCATCGAGCCATGACCGCCCTGCACTGCAGGTTCGTCACGAAGATTAGAGCATTAGTCCCATTAACCAATATCCCAAGTTCAAGTGTTCATTGGGACTGAAGACCCTCCGACGGAAGCGTTGTGCGTGTGAGAATCCGTCATACCTGCTGCCGTCCGAGGGTAATTGAGAGAGCACATAGAATTTGCAAGTATGGATGACGGAGTCCATGGCAAGCCCGTCGTGACCACGACGTCCCATCGCTGAGGTCCGTCGACGCGAGCCAGCTTTTTGACGCTTTTCCAGTAATAATAGTCCTTTTTTTAATTAGTTTTTTTTTTAATACATAAATAGTTCCAAAACACGTTTTTTTGAGGTCGACTTCTGGATCATTGTTAGACTCTCGGGAATATTTGGTTAGGTCCTTCATTTTGGTGAGATTCCTGATTATTTTGATATTCTTGGTAATTAAATGTTTGGTGATTTTTATTTGATTAATCAGAGAACTTTCGGATTTAACCCTCGGGGTCATTGACAGTAGAGTCTGAATTCCTTATACATATATTTTGAATATTGTATTAATCCTAATGGGTAAATAAACTCCATAACTAGGGTTTGTGGGAACCATAAGGCGAATAATGAGGTAAAAATCTAACTAAAATAACAATTCTATGAATATTGTCTTGCATGTATTGATAATGCTTTCGCTTAGAAATCCTTTTCACGGATGGAAAACGTTAGAACTACTCTCGCCTTAATGCTACTTGCCGGCCCAGGAGGTCAGATAATAAGAAAAGAATTATCACATAGAATTTAGTTGTTAACCGTCTAATTGGCTAGGTATTGATTTGTACGAGGTACAATTAGTCCAAATATAGAATACGATGCTTAATAGTAAGGTAAAGATAAGGTTAAGTATAGCAACACACTAGCCGACCAAGTTGCGGAGTGAAATTTTCTAGATGTCGGACCAGGATTTAGAAATACATAACTTATCACTTTGCCATGCAAGATACTAGGAAAGAATTGTTATGTTAGACTTATCAAGTTAATGACCTGTGGGGAACACGTAAATCGTAGTTACTTTCATTAATTGATAACTCCACAATTGTGTTTGTTAAGTGTCTCTTTCATTTCCTAGTTATTTTCATTATTTTAGAAATAGAAAACCCCCTCTTATTTATCTTCTTGCTTTCCATTAAGTTATTGACTGAACAATAGTATATAGATTGAAGTTAAGTCTAACTATTTTCCTCGTGGGAACGATCCCAACCTCACTAGTTGGGTTATTTCTTGACACGACCTTTTACTTATTATTTGAGAAGTAAGTTTGATCATATCAGACACCAAACTTTCCTTCAACTCCCAATGCCCTTAAGACAGAATTCATCAAAATTACAGACGAAAGCCAGGAGGAAAAGTCTAGTCGGTCAAGGAAAGACATTTAGCAAAAGTGGGGGGAAGCAAGTAGAGTGAAAGAATGAGGTGGTGGGCAGATCTAATTGTGGGAATGGTGGGAGGGGGAAGTGGATAAGGTGGAAAATTACTCTTTCTTCCTCAAGAAACTTGCACAAAGGATGTGAAATCTTTGAAAAATCCTTGATTAACCTCCGGTAAAATACTGCATGACCAAGAAAACTTCTCACACCTTTTACAGAGATGGGTGGAGGAAATCTCTCTATCACCTCAACTTTAGCTTGATCAACCTCTAATACCCTTCTCTGAAATGTGATGACCCAATACAATAACTTCTTTCTCCATGAAATGAAATTTTTCCCAATTTAGCACAAGGTTGCGATTTCACACCTCTTAAGAACCTCGGACAAATGACTCAAACACCGCTCAAAAGAGTCACCAACCACTGAAAAATCATACGCAAACACCTCAATAGTGTCCTCGACCATATCAAAGAATATCAACATCATACATCACTGAAACGTGGTCAGTGCATTACATAACCCAAATGGCATTCTCTTGAACGCGAAGGTCCCATATGGAAAACTAAAATTAGTTTTTCTCTTGAACTTCCGGTGCAATAGAGATCTGATTATAACCCGAATAACCATAAGAAAACAGTACATCCTTTCCTGCAAGTCTAAAAAAAAAAACAAAAAAAAAAAAAAAAAAAGAAAAAAAAAAAAAAAAAAAAAAAAAAAAAAAAAAAAAAAAAAAAAAAAAAAAAAAAAAACACCCCCAACCCGACCCCCCCCTCCCCCCCCCCCCCCCCCCCCTCCCCCCCCCCCCCCCCCCCCCCCCCCCCCCCCACCCACAAACCCCCCCCACCCCATCCCCCCCCAAAACAAAAAACCACCAAAACAACAGAAAAAAGAACCCCTAAAATCCAGCCTCTGATGATTCACGAAGGGATAGAAAAATAGTCTTTTTCTCGTCTAGTATTTATTTCTAGTAATCGATACCACAACCCCTCCTCCTCCACTAGTCCATCATGAAAAACTCATTTTTCTCATTGGGGGACCCGCCAGTCATTCCCCCTTTCTAGGGTACACAACTGAAAAGGGCATCCCACTACTAGCCGCAAATTTGTATATCACTCCAGCATCAAAAACCACTATATTTCCTTCTTCACCACCTCTTTCATAGGTTTTATTTAAAATCGTCTCAAGTGCTCAATACTTTGGCTTATGACAGGCATGAGTTGGATTTTAATGTGAACAAATCCGGGGAATGATTCTAATGTAATATCTGCAATAGATCCAAACCTAAAATCTCTTTTGAAACTCTCTTATGACCTTTTTTAAACACCTGGTCCACCGAATTCTCAACTTGATACACATTCAAATCTGATGGCCATAATTACCACCGGCAAAGTGTCAACCTTTTTCTCAATAATACATACCACCTCAGATGAGGTGGGTAAAAAAACTAAGTTCTAGTTTTGGAGCCCTCTTCTATGATGGTTCACGTGTGGAGACCGAGATGTTTCCAACCTAACTAAACTCCAACTTCTTTTGGGTTTTAAATCGACATCAACCTCGGTCAATTGTTGCGAGACCATGACCCAACTTTTCAATGCAATCACTATCAAAATTCCAATGATCACCTGCCCCTAGTACTTTTACTCCTACAAAAACAAACAAACACTACACGCTCTTCTTTTTGTACGCATCAGATGACTTTCACAAAAACCCTGAAGATATGAAGATAACGATTGAATCTCACCATTCTACCTCATGGACCTACAAAAGTTTGAAAGTCACTTCTTCATTTTTCAACCGAATTCATTTGCCTTTTATCCATATGAATTAAGAGGCTCTACCCCATGCAGGATGGCCTCCCTCCCGAATAATAGGTACCCTCAAAATCACCTCACAAAAAATCAAGAATCACAAATCAAGATGGAAATATGATGACTTCACCTCTACTTAACACTCGTGGGAGTATCCAATAGGCCTCTCAAAACCTGTTTGATTGGCCATCAGTGGCCGCATCGCAAGTGGGATTTTGGTCACCCAAACCCAACTTATTGTAACAATATAGAAGAGGCATTGAGATTTAATGCTTCCCCAAGAATCCATATGCCTTTCTCAAAGAATAATAACCCGATGTAAAACAGAATAGTGAGCACGGCCCAGATCTTTTAACAACCGATTGTACATGAATAGTGACGGGCACCCATATCTTTTTTCTTTTTGCACTAGAAGACCACAATTGTAGCATAACACTACAAGTCATTCTAATCTATCACAATCCTCAAAACTGACCGTTTCTTTACTTAATGACCATTCTTTCATTAACTTGGCATAGACCACACCTTTGTTCAAGAGCTTCTAATCAAAGGGACATTGATGGAAAGATGTTTGATCATAGTGATAAAACGTTGGCATTTACCATACTCGGTCTTTTTCATTAACCTTTGTGGGAATGGAGGTGGTGGTCTAGGCATGGGGGTCACCTTTTGGGTACCTCAGCTTCTTTCCCCGCTTTGTATTCTACTCCACAATAACCTCCACTAGAACTCATCCCATCATCATCGCCTCTTATCACATTTTGTACACCAGACGGCATCGGTGGATCAGTGGTTTGCTTACCACCTCGAGTTGTGACTGCCATACATTGTCCATCTTTTTCAGATTTTGGAAAATATTGCTAGAAAGAGTGGCCGGTTGGCGTGGGTTCACAGTCGAAGACAATTGGGCCATTTACAACTCAAGATACTTGATCGAGATTGCATGTGCATCAAATTTATGCCCAATACTCGCTAAGTCACTCCTCAACTATTTAGTGTGCTCATACTTAGCATAAAACCTCCTCATCATTTTCTGCAACATATCCTCAACTCGTGCCATACTACCTTCACCATCCCTAGGAGCAACTTCACAATTTTGAGGTGGAACATAGGGCCCACTCCTATCATTTTTGTTACCAAAGTTACCCCGGTTGAAGTTGTTGTCGCGATTGTAACTCCCATTTTAGACATAATGACCCTCTCGCTTATAATTACCATAGTTTTTACCTTGATTTCCTTGACCTTGGCGCCATTTCTCTTTGTTGGAGCCTTGGGCGTTTGGTCGAAAACCCTTCCGTCAGCTCATTTACTGCATAAGAGTCCTCCTCATAGTAATACTCATCAGTCGGCGGCGGCGGTTTAGACAAGTAGTTCACCATATTTACCTTTTCTCCACCCCAGTAACGTGTTTCAACACTAACCCAAGCTCAGTAATTTGAGCCATTTCTTCACGAATCTCATCTGTGGCTGGGTTGTGTGCGGATTGCAGTGCAGAAGTGTTTCTTCCAGAATTTGACTTCCTAGTCCTCCAAGCTTTATTATTTTGGGAGATTTTCTCTAACTTCTCAACGATATCAACATAAGGACACTCCCCATAAGAACCACCCTCTATCGTATCCAGTACGCTTTGGTATTACAATCTTGTCCCAGATAGAAGTTCTCTTTCAGTGACTCATCATCAATGCGGTTATTGGGACACTGTCCACGAACGAATGACCTATCCCAATATCTACTGCTGATTCTCCCGGTAGTGCCACAAATTGTTCACCCTATCGTTGTGGTTTAAGTTCGTTAGACACTGGCTAGGAACGGTGATAAGACCACATCCCACCAATTGATTTCCAAGTATAGTTGAGTTTTTTTATTAGGGGAGCTCGTTAAACCATATAGCATCCTAGTCCCCTCAGTTAGGAGGGAATACTCTTAATCCCCATGACTTTCATGTTCAAATCAAGGCCTCCCCACACAACTCTTTACACACCTACCTCACTTTGGCAATGTAGCCTGTGGGTCCTCAGAAGATAATCCTGAAAACAAAACCTTTAAGTTGTGAGCATTGCATCAGACTACTAGTTACCACAAAAGTATGACCCTTTGGTGAGGAAAGGTATGATCAAGTTGCCGCTCAGAGGTCATGATGTTAACATTTCCCTATTTTATTTTTAGGGCGTGGGGCGTAAAGGTTGCGTTCTCAGATTATCTTCGCCAGTAGTTATCAACAAACCACTCGATTATGAGCATCAAACCAGCGGGGGAAATTTAGGTTGATCTCATACTTGATATAACATGATGTTTTGGAATATTCATTCTGCGAAGTTTGTGTTTTTAAGTTTGGATCAAGTGGAAGTATTGGTCTCCCGACGCCTTGTACTTGTCAATACACTAAAGCTGACATTGAGAGACAAAAACAAGAGAAAAGTAAAATTAGGAAATGGTTGCTTAAACTTCGTAATGCGCTTACACGTATCTAAAAGCTACTTTCCCGGTAAGCGGCGCAAAATTTGATACGCTTAACATTTCTTCTGAAAAGAGTTAGAAGCGTCGTATCAAGTAAGGAACCAACTATGAGGTTTGGATCGATCCCCAATGAAAATTATTCAGCACTTAAAACCTTAACCTCCAATTACTTTCTGATTAACTCAGTCCATTCAAAAATCGTAATCAGAGGGTGTGGGGGGGGGTGTTTAAATAACAAAGGAATTAAATATTTCTAAGTAAACAAGTAGTAAGTATGAATGTTTGATATTTATCAAGTGATGAGAGTAACTAAGGCATAATTGTTCCCTGCAGGTTCATAACACGGTAATTCTAGCTATAACAATCCTTTCATAGTATATTATATGAAAAGTGGTAAGTTATGTATCCGTAATTCCTTAGTCCGGCAACTAGGGAATTTCACTCCGCACCTTGGTCCGGCTACGTGTGTATGGTTTACTAAACCTTACCTTTACCTCATATTAAGTATTATAATCCATGTTTGATTTAGTTGTTACTTCACACCAATCGACACTTACCTATTAAATAGTGTATACTAAATCTACATTGATAATTCTTTTCTTATTATCAACCTCCTTGGTCTGAAAAGTAGAAACAAGGCGAGTTATAATGCGTGCACTCGATAAAAAGACTAAATGAAATAATTATCAATACATGCAAGACACTATTCTAGATTTGTTATTTTAGCTAGTTTTTACCTTGTTATTTACCCATGGTTCCCATAACCCTAGTTATTGGATTCGTTACCCATGTTCCTAATTCCTATTCATATTGAATTAGAAAAGAATCATGTACTTCATTGATGAGATTGAAGAAATCCAGAAATCACTTGAATTCAAGAAAGAAGGCAATAAACGTTCCACAAAAATGAAGTATTTTTCTCAAAACCTATTTCAAAAAAAACCAATATTCAATTATACAAAATAATTAAGAGTATAACCTTAAAAATGATGTTTTTACAAGTATTTATAATAAGGAAGTCCTAACATAAAAAGAAATTTAATTTACGGAAAATTTACCAAAAAATGCGTCTGAGTCGACGACCAAACCGACGGACCGTCAGGCCTCCCGTTGTTTCACACTTAGAATATTTTTTAGCTTCTTTCTTCTCCAACTCACTGTTACCATCGACGGACCAGGATGATGTCGTTGAGTTCACGATGTCCCTTCGATTGCTTTTGGGTTTCTCCACACCTTGAATCTTTTCAAACGGTACATGGGCTACTCTTGTTGCAGACGATGTGCAAGGTCCATCTGGATTATGGTCAGTCTGATATCTTTCTGCCCCACACGGGTCAGAAATCTTCCATCTTCCTTCACTCAACATCTTTCTTAGGGACGATGGTTTTCACACCTACTGACTGTCGAGGGGGGGGTCTACGGACCGTCGATGGCCTCCGTAGGTCATCACCTCTGCATTTCAACACAGTTCTCTTTCGGTTCATTCTCGGTGACCATTTTTCCTCCGCAAGACCAAGGACAAAGAAATACATTAAAAACGTACTATAGAAAAAATGCCTTATACAACACACTAAACTTAAGGAAAGAGCATGAAAGTACCTTCAAAAACCACCATAAAAATCATTATCCCGCAAGAAAAATAATAAAGTGTAAGCTAGTTGGAAGATGAATCAATTTATGCACTGTGACATACAACTGCTTCCTATAGTTATGTCCATATATTTTATGTAATACTTGAGAAATAAACTTGTTTAAAGTTACGGATAAAATAAATTTAACCTCATTGTTTTAAATGCATTGTGTGGTGAGATTTAGATATAAATTCAATGACATAACTTTGTTGATCTAGAACGCCAGAATGTTGGTTTTGACAAAATTTTGAGCAACATTTAACTTGATAAAGGAATACAAGCTTTCTTTGATTCAATTGTGCCTTTCTAGCCTACCGAATGACATATTATTATCCATAGAACTCCTTATACTAGCCTAAAATATTTTTATTGAAATAACTACATCTTAGTATATATAAGTTTGAGTGCGTAAATGCACTTTTACTTGGTTCCACCTCCTTGAGCGCACTATGAATTATCTACACAGTACCAAAGACCTAAGTTGGATAAACAAAGTGAAAACGTAAAATATGTAATAGTAACAAAAAAGGACAAAAAAAAGCGTAGAAAAAAAATCCAATGAAAAGAAGATACAATGAGTGGAAAAAAGAAAGTGAAAATAAAGGATAAGACGTTTTCAAGAAAACAAAGGTCTAATGCAAAAATGAAAAAATATTGAAAGTATTGTGCATATTTGAGGAAGAAAATAGTTACTTTATTCCAAATGAATATCCTACCTTTCCGTAAGCCTACATTACAAGCCAGTGAAAAGTCCTATTTGATCTCATTTTTTGTGTTCTCATATTAGTGGATACTTACATGAGCTCCAAGCATATGGTATCCCAATGTCATGCATTGAATATCATTGTGAGTGTGAGTGATTTTAAAAAATGTCCTACGATCTAAATTATTATATTTTGTGAAGTAGGACGTTCATATCTTGCGAGTGCATTTGACACATGAGGATGCGAATAATTCCATCCCTTAATATAGTCAAGACAAATTGATCTTGTAATTACTTAAGTATATTTGAGATACATTTTGAAATTATAGAAATTACTCAAAGTTTACCTCATATTTGTATAGAGGTAGTTGAATGTGGTTCATATGTAAAATATTAATTGTTGGTACCAACTAAAGTCAAGACATTATCAAACATGAACTGCTTCTTTTCCCAAAAGATTTTTCTTTTTTTATTTAAAAAAATAAGAAAAAGAAAAATATTGGTTGATTTATTGAACTACGTTCGACCTTATTCAAAGAGGATATGTAGGCAACCCTTCATTGAGGATCAGTCTAATCACTCAATAAAATAATAATCATGCTATTTATAATCTCCAAGGGCTGAAACCTGACATCGTGACCTATGGTGTGTTACTACCAAAAAAAAATAAAAAAATTCAGAGGGCCTTATGAGTGAAAACCCCCACGGGCACCATAAGAAAATAGTAAGAAGATAAGAATGTCTTATTGGTGAAAAATCACGAAAGACATTATTGATCAAATGATGACATTCGTCTTGGCATGAGCACAATCAATATAGTAAAAAGCTATAGGCTGAAAGAGGTATAAAGTAGAATCGTGCAAGTAATTCGCTTGAAACAAATGCCACGATGGTAAGTTCTTGAATCCTTGTATCTCATGTAATATGCACAACAAAATAATAATAACAAAAAAAAAAGATTATCTATTTATTAATAGAATCTGAAAAATTTTATTTTATTTTTAGTTTGTTTAATGTACCAATAAAAATAAAATAAAATAATTCTAAATAATAATAATAATAATAATATAAGTGAAAAGACAAAAAATATATATAAATATACATATGCATTTATCATATCTTCACAAGGCACAATGCCCCCTATTTGCATATATGAGACAATAACCCTTATCTTATTTTTCAATTTCTTCACAGGGCACAATAACCCCTGATTGCATATATGATACAATAACCCTTATCTTATTTTTTCATTTTTTCATAGGGCACAATAACCCCTAGTTGCATGTATGGCACAATAACCCCTACTTTATTTTTCATGTCTTCACACGACACAATAACCCAAGGTTGCATATAAGACACAATAACCCCTGATTGCATATATGCCACAATAACCCTTATCGGGTTCTTATTTTTTTAATAATTTGCTGTGGGCATGGGAGGGCTGGCAATAAGGGGGGGCCTGTTGCTGTAGGGGGGGGGGTAGGGGCGACAATAACCCCTATTTTATTTTTCATGTTTTCACATGACACAATAACCTCTGGTTGAATAAAAGGCACAATCACCCCTATTTTATTTTCATGTCTTCACAGGGAACAATAATTCCAAATTTATTTTCATGTCTTCTCAGGGCACAATTACCCCTATCTTGTTTTTCATGTCTTCAAAGGGCACAATAACCCCTATCTTATTTTTCATGTCTTCTTAGGGCACAAGAACCCCTGGTTGCTTATAGGACACAATAACCCATATTTTATTTTAATGTCTTCACATGAAACAATAACCCCTGGTTGCATATAGGAAAAATAACCCCTATTTTTATTTTCATGTCTTCACAGGGAATAATAACCCCTATTTTATTTTTCATGTTTTCATTGGACATAAGAACCCCTGATTGCAATTTAGTAACGAATCTCCCTTTGGTTTTATTTTTACATATATTGTATTATCTACAAAAAAACATTATTTTTATGCTTAATATAAACTTTTTATAATTTCTCAATCACTCAAAAATTACTAGTGCAAACGTGGGCAGTAAATTGGTTTTTCGTATTCTTTGTTTGTGTTTTATGTGTGTAAAGATTTTCTTTCTACGTAGTACAGCACAATTTAAAAGTTCAAACATAACGAGTCATTCTTTCAAAATGTCATGCAGAAGAACGTCAACGGCTGAATTCAAGTCATAATTTACAAGTCTTATAACTCAGATGGTTCCAGATCAAGGGTGGTCAAAATCGCTGAACCTGAGCCGGGGGAAGGAAGGGTTAGCGATAAGGCTGCGAAGCTGGTGGGGGGGCTGGGTGGTCACAGAGAAGAGGGAGTGGACTGCAGTCACTAAAGTGGAGTAAGATGATTTGAATCTTTTCTTTCTCGACCGTGGTCTGTATGTATGGTGGCCTTTATAGGATGAAAGTGAAGTTGGGGGATGTATAACCTAAACTTCAGGAGGAGAAGAACCCGCGACCACCAGACCGTCACTGGTGCACCACCGTGACTTATTTTCTGGAAGGCCCGTGCCATGGGTAATCACCAAAAAAAGGCGTCTCCCACTGCCTTATCATCATTAAGGATATGTGTGGAGTGGTTGTCAAATTTAGACGCATTGAACCTCTTCTAGCTCAAGTTGGCTTGGCTTGTTTGCGCCTTTTTGATTGAATATCACAGCAAAAAAATTAGACTACAACACAATTAGTCACGCTTTCCATGGAAACCTCTTGCGAATGTTTCCAAGCAAATAGGGGCGATACTATGACACCTATCGCTTTTACCAAGCTTAAATTCTTTACACCAGTTTTTAATACCTTATATACTATTGAAGGGGGGGTGTTTATAATTAATTTTTAAATGTTTTGAAATTCAACAAAATTGTAGGTCGTTATGGTGTGGGGTGAGAATGTTTATGATGATAAGCTTGGCTGATTGTGTTACTGGGGATTTTTATATGTCACTTTTACCAGCCTAATACATATATATATATATATATAATATGGGCTAAAGATATATGATGTCTATAGTATATATCGTGATATAATATATTATATAGTATATATATACTATATCATTAAAGTAAAGGAGAGTCCAAGAAAATTGGTCTAATTGTCTACCTTATCCTAATTTGGCGAACTCCATAACTAATTTTTTGATTATTATTTTTAAATATTTTTTTTCTTCTGGTCTGCTGGGGGTTCCCCCACATTGAACAAATATAATTTTTTTTTGCTTTTATTGATATTAGATTTGGCTATTATTTTTCTTCTTCCTTATCTTACCCTAAAATGTCAATGGCTGTATATTTTAAACTAAATTTCTCCACTTCCTCTTTCCTTATTATTAGGCACCAGACTTAAATTGGGGAAACAATATAAAATACACGCTCAATAAAGGAAAACTGTACACACAGGAGAACAGTCTGAGACTGAATGTACAAGAAAGCAATAGTAAGGACAAAAGCAGGAGAGAACGAAAAATTGAGTTTTGTCTCTTGGAGGTAATAGGTGGTGTGGGAAAGTTAAGAGCCTGGATCGTGGTTTAAAGGGGGTCCTGGATTCGGGCGTAAAGATAAGTTAGGTGCAAGATCATTCATTTTGAATCATGGTGGGTGATGAAGTGGGTGGGGGTCGAGGGATCTGAAAAAAAGCAGTTTGCTTTATGGTATCCAATTTGCCGTATAAGACGCTAGAGTAAATATAATGCGCGTGCGATATCAAATTTAACAAATCGTAGACGGGTGTATAAAATTTGATTCCAATAGTATGAAGTTCTTCAAATCGCATGTATTATGTTTACTATCATTATTATTGTCACATTATTATTATTATTATTATGCACTTTATATGCAATTTGCAATTTATATGTAAATAAATTTCATGATGTTGAATTGTTCAGCTTGAATAGATTAGTATATCTTTCAGCCTAGTTTTCACTTCAGAAATTTGGTTGAATCTATTGTAGACTTGTTTGATTAAGATATAACTAACTTTAAACTTGATGTAGTGGCATTTAATTTTTGTTTGTATTATGTTATATCTTTTAAATCTTGTTAATAATTATTTTGACCTAAAAATTGTGTTCAGAATACCAAAGATAGTTATCGCTTTAATTCAAATTATTAATGTTTGTCCTTAATAGGATATAAAAAAAAAAAAAAAGGGGGGGAGAGGGGGGGGGGGAGGGGGAAAAAGATAAGGGGGGGGGGGGGGGGGGGGGGGTGTGAGTGTTATTTAGAGTTATATTAAAATAAAATAATAAATAATAAATAAATAACTTAAGGGGGCAAATAACGTAGTGAAGAATGATATACCTTAAAAATCCATATTAATACATAGAGTAAAAGAAAAAAACAACGTGTGATAGAAAAACAGAGATTAGAGTATCAAATAAATAAGTTACAAAAAGTGGGTAAACAACAAGTGTAAAACATATAGTAAATAAAACTGTTAAATGTACACAAGAAATATATAAGAAAAAAAATACAATAAAGAAAAATGAAAAAAGACAGAGAATAGAATGTTTTTTCCAATATGGTGTGATATATTATATATTATAGGTGATATAACGTAAAATAAATACATAATAAATACAAAAAAGACGTTCAGAGCAAAAAATGCGAAAGAGAAAAAAGTAATCTTTCTAAAAAATAGTCCAATCTTCTTTAGAAGTTCTTTGCTAAAAACTAAATATTGAATTCATGAAAATTTATATCGTATTTTAAATGCAAATAAAAATAATACCAATAATTAATTACCAGTGAACTCTAAAAAGTCTAATTTTCTGTGCATGATTTCTAAAATTGCCTAGGTAACAAATAACTATAACTATAATAATATAAATATATACGAAAAGAAAAAAATTGGGGACTGACTGTTGCACAGATTCTCTGTCTTATTTGGAAATATTTACACACAAAAAATAAAAAAAAAATGTTGTGAATGTGAGAACTTTGCGTTAGTTTAAGATAAGATGTTTAATAAAAACTTCATAAACTGATTTTTAATTAAGGAGATCATATTAAAACAATAAGATATTTGTTAACAATATTGACTTAAATAAAATGAGAATAATAAAAGAAAATAGAATTTTTTATTATTAAGTTAAATATATAAATATATATAAAAGAAAAAATGTAAAGTGTCCCTTCTCTAAAAGTGCAATAAAGAGAACCGTGCTAGAACCCGTGCCTCGAGGTGCCTAATACCCCTCGTCACACTAATCTTTACCGCGTAGTTTCGCATACCAATTAAAATAGAATCAAATTTCTTTTGAGATTAAGTTTATTTAAATAAAGGAACTGGACAACCAAAACTCAAATTTCAAGTGGCGACTCTGCATATAAAATATTTCTTTTTTATATAAGTCACTTGTAGTTAAGAAAAAAATTTCTTTCAAAATTTTTCCAAAAAATATACTTTTGAGGAAAAAAAAAAAGAGGTGTGACAAGGTATATGTAACCCTCTTTATACGTGTACAGTAAATTGTAGTTCAAATGTATGGGAAACATGTGGGGGGGGAACCGTTATTTTGAAGAGACCGCCTCCAAATGCAAGGATGGATCCGACCCTCGGGGATCCAAGATCGGTAGATCACCTCGGTGTTAAGCTAAAATTCCCACTTTTAGTTAATCGTTAGCTTTATTTAGGCATTTATTTATATAGATAACCTTAGGAGATTAAGTATCTCATATATCTATTTATGTTCAATGGTTACAACAACATAATGTAGAAATTTTTTTCATCATAAGACCGGGGAGTGGGCGTCAGAGTGGGGAGAGATAAATATATTTTCAATACAGTCCAAATTATCCGTATGCATGAATTACCTCATTTTAAACGATAATAACACTTTCTCAGTCATCGTCACAACACTCATGTTTCATATCAATAGCATACATTCATACGACTTTCATGCTTGTCATGCGGTAAGGACCCAAAATGTTATTTTTGTAATTTTTATGAAATGACCATTTTATCCTCTCCCTATAGTTGTCTCGAGTCATTAATGATCAATAATGAAGTTGATTTAAGATTTTAACTTTGGTTGATAAATATGATATTTAATTAATATTTGAATTAAATAATTATTTATTTATTGATTGATTAATGGGTCAAGTATCATAATATCATTAGTGACCCCATTAAAATAAACTTAAACCTAAACTTTGAGAGGGGGGGAGAAAACAGTACAAGTTGGTGGACACATGTGACGATGGGGTGGGTAAAAGAGGATTGAGAAGTGAATCCTCTTCCTTCAGGTATGAAATCTAACTAAAATTTTATTATATTCTATATATATTATATATAGTAATATCTATATATTCTATATATATATATTATATATATATCTATAGGGTGGGGTGGTATATAATATATCTATATAGGGTCTATATCTCATCCTATCTCTACTCGATATATAATATATTATTGCACTGCAAAGAATTATAACCATACTATACCGCTAACAATCATGTGTAGGGCGGTAGTTCTGATAGAAGAAATTCATTGCATATTTAAATGATATCTTCCCTCCTGGCATTTTGGTCTTTAGATGAGATAAGTTTGAGTGGAAAATATTTTTGACTATTGATAGCTACAAAATAATTTTGTAGTTTAGATACAAAAAGAAAATATTATGTTTACAATTATAGGAGTATCTCCTGGTGTAGTGAGTTGATATTTATGTTTTTTTTCCAAAATTGGTGTTTCAAATATAAATAATATTGTTTTTATGTTATCCGCTCAACAAGAATTGGACTATGGTCTTAGAAAAATTATGACTATGATAAGGGGATGTGATTATGAATAGATGCACTGATAATATTCTTTTCAAAATTATTCCACGAGCACATCTTTAGTTTACGGTTTACGTGTTGATTTTATAACTCTGTTTGATTTCAAAATTTTATACTTATCACATTATAAATTCAAGTTTTGATATATTGAGATCGGTATTAAAATCGAATGAATTACATTATATGAAAACTTTTAAGTAAGGTTGTAGTTTTACACCTTAGGCTTGAATTTTGAGAAGTGTGAGATTTAAAGTATTAATTGGCATCAATATTAAGAACGTGATTCTAGATTGAAGTGGTTTTGGGTAGATACTAAGGCAGGTTGTTGTTTTGTGAAATCTTATTATGCTCATTTCTTTCTTTGAATAGATTGCGTGATGTTGAAGTTAAACGAAAAAAGGGAAGGCCTCAACCTCAGATTAAATGCTTGATTGATTGAGGCAATGGATTTCTAACTCTTGTTTAGTTTAATGAATGCGGGATTTCCCTTGTGGTATATATGTTGGGAGTAATGGGACTTGGTGATGGGTTGACTTGTCCACATTGATTGATTCTAATGATGAAAACAAAGGTTAAAGGCAATGTATCTCGCTTTGGTGTGATTGTTGATATAAAAATGGTTTTAATGTTTTTTAATCATGGGTTTATGCTGTTATGAAATTGTGTAGTGTTATGAAAGTGTCATATACTCGTGTGATTTGTGTGAACATTTCCTTTAGCATTTATTTTAAACAGGGTTATGAACGTGTTATGTGCATTTGAGAAATAATGAGACTTAAGAGGATGTACCATTTGGGGGTGAGGGACGTATCGCGCGCCGTGATGGATACTATACTTTTCGATAAACGTATCACGCATAACAAATTATTACTCTTATCGAGAGGGTCATGTCGTTACGCCGCGACAGATGCACGGACATATAGTCCCCTAGGGGTCTCGGACTGAAACACGGGTTGTGTAATCACTAATTTCAGACTGCAGCTTATACTGTGATATTCATTCCATAGCATTGCACATACTTATCCATTAGTGAACTTGATGAGGGCAGTGTTTTTTCTGATCTTTGATTGCCTTTCTGTCTGACCTTTGTGATACAATATTGAGTTGTTGTATTGCGATATGTAATTTGTTGAAGTGTTTGTTGTTGGGATATTACTTTGTCCAAGTGTTAGGTTTGTTGACTACGTGCTCTGTAAACTGTGAGCTGTTTAGGTTTGATTGATTTTACTGGAATTTGTAGTTTTGGAGGTTCGGCTGGGGGTGTAGGATACCGTTGCATCCCCTTAGCTTGTGTTTAAGAGGTTTACTTGCTGAGTACCGTTTGGTTTTGGTACTCACCCCACCCTTGCTTCTACAAACTTTCTAGTTATGGCAAGAATTTTTGTTGTAGCTTGTCATTCTCTTCTTTCCGAGGCTTCTTTGGAGATTTTGTGTAGGTAGATGTTTTCCATCTCAGCAAACTTTTCTTCTCCTTAATATGATCCTTTTTCTATTTTCTAGAAAAATTCATTTGATACTTGATTTTTCTCCTGAATCAAATGTACATACTTTTATATGCTTCTAACATTTGATACCAAATTTTGAGATTTTTAATTAAGTTACTTATATTTATTTTCGCACTTTATTGTAATGGTTGACTTTTAGGATGACTTCTTTTGGTGGGATAAGACGAGTGTCATCACGCCCATTTTTGGGTCGTGACATATGCTTAGGGTTATAGGGAAAGGAAACCATAATTCAATTTGACAATAAACATCAAGATAACACCCCTACAAAAGCTGAATCAACAATTCAATAATAACATGTTCATAACTTTGAGAGACCTAATTTAATTAAAATGATCCATAAATTAGTTTAACATCACAATTCAATAGTTAATCATACATAAACATACTAGGTTCTCACCTTACAATCACATTCAACACAAGTTAGGGATTAGAATTGAGAATGAAAGAAGATGGGTCTTGAGAAAATTAGGTAAAAAATCATCATAAATACTTGAATTCATTCATAAACATCCATATTCAATCATAAGTATTCAATTCAGATCAAATAAATCAAGTTTAGAAAGAGACTCACGAAATTGAGTAAAACCTAACAATTTGGGGAACTTTGAAATCAATTTTGAAAGGACCTCATGGGGAAAAGGATCGCAACACTGAATAGATTTCATACCTTTATAATCATTAAGGATAAATTGTGGAAAGTACATTTATTAAAGCCCTACCTAAAGCTTGATCTTCTCCTACAATGGAGTTCTTAGATGAGAGAGAGAGGTATGAGAGGGAAGTTGAGTTTTGAGTTGTGTTTTGTGAGTTAAGTTAGAATGACTTGGGGTTAGGGTATTATAGGTTGTTTTAGAAAGATAAGTAACTAAATAAACACCCACCTTAACCACTAATTAATTATCTAACCCTAAAAGGTATTCTCAACTCGAACACTAAACTAAAAGTTGCAGGACCTATGACCACCACCTACGGACCGTAGGTGGACTTACACCTCATCCTGCAACTTTGTAACTCTTGTCAGAGAGGGGGAAAGGTCCATACATGATGGGTAGATTAATTATCAACCCACGAGCTACACTAATGGGGCATAGGTCCAGCGAAGGTCCATCACTTCCCTTGGTAGGTGTCTGTTGCAATTTGGAAGCTTTTGGGGTAAATGGTTGGGTACTATTCAAGGACCCCTTGGGTGGTCCTTGGGGGGTCGTACCCATACGTTTGGACCCTAAAGACACGATTTTATATATCTAAAACATTTTCATAACTTTTAATCATCACACGACACTTAAAATCCCCTTACAACACCTAAGAACACACTAGTTTAATTTTACTTTTTGGTGGTGTCATCGTCGTTTCTTAACGTTTAAGATCTAATACTTCCAAACTACATTAGTTACATAAGGTTATGTCTAGAAACACTTTTTTTATTAGTCATTATTGATCATGTAAGTATCTAGATTAGGTTATGTGAATTTTGGGGTATTACATTATCTCCCTCGTGGGAACATTCATCCCCGAATGTTATCCAAGACACCAAGCTAAGGTAGAATCTCTAGACCAACAACCCAATAAACATTCATACCATAAATGAGACAAAACTTCAAGTTCAAAATCAATCATAAGCATTTATCCAAAGGAGGAAACTTCAACTCCAATTCAACACATGTCAAAGAAAAATGAGGAAGTAGGAACTACATCTACCAACTCAAAATGCAAGCAACACATCATTTATCATGTTTATAGAAGGAAGTTTCTTCTCCAAATAATTACAAGTTCAAGATCACAACATGGATTCAAAATTTCCCTTTATTGAACACAATTAAGCATAAGATGAATTTCACCTCATAAGTCAAGTATGCTTTATCATTTAAATTAAGAAGTTTCAACAAGAGGATTGCAAAACTTATGAAATACTTCAAGTTACAAAATACATGCTTCCCTACATGATCGTACACCACATAAGGAATATCAAGGCAAAAACTTATGCAATACACATAACTCCCAATTCACTATAAACTCAAGAGAAACTACTTATCTCAAATTCGAATAGAAGTAGGAGGGAAATGTTGAGGATAAGGGATGTCATATTGGCCTTTGCCTCCAAAGTAGCACTCTCAACTAGATGGTCCTCCATAGAACCTTAACAGAAGATACCTGTTTGTTCCTGAATGTCTTCCCTTACAGGTCTAGAATCTCAACCGGGATCTCTTTATAAGCAAGGTTCTCATTAACTTCTAATCCTTCTAGGGGAACGAATGGATACCAGATAACCTATGCATTTATTGAGAATTAACACATGGAACACCGGATGAACCGGAGGCCAACTCATAAAAATTTCAATTCATAGGTAACCTTTCTCACTCGTTTCAAAATCTCATATGACCCCACATATCGGGGACTAAGTTTCCCCTTTTTACCAAACCTCATCAGAACCTATCATGGGTGAGATCTTCAAGCAGACCATATGACCTACCTCAAATTCAAGGTCCCTCTTTGTATTGTCATCATATGATTCTTGCCGGCTTTGGGTCGTCAACAACCTATCACTTATAAGTCAGAATTTCTCTAGGACCTCATAAACTATATCAGGACCTATAAGAGCAAACTCACCTACTTCAAACCACCGGATCGGAGATCTACATCCTCTCCCATAAAGTGCCTCAAACGGATCTGTGGCAATACTTATGTGGTAACTATTATTGTAGGCAAATTTGATCAATGGTAGTTGTTCATCCCAATTACCCTTCAAGTCAACGACGCATGCCCACAACATATCTTCTAAGGTTTCGTTGGTTCATTCCTCTAAACCATCCATTTGGGGATGAAATAGGGTACTAAGTTTGACCTTTGTACCATGTCCATTTTGGAATGCCTTCCAAAATGAGAAGTGAATTGAGTACTCCTATCTTAAAAAATAGACAAGAGAATCCCATGCATTTTCACAATATCTTTGATATATAACATAGCATAATTCTCTAGTGAATATGTAGTCTTGACGGTAATAAAATGGGCTTATTTGGTCAACCTATCAATGATTACCCAAATAAAATCATGTTGCCTTCAAGTAAGAGGAAAACCCATAACAAAATCCACATTAACATCCTCCCACTTCCAAGTGGGTATAACTATATGTTTATTCAAACCTCCGGTCTTTGATGTTTGTCTTTGACTTTTTGACAATTCAGAAATTTTGCCACAAAATCAGCTATATCCCTTTTCAAACAACCTCACTAATAGATCTTCCAAAGTCACCGTTCATCTTGGTGGATCCCGGATGAATACAATATCGCGAACCATGGGCCTTTTCCAAAATTTGTCTCCTTAAGGAATCCACATCTAGGACACACAACCTACCTTAATACCTAAGAACCCCATCTCCCTCTTGGGAGAAATCCCCAAAGAATTTCCCTAGTACAAATGATTCCATTTAATTCAATCAAGACAGGATCAAGGTGTTGCTTAGCTTTTACATCAACCACTAAGGAGGATTCGGGGCTGTGTTGGACCGTGAAAACAACCATTGGATAATCTACTATTAGAACTCCCAACTCATCTTCTACATGGGCTACCCTATCCATGGACATACGACTCAAAGCATTCATAACTACATTGTCCTTACCGGGATGGTAAAGAATACTTATATCATAGTCTTTCAAAAGCTCTAACCACCTTCTTTGTCGGAGGTTCAAGTCTTTTTGAGTAAAAACATATTGGAGAATCTTGTGATAGGACTACATGCACCCCATAAACATAGCTCCCTATTTTCAAAGAAAACACTACGACATCTAGTCCAAGATCATGGGTTGGATAATTCTTTTCATGTACCTTGAGTTACCTTGAGGCATCAATTCTCACCTTACCATATTGCATAAGGACATAACCTAAACCTACCCATGAAGCATTGCAATACGCTACAAATCCTTTGGTACCTCAGGTAAATTCAACACCAGAGCAGAGGTAATCTTATCCTTCAAGTCTTGGAAGCCTTCCTCACAAGCCTCCATCCATTCAAACTTAACCTTCTTTTGGGTTAGGGTTGTCAATGGAGAAGAAATATAGGAGAAACCCTCAAAAAATCTCCTATAATACCCGACTAAACCAAAAAAGCTTCGAATATCAGTAGGACAATTATTATCCGGCTCTATTTTCTTTGGATCAACCTCTATAACCCATACTCGACACAATGTGACCAAGTAAAACAATCTATCTTAGCAAAAAATCGCACTTGATAAATTTAGAAAAAAATTGATGATACTTGAGGACTTGCAATACAATCCTCAAGTGACTTATGTGATCATCCTCACTCATAGAGTATATCAAATATCTCGTAAGACATTAAACGAATCAGAAATATTTTGTGACACTTGGTTCATTAACGTCCAGATATTCCCTCGTGAATCTTCTTTTAGGACCAATGAAATAACTAAGAACTTATAGTGACAATATTTTGTTCGATAAGCCGTTTTAGGAATGTCAAATCCTCTTACCCTATGTTTTTGATAACCCGACCTCAAATCAATCTTTGAAAAGTAACTCACCCCTTGGAGTTGGTCAAACAAGTTATCAATTCTAGGGAGAGGGTACCTATTTTTTATAGTAACCTTGTTTAATTGGCGATAGTAAATGTACATCCTAAGAGACCTATCTTTCTTTTTACCAAACAATACCGGGGTACCCCTTAGAGAAATGATTGGTTAAATAAAACCTAATCTATAAAATCTTTGAGTTGTACTTCCAATTCTTTAACTCGTCCAGGGACATACGATAAGGAGGGATTGATATGGGTTGAGTATTCGATATTTTCCATTCGTGAGGATTTCGGGAATGTCATAGAGAAAGACTTCTTGAAAATCCTTCACTATAGGGACTGACTATAAATGAGGAGCCTCGGACCTAAGGTCCTTGATCCTCATGATATAATAGAGACATCCCTTAGAAATCATCTTACACGCTTTTATATCTGAAATAATTTGACCTCTAGGGATTGAACTGCACCCCTTCCATCTAAAATGGCTTCATTAGGAATTTGAAACTTGACTACCCTTGTCCTACAACCAATGGAAGCAAAACAAGCATGCAACCAATCAATCCCCAATATGACATCAAAGTCGAATATATCAAATTCTACCAAATAAACCAAATGTGACTCTATTTGACAATGATATGGCACAACTCCTATATAATCCTTTAGCAACAATAGAGTCACCTATCGAGGTAAAAATTCAAAAAAGATACTTCCTAGACATTGAGGAGTACATCAAATTTCATGGCCAGTTAAGGGGTTACAAAATACAAAGTGGTACACCAGGGTATAACAATGCATAAACATTAATTGATGATATTTGCAACATATTGTTAACAACATCGGGATATCTCTCTTAATCACCTCGGGATTGGACAACATAGAAGTGGTTCCTCTTAGGAGCATGAAAGTTAAGACCATTTGCATGTGCTTGGCTACTCTCCCAATCTTGAGCCTTTGTCATAAGATAATTTTCACCATATGACCACTCTTTCCACAATCATAGAAACCATATGTACCAACTAGACAGTTGCTTAAATGTCGTTTGGCACACTTGGCACAACTATTTTTGTCAATTTGAGAACCACCACCACCTCTTCCTCCTTGTGGATTAGGGTTAGATACCTTATCTTTTTATAACCTTGGAGCATTGGAAGAACATTGGTTAGGAAAACTCTTCTTAAAATTTGGCTTATCCTATTCCAAGCTAGTTTCCTCAACTTGTTGAGAATACGTCATTAAATAATAAATGTCCATATTATCATGAAGCATTACCAAATGACACTTTTTCACAAGATCATCAGACACACCCATTACAAAATGACTCATCTCATTTCTAGCATTGGACACCAATGATTGAGCATACTTAGACAACTTAGTGAATTAAAAAAGTATTCTTTAACACTCATAACTCCTTGATGAAGATTGATAAAATCTTCCACTTTTTCCTCTTTTTTTTTGTCTCCCTTAGGAAGTATTTATCAAGAAATGCCTACCTAAAATCTTCCCAACTTATGGGACCCTCTCTCAAAGCCATATTGTCCGTCCATTGAGTGTATCATGATTGAGCCACATCCTTGAGTTGATATGCGGCTAGCTCGGTCCTGTCATTCTAAGTTACCCCCATAACAAACACAATCTTATATACCTCTTCTAGAAAGTCTTGAGGATAATCATTTAACTTATACCCAAATAACATTGGAGGATTCATCCTAGTGAAGTCCCTCAAATGTGAAGCCATGGTACTAGCATTTTGATTCACACGGGTCCAATTTGTTGATTAGCTTGTGCTGTCATAGCTTGAGCTTGTGTAGTTAGGGCTTAAGCTTGAGTAGATATGACTTGAGTCAAGTTTAGGAAATCCTCCATTATGTCTCCCTCTTTCATAATCGAAGGATAGGAAAAAAACATAGCCACCTAGAGGAACTTGCTCATGGGAGGAGTTTGGTTTCCTTGGGAAAGTAATATTGTATGCGCAATATCCTGTCAAACACTCCTTGTGGATGCTCTTCTAATATACATATCCTATATACACAATAAAAGGATTAGAAGGAAAGGAAACATAGAGTTAAGACTACTTGGTACGACTCAAGAATATCAAAGGAAATGAAAGTGTCTAAGCATCACATAGCCTCTCATTCATATGTGTGGGCAGGACTTTCTTACGATGAATTACGATCTAATGACGGGTATGAGGACAGCATTCCTAATTATATTTTTAATAACCTTATGATCTAATACAAAATTTTTCACGACCTTAGAGCACCCCATAGTTGTAACACGGTCTACTCGATCTTGAAGAGGTATTATACAAGCCTTTAGTATATCATCATCACATAAGACATTGAAAGATGTGTAAAAATTTAAAACCTTAACAATCAATGTCAAATTCTTTCATATATGAAAATAGAGAATCTTAACCATCTTGGTTCAAACGTAAGAATATCAACATAAGGACCTTAACCCATACAATTGAATGTATCATAATATGAAGTACATTTATGATCTATTACAAGATAGAAAGAAACATAAATTGTCATGATGTCCTCGAAACTAGAGTACATACCAATTGGCCTTGTGAAAGCAATCCAATCCTTTCTTCTCTTAAACAATGACCTACTAGACTGAACCTATACTTGTTAGAAAAATAAGAAAAATATGGGTTAGTATATTTCGCTTGTACTAAGTATGGAAACCATGCAAGTAAAATTGTGAAAACCCTAAAAATGAACTAGGGTGGACTAAAGCTTCACATGTGTTATAAGGGTTATTCAATATTTAAATTTATTTTGAAAATGATTTTATATTTCATTTCAGTTGAGTTTAGATTCAAAAGTCAAAGAATTACCAAGACGTTCGAAGACTAGTCGTCTATGTGCTTGTGCGTGCTTATGTGTTTTGATGGAAGTTAAATGTGTTATTTGAGGTCTAAATAAATATTGATGAACCTAGAACCTAGATGAGCATTTTTCACTATTTACATCCGGGTACGACTCCCTCAAGGACCCACGAGGGGACCTTGAGGAGGACCACATGTCTTGGCCAAGAAGATGCTAGGAAACATTAACGACGACACCAATTGACGGCTCGTCAATGGTGGGCGTCAATCAGGCTTTCAGGTATTAAAAGTTTTTAGTCTCTTTCACAAGTGACAGACCCCATTGAACGGGTGTCAATCTATTAAATGTCCGTCGGTTGTAGGCGTCGTTTGGGCCTGCAATTTCCTACAGTAATTTGACCAACTTAGGGGTGAATTGGTAAATTCATCCCATGTATTTTTAAGTGCATTAACGGTTGTTTTAGGTGTATTTAGTTTTTTTAAGAGTATTAAAGTGATTAAAATCTCTTCTAGACCCTAAAACCTAAACCAAAACCTTCTCTCCAAAGTTCTCTAAAAAAAACCATGGAAGCTTGAAGTCAATATGGAGCTAGGGTTGTGGATTCTAATGGCTTTGTTCTCCAATTATCATGGGATTTAATATAATAAGGTATGAAACATTTTCAAACGATTAGATATGATATTATTGATGTTAAATTGATGTTTTAAAATTAAAATATCCATGAACCCTTGATCTTCTCCAAGATCTAAATTTGGTTTATGAAGTGGGTCTAGTGCTTATGATATAATGATGATTGAATTGAGTTTAGTTCATGTTGTATTATTGATTTCTATAGTTATATATGCTATTATATTGTGAATTGTTAAAGATGTTAAGGAATGGTGATCTTGGATATTAGAAGAGGGTAAGTTGACCTAATTCCCTTGCTAATGTACAATGGATATAAAATTGTTATTGTGTGGTATGGTCCACTTATGGTGCGCTATTTACTTGTTGTTCTTGTAATGATCATGGTCTTGTCGGCAATATTATGTGAATTGTAGCAGTATCATGTTAGGTTATATATTAAGGTATAATATGAAGTTGTTAATATGAAGTAATATGACTATGTGCAAGGTTGTCATGACCCAGATTCTTGAATCTGAATCGCGACCGGCGTCGTTAACCTCCTAGAGGTCACAGACAAGCCTCTTCTTAGCTTTCATCACATTCATATAGTTAAATTTGGGGAAAGTTTAAAACTTATAAAACATAATGAAGTATAAATAGAATTTATATAAAAGTTACATGGATTCATATACTATAAGCTCAAACTAAACAACCATCTTTAATGGAATACACAATTCAAAAGGGAGAATCAATATATCATAACAAGTATTCCAAAATGGCCTTAATACAAAAACTTCAAAATGAAAACGTCTGAAAGAAATGATAGGGAAAACATCCTCAATCTATGTCTAAATACTAGGCTATGAAATAGAATAGCATCCTCGAACTAGAGAGGACCTACCAAATAGTCTGGAGATCGATGAGTCCAAACCACTACAATGAGTCTTCAATCTGGTCTAGGACCCTTCACCTATTAAAAACTAAAATGTATGTTAACGGTAGTACACACTTGTACTAAGTATTAGTTATGACATATTCCAATAAGACTTGCATGATCAACGAAAAGCTATTCCTATACAAACATGCCATTTTGAACGTGAAATCAATACACTTTCCTATTCAATCATGTCAATTGTGGTATGAATATGATGTATTTTAATCATTAAAAGCAGAAAGAAGAAAACTCATTTTTCTATATGATCACAGGACATTAACTCATCAACATAATTTAGGACAATCGAGCGAAGATTTGAAAAGTTGATCCCTGAACCCGATGAGAGCTCTCCGTATTCGAAACAACCTAGGTCGATATTCATTGATTCAAGATGGATGTGGAAAAAATACTCTGGAAGAAAATAATACAGGAGATAACACATATCTTATGTAGAAGAAACTAAAGTTAAAAGACACCTTTGAACGGAACTTTAAGACACCTTGAATTCGCCTAGAGAGGTCGATGAAACTTTCTGCCTATTTGCGACGTTTAGCGGTCGTGTTTTATAATAGTTGATAGGGTTTTTTAGGTTTAGGAATTGATATTGATTTCATTAACTTAGGATAATTCAGTAAATTAAAATAATTAATTACTAAAAAGCCCTCCTAGATTGACAAGAAATACGAAAACATAACACTTAGTCAAATCTAAAGTTTTTCCTAAGGATTTCATTTTGACCATTTAAATTAATTAATTAAATAGCTTATTTAATTAGTTAAGTGACATATGGTAATTAATAAAGTATCCCTAAGTCATTGGAACCATAACTAAGCCTTTGGACCATCTTATATTAGGTGTACTAGGTTGTCTCTTTAACTAGTTACTAGGTTAATGTCACCCAATTAAGTCTTAGGTTGTCTGGTGTACTAGATAATTTATTTTTGTTTGTCCTAGGTTATTTAAATAGTTAGTTCATTTGGTTAGAGTGTAGAATTACTTAGAGATCTATGTCTCACATGGGTGAACCCATGTGCATGCATGCCCCCTAACTACCCTAGCTAAATTTTGTTAGGGTGGTCCCCTCCTGGCCATTTTCCAAGTGGATTGCACAGGGTTGCTTTATACTTTTAACTAACTATTTTAATTTACTTGTAAGTGTACATATTGTCCCAAGGATCTCACTGTGTCCTTGGCACTCCTTAATCTACATGATTATTTTAAGATGGTCTGTGCTTATGCTATAGGCTTTATACTTGGAAAGCCTAGTACATAAGGTGTTACTGTTATGAACAATGATTTTTTAGATTAGGGTTTATTGCAGGTTACATTTCCCAAAACAAGCTTACTAATGTTGAAAATTGGCCTAACACGTTTAAGCAAAACATTTTGTACTATGCCCATAATTTTCTATTATGCCCAATATTCTAATTATTGTGAATTAGCGGATGCTATTTATCCCCGAATACCTATTATTAAAAAGAATTTTTTTTAAGGCCAGTCACTAGAGACATATAGTTTCTGAAATGTTACTATCACCCTGTTAGGAACAGTGTCCACAAATGACCACTACAATCACTTAAAACAAGCAGGTGTAATTTCAAAAATACCATACATACTTGAGACTTTAATATTTGTGGAATTTATGATTCACATTAAAATCGATTATGCATATTACGCAAGCTTATCTTAAAGCGTCATATTTGAGATGTTAGGAAACTTCCTTCTCAATCGCACTAAACTTAAGGCACATCAAACTCTGCAATTAAAAAATCATGACCACGCTACAAAAACAGCAACATTAAATGCAGCATAAAATCATTTTTTCACTCTATAGTGCAGTATAAAAACATGATTGTGGACGTAAACACAAAAAACGACTTTAATGTATTTTAAACCTTAAGTTCTAAACAAAACCAGACTTAGGAAGAATATATCTAACCTCAAGAATTGAACAAATGAGGGTAACATGATCTCATGTTGGCCTCGGACTCCCATGTTTCTCTCTCAACAAGGTGGTTCCTCCATAATACCTTCACGGTGGGAACCTCCTTTTCCTCAGTCACTTCACTTGGCTATCTAAAATTGCAATGGGAACCTCTTCATAAGATTGGTTCTCATCAACTCCTAAATCCTTAGATAACATATTGTTTTCTTTAAGATTGGAAACTATTTGGCTTGTTGGATTTGAACCACGCCCTTCCCATTTCAAATCTAACTCATTTAGCAAATGAAACCTTACTACTCTATGTCGGTTGTCTCTGGTAGCATAGCATTTTTGAAGCCAATCCATACCCAAAATTATATCAAAATCAAGCATGGTTAATTCTATTAGATCATCAAGAGTAACTTTATTGAGAACAGTTATTGGGCAATCTCTATATACTCTTTTTTCCCTAACACTATCTCCTATGGGAGTACTAACTAGAAGTGGTTCATTTAAAATATCAGGAAGCGAGTCATATTTACAAGATACTAAAGGAGTAATAAATGACAAAGTGGATCCTGGATCTAACAATGCATATACCGGAAAAGAGAAGACATGCAACGTAGCACTGACCACATCAGCTGTCTTCTCATGCTCTTCTCTACCTTTCAAAGCATAGAATCTATTCCTCTTGGGAGGTTCGGCTGCAGCAGTAGGATTAGGCTGAGGCTGAGCATTTGTCCTGGCCTGATTCCTCATCTGTGGGCAGTCCTTCACCATATGACAACTCTTGCCGCACCCATAGAAGATATTAGTACTTACAAGACACTCACCTCCATGCAAACAACCCATAGAAGATATTAGTACTTACAAGAGACTCACCTCCATGCAAACAACCACACTTATCACACGACTTCATATCACGCTGGGCATTTTTATCATTGCCCTTATAGACATTATTTTTCTTAGATGAAGTAGGATTACCTGACAACTTGTGCCCCTTCTTGAACTTGGGCCTATCCCGAACTCCAAATGAATTATTACCATTGCTCAAACCATACTGATTCAATGACTTTGATTTCTTGCTCTCTCGGTCTCTCTTTCTTCGACGAATCTCCTTTACATGTTGTGCATGTACTATCAACCTACCAAGGTCTATGTTAGCATGCAACATGGATTCCCGACATTCCTCCTACAAATCCTCCGACAGACCAATCACAAACCTGCTCATCTCATCCCTGCTATTGGACACCAGAGAAGAAGCATATTCGGAAATCTTAACAAACTTCAAGGAGTATTCCCTAACTGACATACCTCCCTGTCGTAAGTTGATGAATTCCTCAACCTTAGCCTTTGTCTATTCTCTGGCATAAGAACCTCTCTAGGAATGCTATCTTTTGAATGTTCGAAGTAATGGGAATTTCTTCTTGTGCTCGACCATCTCGCCACATACTTTGCCACACCAGAGCCACATTTAATAGTTGGTAAGCAACCAACTCATCCTTTTCCTCTTCATTAACACCCATAGAATAAAGAATCTTATGAACTTCATCCATAAACTCTTGGGTATCCTGATTAGTCTTGGACCCGTAGTAGACTAGAGGATTCATTCTAGTGAAGTCCCTCAGTCTGCTAGCCATGGTACTAGCATGTAGGTTCTCCCTGGGAGCACCCTCTCTAGTGGCCTGGGCTGTGATATATTGTCCCTGAGTAGTGATGTCTTGGGCCATCTGAACTAGTGCTTCTCTTACTTCTCCATCCGTCAATGCAGCTGGACTGACAAAAAATTGTACTCCTGTGGCCGAGGCTTGAGGAGGAGCTTGGTTTACCCAGCAGCTGCTTCTCAACCTCTTCTGCCTGCGATTCTGCTTGTGTTCATTTTCTACACTTATACACCGAAGGGAATAGATGCTAGATGGCACAAAAATGTCCAAATCCAATACGATACGATAAGAGTAGAAAGAAGAAGATTCTATAATCATATTAGTCGATAAGTCAGGATGTGGTGCGCTCACAACATAAAGTTAGAACTACTAAACCTTTTTGTTTTGAGCTTAGTTCCTAGTTTATTTAACCTCAGCTTGATACAAACTTTGTCACGACTCGGTTCTAGAATCCAAATTGCGATTGGCGTAGATTAACCTCTCAAAGGTAGCAGACAAGCATCCTTCAGCTTTCATCACATTCATATAGTTAAATTTGTGGAAAATTTTAAAATTTTTAAAAACATAATAAAGTATACGTGCTCTATAAAAGTCCTGGGTTCTATACAATAATCTCAAAACTAAACACCCATTATAATGGATTAGCAATTCCAAAGTGAGAAATCAATATAATTCATAATAGTTTTGCCAAACGCCTTAAGACAAAAAACGTCAAAATGAAATGAAAACATCTTAAGAAACGTTAGATACAACATCCTCGTGATATTTCAAAAACTAGTCTATGAAGATTAGGAAGTAGTTTCCTTGAACTAGAGAGACATACCAAATTGGTATGGAGTCGCTGAGTCCAAAACGCTTTGCAATGGTCTTCATCTGCTCTCTGACTGCACATACAAAAAAGTACATGATACGGTTAGTACACACTTGTACTTAAAATATGGGGGATAATAAGATACACTAAGGGCTATGGCATGGTCAGGAAAGCTTTTCCTATACCACATGCCATTCTGGAAAGTGAAGTTCATCGACTTTCCTAATTGGTGTAGTTGGGAGTAAATGCATATTGATTGATGTATTTGAATGCATTCAAAGCACAGAACTCTTTTCTATGTGATCACAAGACATTAGATTCATCAAGCATAATTTTAGAACAACTCGAGCGAAGATTTGAAAATTTTATCCCCTTGAACTCGAGAGCTCTTCCTTTTGTACTTTTGTATTTTTCAATCTTTTTCTTCTTCTTGTTGTGTAGTTCAATGATTCCTTTTATACTATGTTTTACTTACAAGTTCATTGATTCATTGTTGTCCCATACCCACAATGAATCAAGTAAGTAACCCAAGGACTAAGGGAATGATTTCACTATTCTTACAACAAGTCATTCTTTACATTCTGTATTTATTGAGCAGGAACACTTCATTTTCATATTATGGAAGTTATGAAACATTGATTAGTTATTACATTTTACTCCCCTTTATTAGCATAATATAAGAAGTTATAACAAGCTAATTTTTTTTGGCTTAGCCCATTATTTGCTTAAAACTTCATTGGTATCAACACTGACGATTGATATTCATAAGATCTTATATTCATAGCTAACTTTGAACATACGTTCCTTTTTTCTTTCTTTCTTTCTTTCTTAGTGACATCTTTAGAATTAAGATAATACGAGCTAACATGAAATCCAGTGTCTTCCCCACACTGAAAAGAGGTGGTTCACCAATAAAAATAAATTTAGATCATGTGATCTAACATGAAATATAGTGTCTACGCCACACAAACGCGGGGGTGGCGTAATCGCAACGCTAAGAATTGAATCCATTGTCAAGTGGTACCCACAATGGAAAGGGGGGGACTCCACTACAATAGGAACAAAGAACATTTTTGAGCATTAAACCAACATAGATCAGTTGAGAAAAACATGAAAATCCAGTGTCTTTTTACCACACCGAAAAAAGAGGTGATAAGTCACTGGAAAGGTGAGATCGAGCTACCTACTCTTAGGTGGAAACCATAGGCTAGTTCCCACGGTGCTAGACATCGTGAGAACACAGGATACATATGAGACTACTTATCTCCTTATGGTGCATCATCTCTGAGACTCACGTGTGGAAGCGCAAGCTAAAGCTAGTCTATCGGTCTTGGATCATTTTATTTATCTTCTTATCTTTTTGAGATTGACTCAAACCATTATGGAAGCTTGATTTCCTAGATGGAGGTTTACATGAATCTATTGATTTAATTTTCATACATTTCTTACATTGACAAAATGTGAAGAATTATCCTTACTAAATCTTTCTTTAGTGTTAAATTGGACTTGTCTCACACATTCTAACACCCTTCTTTTTGAGTTACTTAAAATAGCATCTTAGGTGTAAGGGAGGCTTGTATCACTTACTTTAACACCTCATTTTGTTCACTTTCTTAACATAGACATATTTAATTATGTTAATACTTACTTTACTTTCTCATGTTCATTTGGTAGTTTCCTATTAACGTATATGGACGACAAGAACTTCATTCAGTGAGTTACATATTTCATGTCATTTATTAGGGATGTCTGGGAAATTGTCCCATGATTGTTCATGCCTTGTATATGGATTCATTGAATTACCATTAGCTGCACTTATTGTATCATTTAATTTCATTGGCTAACTATTGATTGCATATAAAAATTAGTATTGGCCTAAACACATTGAAAAAAGATTTTATAATAATCTTTATTGGCATTAGCAAATGCCATCGTTCATGGTTTTAGTTTGGTATGTATGAAAACTATAGCCAATCTTTAAATTATTTAAAGAATAACATTTTATAGCAAAATTTCTTACAACTATTGGACAATTGTATGGGTAGCCATTTTTTGGCATAAGCCAAAATAATCACTTCAAATATGATTTAATGGAGATATTTTAGTTAACCGATAACGTAGTTCAAAAACATAACATTAGCAAGTCATTTAGGACAGGCCTAATATGAAAAACTGTAATGAACATTAACTGTTCATCAAGTCGAAACTTTAACAGTAGGTATACAATCATCACGACCGTTAACATCTCAAGACTAGCATGTGTGGACACAAGATGAGGCAACATCATTCTGTATATCACGTAAGGAGCATAAAAATCATACATGTACAAATATAGGTCATGTAGACATTGTAAAAAGCAAGACCCTACAAAATTAAGTCAAAAGCACCACATACAAACAACATGATAAGGAATCAGTCAATCTATTCATTAGAATTAAAAAATTCTTTTTTCGAGGATTACTAGGGAAAAAAAAAAAAGACTTTTAGCAAGAACCTTGGGAAACAACCCTAGTTTCGATATTTCATAAATACAAGACGATGGAAAATACCATTAGAGAAAGAATTCCATGAGATAAACCTATACCTTATGTAGAACTTAATCTACGAATATCACCTTGAACGAAACCTTGAAGAACACTTCTAATTCCCCCTAGAGAGTCGATGAACTTTCTGCCTTTTTGCTTACTATTTTATCATCTTGTTTTCTAAGTGTTTGATCATGAGTTTTTTAAGATTTAGGAACTGATTTTGACTCATTCAACTTAGGGTAGTTTAGTTAATTAAATAAATAAATAAATAAATTACTAAAAAAGCCCTCCTAGATTGACTAGAACTAGGAAAACACAATAGTTAGTCAAATCTGAAATTTTTCCTAAGGATTTTTTTGCCCTTTAAATTAATTAATTAAATGTATATTTTAATTAATTAAGGGACCTAGTGTAAACTTACTAAAGTACCCCTAAGTCTGGAACATAACTAAGCCTTTTGCGACCATCCTAGGTTAAGGTAATAGGTTGTCTCGTTAACTAGTTACTTGTTGGTGTCACCCAATAAGTCTTAGGTTGTGGGTGTGCTAGATTATTTATTTTTATTTTTACGAGGTTATTTTAGTAAGTGGTCAGTAGTTTAGAGTCTAGATTCGTTAGAGAGCTAGGCCAACATGGGTTAAACCTATGTTGCATGCCTTCCTCCTAACTACCCTAACCAAACGGTTAGAGGGTCCCCCTCCTTAGCTCGTTTCCCCATGTGCTTGAACAGGGATTGAACATGGGTGCTTTTGATTTTCCTAAAATATTTTTTGATGGTTCCTTGCAATGTTTACTTAGTGTCCCAAGGACCTCACTATGTCCTAGTGGAACTGCATTATCTACATGATAATTTTTTAAAATGGTATATGCTATGTTATAGGCTTGCACTTGGACTGCCTAGTACCTAAGGTGTTATCATTATAAACATGATGTTTGGTTGGGTCTTATACAGGGTAACATTCCGAAACAAGCTTTACTAATGTTAGAATTGGTAACACCTTTAAGACAATATTTTCTACGATGCCAAAATAATTTGATAATATGACCCAAATTTAAATATTGAGGATTGGGATTCCATTACTCCAATTAACCTTATTCTTATAACTTAATAGTACCTTAACTAGATAGATATATTTTCTGGATTTTTACAAAGGTGTTATGGAATGCATGAATCTATATGGGGAAGTTATTGTGTGAAATATGTGTGATCTTGTATACTGTCAGTGTATAAGATGAAGATACTCATGTGATGTCCATATTATCTTGTGTTAGTTCTATAATATTATTATTCTTCTCTAATTGATAATATATGACTATGAAGGACTAAGAAGTGTCTTTATAGAATGATGTTGTGCCTTGTGTTGGTAGACCTAATTGTCCTTACTTTGTACTTGAATGATACTGAATCAAAATGATATGATGTATGTTATGTCTTAGATTTGGTATACTTAGGTGTATTATTCTTGATGTATGAAAGTTATGTAAGGATGATATCTTGCCTTGGTAGGCTTAGACACCCTTGTCATGTATGTCAATATATGTATGAATGAATGAAAGAATGAAAGAATGAAAGAAAGACTAGGATCGGTAGACCTATGGTAGGATTCCCTTGTAAGAATGACTAATATGAAACCTTGAATATGAAAAGAAGGTAAAGAATATGAAACCTTGAATATGGAAAGAAGGTTAATATAGAAGCCTTGAAGTGGTAGACCGTAATGCTGCACTTCTTGAGTGGAATCATGGACTTAGATATAGATTGGTTGTAACGACATGAAACCATCTCTAAGAAATTCCTAAGAGTTATCCTAATAGACCTTGGTTTAAAGCTATAGTGGCCCCATACATGGAAATGGTATTCTGAGTTGGTAGGACTTAGTGATGGTACCTTCTCCGATACACCTATCTAAATAAAATTACTCTATGAGAACTAAGGCAAAGCACCGAGTATATATTCTTAAGGGTGTAGCTCTAGTTGAGTATGAGGCTAGAGTATAAAGAAACATTTTGATATCTCCTAGTCCATATGGCCTACATGGGATGTGTCCTAGATCTACCCTTGGAAAGTAGAACCCCTTCCACGGTGTGGGGTCTTTATGACACCGGATTCCATACTTATCTAGTACGGCTATGTCAATTAATGCCTATTCTCATCATGTAGGATGTGCACTCTAGTTTTGTATAGGTTCTACATTGTGTAGGTAGTGGAATGGGATGCTATCTATACATGGAACGAGTAGGCTTTAAAGATACTAAAGTGACTTCCCTACGTCTTACAGGACCATTATACGAATTCCCTTGATTGTCTAGTTTTCTCTTAAATGGATTTAATGAATAACATTCTCTAAGTAAAGGTATGTTCAATAGAAAGTTTCTTATCTATGGTAGCTTTGAGGATCATTTAGGTTTGCTTGAAGAGGGCATAAAGGTTGTCTCTTGATGTCTTACTCAAGTGAGTCTTAAAGTAACTTTAGGTACAGAGTCTAAAATGATGGCTTACTTGATGAATATGGAATTAAGTTCTATTTATTGATGTTAGCTTTATATGTCTTATATGTGAGTGTTGACTTGTATTGTCTCTTAAACTCTTATCATAAGGTTTTTTTTTTATCAAAATGTCATGGATGATCTATAGGTTTCTAAGGATTGAAAATGAAGTTTTGGTGAGTCCTCATAGATTCGAGGACAAGACCGACATATTCCTTTTATGTCTTTAGTCATTATTTCAAGTCTTGTATGGGCTGAGTCCCTATGTTGTACTCTGAATTTATTAGATGATTTAGTGAGACATATATTGTAACTAAAGATGTTTTAAAGTCTTCCGCTTGCTTATTAATTAAAGTATTTTTCGTGTGTAAATGAATGATCCATGTGGTTTGTATGAGACTCTGAGAGGTTGATTACGCTGGTAACGGCTAGGAGGGGTGCTCTCGGGTCGATATAGAAACCATTAAAACATGCACAACGAAACTTTAAGATCAAAACATGCTATTTCAAGTTAAAATCCATAATGAACGTTCATGTTATACAAAATCTATCCCCCATAATATAAATTGACATTTAAGATAAAAGCATCATTATAATAAAGCCGTAGTTCATATCTTTCATGCTTAAGTTCATGTTGAATTTTATCACGACACTTCACTAACAACCCATTTTCATGTTTAAGAGTACAATGTACATATGAAGTCCCACACCCCACATATACCAAGCAAACCATCAAGAAGTCATATGCATAGTCATATAATTAATAAGAAAACCATTCATAGCATAATTCATAAGTAACCATCCATGAAGAATCCTCACAAGGGCCCCTCTTAATATCCATATCGTGCAACACATAGATAAAGTCCCATACCATTACCTACACTAAATAGTATCTCAAGAATCCTAATTAATTTTCATATTATTATATTCATTAATCTTTAAAACATTCGGGAATCTTTGCCATAACCGAAATAGACCATGTGAGCTACATGAAATCTGGTGTCAACACCTCACATCGAAGGGCGGGTGTCCTACTTGCAAAGGTAGGGAATTATATTTATGGTAGTGTATAGGTGGATCCAGTATCTACAACTTATGTGGGCTTCATAGTTAAGGGATATGTAGTTTGTTACTACAAAATCTCTTAATACTTAATAGTATTGTAGTTTCCATCTCATGAGAACATTGGGGAAAACTTTTTGTGAAGAGACGCCTCCAATACATATCCTCTCGGTGCTAAGCTCAATTCCCCGTTTTAGGTAATCTTTAGCCTTTATTAAGCATTAGTTCAAATAGAATACCTTAGGGACTAAATCCCTCATATATCATTTAGCTCAATGTTTTAAAAAATGGAATGTCCATTTATCAGAACCATCATGTAAGAATACTTCTTTCATAATATAGTCATTTTGTGTGCATGAGAATTACCTTCATTTCAACATAGCAACACTTTCATCATCATCTCATAACATTCATGCTCATATCATAGCATAACATGCATAACTATACCAATCATTCTTTGTAATGCTTAGGGTTATAGGGAAAGGAAATCATAATTCAATTTCCCAATACATCCATCAAGATAAAACCCCTACAAAAGTTGAATCAACAATTCAATAGTAACGTGTTTATAACCTTAAAACCCCTTACTATATCCTCCGAGACTCTTTTAAGATTTAACCCTAATTTCATGATTGTCATCCATCAATTATTTTAACATCAAAATTCAATATTTAATCTTACATAACATAGTAGGTTCACACCTTACAATCATAATCCAACACAAGTTAGGGTTTAGGATTGACAAAGAAAGAAGATTCATGGGTCTTCAGAGAATTAGGTTAAAAACCATAATCAATAAGTTTTCATTCATATAAATCCATATTCAATCATAATTAACCAACTTAGAACAAATAAATCAAGTTTATAAAGAGATCCACGAAATTGAGTTAAACCTAGCAATTTGGGGAACTCTAAAATCAATTTTTAAAGAATCTCTTGGGGAAACGGATCCCAAGAGTGAAAAGCTTTTATAGATTGATCATTCGTAAGGATTAATGGTGGAATGTAAACTTATTTAAGCCCTTATTGGAGCTTGATATTCTCCTTAAATGGAGTTCTTACATGAGAGAAAGAGGATTGTGAGGGAAGTAGAGTTCTAAGTTGTGTTTTGTGAGTTTAATTAGAATGACTTGGGGGTATTGGTGTTAGGGTCTTATAGGCTGTTTTAGAAATATAATTAAATAAATAACAACCCCCTTAATCTATGATTAATTAAGTAACTTAAAAGGGGACCACGAACTTTAAAACTAAAACTAAAAGTTGGTAGGACCTACGACCACTACCTATGGACCGTAGGTGAAATTAGGCCTCCTCCCGCAGCTTCCTCGCTCTTTTTAGAGAGGGCGCAAGGGAAACGATTGTTGGGGAGACTAAGTATAAACCCACGAGACACACCTACCGGGGGTAGTTCCAGTGACGGTGCGTCACTGCCCCTTGTAGGTGGTTGAAGAAATTTGGCAGCTTTTGGGGTCAATGGTTGGGTCCTCCGCAAGGACCCCTAGGGTGGTCTGTAGGGGGTTGTACTTGTACGTTTGGAACCTAAACCCTTAGATTTATATATTTAAAATATTTTTATAACCTTTAATCATAAAGAGACACTTCAAATCTCCTTACAACACCTAAGAACACACTAGTTCAATTTTGCATATTTACGGGCGTCATGGTCGTTTCGTAACATTTAATCTTTAATACTTCTAAACTACGTTAGTTACATTAGGTTAGCTCTTGAAACATTGACTTAATTATTAAATTTCATTATTAATCATGTAATTCTCTAGCTTACGTCATTATAATTCTAAGGTATTATAGTTATTCGGCACATGAAATATCGTGAACAATGAAAATCTCTAGCACATGCAATATCAGACATAATGAAATTTTCGGGCACAATGCAATATTGGGAACCACATGCAATCTCGGTCAGATGCAATCTTGGGCTCATGAAATTCTTTGGCATAATGAAAATCTTGGGCATATGTAATATTGTAGACGATATAATAGTTGAGTAAATATTAGACCTTCAATTGTTGATAGGGTCGATTGTCATTTGTTGGTGATTTTTAAGCTCGAAATTATACAGCTTGACCTTTTTTCCTCTTGTAAGGAGTGGGTGTAGTTGAATGACGATTATTCAATATTAGTATAAAGTAGTTTGAGTCTTCCGTATGATTAGAAGGATTGGGTGCCATTGATTGGCAATTTGTCGAGCCTAATAACAATCAGACGATGTTAAAATTGATTTAGTATTTGTACCTATATTTTCTACATCCAAATAAAAATAGTTAGTTTATGGGGGATATCTAACCCTGTTCTGGAACTCTGTATGCTCCTTTGATGTATTCTCGAATGTCTTTTGAAATGTTGTCAAATATTTTGAGGTCCCCCTCATACTTTTTTGCCCCAATGTCGAACTTCTGTAATTTTGAATTTGTGGTAGATGTAGGTTGATTGCTGTGAATTTTTAGGATCCTCTCAAAAATTCAGCCCCAATTCCTAATTTGCGGGAAGAATGCTTTTGAAGGAAATTTCGAGTTCCGTTCAAAAATTCTGCCGAGTGTCATAACTTTGAAGACATGTCATTCTTATGGAACACTTAAATGAAAAATTGTTCTAACGTAGTTCAAAATTTCAAAGAGCATAAGCAAGACATTTAAAGGAGAAATATTGAGCAACAACTGAATTCACCAACTTTATTGCTGACATGCTAACACGGGTACCTGAATGTTGAAAACATAAACTTAAACAACATAAGGATTTTATTGGAGACTACTTAAAATGAATTTCTACATGTTCACAGTTGGAATTTCTTTGATGTAAAGTCCTCCAAGCAGATGACCTTGGTATAAATAAATCTTTGAATTTTGTCTTTTAGATCACGACATTCTTCTAAAGTATGTCCTTCAATTCCTGAATTATAAACGCATACCTTAGAGGGTTCAATCCACCATGCACGCATATTCATCCTTATTTCATTGATAGGAGTGATGTGTCCAACCATCCTCAACTTTTCATAGAGTTGATCTATAGACTCATCCCAAGTAGTATAAATTGTTGATGGGTTTCTTCTCATTATTGAATATATTTTTGCGAATAAGCAGTTGAGTCAGGACTTCGACATTGTGGATAGGATAGTAGGTTGTTTATATGGTAGAGGAAGACTTTAGGACAGAGACATTTGATATGGAAGAACTAGAAATGGTAGGAGAGGCGTGTGATACAAGGGAACTTTGTGCAAAGGCATTTCATACCGAGGAGCTTGCATAGTAGAATTTCGCGAGCATGGATTAAGATGTTGAGGTTTAGGAGCATATGCATGATGATGCGGAGGATATGAGTGATTTGGAAAGGTGTTCATTGGAGGCATATAAATGGAGGTTGGTTGATTTTGAGGAGTCGGGTATGTTTGTGGAGGATGAGAAGTGAGTGAGTTGGGGGCAAATTATAGTGGAAAATGACTTGATTCTGCGACATATCCATGTTTGTCTTTAAAAAAGGATAGACGGAGAGTAATAACTTCGCCCACTCATGCATATGCAACGCCTCTTCTTCTAACTTCTTTATTTTCCATTCACGTCTTAAGACCAAGTCGCCTGAAGGATACTTATTTTCAGTAGTCTTACATATAAGATTCTCATTAGTTACTTTCATTTTTCCTTTGCAATTCTCAGTTGGAAGAGAAGGAAGAGATCCCATTAATCGCGTGTGGTAAACTATGTTCAATATATCAACCACTGGGGAAGGATAAAAATAAAAGAAAAAATCAAGTTAGAGCATTACCTGAATTTGGATAACAAGTACATTGTTTTAATATAAATATCTTAAATGCAAAGGAGTCTCATTGAGCCAGAGATAGGCCAAAATGACACATAAATGATCCACAATAATTAATTTAATCCTCGTTTACCAATTGTAGTTTAGATTAGAAGAAATAAAACAACTTTAATTTATTTTAAAGTTAAGCCTTTACATCATAATTAAAAAATGAAAACTAAAAATACACAAAATGGAAAAGGGGTGGGGTGGTGGTGGGCGGAACCACGGGGAAAGTCATTCAAAATTTAAAATTTGCTGAATCTTACAAAAAAATTGGCGCTAATTTCCCTCTTGGATATGGAGTGCCTTCATTCTTGATGTTCAAGAAGTTGTGCACCCAGATTTTTTTCATTTCATTTGTGAGTCCATGGTATCCTTCCCCACTCAATTCTTTGTGTTTAAACTCATTTAGGATCCATAGATTATACTCACGTATGCATAAGGTTTGTCGTTCACTAATAGGAATGGTGAACACCCACTCCCATCTTTGAAGAATATTGTGGACTTGTGTATTATCTAATCCAAATTCATACTTAAATCGCTCCATGTCATACTGAAGTAGTGTTACTTGAGTTCGCCCAAATTGGTGGAGTATTCAAAGAGGTGCAAATGGTTGAACGCCCTTTAAGACAATAAGATTAATAGAGTATCAATATTAGCCTCTTACTATTGAATTAGGGGTGGACATCCACGGTCTTCCATCAGATGCCATAGCTCTTAAGCTTTGTCAAGTATACTGCCAATCTACAAATCCCACAGGGGCGGTAAAACTTACCATTCTTCTTGGATGGTTATCAATCATGTTTCCATAACCAAGAAATATGTCTACTTCATCAAACCGTACATACAAGTTTTCAAGGGCCCATGCTTGCAGCGAAATGTTGCATCCATAGAAATTTTTTTTGTCGTTGACGTAATTAGACAGACTCTGCATTAATTCTTCCAGGATCATGGGAACTACGATTTTCCTAGGTTTTTCCTCTCTATGAGCAAAATCTAGAACCACATAAACCAAACGTGTGTCAATTTCTCCTTATTTTAGGAAAAACTAGTGATCCTAATAGAGCAATGGCAAATGCATTTAAGTGATATGTTTTCCATTTCTCAACGGAGCACTCAAACTCATCACTAAAAGAGTAACAACAATCATCTCTGCCAAGGCGTTAATATAAAAAGTCGAATGGATCCACCCAAGGTCTAAAGAAACTATGTTTGGATTAGACTTCATTCAACAGATTTTTAAAAATTCCCCTGATGATGGCTTATATAGTACCATCATATCACACTCATAGTATGACAGGCCAATGAAATAACTTATCTCTTCATTCAATGGTGTCACGACACAAGTGTACACCCTGGACGTGGTCGGCACTTAAGAGCCATTGTTGGTTCCCAAACAAACCCTCATACTGCATGACTACAAGGGGAACA
Organism: Solanum habrochaites; assembly: GCA_027704765.1. NCBI lineage: Eukaryota > Viridiplantae > Streptophyta > Magnoliopsida > Solanales > Solanaceae > Solanum > Solanum habrochaites. The sequence goes on along the minus strand of JAKWJA010002499.1, from coordinate 22,393,221 downwards.
CTAATTTAAGCATGGAAAAGCTTAAAATCTTAATAAAAACTCATGAAAGTGAAATACAAACTTTAACTCAAAAGAAAACTATGAATAATCAAATTAATTTATTCAACTCGCCATAAATAAGCAACTTTAGTGGTTAAAATATTTAATAAAATAAATGAATAATACAGACTTCTTAACTAAACTAACTATCTATGAGCCTCTAACTGATAAATATGTAAGTCGGACAAGACCCATGACATCCTGACTAAACTAAAAAGTAAATGAAATTCTCCGAAAGCAAGGAGGCTCACCAAATCTAACTCAAACTGTAGGATGTATCAATGAAGCTTCTGTTAATGATCCTGAATACCTGTGTCTATATCATCAAATGATGCAGTCCAAACGACTCACTATATAAAATGTACGATCATGTAAGGGGAATTATAAAGCATAGAACATACACTTGAAATTGAAAAAAAAAAAAAAAAGGAAACATACTTACCTCTTTTAAACTCAACTCAAATCAAGAATACGATACCAACTCTATCATTAGATATTCAACTCCAAGATTAGATATTCAACTTCAAAGATATGATACTCGAATCGATGAAGCACATATGAACTCAAGATACTCAACCTAAGGTACTCAACTCAACATACTCAACTCTTGGTACTTAGCTGAACTCTTTTCAGTATAAAGTAGTTTAGAACAAGTGCAATATAAAGAAAAGTTGTTTGAAAACACGATGTAACTCTGTGTATATAACAAGGAAATAAACATAAATTCTAAATGTAAAAAGATAATTAGTTTCTCTGGACTGTTGGGATTTGAGTCTCTTTGGATGGGTTGGTATATAAAAATGCAATAATGTTTGTGGGAGTTTCTCTAACCGACAATCATCACTTAAAAGATATAGTGATGATACAACACTTTACCTTACGCTGCAACGACCATCCTATACCTAACCATCGGTATAGGACTTAACTTAACTTAGTGTATCCACAATTATATTGTGAAAACGGTTAATCTATAAAGTATTACCCTTTTCTACCCATGGTGGCTACATGGTTTGATGGAGACATGAGTTATCTGAACTCATGCTCGCTCCCAATTCAGTGCTCAATAGTACTCCCAAAAATATACTAGCTCTTATGGTTCTAAAACATACTTCTTCTGTGATTTGAGATAATTACCCAAAACTACTTAGATCAAAGGCTATCTTGAAAATCTTAGTTCCCCTGCTTACTTCTTTTACAAAGCTATAATTCTTTTATGAAAACTTTCCCTAAGGCTCCTTGAATATCAGAGTTTCCTTACTATTTAAATGTTAAAACATTTTAAGTCTCTTTGGGAATACTCAGCCCCCTTATACTTCTGAAGAAAAGAACTTCAACTTACTCTTTACTAAGCCTTAAACTTGAATCTTAAAATAAAGTCAAAAATGTGTAAATAAGACTCTTTAAAACCTTTAAGAACTTTACTTTAACTTACTTATGATTTATAGACTTGACTCTTAACGTCATTGAATTTAGTATGGATTCAAGGTTCGTGATCTCATGTTTATGGATAATTTTCATGATTTTTCAACTTGGAGGGTTCATGCGGAAGTATGAACTGAACACTACTAAAACTAAGCTACTTCTAATTCAAGATTGTTAGACTTATAGGGTTCATGTTGGGAAGAGGGCATGAAAAAAATCAACTCAAGACATTCACGGGCACTATTTAGTAGGCAAATGATTAGGGATTAATAAGAAAAAAATGGACTAGGAAATAAAACCTACAAGATTAAGACTTGAATTCTTGATACCACTTATTGAAAGATGCTCCACTTACGAAGTGAATGCTTAAATTATGGGAATGAATATCTCGAATCAAAGGTATCATAAAACTGACCATAGAATATGTATCTTAATTTCATGCTATTATTTACTTCCTCAAAACATAGTTCAATCAATGATGGATCTCAAATAATTCAAAATTGAACTTAAAGGATTTCATGAACTCTACTATTAACTCTCTCTTGAATGTGATATAAGAATTCAAGAGTTTTGGTTCATCACATGGAGGATCTCATGATTACAATGCATACTCATGAATAATTATCTTCATCCTCATACTAACTTACCTGAATCTTGAAATAAGTTACTGGAAATTATGGAGAACTCCTCAAAAGGACTTAAAGGGACATTCTTAGTATGCTCGAAAGAATTCTCAACACGTAACTCTCAACTCTACCTTGAACTTTAATTATGAATTCAAGGTTATAATAATTTTACGACTGATTTTACGTGTTTAGAAATAGCTTATATTAGTTAAAATCGGAAAGGAGTGAAGGTTCACTTTAAATGAACTCAAACGGAGCAATCAGAGGGAAACTAGATGGCCAGGCAACCCTAGGGATATGGGTGGTGCAGGGCGCCAACCCCTAATGTACAGAGAAGGGTTTGGGGAGCTCTGGCAGGCACATCGCACAAGGCTACAACGAAGAAAATGTGCTCGCACATTCTTGCTCGTTTTCCCACCCTAACTCGCTTAAAATCGATGGTTTCTTCCCCAATCTCTTGGATTCAATTAATTAACTTAATTACGTTATAATATTCTGGGATAAAATTACTTGATTTGATCTCAATAAATCATCAAAACCCCAACACAACAAGATTTAGAATGAACTGCAAGAACACCTTCCAAGAACTCTAATCTGTAAGCTTTAAGAGTGAAATTTCGCTACAAAATAACATGTTTGGCGTGTGAGTGAACAAACCCATAACTATGGAATATTATATACCTCTTAGGGATTAAATCCATGGCAAAAATCCGCAACTAAACTCAAGAACGTCGAAGAATGCCTTCATCCTTTCCTTTTTTTTCCTTTTCTCTCTTCTTTTCTCTTCTTGTCTCTTCTTGAACTCTCAACTAAAATCCTAGGAGTATATCAGGATTATAAAAACTGAACCTATAATCAATATAACCCTAAAATATAACTAAAAATGAACTAAATCTTATTAGATAAGGAAAATACTAAAATACCCTCACTATTTTCGGCTAAATTTTCTTAATTGGAAGCCTAACTTCAGAAGGTCATGTCTCACTCACCGAACTCGTAAATTAGCAAGATCGGTGGCGTTGGAAAGATAATTCAAAGATATTTCCTATGGTATCTTTTAGAAGACCTAAGTCATCTTGTACTAGGAGGTATGGTCGTTAGAAGTTTATACAAAACTCTATTTAGCTTAACATGCAAATATTTAAGATTTTTCTATTTCCAATCTAGATTTTTTGAACTCTAGGTGATAAATCTAGTGAACTTACCTTAATAATTAAGCATTTTTTAATTTCTTCATAAAATTTAACTCACTACGATGAACGGTTCAAGTCTTATTTCAAAAAAAATTCTGGGGTGTTATAGTTGGTGCCAAGTCAAATCTACAAATTTGATAACCACCCTCATCGGTCCCTGAATTCCAGCAATGCCCTAACCAAATGAGGGTTTGGTATGACAAATATGATGTAGGTAAGACCGCCCCCCACTATGACATATTGATTATCTCTTTTCGCTGGGTCTTTCTTCATACACTCCATACTATTCTTGTTTGTAATTTAATCTCCGGACCCAGTGTGGGTTTGGAGATGTAACACCTTGAAAATTCAAGATGTGTCGTAAAGACTAACGTAGGTGTCATAAGGTATAAGTACTGTTTTTAAGTCAATATAGGTCATTTATAAAGTTTAAGAACCAAATCGTCCAAGAATGTCTATGATGTCCGAAAAGTTAGTTAAAAGGGGTATTAGCGTGGCTTAGCCTATTTGACTAACTTTTAGGAGTTGAAAATGTACAAAAATTGGTTGAAGGGTATCTAATAGGTGTTTAAGTTATATAACGGTCGAAATGTCCGGGTACGACTCCCCTAGGACAAACTCAAGGTCCTTTAGAAGGACCACTGTAGGTTGAGACAACTGCTTGAAGCGGTGTGCATCGACGAGGCAGTCAATGGCCCATGTGTGGACCAACAAGGAGTCGATGCCACAGTTGTCCCACACTTAGTCTGCTTGAGAAGGTCCCTTTACCCGCACAACCTTTGAACTCATCGACGAAGTGCAGAGGTGCAGGCTACGGTCCGTGTGTGGATCGATGAGGCATTGGTGCCACTGTGATACCTCACTTAATAGATTCATAGAAGCCCCTTGACTGTACAATCTCTAAACTCATCGACGGAGTGCAGGATGAGAGGGTGGTGGATCCATAGACTCACAGACGGTTCATCGGTGGGATTCCGTCTTTGAGGAGATGATTTTCTTACACGTTTTAGAGGTAAGTCATTTAAAAAAAATTATGTGGTCTAGGGGTTAGTTAGGGATTAAGGGGATACAAATTAACTAACTTAAAACCCATATAAAATCCCCAACCCCAATTAAACTAATTAGAACTCAAAAACATAAACTCTCTTCCTTCTCTCTACTTTCTCTCTCTACTTTACCTTACCATTGAAGACTAGCAAGGAGAAGGTTTTGGGGGCTGGAAAGGGACGAATTAACTATCAAATTGTTATCAAACATTAAGGTATGGGATCTAATTAACCTTTGAGACTCTTTCCTCAAAGGTTTCCTTCAAAATGGATTTTAAAATTTGAGTTTTCTTATGGGTTTCATCCAATTAAAAATTTGAAGTTATGAATTGAGTTTTTAGTTTATATTGAATAGATTAATGTGTGATTTAACTTGTTTATGGTAATTTTTTATGGTTTGGTCTAAATTGAAGAACATGATCCTTAATCCCTAACCCTAGGTTTTGATCTTGACCTATATTGTATTTTGATCATTCAATTGACTTGGTTTGATTAAATTACTATCCTCTTGTGCTATTATGAATAAATTAAGTTGAAATTAGCCTATGTATCTTATCTAAAGATATGGTCTGGTATTGAATTGTGTTGTAGAGATGCAATTGGCCTTGTTATCTTATTGGTAATCATTGTGTGATGATGTTACACAGCCATTTGGGTTGAGTTATGGGTTGATGGTAAGACTTTGATGTTGTACTGTGAGGAAGACTTGGTAATTTTTAGAAGCTCTATCTTTACTTCCAATTGTGACTACTTGTGGTTAAGTTATGATGTTACATTGGAGTATTCCTTATACTAGGATGATAGTGTGGTATGATGTTGAATTGAAATGTCTTGACTCTTTTGTGAGGTTTATTAAGGTGTATGTGATACAAGGATGGTGAAAACTATCAATGGGCCCTTATATGCTATGAAATGATAATGTGTTAACTTCAGTTATATGATTTGTGATGAAAGGACTAATACTCATACAATTCTTATTGAGCTATTGATAATTATAATTATACAAGGGGTAGACCCTATGACCTAAACTAAGTTGTGATTAATAATTAAAGGCTTAAAAAAATTTCAAAAAGGGCATCTAGATTAGCACCGAGATAACTAGATTGAGGAGTGTCCCTTCCCACATAGGGAAGACAGGAACACTACATTACTCTTGAGATTGGAGACTATAATACATGGATCATAAAGAGGGTCCCAATTATATCTCCTAGTTCTTGAACTATGTTACCCCCATAGTAATACTAGCTAGTGGATCCATGTATTTGCTATGTTTCATTTTTTGGTACTACCTTGGTAAGTAGTCTGCCTTCTTTCGGTGTAGGGTTTAATGACACCGGATTCCACACTAGCTCATATGTTCTAATTGGGATAGGGCAAGATGTTCCCAAAAGGTAAAACAAATTAAAGGACTTGAACTCTAAATTGGATAACCTAAGAGGCCTAGCTTAGTCTAGGTAGGGGTATGGGATTCTACCTAAACATTGCACTAGTTAGCCTTGAGGGGAGTCTTAGGAGGTTGTACTTGTACATGTGTATATATGATGACCTTGACACATTGATGAAACTATATGTTGATTAGTTCATTTATGAGTATGCCTTGGGTTAGAATGTTAACATAAGATAAAGTGTAAATCTAAATGTTATGTTTTGTAAAGTTGGACATTGGTCATGGTTTTCTTGTTGAGGATAATTGATTGAGTAAGGTTATGGGGCATTTCTTGGTCATTGCACTTGTTGACTTGATAATGACTCATGAGTAGTTGTCTTGCTTAATATAATACGATTGACTCTTATTAATTCCTGTGATGTTATTCCTTGATGATAGGGTTTTAGTAAATCATGGTTTAAAGTATGTTGGAATATATATTACTTGTGGAGTTGGTAAGCATGTTTGTTGATTGATATAACTTTTTTGGATTTGCATTAGGTTCCTAAAAGGGGAAAAAAGGCATGTTTTGACAATGTTCTTTTTACCATGTTTTGCTTGTATATGTGCATACGGTCTCATACTTAGTACATGTGAAGTACTAACTCCATTTTATTCTCTTTTTCCCAAACATTTTAGGTTCCAATCGTTGAAGAGTTTTGAAGGCAACATTGTTGAAGGCTTGGATTCTTCATTTCATCCAAGTAGGGTAGGTCCTCAACTTCAAAGGGCAATGCCACTATCTAGCTTACCTACTTGTTATGAGCTTATAGACTCTTTCATTTCTTTCCTTTTCGATTGAGTACTATACTTTTGTATGACCTATATGTAGTCTTGTTGGATTGATGTAAGGGTTATGCCTATATTCTGATAATCGTTTAGATTGTATGAGATGAGATTATCATTGAGACTAATTTTATATTTTATATATATGTGTGTGCAATAAAATTAAAAGTCTATCTAACCTTCCTGCACGAAGAATCTATGTATACTCGATACGACAATATATTATGTGTATGTAGAGGTCTATGTAAACCTCCAAGTAGTTACAAGGAAAGTATTAAATTTTTCTGCATTTTTCAACCTATGAATGTAATGACATTAGACTAAGAGGCTAGTATTAGTCCTTAAAAAGGACGACGACAACTGTTACATCTAGGGGGTAAACCCGGATGTGACAGGAGAGCCGAATGCATCGATGACTCTGCAAACAAAACAACAAATGACTTCTAAGCTCCATTTTGACAAATATTAACTTTATTTAATTATTGTGATCACATTGACACATAATTACGCAATTTGTCTAAAGGGTGTTTGGGAACTTTAGATGATAGGGTTGCTACTAATTATCCGGATTGACACCAAGGGTCAAACCATCTAGGGTTTATGCAATATGTATGACCTAATTAATATTTCTAAGAGTTGAGTTGTCACGAACTTTAAAGGAATTCTATGCGAGAAGACTCGTGGTTTCTTAGTAGTAAAACTATCCGTTACATCCACAAATCTGCCATCTCTCTAAAAATGGGTATTTGAAGAGAAATAGACTAGTAGGGAGAGGTTCAAAGACACAACATCACTGTAATTTTTTTTAGAAAAAGGAAAAGGATACGAATTGGGAGAAGTATGAGCAGAATGACAGTGTATTAAAGTAGTAAACATTTAGCATGTAGATGGAAAGTAGTAACACATAGACACTTATAGAAAACAGAAAATAAATAAATTCATGAATAAACATGCAAACACATAGATAAATAAGCAAATAAGGAAAAGAAATATGGATTAAATATGGAACACTCACAAGTGAAAGAGTAAAACATGAAATTATACAAATAAAGAAGAGGAAATACTAGCTAGTAGATCCACGTGGTTTCTAGGTTTCATGTTTTGCTACTACCTTAGCAAGTAGTCCGCCTTGTTTCAGTGTAGGGTTTTATGACACGAAATTCCACACTAGCTCATGTGGTCTTTGTCGATTAAGGCAAGAGGTTCCCAAAAGGTAAAACAAACTAAAGTACTTGAACTCTAAATTGGATAACCTAAGAGGTCTAGCCTAGTCTAGGTAGTGGTATAAGACTCTACCTAAACATTGCACTAGTTAGACTTGAGGGGAGTCTTAGGACGATGTTCTTATATATGTTTATGTTATGATGATATATGATGTATATATGATGACCATGGCACATTGTTGAAACTATATGTTGAGTAGTTCATTATGAGTATGCCTTGTGTTATAATGTTAACATAAGATAAAGTGTAAACATAAATGTTATTTTATGTAAAGTTTGACATTGGTCGGGGTTTTCTTGTTTAAGATACTTGACTGAGTAAGGTTATGGGGATTGTTTTGGTCATTGCACTTGTTGACTTGATAATAACTCATGAGTAGTTGTCTTGCTTATTATAATATGATTGTGTCTTATTCATTCTTGTGATTTTTTTTTATGTTTTACCCAATATTTTGCATTAATCTTTTATAGTGTCTACTCCGGTGGGTGATTCGGTTGTTGAAAAAAGGGTGTATATAAATTGTCCAATAATGTTGCCCAATAGAGTTTCTTGTGTCGATCTAGTAGAACTCTATATGTTTGATTTTGATGTTATTTTGGGTATTGACTGGTTGCATGCATGTTTTATCTCAATTGATTGTAGGACAAACTAGTGAGGTTTAACTTCCCAAATGAACCCTTTGTTGAGTTGAACGGGGGAAATTATATTTTAAAGTCATATGATTTCTTGTCTAAAAGCATGCAAAATGATCTTAAAAGGTTGTCTATATCATATAGTAAGAGTCCAAGATCTAGACTCCAAAGTTCCTCCCATTGAGTCGGTCCCCATAGTGAGTGAGTTTATGGAGGTCTTCCCTAATGACCTTCGCGGTATTCCTACCGAACGAGAAATTAAATTTGGCATTTTCTACCTGATACAAATCCCATATCAAATTCTCTTTATCGGATGGCTCCGTCCGAGTTGAAAGTGTTGAAGGCTCAACTCAAGGATTTACTAGATAAGGGTTTCATAAGGCCTAGTATTTCTCCATCGGGTTCTCTGATTTTGTTTGTAAAGAAGGATTGGTGCCTGAGAATGTGTTTGATTATCGTTAACTCGGCAAGGTCACCATTAAGAATAAGTATCCTCTCACTTAGATTGATGACATATTTGATCAACTCCAAGGAGCGAGCTATTTTTCAAAGATAGACTTGAGGTCCGGGTATCAAAAACTTAGGGTGAGAGGTGAGTATATACCAAAGACAGATTTTTGGACTCGGTATGGGCACTATGATTTCTTGGTAATTTATTTTGGTCTGACTAATGCTCCAGCGGCGTTTATGTATCTAATGAATAGGGTGTTCCGAAATTACCTAGATACATTTGTTATCATCTTCATTTACGACATCTTTGTATATTCAAAGAATGAGGATGATCATATGGGTCATTTGAGGGCAGTATTGCAAACCCTTAAGGAACATCAATTGTATGCCAAATATAATAAGTGTGAGTTTTGGTTGAGTTTGGTGACATTTCTTGGGCAGATCATCTCAAGTGAGGGAGTTGAGGTAGACCCAAGAAAAAAGTTCACGGTGAAAAATTGTCCTAGACCTTTGACTCCAACCGACATTAGGAGTTTCTTGGGTTTAGCGGGTTATTATAGGAGGTTCGTGGATGGTTTTTGATGTACCGTGGTTTCACATTACTTTTAATGATTTTTCCTTAATTTTAGTGTGTGTCTAAGCGCATCTTTGAATAGTTTAAATGTCGTTCTCTCTGTTTGTTTTGCAGAAGGAAGACTGTCCGGAAATGAAAGCTCTTAGAGTGGTAAAAATTACAGGATGGATGTAAATCGTCGTCCAATTAAGTGTTATGCTGGCCAAGGAAAAGATCGGAGAATTCTAACTAATGTCCTGAAACTATGGTAGGGAGTACGTGCCTCGTCACATTGACGACCATCTCGGTTGATCCGGTTGGTGGGTTAATCAAATGTAGCCGTTCCAGTATCCAATTTGAAAAGATTCTAAGTGTGGAGCAACGAAGGCTACGACGTACGTCGTCCTGTCAAGGGCCTCTATCTCTTGGGTTCCCGTCGAATGGTCAGTACAGATTTGGAAAGAAATGAAAGCTGAAAATAGATTTGTGATGAGTATGAGACCCAGGTGGACGGATGTGTTTGACGAATTCTCGTCGTTACCGTATGCACCCGGGCTTCCGGGTTTCTGAAGTATTGATAGTGGGCCCAGCTGCTGTGTGGGGTGAATGAATAGAAGAGCCTCCGCGTGGTGGGAGACGTTGAGGCGGTTTTATTGGGCGGTCGACGGTCGTTCTTAAGTCGGTATTCTAGGGGTGGTCGACGGCGACGATGGCTTATTTTCCATAGATTTTTTCCTTATTAAGGTTTCCCTTTTATTTTTAGATTCTTTTATTATAAATAGGACCAAACCTCGTTTTTAGTCAGTTAACTGTTGGGTATTTTCTGGATTTATAATGTGTGTTTAAATATGGAGGTTTGTAAATACTGTCAATGTTTTGTGATCATTTATAACTAAACTATTTTTTGGAATTCCCTTGCTTTTTTCTGGATTTTATATCAATCTCATCAAAGTTAAGTACAGAATTCGGTCTAATTAATATGGAATTGGGGTGTACTTATGAAACATGCGTAACTAATACATAACTAGTGTGGGAAGTATGTGTAATACCAAGTAAACTAGCTAAATTAACAATTCGCGAAATATTTCGTGCATGTATTGATAATTGGTTCAGCTGATTTACAAGAAGGGTCTTTTTTAAAAACGGTGTCATGTGTTGACCACAACGCCACTTGTTGCTACTTAATTACGGACCAATGAGGGACGTAATGAAATCAAATTATATCGAATGTCGGTTTAGTATATAGGCATCTAATAGCTAGTGGCGAGTGGTGCGCAGTTTAGCGGGTTCATAACTCGCTTACAGGATGCTATAATATTGAGGTAAAAGGTAAGCATTTGATCACGACACACATTCGTTGCCGGGGACCAAGGAAGGTGGCGGATTGCACTCAACTAGTTTTCCGACCACGGAATTGTGATACCTACCTTACTACACTTTGCATGCATATACTAGATGAGTTCCGTATAACTAGGTTTACTGCTTTACAAACCTTAGGAACCTTAACACCCTAGTTTTTCTCTTCATCTTCATCTCATCATTTTATAAAGAGAAAGTATTTGAACTAGCTACTTTTTTAACTTAGACACTTAATTAATTACTATTTGTTACACAAAATCCCTCCTTAATTGGTTTTTAGTTTCGGAAGGACTTGACATAAAATAGAAGCTGACTGATAATTACGTTTAGTGTTAAAAAACCATTTTTTCCCCCTCGTGGTCGACCCCGACCTCACAGTATGGGTACTTTACTTGATACAACCGTCACTTTACTGTCTTAGGGAATATGTTTGAACAAATCAACGTTCGGCGCCGCTACGGCCACGCAGGGAAAGGTGGCTTTAATATGTAACTTTCAGCACCTTACGGGACTACCGGCTATTTTCGTCAACACTTTCCTGAATTTACCTTCTCTTTTTTTGTTTGTTCCTTGTAGGTCTAGTATTAGTGTTACCAAGGATAGGACGTTGAGAGAACCAATACTCCTCGTGATCCAAACTAAACCGCCACTTCGTAGAATGAATTCAAAACAATCCTCTTATATCGATGATTAATCAACCCGCAGTTGCCCCCACTACCGGTTGATGCTCCAATCGATGTTGGGGTTTGTTTGATAACCCTGGTAAGGTAATCTGAAAGAGGCAACACCCATCCCTACGCTCCTCAAAGTACTTAATAACGGAAAATATTCACATCGACTTACATCGAGGGGCCACTTTTCTACCTCCTCTACCAACATGAATCAACTTCTGGTAACTATATCTTATGCAGATGATCCCCCAGCTAGAACGTTTTTTCGCGGGTGAACCATCGAAAGATCCACATGCTCACAGGGCAAACTAAGTCGGTGTGTAAGAATTGTGCTTGGTAGGCCAGACTTACACATGGACATGTATTTGATTTAAGGGTTTCCCTCTCTCCTGATTTGGGGTAGAGACCATTTGTTTGTTACTTAAGTGTGGCAACAATTCAAATCATAACTTTGTACAATTGAGGGATGTGTTCCAGCATAGTATTACCCCCGTTTTGCTCAAAATCTAAACCACACAGATGGGGGTGAACAACTTTGTGGGCATTACCACGGGAGTCAGTCAGACAGTTCGTGACTAGGTTCCCTCTCTTAGAAGTGTCCCAACCCACTACACTTGCTAATAGTAACATGAAAGAGTACTTCTATAGAGGAGGCAGTTGATAATTAATAAAAGCATGCTTGCTACGACGCGTGTGGTTTCTTATGGGAAGTGTCTTGAGGGTAAGTATGTGGCTTGAAGAAGTTTGAGGGGAAAATCTCTCGAGGAATAATAAGCTTGAGCACTAGGAATTAAGAGTATAAGAGAAACTTGTTGCAATGCAAGCTCCCATAACACGCAGTTGCCATAGAGATTCATGAGCGATTGCGCAAATGAGAACTCATTTGTGGTTGGTGTTAATGACCTGTCCTCGGGAGTGCAAGAAAGTTAAATGCTACCTGCACTATGTTTTGGCTCGAACCAACCACCACCGTTTGTGAGTACTACTATAAAGAAGTTCTTATGAATTGAAAGGGGAATGGGGGGTTTTCCGCTGAACGCCTAAGACCTCCAATCATGTAAATGGCGCCCAAGGTCAAGGAAATCAAGTGGAACTTAGGGTCGTTACACCGCGAGCTGTTCACTATGTTTTGAAGATCAGTCAACTACAACGGCACGACAACAACTTCCATCGGTGTAACGTACGGTAACGAATAATGGCTCGGAGTTCCCTATGTTCCACGTCAAATCGGTACAGTTTATCTAGAGATGGTTAAGGTAGTATGGCGCGAGTGGAGATAGTGTAGAAGATATTGCTGAAGATTGAGGATGCTATTGATGAGAACGCCAAAGCGTTGATAGTTGATTTAAAAATATTATTGGCCCAAGGGTGGATGCCACATGAATCACAATCAGCTCTTGATTGCAATATGGACCATTTTCTTCTGTTTGGGAACCCACCACCGCCACCTGAGAACTAGATGGACATATGTGATGGCCAGTCTCTTAACTCGATGTCTAAACAACCATACATCCACCTATGTTGTTTTTGTCGTCGGACAGGAGAAAGATGGAGATGGTAGATAAACAGGGGGTGGACAAGCCTGAGACACCGCCAAAAGTGACCCCTTCCTAGACCACACCCGCATTTCCGCAAAGATTGGTTTAAAAGACCAAGATGTAAATATCAATGTTTTAATGACTATGTTTGAAACACTTCGCATTATGTCTCTTTTGATAGACGGTTCTTCACAAAATGCTGCTTTACGCAAAAGTCATGAAAGAATATGGTCAGCTAAGAAACCAATCGTTTAGTTTTTGAGAATCATATCGGATGCGACGGTAGTGTTTATTGCTACAAGGGCCTCTTGTGCAAAAGGAAAGAAGATCTGATGATTTCATGTATTCATGTCCAATCGGGTTGTTGACACGTTGCTAGCATAGTAATCCTTGGGCAGAATACATCCCACGCCTCTCTCTACAATGTACAAAGAAGTTTTTGGTTTGGGTGACCCACACCCATCTTGCGATGCAGTTACTCATGGGTCGACATTCATTGATGAAGAGGCCTATGTAGGATACTCACTTTATGTGCTAGTAATTAGAGCCATGTAATTTCTTGCCACGCCGGTTTGTGAGTCCTTGATTTGAGGGTATTTTGAGTTGTGCCTGATTTATATTTTGGGAGGCGCCTTTACCTTAATCAACTGTTTGTGCCTTAGTTGATATGAAAAAAGGGCAGATGAAGTTTTGATTAACATGAAGAAGGCGGCTGTTTACCCATTTTTTAGTCCATTAGGAAAATTTGGAGGTCTAATCGATTCTATGATATCCTACGAGTTAAGAGTTCGTCCGAGTGCCACATAAATCCTCTTGGTGTTGATGCAATCGCGACTGTAATTATTAATTGTTGAAGTGCACTGGTAATCAAAGATATGGGGTTCCTTGGGGTTGCGCACTTTATCGAGTTGGTGTTTGGGATCAACACCAAAGAAAATTGAATTTGATATGAAACATTCGCGATTCTCCGCCTGCACACACCACTATTAAGGAGGCCTCCCAAATGGAGATTCAGGCTCGACCCACCTCAGCTAGGTATGTATATCTTCGGGAGAAGTGACACTTTTCTGGTGTAAGTATACTGCATGAACATTTGAAATATGCAACAAGGTAGAAGTGTTCTGGGTTGAAGTGTTGAGAGGGGTTTCAAGAAAGCAATGGGGTGGACCTAGTCGGATTTAATTTCTTGGGATCCCTTCTCGGGTATTTGTTCCCCTGAAATCAAACTCATCTCCTGTCATAAGCCCCGATATTGAGCAACGCCCGATTGTTTAAATCCACGATAGTGCAAGAGGGGATGAAACTAAATTAATTACGTGTTTTGATGTACGAGTCATTATAATCCGTCAGTGATAGTATCTGGGTTCCTATTAAGTGTGTGCCCAGAAAAAGGGGAATGACTGTTGTCTTAATGAGAAATGAGCTTGTTTGCGCATGCTGTACTTTTGACCGTATCAAAAGAGTGTAGGCTGGATGACAAGAGCTTGAATGCTTGGACTTAAGACGGACCATTTTCTTATGCCCTTCAGAATCCGTGTTACTAGGCTTCCTAGTAAGGGGTGGTTATTGGTTGTTCTGGATTGTTATTTTCGTTTGCAATCCAATTCTATTGGCACCAAAATCAGAGAAACTAGGTTTTACTTTAACTCCTTCTAGAAATTGTGCGGGTGTAATAGGGATGCCCTTCGGTTGTGTATGCAACCGGCTACTTTTCAGAGATGTATTTTTTTTAACTGCTGTCTATATTCGCCGATAGTGGTTAGAGCCCCACATTGAGGTATTTAGGGATGATTTTTTCTATTGTTGATGACTCTTGTGAGTCATTGTTGAATACACTTGTCTGAAGTTTCTCAAAGTGAAGGATGTCGACTTGTTTCTAATTGGAAAAATGTCACTGTTGTGTGAAAGAGGTATTGTTAGTGGGCCATCGGCAGCGCAGATACGGTGTATTGAGGTTGACTCGGTTAAAGTCAGGTTGATAGAGAGACTTCCGCCACCCCATCCTGTAAAAGGTGAGGAGTTTCCTTGGGCATATGATGCTACC
Source organism: Solanum habrochaites (assembly GCA_027704765.1). Classification (NCBI taxonomy): domain Eukaryota; kingdom Viridiplantae; phylum Streptophyta; class Magnoliopsida; order Solanales; family Solanaceae; genus Solanum; species Solanum habrochaites. The sequence goes on along the minus strand of JAKWJA010002499.1, from coordinate 22,378,212 downwards.
GAGGTTCAATCAAGATGTTTCAAATTTGGCGCATCCTCTGTGCAAGTTACTTGATAACGAGTTAATTTTATTTTTTGACTCCTATCTTAAGGCATTTTGGTTAGTTTAAGGATACAATTCTGGTCTGCAAGCATTTGAATTTCCCCCAGAGTGGAGTCAGCCCTTTTGGAGGATGATGGTGTGAGGATGTGGGGTTGCGCTGGTTAATGTTTTGGTCAAAGACGGTAGAAAAATCCTTCACCCTTTTAGTCTTCCAGTAAAGCCCGTACTGAAGCACTTAAGAAATACACTATACTGAATAAATCTCGGTTGCGGGGTGGTCTTGCTTTCGAGAAATATCGCTCCTATTTTCTTTGGCACAAGACTTTAGTGCATACTGTCATTTTGGCCTGAATATTTGATGGCAGAGAATGTCCGTAACCGAGTGGATTCATTGGTATTAACTGTTCAAGAATGTGACTTGAAGTGAAAGATATAAAAGGAACACAAAATCACGTTGCCGATCACTGTCCCCGACGTAGAAGATGGAGCGTATGGAATTGGTGAAGAAGGGAATGAAAGTTGAATGATACTTTCCCTGATGAGCAGATATTGGGCATCATTTGTTAGACTTGATTCCATGGTTTTGCTGATTTTATGCGAAGTACTTTGGGCTTTTGATATCGTTCCATAATCCCCTTGTTCTTTTCATTAAAGACCATTTCTGCCATGATTGTGAAAAAGGTTCCTCTTTAGGATGATCCATATTTAATATAATGAGTCTGCTTATTGGCTTATTCGCGTTCTGTGCCGGAAGTCAAGATAATTGAGTGTTTTTGGAGCATTTCCCTCCTCTCATAGTGGTATGCCGAACAGCCCTAAATCTTGCAATGTGTCTACATTGGCCAACCATCCATCCTCCAAGATGCCTCATGAGTTTGCCCAAGCCATGTGATAGGTCCCAAAGATTGGATGGGTTTCTAAGACGGCAATAGACCTCCCCCTTTAAATCTCATTTCTTTGTAATTGAGTTTGGTTTCACGTGTCTTATGGGACTTATGGGCCCCTGTTGCGATTTATCAGGGACGAAGTGTTGCACCGCGTTCGTTAAAAAGACATATTTTCTATATTTTGCAACCCCGATAGAATACCATTTTATGAATGTCGGATGCCACTTTTGAAAGATTTGTTCAAGACAATTGTTTGAGAAATATGGGTTTCCCACATTATGGCCCCACCCATACCATCCTCAGACTTATTGGGCATTTTGAGGTGGTAACCGAGAAAGCAAGCAATAGATGCTGGCGCAAAGTGGTGAATGCAAATATAACTGATGTCAATGGGCTTGATGATGCACCTTTAGGCCTACTGGAACGCCATACAAAACTCCCAAGGATAATGCCACTCCAAACAACGTTGTATCTGGGAAAGCTTTTCACTTTGTGCCGTTGAGTTAGAGCAAAACCATTTGGGTTGCAAGGAAGAACCTAAAATGTAATAGAATGATGCGTGGAACAGAGGTTTAAATGGGTTGATGGCTTGAAATGAATTTTGCTTAAGACATATAAAGTTCACGCCTTTTACACAAGACAAATACTGAGATGTATCATGACCAAAGATTGACATGTGTATGGGTGGTTGTGAATTTTTGGTGCTTTATTCAACTCTGAGGTTGTGTTTGTTTCCGGGCAACTCAAATCTGAATCGACTGGTCCCATTCTTGATTCACTAAAGTTTAGTTCCCTCATTGATTGTAAGGTTGACATTGGACACTGGGGAGGGTGTAAGGTTGCAAGGTGAACGGCCAAAATACAATCTACCTTTTGGCATCGCTTAAAAGCGAATGAAGTTTATCGAGCATACTACCAATCTTTAGGAGTCTCAGTAATCAAGAGTCTGTTGTTGACACTAGTTTAATCAAGCGCTGCTTGGGAGGCAATCTTAGTACATGTATCCTCCTAGCCAACATAGTTGTGTTATAGGCGTAGTAGGCTTTTTTCTGTTTTTTTCTCACTTAATGTCAAGTCACGTATTTATTTATTTTTTATTTATTTATAGAAAGGGTGGCTAAAGGTAGCTAGGTCCCGTGTCTAAAAATGTGTCCCAACAAATACAAAAAGATTAGCTTATTGGGGGTTATTTAATGTTTAGGACCAAATTCCTAAATCTTAGAAAATTAGTTTTTTGGTGCACTGCTTACGCGAACAATCGATCGGATCCATCATCTTGTCGACGGCCTGTCGGTAGTATTGCGTAGATCCACAGTTTATTTCTTTAATTGTTTTCTAGTTGGAGGGCACATTGTACGAGCAGTCGACTACTTCGGTCCATCCCTGGGGAATCGTCAGCTCCTCCGACCCATAGCCCCACCCAACCGCCGACTTGATTATATTAAATATTTTAAATTTTCATTTAACCACCCTTTCAAAACCATCCCCCTACAACACGTTTCTCTCTTATTTCTCTTTCAAATCCCCACTTCCTCAGCCCTGAACTCCCGTTTATTTAGTTCATGATGCTCCCGATTCCCCAATCTCCATTTAGTTTTGCCAAAACCTTCTCATCCCCAATTTTCCATCTTCAATCTGTCGTATCCCGTCGGTGTCGAGTAGGCATAACTTAGTTGTTCATACTGCGAGAATTTTCATAAGCCATCCTCAATTCCCTACACTACAGTATAAAGGTATGTCTTCCTGTTCATCTCTATTTACTCTCGTTACTTACATGCTAAATTGCTGGATTACAATAGTGGGTCTTGAATTTGGGACACCGTTGCATGTTTAAAATCTTCAAACTTAATTCCTAGTCCTTTAGAACAATTAAAGTGAATGGGATAGGGATGTATTGTCTCATAATTGTTGTGTTTTGAGCGTTGTTTCCGACTTAGGGTTGATAGTCTGTGAGACTCTATGTTTAAAACTACGATAATTCACGCCCTAGAAATGATGAAATGCTTTGTTAAAATTTAGAGGAACTTAATGTTTCTTAGATTGCTCTGAAATTATTCTTTGGGGGTAACAATGGCTGCCAAAATTTTATAAGTGAAAGATAGAATGATACCCTGTCGACAGACCGTCGTTGTGGTCCAACAACAACACCTCTCCTGATTTGTCGAAGTGTATAACCACGGGGGTAGACGACGGTCCGTCAACCCATCGATGAACCGTCCTTCATGACCATAGAATCTATCAAAACCCTTATTTTTGAAGTTCTTCAAAACTTTTCTAAGGGTCCATTGACGGACCACCCCACTACTTACCGCGGTCAAAATCAAAAACAAAAAAAAAAAAAACAGAGCACCCTCCCGCCCTTCTCCCTTCCTTCCTTCACCGTCTGTCATCCTTAAAAGAAACTATGTTTTTTTTAAGAATCCAAAAAAGTTTCTAAGGGTCTATCGACAAACCCCCTCTAACGGACCGTTGTTCCGTCGATGGTCCATCGTGCACTTCCGTCGTCTCTAACAGAACCTTTGTTTGTGCATTGTCTAATAAATTTTCTAAGTGTCCACCATTGGACCCAAACTACGGATAGTCGTTCCATTGACGAATCGTCGATGTGGTTCGTCAGTATGTATTGCAAGTGCCTACATCGACACAATCACCACTTCTTTTTGTGTTTCCCCCCTCCCATATATTTTTGATTCTTTTGATTGTGGTTCATGCTTAAATTGGGTATGATAACCCACCCTGAAGGTACAACGTGGCAACCCAAGCAGACTTAGTCTATTCTCAAGGAGCGTTCCAAGTCTATAATACAAGTTCTATCGCCCGCCTTCCCGTTGGTTGGGATGATTTTTTCATCATATCCTACTCGTTATCTCTAATACACCGGCCTCCTTCCTTGCCCAAGGATAAGAGGGGAGGACGGTGTGTTGTCAGAGGGGGGGGGACCGACTATCGGTCCGTTAATTTATTCCTCTAGTGGTCCTGGATTCAGATGACTCCATTTTCGGCCATCGTGTGAATCCTTGGGCCGCCCGTTTACCTTCGGGTAATCAGGAGGTACCATGGTTTCCTCTCCAGGCAGGCCGTCTATCCTACTATGACCTCTCGAAAATTTCCATTGGTGGGCATCAATCAGGTGTGTACTCACTTACTCTAACTCTACTACTACTACTACTACTACTTCCGCAGTCCCAACTAGGAGAAAAGCGCAATCCTAACCGACACATATTAACACCCGGAGATTTGCCGATGGGGTCTAAATTGTCTGGTTTGCAGTAAATGGGTCAACATTGCCCCAGATCAAACTCGCGGGCTGGGTATACTGCAGTTTCTGAGGGAATGTCTAGCTCTGCGGAGGCTTCCGGGTTTAAGACAACTTCATCTTCACAGGGGGCCTCTACTCCAGCTACATCGGTCAACTCTACCTCGTATGAGGAGGCTGACACTGCAGATTCTACTCTAGCATCCTGACCGACGTTCCCGCACCGGTTGTTAATCAGCCCAACTAGTGTGTTCGATGGCCAATTCTAAAATTATACATGGATGTGAAGTTCTCAAAGCACAAGGGGGGTTCATGACCTCAGACTCCTGACAGTCGAGCGGAGTTCTTTACCAAGGAGTCCTTCCTCACGATGCCATCTATACACTGACCTTTTCAATTTCACTTTCACCCGCCAGTCGGCTATATGTTAACGCTATGAGTTTTTGCCGTACAACTAGGAGATGGTGCTAAAAACGTCATATTCTATCTCATCCTCTAACCCACCCCAAGCCCAAATTTCACATCTCTCAAAACTAAAAACATAAAACATTAAACCATAGATTTTAAAATAAAAAATCTTGGTTGTTGAACCCAAATGCCTAAAACTAAAAAATAAAAACCGACTCTAACCCTAACCCAATGCTCAAGTCTCTTGTGTGTAATCTATGCTGCTGCTAACACCCTAAATCATTATCATTGTCACCCTAAAACTCCCTAAACCTTATATCTAAACTCCCATAGCAAATATACAACAAAACCTATTCGTCTCCAAACTCTACTAAAACCCCCAGCATAGCCTCTTCTTAACTACACATATTTACACGTGTCATGCTCAAAACTATCGCGTCTTAATCGTTTGAAACTTCAGTACCTGTCGTGTGGATATTTACATTTCTCCTACTATTTGCTATTTTTATATGGTGCTACAGTGATGTCCACAACCAGGACCCCTCTCACTAACTCACTATCGGTTTGACTATGGTGTTGCTGGTAAAGGATGGTCGGTTTCAAGCATGAACGAGTCCTAAGAGATACCCCATCACAGGTTGATAGCTAGAACATCTCCATGGATGGCAATGGTGCTGATTGGGTTTTTGACCCACAAAGGTTTAAAATTACAAGAAAGGCCCCTCTTACTTCACGGCCAATTCTTATGGTCTCTTGTCCGTTATACCTTTCAAACACACAACCCACTTCTGCTGGAATTATTCCATGGGATAGAGCAGTGATGATACTGCATGAGTTTGCTTGGGTTTGAGTGTGATTTTGGGCTGTTGTTACAAAGCGGTTATTCATGAGAGGGGCCTTAGTTAAGAAGAAGAACGCCTGTTCTCGCTACCACTATTGTGATATCACCTCATCCACGTGAGCATACCAAGAGGCACAGATGTAGAGAGGATGATGAAGAGCGTATTGAGTTAGAGCCTATGAGGATAACCTCGCAGATTGATGAGGAGGCCCGGAAGATTAGGGCTCAGGAGGTGGCTGCTAGGGCGTCTAGCTCCAGGATTGGTGATATTGGGAGGAGTACTATCAAGGGTGATGTTATTGTTACGGACACTACTGATGGTGTCCCTACTACAAAGGGAGTGAGTTATGGAAAACCGGACCCGCCATCTTGTGATCACATTGAGCTAATGCTATCGCCTCCGGTTCCGCGTTCACCTACCACTTCCGTTTGTTTATATTTTTTTATGCATTGGGGACAATTGCCCCTGCTCTTTTGTTGGGTGGGGTAAATGGAAGTTAGGAGTGCTAGGGTCAATTCGAATTTAGCCCAACTCACTATCTATCCTCTCTTAGGGGTTTTTCTTTCCTGTTGTTCTTTTTCGTTTCTTTCCCAATAATACCTATTTACTAACTTATTTACTTTACTGTTGAAATGCACATTAAGTATCTTGTATATATTATGGATATGAAATCTGAAGCATGCGTCTAAATAAAATGATATCACTTTTAAAAGAAGATGCCTGGGGGGGGGGGGGGGCGGGGTGCAGATTAAGGCATAGTGAATGAGAATGTGTGAACTCTAACATTAGATAGAGTACAAAACCCCTGCATGACCTCAGATCCTTAAGCTGAACTAAGTATCTGATATATGGGAGAATGGTAGTGGTGTAATCTGGGGAGGTGGTTGAAAGTCGGTGGGGGGTGTGTGTCGTCGAAGGGGGTGGGAGAGCTAGGAGTGTTTAGGGTTGATGTTATATTTTTGGTATCGGCGAGTTTGGCTAGGTGGAGGGAGGGTAGGATCATTGGATGATTAATGTATGGTTTTAGGGGTGTGTCTCGGGAAGGTGGTTTGGGGGTGGGGTTGAGGTGTGATGCCCGGGTCCTGGTGGCGTTTCCGGGTTCGTGTTCCGCCCTCGTTCCCTCGACCCCCGTTGTGTACTCGCTAGAACCTCCCGTTAGTCCTCCTACCAGTGAACTTTTATAATTCATGACCAATCAGGAAAGGACCTAGGCCCTTGTTCAATATAGTCAACATTTTCCTAGATCAAAATAAAACCGAATTAAATTAATATTAATAATCCCCTTCTTGATCCAATGATTTTTGATCTTAAAATAGACCTTTCTTTCTAACCACCGCTTCTTTCTACCTTCTATCTACCCCAACTTATCTTCTGGGGAACAATTTTTGGACCTGGTCCCCCCCCTCTGGCCTTGCACCTCTGCTTATGCCAAAAACATAAGTTAAGGGGTACTATGCAGAAACACTTGTCGTGGCCCTGACCCATACGTAAGTTTATTTGTAACGTGACTCATGGAAAAGGCCATGATTTAAAGGGTGGCTATATGGGGGAATGCTCTGGAAGTAGGGCTGATGAATAAGAGAGAGAAAAAACAAAAGAAAATGACTCAAAGCAAGTTTAACAAAAAAAAAAAAAAATCAAGTAAAAGAAATTGCAAAAATGTTGAAAGTAAAAATATAAAAAAAATAAAAGAAGAGTTACTTACGCAAAGGAGAAAGAATTGGAAAGGAGAAAAGCATCAACTGAATTAAGAAAATTAAGAATAGGTAGTAATAACGGAAAAGAAGGTAGGATGCTTAGTTGTTATGTAAAGGATAGCAACAAGTCAATAAAATACATTAAAATGTACCCTACCTGACCCTGATCCAACATTACAATCTAAGAAAGTCCTATTGTGATCCTAAGAGTCCAATACTTTGAACTTAAAGTAGTGAAAATTAGGGCAAGCCTATGGTGATGAGTACCAATAAGGTGAGAAGTTTTTCTGAGAGTGAGTGTTAAAAAAAATAAGCCTTATACTCAAACTGAAATCACTATGTGAAAAAGGAGGATTTTGTTTTTAAAGAAATGTCACTAGATGCAATAGTGCAAATTTGGCACCTTGGTGAGAAGGAAAAGAAGAGAGGTGTCGGTGTGTGGTAAGTCTGTGTCATGGTCTGATCCACTTGAGCGAGCCAAATAGTTATATCATTCATGAACATAATGAAAATAATTGGGATTGATAAACAGATGATTGCGAAAGCTAAAATAAGGATACTTTTGTACAAAGGTTTTTGTGGTCAGTCATAGTGGGTCGTTTGAGGACAAACAATAAATTTAAGTTGAGGGTGTTTATATGACGTTGTTTCATGCTACTTTCAATGCATTTTTCTTAAGTTCAGTGTGTGTGTAAGGCCTCTTTGAAGTAGTTTTAATGTATTTGTCTTTGTGTTTGCACTAAAAAGTATGCAGAATAAAAATGCTGAAGATGTGCTAAAAATTGCGAAAAAGATGACCTACGGATCCATCGACGGTCTGTCTTCTCATCAATTGTCCGTAGGTGGAAACCGTCACCATGAAGATGTAATGATACCATGAAAAGATTTGGAAATTCTAACTAAGTGTGAGACTATGGAAGGGATGATGGCCCGTCGTCCCATCGACGAACCATCTTGGTAATCCGTTGGTGTTAACAGAATGTAGCCTCATTACTCGATTTGAAAAGATTCTACGTGTGGGGAAACGAAGGCCATCGATGGACCGTCGTCCTATCAATGGACCATCGTCTTGGTCCATCGATGGTAACAGAAAGTTGGAGAAAAAAACATCTGAAAATAAAGTTGAAGTATGGAGCAACGGAGGTGTCGACAATCCGTCATTACCCCGACGGTTTGTCGTTCAGGTCGTCGACGTGCGATATCATTTTTCAGACAATTTTTTTCTTATTTAGATTTACTACTTTATTTTTATGATTCTTTTAATTATAAATCGACAAAAACCTCATTTTTTTGGGGTTAGCCTCTTGGTTTTCTTCACATTTGTAATATGGGGGGTTGTTGAATAGTGGGTTTGGAAATACATCATTTTGTTTCGGAATCAGTTCTAAACTATTTTCTCAAATTCAAATTGATTTTATGTCTTTTCTTCAATCTCATCAAGGTAGTACATGAATTCTGTCTAATTAATACTGAATTGTGTTATTATGACATGGGTAAGCTAATATATAAATTAGATTTGGGAAACCATGGGTAATTAACAAGTAAAACTACTAATAACAATTCTCAATATTTTTTATTGTCCTGATATATGTTTCCTTTAGAAGTCTTTTGAGAATGAGTCCACACATTAGAAGCTCGCCTTGTTGCAACTGCGGACAAGGAGGTAATAATAAGAAAAGATAATCAACGTAGATTTAGTATATACTATCTAAATGGCTAGTGTTCATTGGTGCAAGAGTAATAACTAAGTCTATACATCTATGAATGAGTTTAATATGAGGTAAATAGGTAAGGCTTTGTGAAGTACACACATGGCTGGACCATGTTCGAGTGAAATCACTAATTGTCCGGACCAAAGGAATTAGGGATACATCAACTTTTATCTTTAAAAACATGGCAAGATATTATGATAGAGTTGTTATCGCTTAGTGTTACTTCATTACATAACTATGGGAAACACTTACACCACCCCCCTAGTTTCCTCTCATCAGTTTGATAAAGCATGCAAATATTTGAACTAGCTACTCTGTTTACTTAGAAATAATTAATTCTTTTTGTTCAACAAATCCCCCCTTTAATAATTCTTGTTTCCGAAAGGACTTGATACGACCGCTTATACTTCTTTAGATATTATAGTTTAAGTGTATCAGTTTTGCGTCCATTGCGTCTCTTTTTACTACTTTGGCCCAAAAGAGTAAGAAGTTTGAGTCGTTGAAGAAATTTGACAAAAGTTTCAAATTGTTGAAAGATAGGCTTACTTCTACTCTAATGTTGATTTTAATAGAGGGCAAAAAGAGTTTTGTTGTGTTTTGTGATGCGTCCCGAGTGGGTTTGGTGTGTGTTCTTATGCAACACGGGAAGGTAATAGTCTATACTTCTAGGAAACTTAAGGTACATGAGAGAAACTATCCTACTCGTGACCTGATTAAGAGGCAGTAGTGTTTGCTTAGAAAATTTAGAGGCATTACTTGTATCTCCAATAAAGAAGGTGACCATAGTTTGTGTTTGAATATTATGATATGAGTGTCCCTCTACACCATCACCTCCCGACAAATCTAATGTGATGGGGATGACCTAAATCGTAGACTAATGGGTAGTGTATCCACATATGATAAAGCTAAGGGAAGGAATCTAGCAAGGTAAGTGATAACGCTCAAACGGTTACTTCTCAATAAGAGTAAAAAGCGGTCGTGTCAGTAAATAACTCAAGCTAGTGAGGTTTGGGATCGTTCCCCCGAGAAAATAGTCTAGACTTAACTTTCAACTTGTTTATTACTATTGGTTTGGTCAATGACTTCTTTCTTGGAAAGTAAAAACAATAAAACTGGAGTTTTTCTAGTTCTAATGAGTGAAAATAATAATGCAATTTAAGAGACACTTTTAACATCACCCAGCTTTGAATGTTGGATTAATCGATTAAAATCAAATTAACTATGGGTTTACATGTTCCCCACCCTGTTTCACAACTTGATAATTTCTAACTATACATTCTTTCCTAGTATCTGGTTGCGAAGTGATAAGTTATGTATTCTAAATCCTTGGTACGTATCTAGAAATCTCACTCCGCACCTTGGTCCGGCTACGTGGTGTTGCTATCCTAACCCTCATCCTTACCTCATATTAGCTCGTATTCGTATATTTGACTGAGTTATTACTTTCGTTACCAATCAATACTTACCTATTAGATAGTATACACTAAATCTATGTTAATATTCTTTCCTATATCTACACATACCTTTGTGTCCGGCAAGTCTAAGCACATTAAGAGCAGTTCTTAAACATAACTTGTCACACCTTCTAACCTTACCAAACCTTAACCCCAAACCAAATACCAAAACCAAAAATAAACAGTAAACCATTGATATTAAACCCTTCATAAAAACTTACTACTACACTACTAACCCAAATATCGTAACATATGGAAGAATTGATTATAACCCGAAGCTCTATCAAACACCTGATTAACTCCTAATACCCACGCATTATCCATATTAGATATTAGCCTAGATCCTAAGACTGCTGAACAATGTCGCTGTTCAAACTCAAATCCCGATAGTATGTACATACATAAACCCTCAACATACAAAATGTGATGTGATAGGTAAGCACAACAAGTACTTTTACATTTTAACCCAACACACCATATATAGCGTCTAAAGTCATAAACACATGACAGACGAGCTTATTTTCTAAATTGTACCTCTACACCCTAAGTCCCAAATATGGGCCACACATCACTGTTCCACAAACCACTAAACTTATATACTGCGATGCTAAGCAACGCTCATCGAATCTCTCGGCCACCAACACAGCCAGCCACGCGATATAACCTAAAATAAACCGCTCGTGGTTACAACAAACCTAACTCCTAACCGACCCTCATGCGTACACTCTTAAATCCCCGTCAAGACTCTTAACCCTACACTAACACCCTATAGCTCCGAACACTCTCAAATCCTAATATTAAACAATTGCTCTGCTCAAATTGAAACCTTCTAACTCTTATGTATTTTCCACCCCAGTACCGGCTGAAACCGCTCCTAGTCCCAAAACACGCGTGTAAAAACCCACACGTGATCATATAACTAGTGCCTAAAACACCTAATACCTCGGTACGTCGAGGGTCCGTCGTTTCCAAAATACTGTCAACTCTTGGACATCTGGTGGTACTGTCTGGCGATCACTTCTCTGATCTTCACGACTAACCTTAGTAGGACGGACCGTCAATAGCCTCCCCATAACGGCCCATACAGAATCGCTCCGTGCACTCTAATATCCCAAACACCCCTCTAGATCACCTACAAAGTACTCTACATTCGCACTCCACTCTAACTTTTCGTATCAACACGTCAAACCATGCATGAACTTACTAACTATGCCCTAATCCTAAACCGTAAACCCAAAACCACTAAGAAACCAAAACCGTTGACCACCTTAACAATATATGGACCGTCACAAAACACACAGCCACGACGGTTACACAACGCGCATAACACGCCTTACGCGCCTTAACACCGTCGTGTGAATGGCCCCTCGGAATACTACCGTAAGGGCCTTGCAATTCAAAAACCTCAAATTTTTAATTCTCTGACTCCGATAGTTTAAACCACTACAATATTACTACCAGCCCTGCCCGATCATAAACCAAAAAAAGCGACACCCCACGCCGATTGCACACCCAGATGACTCTGTGAGTAGCCGCGGGTCCCAACTCCAAAACGCGCACAATCAACAAAACCAATAACATGCAAACAAATAAATCAGAGAAAATTAGCAACAAAAGGCTTTGCGGACACACTAAATTAAGGAAAAAGGAATAATTAATAATAATTATAACCGTGAAACCACGGTATAAATCCGTGTAAGTCCCTAGGTTGGCTAGGTTAGGGGTGAGTTGGAAAGTTCTCACTCATGATGGGGGGTGCTATAGTCGTCAGAACTCCGAGTCATCTCTAGTAGTTAGGTGAAGTCCAAACAAACCTTGATTAGCCCTTATGGAGTTTAAAGAATGGGTTCTCGGCAGTTGAGTTTGAATCATTTCCTTAGGAGGATGGGTGTGTTAAGGTAACCGAAGGAGAATTGTGTGTTCCCCCAATGTACGATGGGTTTGAGTGAAATCGATACTGAAGAAGCCCATGGGTCCACTTACGATAATTCATCATCCAGTTTTTGACAAAAATGTACCCTGACCTAAGGGAAATATATTGGTGGGCGCTCCTAAAAAGGGCATAGCTAAGTGGTCCCGAATGCTAGAACAAGTAAGGGCCAACACACCAAAAGAGGTTGGATGGCTTACTACAAGAGAATCCAAATTCCTACTTGATGGGAAACATCAATATTGACTTTGTAGTAGGTCCTACCAACCCACTCGAATTTAAAAGTCTATGAATTCCATATGGGTGGTTGGTTGATCGATTTACTTACTAAGTCCGTTTGCTTTATTATTCCTGTCATCTAAATATTCATCAATATTATGCCTAGATTTCTTCTAGATGAGATTGTGGTGTTATCAGCATTTTCCGTTATCCATCATTCAAATCAGGGCCACAATTCACTCTAGATTTTGGGAGTCCGTTCCAAAAAGGTTTGGGGTACTACGGTGAAAGTTGAGCACCGTTTTCTCTTCCCCAAGCGGATGGGTGGCAGGCATGGCGGAGCGTACTATACAAACCCTTGAAGATATGCTTAGGGGAAGTGCATTATTGATTTAAAGGGAATTTGGATAATCATTTACTTTGGTGGAGTTTTCCTATAATATATTTTTCATCTCCATTTCCTGGCTCCCTATGAAGCCTGTATGGTAGGAGTTGGTAGTTATCCTAATTGTGATGGTTTGAAGTGGGTTGACCCGCATTCTTTGTCCGAGACTTTTATAAGACTTTGAGAAAAATTTATATCATAAGGAACCAGTTGAAAAATGGCCTATAGTCTGGCAAAAGTCTTATGCGAGACCCATAGGAGAAGGGATTTGGAGTTTGAAAGAATGTGATAAGGTTATTTGAAAATTTCATCAATGAAAGGGTGGTTATATTTGGCAAGACCTAGGGATTTTGGAAGTCCTCATTATGTGGGTCCCTATGAAATCTTTCAAAAGTTTGTAATGTTGCCTATGAATTGAAACTTCCTAGTGAATTAGCTTCGGTTCATCCGGTTTTCCATGTTTCTATGATGAAGAAGTGTATCGGTGATCTAGAGTCCATTCTTCTATTGAGGGTATTGATTTCAAGTATAACCTCTCTTATTAGGATGTTACGGTTCAAATTCTTCATAGGCAAGTCAAGAAGTAGAGGAATAAAGAGGTGGTTTCCATAAAGTTGTTATGGAAGAATCATCTAGTTGAGGCCGCAAGATGGGAGGCCGACGCCGACATGAAGTCTTGTTACCCTCATATTTTTGATAATTAAGGTTAGTCAATTCTTTTAAATAAAATAAATAGAAATAGAAATTGAAGTTTCTTGATTTTTGGGTGAAGTTTTGCAAAATATGCATTTTTGGGTACTTCACAGTGAAGTTACAGTGAAATAGGTGCTTTAAATTTGAATTTTTGCCTTTCTGGTTTATTTGATTTATGTTGTGCATTTTTGTATGGTGAGTCTTTATGAAATGACGTGTAGAATGTTGTTAAGTTAAAATTTGTGCTAATTGACTCATGTAATGTAAGTTGAGCTAATAAATGTTGTGAGAAGGAACTGCCTCATGATGAAGTTATTTGAGCCTTATGTGTGGTAATATGAGTTTTGAAATTGCCTTGATGAATTGACATGGCTTATTTTTATTTGAAATTGTTGATTGGTTGAGCTTCTAGTCTTGAGTCTATTCCTTCCATCAAAAGAGTTTTGGTGTTATTCGGGAACGAATGTTCCTAAGTGTGGGATAATGCAACACCTTGAAAATTCAAGATGTGTCGTAAATCCAAATAGGTGTCACAAGGTCTAAGTACTATTTTAAAGTCCATTATAAATTCATAGAGGTCATTTAGAATGATTAAGAATTAAAACGTCTAAGAACGTATATGATGTCCGGGAAGTTGGTTCAAAGGTGTGTTAGCGTGCCTTAGCCTATTTTACTAACATTTAGGAGTCGGAAATGTATGAAAATTTATGGAAGGATAGATAATAGGTGTTTAAGTTTTTCCATGGTCAAAACATCCGGGCAAACGACTTTCCAAGGACCAACTAAAGGCCCTTGAGGAGGACCCTTGTAGGTTGAGGCAACACTGCCTAAAGCAATGTGCATCGACGAGGTAGTCAATGGCCCGTGTGTGGACCACAAGGACGCTGCGTCCCTTTTTTTTGTTTGTCCCAGCACTTAGGTGGTTTGAGGTCCTCACCCCATCCAACCTCTAAAATCATCGACGGAGATCGACGGGGCATCGGTGCCACTATCATCCCACAATTAGCCAATTCATGGAATCCTCTCGCCCTGCAGAGTTTCCAAACTCAACAACGGAGTGTAGGATGAGAGGGGGTTGAGTTTGGGACTCACAGATTGCCCGTTGGTGGGTTTCCATCAATAAGGAGGTGATTTTCCTACACATTTTAGAGTAAAGTCATTTAATAAATTATATGATTTAAGGGTTAGTTAGGGATTAAGGGGTGATTGATTAACTAACTTAAAACCCATATAAAATCCACAACCCCAATTAAACTAATTAGAACTCAAAAACATAAACTCTGTCCCTTCTCTCTTCTTTCTTTCTATGCTTGAACTCACTATTGAAAACTAGCAAAGGAGAAGGGTTAGGGGGCTGTAAAGGGACTAATTCACCATCAAATTGTTATAAAATGTTAAGGTGTGGTATCTAATTCACCTTTGAGAGTCTTTCCTCAAAGGGTTCCTTGAAAATGAATTTCAAAAGTTGAGTTTTCTTATAGTTTTCATCCAATTACGAAATTGAAGTTATGAATTGAGTTTTTGATGATTTCTTAGGTTATATTGAATATATTAACATGTAATTTAACTTTTTTATGGTAATTATTGATGGTTTGGTATAAATTGAAGAACATTATCCTAAACCCTTAACCCTAGGTTGTGATCTTGATCTATATTGTTTTGTGATCATTCAATTGACTTGGTTATTGATTAGAGTACCATCCTATGGTGCTAATATGAATAAATTAAGATGAATTATAGGCCTATCATTCTAAGTTCTTGATATGTCATTTAGGTTATGAAGTATATTAAGAAATTAGCCTATGTATGTTGTCTTAAGTTATGATCTAGTGTTGAATTGTGTTATAGAGATGCAATTGGCCTTGTTACTCATTGGTTATCATTGTGTGATGATGTTACTCCCCTAGTTGAGTTATGGGTTGATTGTAAGACCTTGATGGTGAACTATGAGTAGGACTTTATAAGTCGTAGAAGTTCTATCTTTACTTCCAATTGTGATCAATTTTAGTTAAGTCATGGTGTTATATTGCAGTATGCCTTATACTTGGATGATAGGGTGGTATGATGATGAATTTAAATGTCTTGACAATGTTTTGAGATTGATTAAGGTGTGTGATATAAGGATGGTGAAAACTATCAATATGCCTTGATATGCTATGAAATGCTAATGTGTTAACCTCACTTATATGAATTGCGATAAAAATACTTATACTCATACAATTCTTATTGATATATTAATGATGATGATTATATAAGGGGTAGACCCTATGACCTAAAGTAAGCTATGATTTATAATTAAAGACATTTCAAAAGTGGACTCTAGATTAGCACCCAGTAACTAGATTAGGATGTCCGTCCACACAGGGAAGGTATGGGAACCTACATTACTCTTGAGATGAAGACTATGAAATTCTTGGATCATAAGAGGGTCCCAACTATATCTCCTAGTTCTTGAAGTATGTACCAGCCCATAGGTAATACTAGCTGTGGACCATGTATTTTCTATTTTTCATTTTTTGGTACTACCTTTGGTAAGTAGTTTTCCTTCTTTCGTGTGGTTTTTACGACACCGGGATTCACACTAGGCTCCATATGTGTCATTCTTTAGGGAAAGATGTTCCCAAAAGGTAAACAAATTAAAGCTTGAACTCTAATTGATAACCTAGAGTCCAGCTTAGTCTAGGTAGGGGGAATATGTGACTCTACCTAAACATTGCACTAGTTTCCTTTGAGGGGAGTCTTAGAGGTTTACTTGTACATGTTATGTTGATGATATATGATGTATATATGATGAGCTTACACATGATGAACTATATGTTGATTAGTTTCATTTATGAGTATGCCTTAGGTTAGCATACGCTACTAAGAATAAGTTAAATCTAAATGTATGTTAATGTAAAGTTTGACATTGGTCATGGTTCTTGTTGAGGATACTTGAATTGAATAGGTTATTGGTCATTGCTTGTCATTGGCACTTGTTACTTGATAAGACTCATGATAGTTGTCTTGCCTTATTATAATACGCTTGACTCTTATTCATAATTCCTGTGATTTATCCTTGAGTGATAGTGTTGTAGTAAATCATGTTTAAAGTATGTTGGAATACATATTACTTGTGGAGTTTGGTAAGCCTGTTGGGTTATTGATATACTTTTTTGATTTCATTAGGTTTCTAAAAGGGTAAAATGGCATGTTTTTACGATGTTCTTTTTTAGCATGTTTTGCGTGTAATGTGCACAGTGTCTCAATATATGACACTTTTGGATGGGGCTTAATAAAAGTAACTTTAAAAAAGTACTTTTGAAAGTGCTGAAACTTATTTTTAATATAAGGCATTATGTGTTTGGATAAAGTGCTGAAGTGGCTATGCCAACGTGAAAGGGAAAAAATTGAAGAAAAGATGTTAGGTTTCATGTTGTAATTGGAGACTGTATAAAATATTAGGCAAAAAGATAAAATGTGGTCAACTTAAAACATCTTATAAGCTAAAAAATAAAGCAACCATCTACCCCAGCTTTTAACTTTTGCTTTAAATAATTTTTTTTAACTTAAATAAGTATTTTCAGTTGCCAAACACTAATAGTAAAAATCAGCTTTTAAGTCATTTTGACCGATTTTAAGCTGAGCCAAACAGCTCTTAGTCCATGTGAAGTACTAACATCCATTTTCCTTCTCTTTTTCCTCCCAAACTTTTACGTTTCAATCGTTGAAGAATGTTTGTAAGGCCAATTGGGTTGAAGCTGGATTCTTGCATTTCATCCAAGTAGGGTAGGTCCTCTAACTTCAAAGGGCATTGCCACTATCTAGTACTACTTTCTATGAGCTGCTTAAAGACCTTTCATTTATTTCCTTCTTCCTTTTCAATTGAGTACTATACTTTTGTATGATCTAGATGTATCTTGTTTGGATTGATGTACGGTTATGCCTGTATCGATATCGTTAGATGGTAATGAATGAGACCATCGTTGAACTAATTTTATATTTCTTATATCTATGTGCAATAAAGTAAAAGGCTATGTAACCTTGCCTATACGAAGATCTATGTATACCGATCGATGATTCATATTTGTATGTACAGGTCGATGTAAACCTCCAAATGTTCACAAGGAAGTTTTTTAAATTTTTCTTTCTTTTCCTTTTCTGCATTTTTCAACCTATGAATGTAATTTAATATTAGACTAAGAGGCTAGTATTAGTCTTAAAAAGGACTAACGATGTGATAGTTACATCTAGGGGGTAAACCCTATGTGCAGGAGAGTCGAATGCATCCATGACTCTGCAAACAAACAACAATGAACTTCTAAGCTCCTTTTGGCACAAGATGAACAGTAATTTAATTCTTGTGATCACATTGACAACATTCGCAATTTGTCTAAAGGTGTTTGGATCTTTAGATGATAGGGTTGCTACTAATTATTCGGATTGACACCGAAGGGTTCAAACCATCTAGGTTTATGCAACAGTATGACCTTATTAAGATTTCTAAGAGTTGACTTTTCCATAACTTTACAAGAATTCTATTGCGAGAAGAACTCGTGGTTTCTTGGGGGGGGTAGTAAAACTATTCGTTCATCCACAAATCTGTCATCTCTCTAAAAATGGGCATTTGAAGAGAATAGAGTAGTTTGCAGAGGGTGCGAAGACTCAAGTCACTGTAATTTTTTTTAGAAAAGGAAGTATACGATTAGGGGAAGTATGACAGATGACCGTTTATATTAAAGTAGTTAACTTTTTTAGCATGTAATGGCAAGTGTAAGCAACAACATATAACACTTATAGAAATAACCTAAGCATGAGTAAACAGGCAAATCACATATATAAATAAGCAATTAAGGAAAGGAAATATATTAAACATGGAACACTCACAAGTGAAAGAGTAAATATGAAAGTAAGCCATAATAAAGAGAGGAAAGGGATAAAATCTAAAAATAGACAATATATAAGGAAAGCAAATAACAACTTAGCATGGTTATACCAAATCAAACAATGTCATATCCTAATAAAGTAAACCTCATATAAGCATGAAACATGTAATTTATCGCGCCCCACTTGTCTTTGCAAAAAGAAGATTTTAAGTGCAGGACCTAACAACTTGTTTGGGGTTTTGGATTATTGAAGAGTCGTTACCTAACGAATTAAGACGCGTTAGGGCACCTATCTAACCTAGTTATAGATAACTAAGGTTAACAAACCATAGACAGCGACGAAAAGAATTCTTTTATATTTATTATCTAACCGAAACAATTATAAACTAAAAATAAATATAGGGACAAAAGGAAATGGAGCCTCTGAGAATGATACACTTTACTGATCAACAATTGCCTTTCTTTTTATTTTTTTCGATCAGCTTCCATGTAGGGACATACAAAATCAAGGTTTATCGCTTTAAAGCTCGAGTCAACTCATCATCTCTGTAGGCCTAACTAACTCTACCCCACCTTCCACATGCATAACGTTCAAGAAGGTGCATATCGTACCCGCTTAGTGTCCAAGAGGCATTGGACTACCACTAGAAGGGTATAAACAGACAACGAATTTCACTTATCAGCTTATTTTAAAATGACAAAGAATTAAATGACATATATTTATGCAGAAACTTGTTTTTAGAGCAGTAACAAAATTATTATTAACACATAAATTTTTTATTTTTTAAAAATACAGTTTGTTTATTAAATGCAGAAATTTAGTACCTGATATTAATTAGGAGAAACAAATAGGAAATGCAATAATTGATTTTTCAAGTAGCAGTTTGTATTATTAATTAAAAAAAATTATTTTTAGCGGCAATTAGTGTATGCAGAAAATATTACAAAAGTAGTAGCAGATATTTATTATTAATTCTAAAATTTATTTTTTAGTTGCAGTCAATTTATTAGATAAAGAATTAGATTTTAGGTGACAAAACAAGGAATTACAATGCGGAGAATAACTATTCCGGATAGATTTAATTAGTGGATTTATTTTAAGAAGTTCAAATATACTGGAAAATAAGTTTATTTTTTTAAGTGGCAGAACATAACTACAATGAAAAAATGTTTTACCAGTGGGCAGAAGATACGCATAGATTTATTTCAATTATTTAACACGCTGAAGTTATTAGATTATGCCTATGAACAAGATTTTTCGGTGTTCGAAAATATTGCATAGCACTATTGGCATGATACTATAAATAAATAAATAAAAAATCTACAATCTATATGCATGAATTCTATGTATGAGCCTGCAGAAAATTATAATATTATTCAGAAAAACCTATATGCACGCTATATAGTTTATTATTAGTAAATTTTCAAATTTTTTACATAGTATAGGAGACAAGATTCTAAGAGTTCAAGGTCATATCAAATGTATCACATATTCAGAATAAGTTAATTAGTACGATCAAATTATAAACAAGGTTGATTTTAAGCCAATTATTAAGATATTCATATGTGCTTGCCTATTCTAGTTGATTTAAGAAATATAAGAAGACCTTCTATGATCACACATAAATAAAATAAAAATAAGTTAATAAAAATAATATTTAGCACGTATATCCCCCTCCCCTTAGACGGTCCCCCAATTAAATCATATAATATTAGAGAGTTAGAGTTACTACAAGTATTACAAATCGCAATAAATAAATATATATTCAAATACATAAATAAAGTAATCCCGGCCAAAACTGCATCTTATGTCAATTCTTTAAACTTGAACTTTAAGTTCAAAACTTGTTAAAAGAAATATACAAAAGACAAGATTATAGAATAATAATAACATAAATATTATTCATAGTCCACAGATGAATTCCAAACAGGTCATGGAATATTTAAAATCACATATTGAAAAAGAAGAGGATAAGGGAACTAGCTTGGATACTTCCTTTTTTTATTAAAATCCATTTTTTGGATTTATGCATAGCAGTAAATAATATACCGATGCAAAACTAATTACATATAGAAAATATACTAACCAGTTAATCTGTTCAAAATATACTAACCAGTTAAGCTGTTCAAGAATAATCAACAATGAAGACAAGTTGATTCCACACTACTCGACCTGACAACAACAAGCAATTCTTAAAAACTCCCCGAAAATTCTTTCCAAACAGAGAGTAATATGTTTCTTTCAGTATTTGAGTATGTGAGTAAATATCAATATGTGAGAGTGAATTATAATGAAGGAAGGGGTCCTTTTTATGTTAAAATAGGGAAGAGATGAGACACTCAATCCAAGCTATTGAATTAATCTGAGATGAGCGACCACCACGACCGATCCTCACATGGCGGCTGACTGAAATTACGAGATGAGGTTTTTTATTAGATGAATCAGATTGGCTAGAAATTAAATAGGATTTAAACTAACTAGAATTTGAATGACTAAACTTGCAATAGTACTGGCTAGAATAGAAATGAAAGGGTGGCTATAAATAAAATACAATTGGTTTTGAATAAGCTAGAAATGAAAGGAATTAGAATAAAATAGGCTACAATTTAAATTATTTAGAGAAAAATCAAACAAATGTTATCCAATTAAAATACTACCAATATTATAATATTTTATATGATTAAAATCACTTAAATTTAAACATTTTGAGCAAAATAAATATTTTGAATTTTACTAATAATTTAAAATTATTTACAATATTTTCTTACAAAGTGCATACTAAAATGTATAATATTTTAGACAAAATCGACTAAATTTTCAACTTGAATATATATTTTTGAAAATATGTATTCAATGGAATAACACTTTTGAAGAGGTTATAGGTCAGTCAAAATTGGATGTCAACAATTCGAGTTATATTCGTACCAAAAATGGTTCAACAAGTAAAGCCTGAGTATGAAATCACGTGTACCCAATATATCTCATAGATCAAAAATGAAAAATATAGTGACATGAGCGTATAAGAAAATCATCATTTTTCATGTACAAGACTACATTATATTTATCAGTCAACTTTCCTCAAATAGGGTACTTAAATATCACGTAATGCCCAACTACCAATAAAACACATAATAAAAAAATGAAGGATGTATTGAGATGTAATGCAATATGTTACTGTGAAATGATATGCGTCAGATGTCATTTAATCTTTCAACTGTATATACATGATACTACTTGGAAAACATGGATAGTTCATGACCCATGGGGGACTCGTGAGGTCCATATACCGGCACATGAGATCTTCTCATGTCTGTGCGGATGATATCAATGCACAATCATAAAATCAATCAATTTATGCACAAATGATTCACACGTGGCGAAATTTTAATAATAACATCTGAAAATACCTAGCACAGACGATCTCCACAAGCCCATCTTATACTCAATCTCATGTCATTGTATGTGTACAATATTATTTCAATAAAAGAGGATGATGATGTGTCTCAATCAATCATATATCGGTATGATATATATCCTTCATAAATTGTTTAATGAATTAATAATACTAAAGGTCAATTTAACTATTTGCACATGAATTTTAATATTATCAGGTAATAAGTGCACACAAAGGTTTTTCATTGAATTTTTTTGGTAAAAATATATAAAAAAAAAATCAGACTTTGTGAATATCAACTTGATCTCAATTGACAACTAATAAATTATGATTATGAATAATAATAAAGCTAATCATGACATAGAAACCTCTGTTTAGAATAATAAATACTAGTCACGCGCCATTTTGGTACAGACTGATAAATAGGACATAGAAACCTACAAGCTAGCTATTGTAAGAAGATATATTTTCACATGAGTTTAGAGATAGAACAGATGATCATATCTCTTGGATATCTAGATGTATTAGGAGTAAATTTTAGTTGGCCAAATGGCTCCACTAATGCATTTGGTCATCTCAAAAAGCACATCATTGTTATATGATTGGTTGAATTTCCTAAGCTTCTTTATTTTTGACGTATTTTCATGTTTTTATAAAATTTTAAATAAAATGAAAAAATTGTAATTAACTGATTAGATTTATTGCTTGACAAAGAGGGTACAGAAGTATATATAGAACTATGGAAACATAAAAGAGGGCAGCTAATAAATTATTTTGGAGTCTTTGTCAACTCCCAAATGGACAAAAGCCCTAGTGTTTGATTAAGATTATTATTTTTGTTGATACAGCTAACTCAGACTTATCATGGATCAATGATATTTCCAAAACAGATTGCTTGCTGTCTCTTGAAGCCTGAGATTCAGAATTTCAACGAATAAGTCTGAATGAAATAGAATCACAAAAGAATGGTCCAAGTACAGGACAACGCTAACAAAGTTTCTAAGTAATTTCAAAATCCAAGCAAAGCAACAATAAGAAAAAATATGTCCCAAATTGGGTAATCAAACTGAAAAAAGTATAAATCATAATGAAAAAGAGACATCTGAAACATTTATCCAGATTAATTCTAGGTAAAAGAAACAACATAATGAATAAGGAAAAATCACAAAGATCCGTCGATTACTCGGCTTAAACTCACACACATGAATATCAAATTAGGATGAAGAACAATGTTTTAAAATGGTAAGTAACAGAAATAAATAAGAATTCAAATTCGATATAGAACGTGAATAAAATTCGCCAACTCTAATTTCCAAATTAAGTTTGATAACCAGGCTAGTGATTTAGAAACAAAATAAGGGGATTTTTAAATGATTTTTTCAAATCTTATCATTGGCATATTTACATTAAAGAAAAATATTATAAGTTACTGTACCTCATATATAAGTTAATCATCTCAATCAACTGTGACCTGGGGCAAGTCTACTTTAATTCACACATTGTTTTTCTTTCATAGTTATATGGACGATAAATAAAGGCAAGCCGAATGGTAGAAACTACATACGTTATGCAAAATTTAGATTAAACGTAACGGCTCAACAATGCAAATGAAGTCTTAACTTTTTAACTAAAGAGATCAAATAATTATTTCGTACTTCATCGTTTAGAAAGTATATAAGTTAAGGCATTGCACTCAGACTCTTCTTCTACGTGTTTTGTGTGGTTTCAAGCAATATGACTGCTAGCTAAACGAACCACTTGTGACCAAGTGCTCCATACCCGTACTAAGGGGTAAGTTATAGATCACATAGATGAATATCAAATTAGGATGAAGAACAATATGTTTTAAAAAGGTAAGTAACAGTAAAAGAAGAATTCAAATTCGATATAGCACATCAATAAAATTCGCTATCTATAATTTCCAAATTAAGTTTTATAACCAGGCTAGTGATTTAGAAACAAAAATTAGGGGATCTTTAAATGATATTTTTAAATCTTATTATTGGTATATTTACATTTAAAAAAGAATATTATACGTTACTGTACCTCATATGTAAGCGAATCATCTCAATCAACTCTCACCTGGGGCAAGTCTACTTTAATTCACACATGGTTTTTCTTTCATAGTTATATGACGATAAATAACGGCAAGCCGAATGGTAGAAACTACATAACTAATGCAAAATTGAGATTAAACATAATGGCTTAATAATGCAAATGAAGTCTTAACTTTTTAATTAAAGAGATCACATTATTTCCTACTTCATGGTTTAGAAAGTAAATAGGTTAAGGCGTTACACTCAAACTCTTCTTCTACGTGTTTTGGGTGGTTTCAAGCAATATGACTCCTAGATAAATGAACCACTTGTGACCAAGTGCAACAAGTTCTCAGAGACTCTTCACCTTAATATTTAGAGGGAAGTGCGAAAACAATAGTTCCATGAATTTAGAAAATAGTTGCCAAAGAGAAGTAATATTATTCAGCAAATTATTACCTTAAACTTTTGACTTGTTAACTATGTTTGATGTAGTTTGTCCATGTTACTTGTGCAGTTATAATCAATGGACTATTATATTCCTTCAAAGTTTAAAGGAAATTTCATTGAATAAGTGATGTATAGAGGAAAGCCGACCTCTAAACTTGAAGGCGAATAACATGCTAGTATGTACAAACGAAAAATAAAGCATCCTTCCAGAAATCATTTAATTATTTGACAAGTAAAGATGTTGAGAATAAGAAGAATAAACCAGAGACAAATGTGTAAAACTGTCCTTATACATGTTCTCTAAATCACTGTTATAGTGTTACTATCTTACTTTCATTAATTAGTTAGTTAGTTATAATTAGTTGTAAGTCTGTTAGAATAATTAAGTGTGATCAAAATAGCATAACTACTAGAAAGAGGATCTCTACAATGATAACCAAGCTAAGATTTTAAATAACAACAATAGTCTTCTTCATAATTTCTTTCTCTATGCTTCTTATTCTCCTATATCTTCTTCCTCTTCTTCTTCACTGCTCATAAATCTTCAAAAAATCATAGAATCTCTAGTTTCCAAAAGACATATCTTCAATATCTTTGTAAAAAACAAAGTCATGTCCTCAGTATAGTGTTCTAATAGAAGTAATTTCATTACGCTGTATCATGTAACTTGTGTTTTAGACTAATTTTTAATGTAAAACTAATTCAGGATTTTACATCTAGAAAGCCCCAAATGAGATAAGGTTAGGCTATTTTCCTATGGTAAACTAAAAAGGAAGTATTATAAAATTGCAATATTAAAAACTTGCTAGTATATTATTTTTGTTTGTTTTAGACAGTACTGTTTAGAACTTGCTAGTTTTTATGCCAAATTTGAAAATTTCAATCTATCAGTTTTTTTTTGAAAATTCTACTTGTTCTAGAAATATTTAGCCAGATCCAAGAGCATACCGTCAAAATTAACACATGCACATGACTTGTTGGAGAAACTTTTGGACGCCATAGAGAAAATAAAAGAGAACAACCAAACATGTGACAAATAGGAAAAGATTTTCATTTCTAGATTTCTAATTGATCAATTAAATCTTGAACACCAACCTTTTTTCTTCTATTTTTCCCAAAGACGTGTAAACCATTTCTCTTCATTTTTAGCAATGGAAAAAGGAAGAAATGGGTATAGAAGCTAGTGGGATTTAGTGGATTAGAAAAGGTGGAATTGATGTGTCTTAGTCTCACAAAAAGGTGAAAGGGTTTGGTGAACGTGTGACAATATATCCAGCAAAAAAAAGTACCATCGACATTAATTTTTGTACAATTTTACAATGTACTTTTCGTCCCTAGACTTGTTAACTTGTAAATAAGAGAACATGAGTAAGAGAAGTTGAAATGGGGAAGGATTGAAAGTACCATCCAAGATGTTCGAATTTTTTGCCTTGAAACGTGCTTGTGTGTCTTAGTGTGTGTTGGCATGTTTTACATGTTCGTTTTGGTTCAAATTTATGTGAGAGGTTTCTAACACGTATATGACTGTATTTGGATTGGAAAAATTGGGGAAAAACTACTCAAGGACAAACCAAAGGGTCCTTGAGGAGGACTCAACTTGTGTGTTAAGACTGCAAAAAATAGTCACAAACGACGGAGGGCGTCAACACCCCTTGGACAAGTATGGAGTAGGTTAATGATTAGCATGTGGAGCTTAAGCTCCCATTTTATGAGTCTCTGAACCAAACCGCGGACCAGCAGGATGGTCCATTTGTGGGTCTTTGGGGCGTAGATGGTGCCGTCAATTGGAGACCTGAAGTTTTCTGTAGGGTCTCGGCCAAGGCAAAAGTGAATTGGGTATTTCAAATAGTGTTGTAAAATTTTTTTCGGCTGTTAGTTAAGGTCCTTTTGAATATTTTAAGTAGTTTTATAAGTCTAGAACCCCAAGTCAAGTTATTATTAAAAAATCAAACCCCAAATCCAAAGAAGAAATCTCTATAACTCCATTGAAGGTTGAAGCAAGGTGGGAGCTTGGAGCTTGATTTACCCATAAATTGTCCTTCAATTTCGTGTTTAATCATCAATAATGGTATGGAGTTTCATCCTTGAATCTTCTTTCTTCAAGGAGCAAAACTTCAAAAGGCTTTTCCAAGACTTTCTCAAAACATGAACTTCTAAATAGAATTCTAGCCATGAGTTCTTGCATAAAACGTTTAGAATCAATGATTTATGATTAAATTGATGTTTATTTGACCATTATAAGTCAAAAACTCTATGAACCCATGCAAATGATGAAATCCTTATTTTGACTATTTTAGGGGTAATTTGATAATGTCTCTATTATATTGAATTCTTCTGTAGTTTACTTTGGTTATTTAATTATGTAAGAAGAATGTTAGAATTGTATATAGACTATTCTAAATTGATGAATTTCATATGATATTACGGTTAATCTTTGTATAGTTCAAGTATTGGTTTGAATTGGTGATTATGACTATTGGTAAGAGCCTTTTGTATTGGACTAGTTGAATTGACTATGATTTGGGGATGTTGATGTTTGAACGGAGGTATGTTGACCTAAACTCTTCTATATTGTGTAGTATAGATGTTTCATTTCTGATGTTTGGTATGATCCGCTTACGGTGGCGGTGCTTATGTTATATACTTTTGAAGAATGTGGCCTTGTCTGCAGTACTTTCATGAATTGTGATATTGTCATTTTTTGACTTATCATGATGATCAAGTGAAGTATGATTATGATAATGTACATGTGTAAACAGAAAGTATGTGTTCTCTTATTTGATTATAAGTGATCGTGATAGACTATAGTGATGTCTTTAGGTGTGTATACCTGATGTTGAAGTATGACGCTTCCTAATTGGATATATGAGTCTTGTGATGAATTATGTTAAGGTTTCTATAGGGGTTAATAGGGTGACTTATAGTTTACTTGGTTGTCCCTATGTCCTTCTTGAACGTTATTTTATATGTGATAAAATGCTGATGAAATGTGTATTGTTGTGGTAGACCTATGTCTCTCTACTTGATGCATCAAGAATGTGGAATACCAAAAAAAAAACTTTTTTTTTTTTTTTTTTTCCTTTGACTTAGTAGGAAAGCACCTTTGTCATGGATGTCTATGTGTTATTGTAATGACCTTGAAAAATTTACAAGAGGGCCATTTATGTAAGAACATGAACCTAGATACGAAGGTTATGATTCTTGAAGTTGAAAGTGTTTTTTTTAATGGTGTTTTCTGTTGTTAATGATGGACTTAGGGGTTTGTTGTCTGGAATGACATGAAATTATCCTTAAGAAAGTCATTGTGTTATCCTAGTAACCATTGTAAGGCAGACCTAGTGGACCCTCTTTGGCAAGGTGTATTATGATTTGGTATGACTACTATATGGTACCTCTTCATATGCCCTTGATTGAATTACTCTATGAGAACAAAGGCTAGCACCAAACGATTATGCTTTGGGAGTTTCTCTAGTTGAGATGATACTAGAGTACAAATATACCCTTGATGTTTATTATCCATGTGCCTACATGGGATGTGTCCCAGTTCTACCACTGGCAAGGAGAACACCCTCCATCGGATTGGGTAGACTCTTGATTCCATGCCTAGCTAGTATGGTCTATGTTTGTTATTTCCTATTCTCATCATGTGGGATACATGCTAGTGTTGGAGAAGTTCTACAATGTTTAGGTAGTGGAATGGGATGTTATCTAGACATTGCTCGCTTAAGCATTGAAGATGTTAGTGTTTAAGTTCCCTAGGTCTTCTCCAAGACCATTATATGAAAGTCCTTAATTGTTGAATGTCTCTTAAATGGTTTAATGAGCATAATGACTTAAGTTAAAATCATGTTAATGAAAAGGTTATGTCACATCCGGGGAGCAACCCCTAGAAGCAACATGGCGTACTTGACCTCTCGGAGGTCTTGTACAAGCCCATAGTTATCTTTTATCGCATTGACATAGTAAATTTAGCGGAAAATTTAAAAAGATTCATAGGACATCATATGATAGAAACTTTACCTCTTATATATATAAAAACATAATTCGTAATATATATTTAGACCCTAAGTCTCTTTGCAATATCAGACTGAACATCATTAGAATACATTAGGGAGTCGGCCCTTAAGACATAAACATAAGTACAATATTTAAGACTTTACAGTAAACCATAACATAGTAATCTTGATTACGGATTCCTTGCATTGAGCTTGTGCATCCCTATCAAGCCCTCAATAAATAGGACATCATTAAGCATCCATAACCTACACTTTGTGTAAAAAATAGAGAAGAATGGGATCAGTACAAGAATGCACTAAGTAAGGCAACCATGCAAAAACACACATTTAAAAGGGACATTTTCTTGAAATCATACTTCATGCCTTTTCGAGTAAATCTTTATGAAACATTTAAACAATAGCATTTATATCATTCATATAATTAATATGTACATTTTCAAAGGCCAAACATCACTTAATATCACATTTATAATTTATGGCATTTTTAAGAAACATTACGGTATGCCTTTTTCTCTTAATAGTAAACCATCTTCTCTTTTGTTGATTAACTTTCCAAGTAACCCTTTAGTGGTACTTGGTGATATGCATCACCTTAAGGCCACAAGTAAACGTACATATCATCTACAAAAGACAACACATACCATCATAGAAGTATAGTACAACATAGACATAGTTAAGTCAAGACTATAAGGACATTATAGTGAACTCCTAGTCATTATGCACATATACTTATTTTACTTCACATAGAAACTTATAAGACCTAACTCATGCCCCCAATGTAATTCTAATAGTGAAATCTATATGTAAGGCCCCATAACCTCACACATACTTAGTAAACCTATGATGAGACCATAAGCCTTTGCATCCAAGTCATATACCAACATAGTAATAGCAGACCACTTCATTTATGTCAAGAAAGACCTTCATCATATAGTCAACATGATCAACATCATGCACAAAGACTCATATCATGCACACCATAAAAGGATCTAGGAAATTGCGGAATTAAAAGAGAAGAAATCTTACAAGAGAGAGTTTATTCAGAATTCAAACTTCCATAAAAACTTCCATATAAAAGAGAGAGATTTTCAGAATAATATGTGAAATTTCCGATGCTCTCTAATGAAAATAAAATCCCTTTAAATAGAAGGGAGAGTGGGTGCCTTTTATCTAAGCTTACGTGGAAGGCTAAGGATTTTGCGACACTCACCTAAAGGGGACGTTACTTCAAATATAATGAGCATCTTTTGTTGGATTGGTCTGATTGGGAATCTTCTTTTAGATTAATCAGATATGCTTTCCAAAAAGTACTTGTATTATAGTTTTCTATGGAGCTAGATATGAAATAGTTAAAGGCACTCCGGCTTTGCCATCTATCATTCATGAAGGGCATTTCCTATATAGTAAGGTACATGAAGCCAAGGCTAGGCTAATCCTTGAGGATTACAACATTTCCATTATCATCATTGTCTCTTTTGTAGACAGCGTATCTTGATCATCTTGAGGATGGTTCCTCAGAATAGTCTTTATATTTCCATTGCCTCTTTCAAATTTTTTAAGATGCCCCTTGGAACTTTTTTTGGAGAAGTCTGGACCTTCTCAATGATAGGCTTTGATTGGTTTAGGGAAACCCAACCTTGACGTGAATTTGTTTGCACAATAATGAATTCGAGCTATTCATTCTTGGTAAGTTCAAGAATGTATAAGAATCCGTTTCTTCATGAAATTGCATATTTTTAATATGCTCGGGTGTTTGTTATCCTCTCCGGTTTTGAAATTCTTACATACCAGTTGGAGCATCTTTTGGGGGAGGATCTCACTGGTTCTCCAAATAGGTCCACATTCATAAAACCATCTTGCGTATGATGGCCTGTAACAAACAGTGGACTTAACGAACCAAGTATGTCGTGGTTGAGGTAGGGAAGTTCATCCATGGTGCCTATAATCATACCAATTATCGTTTTGTAGGAGAGTGTCATTGTCAATGCAATGTGGAGTGTGGTAAGTGATCTGCGCACCATTATATGGTTCCAATACTCTTTTGATTGTGAACCTTGAATAACTGGATTTGGTTATCAGCATCTTTGCATGTCGATGTCAATGGAATACGTGTCTACTAGTAGGCTTCATAGAACCGCATTGTCTTTAATGGATTGTCATTAATCCACGTAGTTGAAATCAGTATAACATGGTTGATAATGAATTAAACATCCCATGTTAGAAACTTCTTTGCTAAGTGCCATTAGGGTAGTAATGTGAAATTGGAAATCAAAAGATCATATTTTGGTTTGGTTTGGTTTTGGGGAGATAGTTTTGTTAATTCTGGATTAACTGCTTGGACAAAGACTAGGGGCTTTGCATTTTAGAGCTGATTTAGTTTGTTGGAGATGACGTTCAGGAGCCGACAGTTGGTCGTCAAATTGATTTTTTGAGGTTGAGGAGGGTTAGTGGCTTTAGAAGCCTTGTTGAGGGGAAGATGGCAACTTCGGTAGTCAGCTAAGTTGTTGAACTTTATTTTGGAAATTTAAAGCATTTTTGTCTTATGGAAGGAAGATTTCTGCTTTTGCTTGGAGTAAGGGGAGGGACGTTGAAATGGTTTAGACATTTTTGTTTTGGAGGACCGCATCCCCTTTGGTGGACGGTTTTGGGTTTTTTATTTTTAAATGGCCTCATGCTTCCCTGCAAAAATTCCGGGTTAGACAAGGTTAAAGGTTTTCTTCTCCTTTGAGGAAAATCAATATTCAAAATCAAAGCTAGATTGAGAGCTTGCATCATAGCAAAGAGGTGTTTTGAAAACAATATTTTTACATCTTTTTGAAGAATTCTTTAGCAGAGTTTACAATCTACTCTGAAATGAATATTTTTTATTAATAAGATCCGTCCTTTGAAATTTTGTTAGCAAAGAACCAAGGATAAGGGGACTACTTTTTTAAAGTAATAGTAGAAGAATTTTTGAGAGGAATTCCAGGAAGATTCCTGATGTAAAACGAAAACTAGTTTCTATGTAGATTTAAGATTACTTTTTGTTTTAGAATACCTCCATAACTGCATCAAGAAGCATGGTTTTCACCTCTAAAGCTTTATAAGCAAGCTTTTGGTTTGCAAGTTGGAGTTTTTATTAGCTATAGTTAGGAACTTTTTTATAGACTATGGCTATTTCACGAGAATCAGTCTGCTGTTCAGATTTTGGTTTTGAATTGAGATCAGAGTCATCAATGGACATTAGGACGTGTAATGCAAATGAGAAATGAGGAGATAGGCAATTAAAGTAAACTTGTCCATCAGCAAGGTTACTTGAAGAGAACTCTAATAATGAATCATCAAAAGTTCAAAAAATCTGTTATTTCGAGGAAGAACAAAAACAGGTGATATCAAGGCCTTTTCTAAACGAAGGCTCACAACAACGTTGAAATAAACCAAGTGAAATAATTGTGAAATTAGATTTATCTCTATCTATAATTTTTTCTTTAAGAAGATTGAATAATTTCAAAAGAATATAATAGCAATTTTAGTAGACTCGCATTGTCTGAAATTGCAACGAGTTAAAGAGCTGGAAAGTACCTTATTGGTAAATCTTTTTAAAGGTTCTTCTGGAATTCTCAGTTTGTAATTCATTTCTTCACTTTTAAGCAATCTTTGTAGATTGCGAAGATATATTATTTGATTTAAAATATTCTGAATTTTATCCAAATAAGAAGAAATACTGTCTAATGGACTTACAAGAAAAGATTAAATTCTTGAAGTAAATCATAACTTTAAAATGTTGGCAGTATTCATATTTAGTATGAGCAGCTAATACTAATACGGTCTAAGGCGTTGCCAAAAATTACTATGTAGTGACTATAATTGGAATGTTCCTTTAAGTATTGGTTAATATTAGATATGTCTTGATACTTTTAATATTATTGATGGTTACTAAACAAGGATTGATTGAATAATATTATTGACTTGGCCAATGCTGTTTGGAGTTGTTCAAAATTACCAAGGGACAGGAATTTTCTTAAGTCTTCATATAAAGGCTCGCAATATTGCCTGATCTTGGGAATAAAGTCAGCCAAACATACGATTAGACGGCATAGGAATCCCTGGAGTTTTGGGTTTTTGTCAATTAAATTTCATTTAGGGAATTTTGAAGAGAACTATAAGCCGCTAAGATTGGTTTATATGATCCTGGAAGAGATCAGGACCTAAGAATCTAATTTTTGTTTTGAAAAACAAAAACACATTTTATTAGCCTTGACGGGACCTAAGCAATGTATTTTTACTAATTAAAGAATGTGTGAGATGTTTAAATGAGAATCAATGTTCTCTGAAAATATCAACACATCATCAATATAAACAATTGACTAAAAGAATATCATGAAATAGAATTCATGATATTTTTTAATTAAGAAGGGGCATTTTTTATCCAAAAGGCATTACCTTCCATTCAAATTGACCAAATGGAACATTAAAGCGTTTATATTTGTCCTTTTCAGAAATTTGGATTTGCCAAAACCTTGATTTCATAATCAAATTTGCTAAAGATTCTTAGCATTAAAATCCTTTTCCAAAGGTCTCTTTTATTAGGTATGGATACCTAATCCCATTTTTCAAACGAATTAAGCGGCTTGTAAAATAACGAGTCTAGGGGCACCTCCTCTTCTCAGAGTTTGTATTGACGTAGAAGGCAGAGCAACCAAGGCGATTTAGAAACCCTTGAGTGAGCCATTTTTTAGAAGAGTATAATCTCTTCCCTTTGACAAAATTCCATCATATCATGATCATTTGAATGCGGCGTATTGCCCTTGTGCGGGTGGTAATGGGCGTTGATTGATCCTTCGATGTATGGTAAGGAAACAATATGGTTTTTCCTATCCAAAATGCATAGGGGAAAACAGAAACAAAATTTCCTTTTCAACTTTCGCTCGAAGATTTGCTATTTTGTAACAATCGGGGGTTATACTGTTCGATTTTTCTAATACGAATTCATCTTTCAAAAAAGGTGAGATGTGAGAAAAGTTTGTTTATTTTAAAAACAGTTATTTTCTCTAACGAAATTACTTTCTCTTGAGAAAGGGTTTTCACCACAAGGGAAAAAAGAATTCTTTTCAGTAAAATATTGTGGCGGATACCACCAAGATTAGAAAATATGTTGTTTATTTTGAGTAATAAAGGCTATTCCAGGATGATATCTACATTAATATCTTCAGTTATTACGAAATAATTTTAAACAATGCCATTGTTGCCCCAATATGAGCTTTAGAAAGCTTGTAGTGTATTTAAAAAAGTTCTCCTGTAGAGGAGTATCGTTTGAACGTACTTTTTTTTAATAATGCAGGGAACATACCTTTCATGATGCAGTTCCTATCAGCACCGATAATAAGCAAAGCACACTTTGTTACTAACAAAATGTTTATTTACCACTATTTTGATAGGGATATGATGACTTTGAGTTCTAATAGAAAGAAATCACTGTTATCCTGGTGTGCAGAAGTCAAGGCATTGTTACCTGTGTAGTAGAAGTCTTGTTTCTACTAGATGATCATTGTTTGTATCATTATCTTACGTCAAAATCATCGTGGAGTTGAAGAGCTATGCTAGATTAATGATATAAAAGGCTGGTTTTTTGAATCCTGACGATAGAAATGTCAATTTCTCTTGGACGAAAAGACGAGATTTGATATTTCGGATTTCGTCTTTGAGAAAAGATACTTCATGACGAGGTTGAGATAGTAGGTTCGGAATTTTATCTGAACGATCAAGACTTGTTTCCTACTGAAAGGTTCAATATGTGGATGATTTTTTGGTTGTTTTGTATTTAGGATAAGATTTTGGAGTTCTAGGAGGAATACGATTCTAAACTCTCGTCGTTGATGTGCTGAATGACATCAAAGAGAGCTTCCTTAGAAGATCTGAAGAGGACCTTGATTGAGGTTCTTTTACCAAGTGCAAAGGCCTCGTACAAGACAACCTTTTGTGATTGGTATTGGAGTCTGAATCATAGTCCAGGTTGATGTCGTCATCATCGCTCGCTGGAATCTTCAAAGTACCGGAAGGGTCAGAAAACTGGTTCATCAAGGAAGCAAGAAGCTGACCTTTAGTTTTTAATCCATGTTAAGAAGATTGATTTTCTTCTTCTTTGTGTGTTGAGCGGCACTCATTAGGACCTATGGCTTCTTTGCCACCATTCCAAAAACAAACATCTGTTCTTCTGTTTGCTTTGAGGATCATCTTTTCTCTTAGGACTTTCTTCTAGGGGATTTTTCCTTACCAAGCCCGTACTATCTTTCTTATTAGCATCAGCGGAGTAAGTAATCAAATCCAAAATCATGCAAACAACTTCAAAGTTCTTTCTGAAGACGATTGTTACCTTTTAGTTGATATCTTAACTTGATGTCTGTGCATATAGTTCAAAGGGCAAACAATGTGATGGTGCTTACAAATCAACTTAAGTAAGATTTAATAAGGTATTACTTCCATTTATTCCGATCGTGTATCTTGGTTCCTTACCTGTCTGGCAAAGAGGGAGGTAGACCACGGACGATTAAGCGTTCTTCCAGAAATCCAAATTGCAATCTGGACGGATCCATGACTTACTTTAAAACGCTGTATGTTGTAGTGGACGAAGTTGTCTAGTGGGCAACTTAGATTAACTTAAGATTAGAGACTTTGTTGGAAAGAACTTTGGGTTCTCCAATAAAATGTTTAGCAATTGGTAAAGTAAAGTTAGCACAAGCATCTTCTTTTGTTTGAGTTAGAGGTTTTTTGGTAGTACCTTCAATTTTTACCCACAGGTTCATTCGCTGTCGCATTGATGATTAGATGCTTAATTTCAGCAGTGGCCTGTAGTTTGTCCCACCCAGTTTTAACATCCTGTGAAACCTGCAATTATCATGTTTAGCAGTATCTAGATGTTGATCCTCGCATCTTGTATGCGTAATGGAACACCCATTTCATGGAGTTTGTTTAAAATTGGGTTATGCCCAAGGCCATCAATTTCCCACTCAGTGATGCTTCTTTCTCTGATAGGACAGTTGATAACAAAGCATTTTCCCTCATATTGTAAATTAGAAAGAAGGTTTGCTATGGTAGTTTTTCATATATGAAAGCGGATGTTGCAAGTTTTTGGAGAGGTTATCTTTCTCTTTGGAGAATGGGGTTTGCTGTGGATAGTGGGGAAACAGATTTGGTTTCTTTTTCTTTTCTTTTTATAGAGTTGAAGTTATGAGTTGGGAATTGATTTTTCCATGATGTTTCCGTAACTTCAAAAGTAATCATTAAGTTTTGGAATTGTTCTTTGGAAAAATTCTGGTATTTTGAATCATGGGTGTGGGTAGGTTTCAATATGTGTCGGTAGGGAAGAAGTAGAGCCGTCGGTGTGGTCTTACAATAAGATATGGTTGGTGTCTTCATTGTCTAGAGAATCACATGAAGGATTTGGTTGAATAGTTGTTGTGTTGTCAAAAACTCTATCAATGTCTAAGTAGCGAGTAAAGCGCTCTGTCTTATCACTTGCTCTTGAAGGGAGAGGCTTTATTTAATGACCTTGCAATAGGAAAATTGTTCCGTCAAGTGAGGAGTGGTTAGATTTCAATACCTTGGTATAAGACGTAAGAACATTTGCTTATGATAAATTGTAAAGAATCAGTACAATTTCAATTCTACCAGTCATTCAACATTGAGAATTCCAATTTAACACCTATTTTTCAGATCTTTAATCCAGATATCTAAAGTTTTCTCTCTACTTGAGAGTATCGGAGGAGAACATATCCTTCTTCTGACTGGTTGTCAGGATGAGTCCATGCCTCCTGTAGAATGATAGGATTTGTTCAAAGGGTTTGTTTACCTTTAACATCGTTAACCAAGCAGGTGTCAGAAGGTGGTTCCATTTCAACTTACTTTTTTTTTTATTTATGTAGGACTTCATGAAATATCCTGATAATAAAGTTTAGGTATATCACCTGTGAAATCAACACTTGTGACTTTACCGTTACTTGTTATTCCCAAGAGTTGCTGTAACAGTAAGGTGTAATCTTCGTCCTCCGGGGTTTTGAAGAAGATGATCGGGGAATAGTTCTGGAAGGGCATGAAGGTAGACGGAGCCCAGGAGGATCTTCGAGTGATAACGATCTAACGAGGGATATTCAAGGAGTTGAGATCAATGGATCCATCAAGGAATTGAATAAACCTTTTTAATCCTGCGTCGTGAGGATGTGAAGTAAAGAGTTGCGTGATATTTGCGAAATGCCAATCAGTTATGGAGAGAATATCTTTCATGCAAAGTTCTAGAACAATATAGAAACTATGCGATGTGGTTTAGCTTCATGAGCAATGGTTTCACCTCTAAATATAGACTCTAGCGTGAAACCATGCTCATGGAAGCAAACACTGCATAGTTGCTATATTTGTTCCAGAACTGTGCAATGGAAAGAATTCTCCAATAATGATTGGCCATCGAACATATCACGCAACATGTACTTTCATCCTCAACGATCGCAGATTGAAAGGTTATTCAATCCTGGATGGATCCATGATCTCAAATTCCTTTGAATATTCCATCGTTAAGAGATCTTCATCTGCTTGAAGATAATCTGGGCTCCGTTCTACTTATGCCCTTCCAGAAAGATTCACACCATTTCTTCAAAACCCCGGGAGGACGAACGAAGGACATTATTCTGTGCCAGGCAATAGTGATTACAGTAAAGGTAAAATTCACAGGTGATATAACCAAAGTTTATGATCAGGATATTTCAGGAAGTCCGACAGCAAGTGAAATGGAACAACCTGTGGAACAAACTGCTTGGTTAGGAATGTATAGGTAACCAACCCATTTGACCAAACCTATTGGTAAGGAGCAATGGACTCATCCTGACAACAAGTCAGAGAAAGTGGTTATGGTCTAACCTATACTCTCAAGCAAGAGAAAAACTTTAGGAGGAATATCTGGCATGAAAAGATATGAGAAGAATAGCGTGATGTGAAATTGAAATCTTCCAAATGGTTTGAAATGACAGGTTAGAATGAACATTGTACTATTCTTTAAAGTTACATTAAAAATGGTATACCTCTTATAACAAGGTAGGGAATCTAACACTCTCCTCGTGAAGGAATAAATCTTCCTAGGAAGGTACAATAATTTTAAAGCCTCTCCCTCAAAGAGGAAAAGTGATAAGACCGGCGCTTTACTCACTACTGCAGACATTGATAGAGTTGTTGAACAAAACAACTATTCAAACAAAAATCATTCAGTGATCTACTAGTAGCAAATAAAGACCCAAACCATATCGTAGTGCAAGACCAAACACCGGCTTCTACTTCTTCCAACCAACAATATTAAAACTACCCAGGATTCAAAAATACCTGAATTTTTAAAGAAAAATTTCCAAAACTTTAAGAATTTTGAAGTTAAAGGAAACATCATGAGAAAACAATCAATGCCCCCAACTCAATAAACTTCAACATATCTAAAAAGAAACAAAAAGAAACAAATCTGTTTCCACTATCGCAAAGCAAAACCCAATTCTTCCAAAGAGAAGATAAAAAAAAACCCTTCTCCAAAAACTTTGCAAGTAGACCGCTTTCATAATATGAAAAAAATACCCATAGAAACCTTCTTTCCTAGATTTACAATAATGAGGAAAATGATTTCTTATCACTTCATCTCATGAGGAAGCGCATCACGAGTGGAATATTGCTGGCCCTTGCAGAATATCAGTGTCACGCCCCAAACCGAGCCGCGACTGGCCCAACATTTACCCTCTATGTGAGCGAAAACCCACCAATTAAAATTATCATGTTCAATTTAATTATCACAGAAATACAATGCGCGAGACTTAAACTCATAATAAACGACCAATTCACAACTTCTAAATTCAAATAATTAATTCCCCAAAATCGGGAAGTCATCACACAAGACACATCTCATGATCAATTTATAAACTAGAGTATCTAAGAAGCTAAAATAACTAAAGCTAGTCTATGCCCGCAACTTCAAGGCATCAAGACATGAGGAAGGCGATCCAGTCCAGCTAGAAGCATTAGCCACCTGAAGATCGTATGACGAGACTGGCATTGAACCTAATGTTGAGTCGAAGATGACGGCACGTTGCGCACTCCACAAAGAAGAAACCACACAAAAGGAAAAATACAAGTAGGGGGTCAGTACACCACAAGTACTGATAGGTATCATCGGCCCAACTCCAAATAGAAAACAAATATATCAGATAACATCATAAAGTCAACTAATAGTCTAACATGATGATAGACAACAAGTACAAACATTCATTATACTATCCCGATATATCTATGAGGACTCAAGGCCTCCATGCATAATTATTTGGGATATGTTCTTTAGATTGAGTATATTAATATCTTTCAAGATTCATTATCTTTATACTCTTGGGTCTGGTACGTGGACAATCCGATCCATTACTAAGGGAGCGAACGTGACAACTCGATCCCCTAATTCAATTGTGTCGGTACGGACACTACGATCCCCTAATCTAAGTGTCGGTTCGTGACACCCGTCCCAACTAATTCTATGTGTCGGTACGGGTGACACTCAATCCCATAAATCTACGTGTCGGTTCGTGACCACCCGTCCACTAATTTAGTGTCGGTACGGACACTCCGATCCCCTACATCTACGTCGGTTCGTGACACCCGTCCCACTAATCTATGGTGGTAGTGACACATCGATCCCCTAATTACGTGTCGGTTGGTGAAACCGTCCATATTATTGGTCGGTCGTGAACACTCTGCTCCAATAATTCATTCTAATTTAATTCATCAGCCTCTTTTTACCAAAGGCGTCATTCATTCCATCACTTTGTGCATCAAGCCTTCTTTTAATATAAGGCATCCTCAGTAACAAGAGATTTAGTGAATCAAGATTTGGGATTCATTAGCTTCATCCATGGTGTTCATCACAATCATATAGTATATAAAAATAAAATCATGCAATACACACAATTAAGCATAAAGAAGACTCTTATAATACTCCAAAAACAGATCATTCGCTAGTAAAGTTTAACGAATAGTGTTAAAAGAAACAATAANTATAATTCATGATATTTTTAAATTCACAGAAGGTGCATTTTTTAGCCCAAAAGGCATTATTCAATTCCATTCAATTACAAATGGAACATAAAACAGTTTTATATTTGTCCTTTTTCAGAAAGTTTGATTTGCCAAAACCCTGATTTTCATATCAAATTTGCTAAAGATATTCTCATTACAAATCCTTTTTCAAAGGTCTCTTTTATAGGTATTGGTACCTAATCCCCAATTTTGTTTTTTTTTTTTTTTTTTAAAACGTAATTAAGAGGCTTGTAATTATAACGTCTAGGAGCACCTCCTTCCTTCTCATATTTTTGTATTGACGTATAAGGCAGAGCAACTCCAAAGGATATTAGAAAACCCGATGATGCCATTTTTGAACAGGTATTGAATATCTCTTCTTTTGCAAAAGTACATCTCTCATGAT
This sequence comes from Solanum habrochaites, assembly GCA_027704765.1. Lineage (NCBI taxonomy): Eukaryota > Viridiplantae > Streptophyta > Magnoliopsida > Solanales > Solanaceae > Solanum > Solanum habrochaites. The sequence continues at coordinate 22,338,458 of JAKWJA010002499.1, read as the reverse complement.
CTTTGAATGGTCTTTTGCCTTTGTGGTAATGGCCCGTTCATTGAATCCTTCGATGTATGTTACGGAAACAATATGGTTTTTCCTATTCCAAAATAATAAGGAAAATCAAACAAATTTCCTCTTTTCAATTCAAATTTCTCTCGAAGATTTGCCTATTTCTTAACAATCTCTGGGTTTTTTAATACTGTTCGATTTTTTTAATACGATTTCATCTTTCAAAAAGGGTGAGATGTTGAAAGTTTGTTTATTTGTAAGAAACAGGATTTTCTCGAACGAAAATTACTTTCTTTGCATGAGAAAGGTTTTTGTCACAAAGGGAAAGTCATTCTTTTCTAAAAGATTAGTGGAGATACCATCAAGATTATATCAGAGAAATATGGTTTTATTTATTAATAAAGGTATTCCAAGGATGATAACTCTCATTCATTAACTATCGGCGTAATTACGACATCATTTTAAAAACAAATGTCCAGATTGTTGTTCAAATTGATCTTAGAAAGCTTGTAGTTTATTTCAAAAGTTCCTCGCACTCCTGTAGGAGGATAATAGGTTTTGAATTACGTCCTTGTTTGTAACTACGAGATGGTGGAACAATAACCTTTCATATGATGCATTTGCCTATCACACCGGCAGAAGAGCAAAGCAGCCTTTGTTAATAACAAATGTTTATTTTACCACTATTCTTGATAGGGATATGATGAAATGTTGAGGTCTAATAGAAGAAATCATTGTTAATCAGGCTCTGGTGCTTGCATAGGAAGTCAAGGGCATGGTACCGTGTGTGTAGTATTAAAGTCTATCGGTGTTCTACTGGGATGATCATTGTTTGTATAATCCATCTACTCGTCTAGAAGCATTCTTTGAAAGCTAATGTCTAGATTCATGATCTAAAAGACTGGTTTTTTATTAGAATCCTGACGTGATAGAAATGTCAGGGTTTCTCATGGAGACAGACGAGAATTTTTGATATTTCAGGTATTTCGTCTATTGAGCAGATACTTCAATGAGACGGAAGGGGTTTGAGAAATGTAGGTTCGGAATTAATTTCATGAACCGATCAAGACTGTTTCCTACTGAAAGGTTCATTATGTTGGTAGATTTTTTGTTTAGTTCTGATTTTTCAGAATAAGATTTTTGGAGTTCCAGGAAGGAAAACGATTCCTAAACTCATCGGGCCGTTGATGTGCTGAATGAATCAGAGAGCTTCTTAGAATGATCTGACAGGACGCCGTTGATTTGAAGGGTTCTTTTGCCACAAGTGCATTTGCAAAAGCCGTCCGTACAGTACAACCTTATTGCTGATGGCTGGAGTCTGAATCAGTCCCAGGTTTTCATGCGGTCATATCCGCTGATAATCTTTCAGGAGTACCTGAAGGTTCAGAAACTGTGTTGCACAAGGATGGCAAAGAAGATTACCTTTATTTCTTCAATCCATGGTTAAAGATTTTGATTTTCTTCTTCTTTTTTTTTTGACACTACCCTCATTTTCATGAGACCCAATGGCCTTCTTTGCCAGCATTCTAACCAAACCCCTCTGTGTTTCTATCGCATGCTGGGTAAAAGTCCTCTTTTCCATTTCCTCTCTGTTTGGTCTTTTGAGGAATCGATCTTTTCCCTTGATACTTTCTTTCTCGTGGGATTTTGCCTTACCATCCTTTACACTCGTTCTTTTCTTCTTAGCATCAGGCGGAGTACTCAATCCCAAAGTCCCGGTGCAAAAAACTTCCAGTGTGATCTGTTGCTTCCCCCGAAGAACAGCATAGATTGTTGCTTTTTGTAGTTGGTGAAATATCATTAGACGGTTGAATTGCTTTCTGGGGGACTTGCATATCGTATCAAGGGGCGTACAATGTTGGTTTCGGCTTCCTGTACCAACAGCGCCAGGGGACCCGCACCATGTCATAGGTAAGATTTACCCATAAGGCAGAATTAGCTTTCCATTGTTCCTATTTCTTGATCGTTGTCCTCTTACCTTTGTCTGCAAGAGATGGCTACGTCAAGTATGACCAATGATTAAGACGGGGTCCTTTCCAGAACTCCCCAAATTGGCAATCTGGACCCCGGATCACAAGCACTGCGGCCCTGGGGTTGAGGGGGGGCTTTAAAAAGCATGTAAGTTAGTGTACGAATTTTTTGTGTCTACGGTTTGGGAAACTTAGATTATTTAAGATTTGGGACTTCTCCTTCTGTCCGTGAAATAACTTTGGTTCTCCGAATACATGTTAGCAATATGGTAAAGTAAGTAGCACCAGCATCTTCTCTGTTTGAGTAGAGGTTTTTGTTATTAACCTTCCATTTTTACCACAGTCTCATTTGCTGTCGGGCGATTGATGATTAGATGCTTAATTTCTCATTGCAAGTAGTTGTCCCACCAATGTTTTAACTTCTTGTGTAAACCTCCTCAATTATCTTGTTAGCAGTTCTATTTATGTGATCCTCGCATCTTTTCTTCGGTAATGCAAACAGACACCAATCATCAATGGAGTTTGTTTTAAACTTGATGTTCTGTACCAGGCCATCATCTTAAAGAAGGTAGGAAAATCCCACAGAAGAAGTCTAAGAGAAAAAGTATTCCTCCTCACAGACAAACAGAAGAGAAAATCCAAGAGATTTGACCCCCTAGAACAAGTGTTTTGATTTGGAATTGTGGCCAAAGAAGGCCATAGTTCTAATATGAGTGCGTCAATAACAAAAAGAAGAAAATCCATTTTCTTAACATGGATGAAGAAACTAAAGGTAAGCCTTCTTGCTATCCTGATGAACCCATTTTCTGACCTTAGGTACTACTTCTATCTGAAGATTACAAGAACGATGGAGACCCGACATCAACCCGACAATGATTCCGACTCCAGCCAATCATCAAAAGGTTTTACTTGTACGGAGGCCTTGCACTTGTGGAAAAGAACCGCAAATCAAGGTCCTTTCCAGATCATTCTAATGAAGCTTCTTTGATTTCATTCAGTACATCAACGACTGATGAGGCTAGGAATTCGTTTCCTCCTAGAACTCAAAAATCTTTCTCCTCAATAACAACAACGCCAAAACATCTCTCAATTATTAAACCTTTCAGTGAACAGTTTGAATCGTTCAATAACATCCGACCTCTATCTCATATACCATTCGTCATGAAGTCTCTTTTTTCAAAGACGAATCCGAAATAGTCAAGTTCGTCTTTCCTCCATAGAATCCCATTTCCTATCGTAAGGATTCTAAAAACCAGCCTTTTTAATCCTGAATCCTAGACATATCTCTTACAAAGAACGGGGAATGATCTTACGAAGATGATGAAAAAATACAACAATGATCATCTATAGAAACAAGACTTTCTCTAACATAGGTCACAATGCCCTCTACCCTGCAACAACCAGGATACAAAGATTTTCTTCTATTAGACCTCAAGTCATCATAACTCCTATCAAAATAGTGGTACATAAACATTTTGTTATTACAAAGTTGCTTGCTGATAGCGGTGCTATGATAGGAACTGCATCATTAAAAGTATTGTTCCCCTTCAGTATTGACAAAAAATACTTCAAAACTATACTCCGCTACAGGAGAAACTTTTTGTGACATAGAACTATACAAGCTTTCCTACGCCTCATATTTGCAACAATGGCAATTTTTTTTAACAAATGATTTCGTAATAACTGATTATTAATGAATATATCATCCGTGGAATAACCTTTTAATTACTCCAATCAAACAAAGTTTTACTAATATGGATGGTATCTCTTCCACTAATATTATTAGGAAAAAGACTTAACTTTTCTCTTGTGTGAAAGACAACCCGTTCTCATAGGAAATTAATTTGTTAGAGAAAATCGTGTTTTGTTCAAAAATAACAAACAATGTCCTCAAACTCTCACCCTTTTTGAAAGATGAATTCGTATTAGAAAAATCGAAAGATATTAGAAAACCCCCTGGAGGATTGTTAACAAAGGGAAATCTTGAGAGAAATTTGAAAGGAATTTTGGTTCTGATTTTCCTAATGCTTGGAATAGAAAAACATATTGTTTTCCTTACAATACATCGAAAGGGATTCAATGAAACGGGCCATCACCACAAATGCAAGACCCATTCAAATGAATATGAGATGATGGAATTTTGCAAATGAAGAGATTAAATACCTTTTAAAAAATTGCATCATCACATCATGGTTTCTAATCTCCTTGGAGTTGTCTTGCCTTCTACGTCATAAAAACTCTGATAAGGAAAGAGTGCTCCTAGAATTGTATTAATTACAAGCCTCTTAAATTCCGTTTTAAAATGTATTAGGTTCCCATACCTAATAAAAGAGCCTTTTAAAGATCTTCTTTAGGCATTTTGAGATGAATCAAGATTTTTTGGGCAAATCCAAATTTTCAATTTCTGAAATGACAAATATAAACTGCTTTTTAATGTTCTATTTGGTCAATTTTGAATGGAATGTAACGCCTTTTGGGCTTCAAAAACAAAACGCCCCTCTGAATTGTCAAAGATATATGAATTCTAGTTTTCAATGATTATTCTTTTAGTCAATTGTTTATTATATGATGTGTTGATTATTTTCAGATGAACATTATTCTCATTTTTAAAACATCTCAACACCTCTTTAATGTAGTACCAATAATGTATTATTCTCAGTTGCTAATAAAATTTTTTGTTTCAAAAAAAATTATATTCTTAGGTCATGATCCTTCCAAAGAATCTTATAAACCAATAGGTGTGTCACTTATAGTTCCTCTTCAAATTCCCCTTATGACAGAATTCTTGCCACACCCCAACTCCATCTATTCCTATTCAGCTAAATTAGGTTGCTGACTTTAGTCCCATGATTAGCATATTTTGCGAGCCTTTATAGAAAAGACTTAAGAAATAATTCCTGTCCCTTGGTTTTGCAACAAACTCAGCAGTCCACCAGTCAATAATATTATTCATCAATCCTTGGTTAGGAATCCCTAACTCACACATTCATGTTGTTGACAACTGATGCTTCTTCTTCTGATGCAATGGTTATGGAGGTAATTCTAAAAAACAAAAGATGGATCTTGATCTACAGAGCACTATTCATTTACATCAGGCATGCTGTAATTCTCTCAAAAAAATTATTCTACTGTTAAAAAGAAGTCTTATCCATTGTTCTTTGTCTAATCAAATTGCACGACGATCTTAGTAACAAAATTCTTATTAAGTGTAAGATTGTAAATATGCTTAAAGAATTTCTTCAAAAAGATTGTAAACATATTGTTTCAAAACAAATCTTTGCTAGATGGAAAGCTCTACTATTCGTTTTTGATTTGTGATATTGATTTCATCATCCAAGGAGAGACAACTCTTTACCCTGATTTTTTCTAACCCTTGATTTTTTTGCAAAGGGAAGCATGAGGCCGGGGATTTAAAAAATCAAAAACCAGCCACAACAACAAGGGGGATGTCAGGTCCTCCAAAAAAAAAAAACCCAAAAAAAAATGGCTAAACCCTTCAACTCCCTCCCTTTACTCCAGCAAAGATAATCTCCTTCTTAAGGACCTTCTTTAACTTTCCAAAATAAGTTCACACAAGCTTTAGCTGAATATCCGATGTTGTCATCTTCCCATTACAAAAAGGCTTCTACAGCCAAACTAACACTAACCCTCCTCAACCTCAAAAAATCAATTTGAGACCAACTGTCCTCCTAATCGTCATCCTCCCAACCAATAAATCAGCTTATCCAATGAAGCCCTGAGTATTTTTTTTCCCAAGAGCCAGTTAATCAAGAAATTAACTAAACTATCCTATCTCCCTTAAACCAAAACCAAAAAATAGAATCTTTTGATTTCAAATTTCACAACACAGGTCTACCCCCTAATGGAACTTAGCAAAGAAGTTCTTACCAGATGTTAAATTCATTAATCAAGCCATGTTACACTGATTTCACCTACGTGGGATCATGACAATCCATTATAAAGACAATAAGGCGGTTCTTATTAAGCCATACTAGTAGACACTGATGTCCAGGACATCGCGCATTGAAAAGATGCTGATAACCCAATCGATATTCAAGGTGCACAATCAAATGAATAGTGGAACCATATGCCTTGGTATGCAGATCACTTACAACCACACACTCAATTGAATTGACCAATAACACATAGTCCACAAACCGATAATTGGTATGACTATAAGGCAGCATGGATGAACTTCATCTACCTCAACCAAGAACATACTTGGTTCGTTAAGTACAACACTGGCTGTTCCCAAATGCATCATCCCAAATGTTTTATGAATTGTGAACCTATTTAGGAGGAACCATGGATCCTCCCCCAAAGATTCTTCCAACCGGTATTGAAGAATTTCAAAGCCGAGAGGAGATAACAACACTACCTGAGCATATTAAAATATGCAAATATTATATGAAGAAACAGATTTCTGTACAATCATTACTTGGAACTTTTACCAATAACGAAATAGATCGAATTCATTATTTGTGCAAACAATTCACACGTCAAAGGCTGGGTTCCTAACAACCCAAAAGCCTATCATTGAGAATGGGTCCCAGATTCTCACCCACAAATTGTCCCAAATCAATTCTTAAACAAAGTTGAAAGAGGCCAATGGATATATAGAAGAATATTTGATGAACAAATCCTCAAGATATGCGATCAAAGATACTACTGGCTTCTACAGAAAGCGAATGATGATAATGTTGATATGTGTAATCCTCAAGGCTTAGCCTTGGTTACATGGAACCTGACTATGAATAGGAATGACCCTTCATGAAAATAGAGGCATAAAGCCGAAATTATCTCTCATGAAAGTGCCTTTCACCTATTTTCTACCTGCCGTCCCTAGAAAACCTATAAGACAAAGTACTTTTGAAAAAACACTATCTGGCTTTATTCTAAAAAGATTCCATCCCAATCAGACCACAAATAAAGATGCTCCATTATCGTTTTGAAGTAGGTCCCCTTTAGTAAGTGTCGGCAAATCCTAGCCGTCCAAATGTAAATCCTTGATAAAACGGCACCCACTCTCCTTCTATTTAAAGGGTTTATTGTTCATTAGAGAGCATCGGAAATTTTCACATAGTATTCTGAAAATCTCTCTCTTGTAATATGGAAGTTTGTCTGGAAGTTTGAATTCTGAATAAACTCTCTCTTTTAGATTTCTTCTCTTTGTAATTTCCGCAATTTTCTTTCCTAGATACTTTTATGGTTTGATATCCTTTATGTTCTCCTCAGAGATAACAAACCGATTTTTGAACTTTGATGATCTCATTATTAGGAGTTCTTCAAAGTAACTTGCTGATGGACCATTTTACTTAATTGCTATCCTAATTTCTCTTGCGATCTAATTTTCTCAGTTGACATAGATCCTAATGTCTTGATACCTGACTCCAACGTCAAACAAAAAATCTTAACAGCAAGACTGATTCTCGTGAAATAGCCATAGTCTATAGAGTCTACTGATGACTATGAAACTCAACTTGCACAAAAGCTTCTTAGAACGTTGGAGAGTGAACCATGCTCATGGAAGCTAACCAATCGCTAGTTCTATATTTGTCTAGAACTTTTCAATGGAACGATATTCTCTCAAATAATGATTGGCATTCGGGGAAAATATCAAACTCAAAACCCTTTACTTTACTTCACATCCTCAACGCTCGCATATTGAAAGGGTTTATTCAATTCCCTGATTGATCCATTGATCTCAATTCCTTGACAAATCCCTCATTAAGATCTTGACTGCTCGAAGATCCTCTGGTCTCCTTGTACTTCATAGAGCCCGTGCCAGACGTTCCCCACCAATCTTCTCAAAAACCCCGAGGACCGATAGGAACACTACTGTTACAGGCAACTCTGTGATAACAGTAAAGGTAAGTCACAGGTGTTTGATTTCACAGGTGATATACCTTAATGTTTATTATCAGGATATTTCATAAGTCCTACAACAAGTGAAATGGAACCACAGCTGACAAACCTGCTTGGTTAGGAATGCTAAAGGTAACTCAACCTTTGGAACCACATCCTGAAATCCTATCATTCTACATGAGCAATGGCTCATCCTGTCAACCAAGTCAAAGAAAGGGGTAGTCTCCCTCCTCCTATACTCTCAAGCAAAGAAAACTTTTAGGAATTCTGGATGCAAGATATGAGAAAGCATAGTTTGTGACACTTGACTTTTCAAATGGTTTGAAATGACTAGTCCGAATTGAAATTGTACTGAGTCTTTTACAAGTGTTATTATTAACAAATGGTAGCAGTCTGCTAACAAGGTGTGGAATCTACCACTCCTCCTCTTTAAGGGATCAATATTCCTATTGCAGGTCAGTAATTAAAGCCTCTCCCTCAAAGAGAAAGGATAAGAAAAAGGCGCTATTACTTACTCACTATGCATACATGGACTAGAGTTGTTGAACAAAATACTATTCAAAACCACATCCTTCTGTGAATTCTCTAGACAAATAGAAGACACCAACCTATCTTATTGGACGACCAACACCGGTTTCTACTTTCTTACACCACAATATTGAAACCTACCCTACGAATCACAATACCAGAATTTTCCAAGAAAAATTTTCCAAAACTTTCAGATACTATGAATTTATAGAAAAAACAAAAAAAAAACATCATGGAAAAATCATGCCCACGCATAACTTACACATCGCTAAAGAAAAAAAGAAACCAAATCTGTTTCCACTTCAAAATTCCCCAAAAAGGGCCAAACCCAATTTCTTCCAAATAGAAGCTAACCTCTCCAAAAACTTGCAAGTGGCCGCCCTTTTCATAATATGAAAAACTACCGTAGCAAACCTTCTTTTCCAGATTTTACAATATGGGAAAATGCTTTCTTATCACTTCACTCAGGAAGAAGAACATCACACTGAGTGGAATATTGATGGCCTGCAGAACATCGTTTACAACAAACTCCATGAAATGGGTTGCCGCATACAAGATGCGAGGATCAACAGACATAGATGCTGACAACAGTATAATTGCGCGGGTTTCACAGTATTTTAAAACATTGGTGGGACAACTGCTGAAACTGATGAAATTAAGCATCTAATCTCAATCGACATCATGAGACGTGGTAAAAATGAAGTATACAACAACCAATCTCTATCTCAAACAAGAGAAATGCTTGTGCTCTTTACTTTACCTCAATTGGCGAAACTTTTAATTGTAGAAACCAAAGTTATTTCAGGACAGAAGTCTCCAAATCTTAAAGTCATCTAAGAGTGGCCCAACTTAGACAACTTGTCCAACTACAACATGCTTTTTAAGTACGTCATGATACCTTCCAGATTGCAATTAGAATTTCTGGAAGGAACGCTTCATCAGTGGTCTAACCTCTTCTTTGCAGACAGGTAGGACCAGATACAGTATAGGAACAATGGAAGTATTCACTAATGGAATTCTACTTAATGGTGATTTGGTAAGCAACACCATCAACATTGTAGCCCTGACCTATGCACAGACATAGAGTGAAGATTCAACTGAAAAAAGGACACTCTCTTCGAGAAAAGAACTTGGAAGGTTTTGCAGGGATTTTTGATTGATTACTCTCCGTTGAATCTACGAAGAAGAGAGTAAAGTAAGGTAAGGAAAATCCCCAGAAGAAATCTAAGAAAAAAGATGATTCTCAAAAACAGAAGGAGGAAAATCCAAGAGATTTTACCGCCTTAAGAAACAAGATGTTTGTTTGGAATTTTGGCAAAGAAGGCCATAAGGTCTAATGAGTGCCGTCAAAAACAAAAGAAGAAATGCAATCTTCTTAACATTGATTGAAGAAAACTAAGGTAAGCTTCGTGGCTAGCTTGCTGACCATTTTCGAGCCTTCAGGTAACTTCTGAAGATTACAGCAATGAGACGACATCAACCTGTACTATGATTCAGACTCCAGCCAATCAACAAGGTTGTACTTGTACGGGCTTTTGCACGTTGTGGAAACAGACCTCAAAATCAAGGTACTTTCAGTCATTCCTAAGGAATCTAGCTTGATGTCATTCAGGCACATCCAACGACGATGAGGCGTCGGAATCGTTTCCTCCCCTCCTAGAACTCAACAATCTTATCCTAAATATAGACAAACTAAAAACTCGTCCATAATGTTATTGAACTTCATTTCAGTATGAAACAGTCTTGAATCCTTCCGATAACAATCTTCTCGAACCTAACTATCTTTCAGACCTTCTGGTTTTCATGAGTATCTGTTCTCGAGACAAAATCCGAAATATCAAGTTTTGTCTTTCCTCCATAGAAACGGACATTTCTAATCCGTCAAGGATTCTAAAACAACCAAACTTTTTATGATCATGATCTAGACATAAGGCTCTTCACGAATGATTCTGACTAGATGATGATAACAAACAATTTCATCTAGTAAACAAACTTTCTACTAACACAGGTACCAATGCCTGTCGACCCTGCACCCAGGAGCAAGTGATTTGTATTTCCTATTAGACCTCAAAGTCATCATATCCCTATCAAATAGTGGTAAATAACATTTTTGTTATTACATAGTTTGCTATTTGCTTATTAGCGGTGCTGATAGGAACTGCATCATGAAGGTATTGTTCCCTTCAGTATTTACAAAAAATTACTCAAAACTATACTTCCGCTCAAGATACACTTTTGAAAATAAACTACAAGCTTTCCTAAAGCTCATATTTGCAACAATGGCATTTGTTTTAACAATGATTTCATAATAACTGAAGATATTATGAAGATATCTCCTTGGAATCCTTTTATTCCTCAAATAACACATATTTTCTATCTGGATGGTAGTCTTTTCCCCTAATATTTTAGGAAAAGAATTACTTTTCCCTTTTGTGAAAACCTTGTTCTCAAGAAGAAAGTAATTTCGTTAGAGAAACTACTGTTTTTCAAATAAACAAACTTTCTCAACATCTCAACACCAATTTTTGAAGATGAAATTCGTATTAGAAAAACAATGAATAGATTTAAAAACCCTGGAGATTGTTAACAAAATAGCAAATCTTCGAGAGAAATTTTGAAATAGAAATTTTTCTGATTTTCCAATGCAATTTTTGGATAGGAAAACATATTGTTTCGCTTTACCATCGCATCGAAATAATGAAAAAAAAACGGGCCATTACCCACAAAGTCAAGAACCCATGCAATGAATCATGAGTGATGGAATTTTGGCAAGAAATATTAATGACCTTTTAAAAAATGTATCATCAGGATTTTGAAATCTCCTGAGGAGTTGCGCCTACTACCTTCTACGTCAATAAAACCATCTGAAGGAAAGAGGTGCTCCATAGAACTCGTTATTCATTACAAGGGCCTCTTAATTCCGTTTTAAAATGGATAGGGTATCCCTACCTAATAAAAGAGACCTTTTAAAGATTCTTATGCTAAATCTTTAGCACATTTTATATGAAATCAGGTTTTTGGTGGCAAATCCACATTTTCTGAAAATGATAATAATAGTAAAACTCTTCTTTTAATTTTCCATTTGTTCAATTTGAAATGTATGTAATGCCTTTTGGGCTCAAAAACTCCACCTTCTGAATTTCAAAATAATCATGAATTCTAGTTTCAATGATTATTCTTTTATTTAAATTGGTTTATTTGATGATGTAGTTGCTATTTTAAGAGAACAGTTGATTCTCATTTAACATCTCAACAACTTCTTTAAGTAGTCAAATATAAGGCTGTCCGTTATGCTACGAAAATGGTTTTGTTTTCAAACAAAATTAGTTCTAGGTCCATGATCCTTCCAAAGGAATCTTATAAACCAATCTGTAGAGCCTTAGAGTTTCTCTTCAAAAATTATCCCTGATAAATTCTTGACAAACACCCAACTCCATAGATTCGTAGGCTGTCTAAATTATGTTGTGACTTTATTCCCGAGATCGGGATATTTGCGAGCAATTAATATGAAGACTTAAGAAAATTCAACTGTCCCTTGGAGTTTTGAACAAACTCAAGCAGTCATCCAAGTCAGAATCTTATTCAATCATCCCTTGTTTAGGTATCCCTAATTCCAACACATTCATGATTGTTTTAAGACTGATTGCTTCTGATGCAGGTTATGGAGGTTTCTAAAACAAAAGTAGATCTTGGATCTACAAAGCAACTAGTTTTGTTTTTAACAATCAGAATCTGGAATTCCTCTCAAAAATATTCTACTGTTAAAAAATAAGTATTATTCATTGTTCTTTGTCATATCAAGTTTCAAGACAATCTTATTACCAAAAAATTTCTTATTAAGAGTAGATTGTGTCAATCTGCTAAGCAATTCTTCAAAAGATTAAAAATATATGTGTTCAAACAAATCTTTGCTAGCTGGCAAGCTCTACTAATCTAGCTTTTATTTGAATATTTGATTCATCAAAGAGAAGACAACTCTTTACCTGAATTTTGTAACCCGTGAATTTTTGCAGTGGAACATGAGGCCATTTAAAAAAAAGTAAAAAAGAAAAAAACAAAAAAAAAACCCCCCAAACCGTCCACCAAGGGGATGCAGGTCCTCCAAAACAATAAAAATGGCTAAACCATTTCACCTCCTCCCCTTACTCTAGCAAAAGCAAGAAATCTCCTTCCATAAGACCTGCTTAACCTTTCTCAAAATAAGTTCTGCTTTAGGCTGATATCCGATTTTGCCATCCTTCCTCAAACAACGGCCTCTAAAGCCAAACTACCCTCCTCAACCTCAAAAAATCAATTGTGAGACCATATCGCTCCCTGAAGGGCGTCAATCCTCCAACAAACTAAATCAGCTTATACAATGAAGCCCCCGAGTCTTTTGACGCCGAAGCATTAATCCGAATTTACTAAAACTACTCCCCAAAAACACAAACACCAAGATGAATCTTTTGATTTCCAAATTTCAACAGGTATACCCCTAATGGCACTTAGCAAAGAAGTTTCTAACATGGATGTTAATTTATATCAAGCCATGTTATTTTGTATTTCAACGACGTGGATAATACAATCCCTTAACGACAAGGGCTGTTTCTATTAAGCCATACTAGTAGACAACGGATTCCATTGACTCGAGCATTGGGTGCAAAAGATGTTGATAACTAATCCACAGTATTTAAGGTTCACAATCAAAGAATCTTGGAACCAATATGATGGATGCTAAGATTGAAATAGTGAAAGGCAGTTTTCATCAAGATAATTCCGGTTTTGCCTCTATCTTTCATGAAGGGGTATTTCCTATTCATATCAGGTTCCCATGTAAGCCACGGTAAGCCTTGAGGATTACACATATCGCCATGTAATCATCAGTGTTTCTTCTTTCTGTAGAAGCACCTAATCTTTTGTACATCTTTAGGATTGTTTTCCTCATAATAGTCTTCTATCTTATGCATTTTGCCATCTTTTAACTTTGTAAAAATTCTTTGGCAATTTGTTGGGAGAAGTCTGGACCTTCTCAAGATAGGCTTTGCTGGTTGTTTAGGACCCACCTGTGCTTGAATTTGTTTGCACAAATAATGAATTCGATCTATTTCGTTCTTAGTAAAGTTCCAAGTAATGATGTAAGAAATCCGTTTCTTCATATAATATTTGCATATTTTAATATGCTCAGGTAGTGTTATTGATATATGACCTTGAAAATTTACAAGAGGGCCATTTATGTAGAACCTTTAACCTAGATAGAAGGTTATGATATCCTTGAAGTTGAAAGTTGTAATGGTGTCCTTCTTGTGTGAATGATGGACTTAGGGGTTTGTTGTCTGGAATGACATGAAATTATACTTAAGAAAGTCATTGTGTTATCCTAGTAACCATTGTAAGGAAGACCTAGTGGACCCTCTTTGGCAAGGTGTATTATGATTTGGTATGACTAATCTATGGTACCTCTTCATATGCCCTTGATTGAATTACTCTATGAGAACAAAGGCTAGCACCAAACGATTATGCTTTGGGAGTTTCTCTAGTTGAGATGAGACTAGAGTACGAATATACCCTTGATATTTATTATCCATGTGCGTACATGGGATGTGTCCCAGTTCTACCACTGCAAAAAGAACACCCTCGCATTGATTGGAGACTCTGATCCATGCTAGCTTTTATGGGCTATGTTTGTGTATTTCTATTCTCATCATGTTTAGTTACATGCTAAGTGTTGGCTAAGATCTCAATGTTTTAGGTAGTTGAATGGGATGTTATCTAGACATTGCTGCACTTAAGCATTGACTATGTTGTAATTGTAGGTGTAACTGGGGGTGCTAGATCCCATATTATCGTGATAATAGGACTTCAAGACATTATATGAATGCCCGTTAATATGTTGAAGTGTCTCTTAAATGGTTTAATGAAGTAAATGACTTAGTTAAAATCATGTTATGAAAAGTAATGGTCCCACATCCCGGGGAGCACCCCCTAGAAGCAACATTGGCTTACTTGACCTCTCATGAGGAATCTTGTCAAGCCCATAGTTATTTTATCGCATTGACTAGTAAATTTGAGCGGAAAATTTAAAAATATTCTAGCACACTCAATATGCTAGAAACTTTAACCTCTTATATATCTAAAACATAATTCGTAAATATATTTAGGACCCTAAGTCTCTTTGCCATATCAAGACTCAACAGCATTAGCAACATTAGGGAGTCGTCCTTAAGACATAACATAAGTACCATATTTAAGACTTTACGGTGGTGCTATGAAGTCGGGTCGTGTCGTTTTTCTTCCCACTGGTCTGTGGTCAAGGTCCCTAGATGTGGGATGAGCTCCAGTGGTTCTGCTCCTCCGTGGTTGGCAGAAGACAGGTGGGGGGAAACGAGGTCACTCACTGTGTGGTCCACCAACAAAAGATCGGCGGGGCCTACATGCGGGCGCTCCGGTATCAGAACAGCATAACCGACACGGGGTAAAAAAGAAAAAAGGGACGACAAGAGCACGACGAAGCAACCAGCAAACCCGGGAAAACAGGGCGGGAAGCAACGAGGCCTGGCAGTAAAGCTGGATGAACAGGGAACAAGCATTTGGATCGATTCATATAGTCCCATAGGAAAACCGGGTGAAAGGCCAACACCGTGTAATATACGTTATAATGTCTCTGTGCAGGGGGTGAATACACATGACGGTTTGCAGGCCCGGGGCGCCGTAAGAGGAAACCATCGTCTCTGTTGTTGATTAACGTGTCAGGAATCACTTCCAAGTATCCTTTAGTGTTACGGGGCTATGCCCTCACCTGTAAGGCCAAGAAAATGGCATAGGGCATCTACACAGACAACACGATAACCACATAGAAGGTATAGTACAACATAGACCAATGTGTCGAAGGGTCAGGAGCAGCTGAAGCTGACATTATCGGGTGTAGCGCTTGGCCGGTAATCGTGCATTAGGGTTTGGTGCACAGTATACTTATTTGGAGGCTAGATTCACGGTGGGGGGGTGAGAAACTTAATAAGACCTAACTCAGCGCTCCAATCTAATTGGCTATAGGGAAGGTGGTCGATAATGTAAGAGGCCCCATAACCAGTCAAGGGACGGCGGGTCTTACTAAACCTAGACTGAACCATAAGCCTTTGCGGGGTGTCCAAGGATGGCAGATACCGGACAACAGGGGTGAGTAAAAGCAGACGCACTTCATTTAAGTGTCAATCCAAGACCTTCATCATCATATTCACATGATCAACACATGCACAAAGCTCATATCATGGCACATCTTCATAAAAACAGTAGAAAATACTTCAAAGTCCTGCTAAAGTAAAATATACATAGTCACAGTGGTGCATTAGCTCACACCTTCCTAAACTTCCTAGAACTACTTGTTTGCGAAATAATCTAGATGGTGTTTCATTACTTCCACCTATCCTAAGTAACCTCGGGCGCGTTGGGTAGGCGTAGGGGGTTCAGTGGTGCGTCGGGTTCAAAAATGGTGGGCATCTCCCTGTGTGGCGTTGGGGCTCTCTACTTTACTTCCAAATGTGTCCATTTTACTTTAGGAAACTATTGCGTTACCCTACATGACCATGTACAAGGCTCAAACATGGAATCCAGTGTCAGTAAAACCCCAGCACCTAGGTTTGGTTCTAAGGTGGCTAGGGGCCATGGCCACAGTAGAACCCCACTAAGTTGAGCATAAATATTCTAGCTATGGTCCACTATCTAGTATCCATGGGTGGCAACGTGTTATATGAACGGTTGGGGGGGGGTACATGTGAGAAACCCTCTTAATAAGCCAAGATTGAGGACATTATAGGGGGTTAGTTTCACTTATGGAAACATCACTCTCACAAACACCCTTTGGTCATGAGGCGAATCCAGGCCCACACATGAGGTATTAGTGGTGGGAGCGCGGTGACTGTGCCTATCATACTGCAATATCGAAAGAATGTCACACACTTAGTATTCAGTTCAAACGGTCTGAGGTGCTGAAGCGAAGTTTCCCACTTTATGTGAAAACCTTTATATACTTTACTTATAAAAAAATATAGTATTTAGGAGAGATCATTCCCGTAATATGTTAACTCATAGGTCAATAGTTACAAATTCTCAACCTAGTGATCACGTAAAGAGATCGCCGTAGTGGGGGCCACATTACGATCTAGGCACATAAATCTAAAAGCATCATCTAGTTAAAGCGTACCAACCTATAAAAGACCATTCAAGGCCCCTCCTTGACTAGATATTCATACATGGTGGGGAGCAAAACTATGAACTTTCCATAACCCATATGAGTCCCAACATGTTCATACATACTATTCATACATATTAAACGGCAAAACTATAATTATCCGTACAAGGTACGTTAATGTGCAAAGCATAGTCAGAAGTCCCATACCCTTGCGTTATCTATACACCTATCAAGTCAATCCTAGAAGTAATACATCACCTACTATAAACACCTCATCTTTAACATGCATATTATAGACACTAGTGAATGGAGAACTATCAATTGTGGATTTAAACACATGACCTATACTAGCATAACATGCTGGTAAGTGAGTGTTGTGGGTACATTCAACTGTCAAACCTGATCACATAATGGCAATCAACAAAAATATTTAGGCAGCCACCCTCTTAGGACCACAATTACTTCAAGCATAAACAACACAACAGCACACATAGGGGGATGTACATAGGAGGGCAAGACACTCTATGCATTACATCAAGACTCCTAACCTTTCCGCTTTACCCTATCATATCGGGGTACATGGTAAGGTTATTAATCATTATAACACTCATTAAGGTCAGCACCTAACACATGATATTAGCCATAATAATTTACGAGCGCACAACAATAGTAACATATTGTAGAATCAACAACTAACAATAAATACAGGCAGAAGCTTCACCTAAGGTTGACATCATAATCACTCAATTAGTAGTGCAGAAGGAAATTTTACTTCAAGGCCATGGTAACCACAAGGATAATGACATAAAGTAAACACCCCCCCATAAGTGGATCATACCACACAAATTCCTACCAGGCTTCATCAACATTATATAAAGAAGTAGAGAAGAGAAGAGGAGAGGAATTCTTACAAGCCTTTTATCCTTTGTTAATCATTGAGCATTACTACTCTGGTCATAATAATCCAGTATAGGGCAGTAGCTTAAGTACCATAATCAATTGATTCTACGTATAGAGCCTAATACACAGGTCTACTACACCCAACCAGCACAGGGTTACCTTACTGGCTAGAAAGTCGAGGGGGATTCGGGGAAATATAGACCATGTAGGCCACTTTCCCTGTGTAGTTGGATCGATAACGCATATGAAATGGCTATGGGCATATATTATCAGACGGACCTAGGTCAGGGGGTCGACTACATTGGTACTCACATACCGTGTAGTTCCACAATTATGCATTATAGAGTCCTGTTACAGATGAATAGCCATCTTAACCCCAATAAGAAGTATAGCTCAAGTTTCTTTAAGTATCAATCCTCATTGATCGTTATATTACCTATTTCATGGTGTCATACACATTCTAATACAGTAACCTCAGCATATTATACTCAGAATCAACATTTAAGGGGAGCGATTAACGACCAATGTTATATAGTAAACATTACTACTAAGTATCTTTAGAAGCACCTAGATCAATTAAACCCAACCCTCTTTAACTCCGGTAGCGAATACAAAAACGCATGATTCCAAGTTAGATAAACCCCTCCACTCTCTGTTATGGACTGCACCTTTAGTTCACGCAAGATTGGATCCTATCTTTCTTTTCCTTAACCTCCAATACCAAAGAAGATTCTGCCCCATTTTGAACTGTTTACAACGCACTGTCGTCATATGCTCATAAGGTGATCTCCCAAGGCGAGTAACTGTGTAACGTGGGCAGGGTGCGCTGGTGGTCTCGGTCAATCCTTCAGTTTCCTTCCTTAGCCATGGTCTACACTAACCCTAGATACTGCTAAGTTACGGATTGCTATTACTTCTTCTTACAGAATAGAATGCACCTCATATCAAATTCTCATGGAGAACTGGGCACCACGCCATCTCCTCTGGCTAAGGATCAACTCTTTCTGAGTGAACACTATTGAAACTCTCGTTATGTCATGGACAAGATAGATGAACACCATACCTAGTAGTGCTGCAGATCTGAGTGCACCACCACTCTGCAGGAGATCGAAGTCAATGATTGTATAGTCCCTTGCTGATGCACCTAAGCTTTCTAGAACATATAAGCCTTTCTACAACTCACACACAACCTAGGCCAACTCTGTATGCATCACAATAAATTACAAACCATCTGAACCTTCTAGTAGATTCTAAAAAGAAGTTGTAGTCAATTTACTTTTCAATTCTGTAATGCTTTTTCTCACAATCATTTGACCATTAAAACTTTACCATCTTTTAAGTCAACCTAGTCAATGTTTAGGCTATGGATTAAAATACTTCCATGAACCTTCTGTAATAACCTTGTCGACCTAATAAACTTCTTAAATATGAAGTAGAGGTAGGTTTGGGCCATTGTTTCACTGCTTCTATTATCTACAAATCCACTCGAATCCCCTCTCTAGATACAATGTGAACAAGGAAATCAAGGTATTGCAATTAAAACTCACATATGCTAAACTTAGCAAATAAATGGCGATCTTTGAGAGTTTGCAGAATAAATCTCAAATGACTCGCATG
Organism: Solanum habrochaites; assembly: GCA_027704765.1. Taxonomy (NCBI): domain Eukaryota; kingdom Viridiplantae; phylum Streptophyta; class Magnoliopsida; order Solanales; family Solanaceae; genus Solanum; species Solanum habrochaites. The sequence goes on along the minus strand of JAKWJA010002499.1, from coordinate 22,319,420 downwards.
TTCTTCCACATTCCAAGAGACAAAGAGGATATCATCAATAAAGATGACAATGAACAAGTCCAAGTATCGTTTGAACATTTTGTTCATCAAATCCATTAAAGTTTCAGGCGTATTAGTTAATCAAACGACTTAACTACAAATTAATAATGACCATACCTATTTCTAAAGTTTCTTTTGGGAATGTCACTATCTCTGACTCTGAGTTGATGATAACCGATTGGAGGTCTATCTTTGAGAAATGACTAGCACCATAAAGTTAGTAAAACAAGTCATCAATCCTAGGGATGAGATACTTATATTTTATAGTGACCTTATTTAACTGTCTATAGTCAATGCACGATCTAAAAAACAATCTTTGTTCTTTACGAACAACACTGGCGCACCCCATGGCAAAATTTTAGGTCTAATGAAGCCCTTATCTAGAATTTTCAAAACTGCCTTTCAATTCTATTTCGTCAATTAGCTGGAAGCCTTCTTATCAGGATGAATGAGAATAGGTTGGGTATCTGGAAGGAGATCAATGCCAAACTCGATTTCCCTTTTGGATGGAACTCCGAGAAGATCATCTGGAAAATAACTGACTACTGAAACTTACTCAAGATTTGGGGTTTCGGAGTTAAAATCCTTGACCCGAACTAGATGATAGAGATAACCCTTTATGATCACCTTATGGCATTAGGTAAGAAATGAATCTACCCATAGGCGCTAAGCTATTGTCCTTTCAATATAAGATTGCTTCATTTAGAAATTGAAAAAAAATAATCCTAGTTCTACAATAAATTGAGGCATAATATGAATCTAACCAATCCATGCATAGAATGAAATTAAAATCTACCATTTCTAACTCTACAAGGTCTGCTGAGGTGACTTTTTGAGAGACTGAGGGCAATTTCTGTATACTCGTCTATCTATAACTGGCTCACCAACTGGAGAAGAGACTAAAAAATGTTCTGAGAGAGTTTTTGGACAAACACTTAATTGGACTTCCATGTAAGGATTTAAAAAGGAGAGAGTAGCCCCTGGATCTCATAATTCATAGACATCAAGTTCAAAGACTTGTAATGTACCAGTCACTACATTAAGAGAACCTTGTTAATCCTGGCGAGCCTAAAGAGTATGCAACCTTTTTCTTGCGCCGACCGCCACCTGTACCAGATGAGTTACCCTAATGAGTTGGGCGACTTTCTGCTGCCGCTGAAGTTGTAGACTGACCATTACCCTTACTACCTTCTTGACCCTTTCTATAAGGACAATCCGTGAACCTGTGACCAGACTGACCGAATCTAAAACATCCTTTCTTTTCTGCGAGGCACTCTCTTTTATGGTTATTACCACACTTAAGGAATGTGGGGTAAGTCTCGGTGCCTGAAACTCTTCCCTGAGACTTAGAGCCTTGTGCCTACCTTTTGATCATACTTGTTCTTGGAGGATAGAATACTAGGTGACGACGAGACTGGGGTAGAATACTTCTGCTTAAATTGTGAGTGATTTCCACCATTTGAATTATGGTGAGAGTAGTCATAGTTCCAAGTCCTAGAATTTTTATTCTCCTTGGACTGTTTTTTAACTTATCATACTCAAGCTGCTCAGCAATAGTCATAAGCCTATAGATGTTCATGTATCCCACTTACATAGCATGTTTGTACTCTGTTTTAACAAAATATGACACTTGATACAAGAACTTATTCATCCGACCCCTGGAGCAGAAACCATGTGAGGAGCATACCTGGAGAGTTGGTTAAATTTGAGCCCATACTCTTGTACCGAGATGTTACCTTGCCTTAAGTTCATGAATTCTCGGGACTTTGCTTCTCTCAACTTTATTGGGGAAAACCTCTCCAAAAAGGTCCCAGTAAAGCAATCCCAAGTAATAGAAGCTGCACCTGTACTCCTATTTTTCTTCCACTGAGTGTACTAGATACGAGCAACATTTTTCACCTGGTATGATGTAAAACTCAACACAATCATTCCCGATGACCTTCATCACCTCAAAGATCTTCTTGATCTCATACAAGAAGTTATGGGTATCCTCACTCGTCTGCAAACCTATGAACTCAGTTGGATTCATCCTTGCAAAGTCACGGACCCTAGAGGCTATTGATCCACCATTTGCATTCCCATGAGCTTAAAATAGTTGATTGTTTCGGTTGGAGACACTCTGAGCCAATATCTGAATGGCATTGCTGAATTCAGCATTGGAGACTTCCTGATCTACGACTGTAGGAGCTTCATTTGCATTTCTAGCATTCATATTCCTGACGTTAGCTCTACAAAAAGGAATGATCTAAAACGTAGAACATTGAGTTAGAATGAATTAGATAATACCTTACGAATGATAAGAGTAAAAAGAAAGTCAAGTTTTTCCTAAATCACTTTATAACATTCCTCTCATTAAATGTAGTTCACTTCGAATCAATGAAAAGGACTACTTAGTGCAGCTTTTTAGATATCCTACGACTCTTAAACCTAGTGCTCTGATACCAAGTTTGTCCGGACTAGAGTTGCCTCAGAATCGCGAACACGGGACCTAGGACCATAAGTGATCCCTAGTTACCCTGATGGCATGATAATGAGCATACAAGGGATAATAAACTTATGCGGAAGCTAAATCTTAATTAAAATTAAAAGATTGGGAATACCCATGTACTATAACTGAGATATTTGAAACTGATGAGTTTAATACAAAGAACATTTTAACTCAATACTAAGTTGAAACTAAGTGTATCTTAAAATAGCCGCTAACTGAATAGAAATGATGGGATAGACCCCAGCTAAGTCTAGAAAAATTGGAACTAAAGGACTAAAAATACATAAACTAAACTCATGACTATTGTCTTCGGAGAATGAGGACTCTACATTGATTTTCCTGCACTGGAGATCGGGAATCAATCTAAGCGTGACCTGGATATTGAAAACCTGAACCTACATCACAAGAAGATGTAGTGCATGTATGCGTCACTATTTTAAAGGTATTGAGCATGTAGGATAGAGTAAAGGTGAATAATACATAAATAAACAAATAAATAAAGCAATGATATAATATAAATATTATATAAATTCTGAATGTTGAGATAACTGAATGTAGTGACCAATTTATAACATGCTGAAAATGAATATTGGATATAGTGAAATGATCAATGCACTGGAATCAAAATGAACCGTGGAAGCTACGAATAACTGATAATAAAACCATATGAGCTAAATGTGGAATCCGATGTATAAGCCCCATCAAGAGAACCCAATATAGCTTGCTAGAGGTATATAGGCATGCTGGTGTAATCACTAAACTGATATTCACAGAAGAGACTTAAAATCTACTTAGCTAGTAGTTCTGAGACTTTTTGGGTATGTTGAACCCTAGTCCAAATCGTTATTTTTCTAATCCCAATGAATGATGTAGTTAACTGATTATGATTGAGTTTTTGTAAATTTTGGATATCTCAAATTGAACAAGCGAACTGAGAATGCAACAATAAATTTGATAATAATGCATTAATAACTTTTGCATGTATAACTAAATAATTGAAATATCTAACATAGTATATGTAATTCAAGAACTAAAGAAATACATAGCTAGGGTTCAAAAATTCATTGCAATAAACATAATATTAACGTAAAAATATGATTTGGATAAGTTTAATAGTTAAGAACCCTATAATACGAACATTCAAGAAACCTTAAAACTAGTCATGATATGATAATTAAGAAACTGACTGAAAATTAGGAACCTATTAGGTTAAAGGAACCCAGTAGCGAAATCTCACATACCTATTACTAAATACCACAGAGAAATCTTTAGTTTACGGGGCTGGAACTGATGGAACGTTGCTGCGTTCTTGAACTAGGGTTCTTGAATTTTTTTCTCCTCTCTTTCTCCTAATGGTTTATATTTTGATAAATAATTTAACATAGGTGACTTTTTGTTATGTTTCTAGGCATAAACTAACAAAAATCTCATGATATAGAGTTTAAACGACATATGTTAAGGTTTAAACAAACTAGGAAAAGGCCAAAAGAACCCTAAAATAGTTATTGTCAAAGCAATCGACAGATTGAACTGACGCTCAGTCGCTCAATCAATGATCCATCGTTTGAGTCTACTCGATTAGTCTTCACTAAAATGGACATAACATTTTACTCATGTGTTGGAGTTTAGCAAACTTGGTGGATCTAGAAAGAGGATTAAATTATCTATCATATCTTCAGTCATAGGACACCTAATTCATTTTTTGTAAGAGTTATCACCATTGCAAGTTGACCCAATAAGCAACGTCCCCCTAGATACGAACTAACCTTTAACTATAATCAGACCTATGGTTCGTATGAACATCTACGGACCATACTGGTCAATCGTGGTTGTTGTGAAAGACGGGGTAACACGGACACAGACCATCGATTGCTGTCAGACTTACGGACCGTAGGTACGTCCCTGGGTCTAGACTTAGACAGTTTTTTTGAGTTGTGTTTGGGAGGGTTACAATGGTGAACCAAGGACCCACAATTCGGTACGTAGATCAGACTACGGGATGTAGATGGTGACCGTATAATACACCAATAATTTCTTAAAAACTGAAGTCTGTTCTTTTTTTTGGATACAAGGTGTTATAGTTCAAGTAAAGATAAAAGAGACTTAAAAGAAAGAGGGACTAAAAAAGGATCAACAAGGGAGAAATCAAGTGTCACGTCCAAAAACCACACCCTAGACGTTAGGGTGCAATCTTGGACTGCGACACGACATCATCAACCTCTCAGAGGTCTAAGACAACCCCTTTCGTACCATTCATTGCATACATGTATGAAATTTAGTGCGGAATTAAATATTTTCATACTAAATAATATTACTTCAAATTATCTCTTTTATAGAAAAAGATAATGAAAGACTAAGTCTCAAAGTCACCATCTTAGACATAAAAATATAGTAAATTGGTTAAGTCTATTACACTACTTCAATAAGGAAAACTAAACCTCAAGATGTCCTCAGATCAAGTGAAGACATACAAAACTCTTTGATTGAATGAACACTAATCCAAGCTTCAACTTCGAGACTCCTTTCAAACGCCACCTACACCTTTAAAGATAAACAAAATATATGGAATTAGTACAAACACTTGTACTGGGTATGATGTATGCATAAAACAATGAAGAAAAAGCATTCATATAAAACATACTTTTTTTATTAATACTTCAAGTATAAGTGTAAGAATAACATTTAAAACCTAAAAAACATTCAAGATACCACATAAGCATTTTATCAATATTGAAGGACATTACTGTGATTTGAGTTTAACGTTAGCGTAACCTCTTTTAACATGCATTCTCTCTTTTTGATTAAGACTTCAAGTATAAGTGTAAGAACAACATTTAACACCTACGAAACATAAAAAATATCACATAAGCGTTTATCAATATTGAAGGACATACCTTCCCGTGAGTTGAGTTTAACGTTACCAGTAAACCTCTTTTTACATGCATTCTTCTTACCAAAGGTCTCCTAAGATAAAAATAATTCTCTATTTATTTTTCATTAACTTCCCACCTAATGTACTCTAAGATTCACATAGGTGGAAAAGAAGAGACATCCCCATACACCCGCTTCAGCTTACCTAGCAACCCCTCAAAGCTAACCCTAGATAGAGCCGTCTATTAATCATACGTTAGCTAAATACGTGATCGTTCATAGTCAGTTAGATGACATATCATGCAGTAAGCCTTCATAATGGAACATGGAATACCAGGGTCTCACATACTCAGCTTCTTCAAGTCTAGTCGTGCCATCTTTAGACTAGCATCCCATTCCACTACCTAAACTTCCTAGAACTTATCGAACACTAGCATGTACCCCATATGATGAGAATAGGCAATAACAGACATAGACCATACTAGCTAGGCATGGAATCCGGAGATCCAACCTACTCCGATGAGGGTGTTCTACTTGCAAAGGGTAGAACGAGGACACATCCCATGTAGGTACATATTTAAGGAATATGATGGTCGTTTATGTATTCAAGTCTCATTCTCAAGTAGGGCTACATTGCACTCTAGTCTCATTCTCAAGTAGAGCTACAAACCATAACATATTCGCTTTGGGCTAGCCTTTCTCTCATAAAGTAAGTTCAATATAAGGGACATATGAAAATGTACCATCTCTTATTCATTACCTAGTCATAATGTACCTACAAAGGATGGATCCACTAGGCTGCCATTCGATGGTCTCTAAGGATAGCTCATTCTTTCACTGTTTTTCTATAGAAGATTCCTCGTATTAGTCATGCTTAGAAGGGAACCATCTTAGTTCTACTTATCCTAGACTTTCATTAATCATTTTTCCATACACATACAAGACAAAGGTGCATAAGCCTACTAAGTCAATATATTCATATTCATCATATACATGTATCAAGTAAGGGACACTAGTCTACCAAAATAAGACACAACATACTTTACTTTATTTTATATGCATACCATTCATTGAATGCACTTAGGAATGACCCTTATTATCATTATGTCACCCTATTTATTACTATAACATTATCGATATACTCATCATAGACTCATGTAGTAAAGTAGGAATAATCATGTATCAAGTTTAAGGCTACACACACAAACTTATAGTCATAGTCCATTATGATCACCTAATTTTTATAGAAAAGAATATTTTTTCACGTAGCTAGCATGTAGATAGATATAATCATACTTAAATAATTAATTAGACAAATCATCATAATACTTCATGTAGTTCTTACATGTACATGATCGTCAATTCGAAGTACGAATCATAATACTAGATGAAACTAGGTCAATTCAACACAGACTTAGGAATCTAAGACCAATTAGACATCAATTTCACGTAATCTTTATATCATTAGAAAGCCCATAAGGCAGTACTCATTAATTCATATGTATAGAGACAATGGCTTGCATGGATTCATAGTAGCTATAGATTTAAAACATTGAGTATCATCAATTTAATTCTAAAACATTGATTTAAAACCTTTTTATGCAGGAACCCATGGCTAGAATCATAAAATTGGACAAATCATGTTTTTGATCATCTTTGAAAAATCATTATAATTTACTCCTTGAAGAAAGAGATTTCAAGGATGAATAACCATACCTTATTTATGAGGAATTAAAAAAAAACTTGGTTGGAAACTTCAAAACCTTACCATTCGTCCGTAAGATTTTTCTAGTTCTTCAATGGAGTTTGGAAAAGAGAGCGTTTTTGATAGATTAAGAGAATTTTGTGTGTTTCTGGTTTAGGATGTGTAATTATGGTGTAAAATTGACTTAATATCTATATATATATATATACGTCCTATAGGTTACCCTAAAGGCTTCCCACTTAAATTACCTAAAACGCCCCTCCTAATTCTACTACAAATAGGAGAACATTTTGGGTTTGACAATGATTTTTAATTAATGAAGTTGCTAATTTAATTAAATAAGTGACCGGGGAAAATTAATTAAAATACCCCGAAGTGTTTAAGACCATAACCAACCCTTTGGACCATCCTGGGTTAGGTACTAGGTTGTCTCTTACTTGACTTAACTGAAATCTGGAGATTGCTAGGTATGGTTTTCGTTTTGTCCATTTAAATTAATCAATTAAGTTTCTAATTTAATTAATTAAGTAACCTAGGGTATTAATAAAGTAACCCTAAGTCTTTAGGACAATAACAAATCCTTTTGGACTATCCTAGGTTAGGTACTAGGATATTTCTTTAGTTAGTTATTCGTTTAGGTCACACTATTAGGTCTTAGGATTTTGGGCACCCTAGTTAGTTAATTTTAGGTATTCCTAGGTTATTTTATTCGTTAGTGACTTTATTTAGGACCTAGAATCAGTTAGGGAGTTTCGCACCCCGTGATCATCATGCCTGCCCCGTAACTACCCTAACCGATTCAATTGGGGCTTGTCTCTTGGCCGTTGGTAGAACATGTGCTTGCACATGTGTTGCCGTGTACTTTCCTCAACCTTGAAATCTTGAAAGTTAAATCCTTTTCCAAGGATCCTCACTATTTCGTTGGGCACTTGTTAATCTACATGATCATTTTAAATGGTTATGTGCTATGATACCTAGGCTTGACACTTTGATGCCTCGTACCTAATATGTTTGCTGATTGATTACGAATTTTAGCCTAGGGTATTCATTGTAGGTACAATTTCTAAAAAAGTTTGGATTAGAGAATTTGAGCATTAATTTATATCTTAATACATAGAAATTGGCTAAACATCAAAGTGTTTTTTTAGTTACTTGTTAATACTTAAAAATTGACTAACACCCTTAAACCAATAGTCTCAATATGCCCAATATTACTCTATATTGGGCATTGGGATGCCTATGTACCTTTAATACCTATTCTTAAAACCTATTTTGCTCTTCAATAGACACGGTAACATTTTCTTGAAAGTTACATTATCCCCTGCTTAGGAACATTCGTCCCTGAATGACACTAAAATCTTTTTAATGGTAGGAAATAATCTCAATACTAGCAGCACAATTCACACGTAATATATCGTTACACTTAAAACCCAATTCATGTCAAATAATCATATAAGATCTACATATTCATAAAATATAGTGAGGAAATTCCTTCTCAACCTTATTATAATCATTAAATTCATCAAAGAGGTACTAAGCTATCGTTCTTCTCACGACAACAAGAAAATTTCGAGAAAACATATGCATACATGTTTCACATAAGTGCAAGAATAGAGTATGAAAACATATCTTTACAACTCTAGTTGGTTCTATCTTTTTATCAAAACTATTCACCTATGTAAAACATAAATAACTTCAATTCAATAGAACTCTAAACACCTGCACATGCCACATGCTATCATGACATTCATCTCTCAACTTGATTGTTGGAAGAGATGATACAACAATATACAACACAACTACTCACCATACTCCCCCACTTAGAAGGATATCATATAACTAAAGAGAGAAAACTATAACCTACTGGCATCATCATCATCAACCGATTTTGTTCATTTTGCTCGAAGAGCATAGAAGTGATTCCTTTTTGGAGCACCACCATACAGAATGTTAGGAGGAACTTGATTGGCTTCTCTTCCTCTAGCCGCAATAGTAGGAAAAATTCTCACTTGGTGATCATCCTTCCCGCATCAAAAACACACACTAGTACCGGCTAGACACTTACCAAAGTTCTTCTTTCCACAAGTCGCACAAGTAGGCCTAACCATTTGGAAACCACCACCTTTCTCATGGTTCAAATTAGGAGGACTAGAACCATCTTTATAAAGAGTCCTCTTCTTTAACTAATGTTGAACTTCCTCATCAGTTCTTCCCCTCCTAGCATCTTCTATTTCCTTCAAAAGTTTTTACTGTTCATCATTGAGCATCACACCATAAGCTAGATAGTCATGTCCACCAATGTAGCACGGGCCCGCTAGACCTCTTCTTCACCCATACATCTGAACCAACCATCAAAAACCGACCATCTCATCCCTAGAGTTAGATTCAAAGGATGGAGAATACTTAGCCAATCGGACAAACTTCAAGGAATATTCCTCAACACTTAACCTCCCTCTTCTCACGTGGAAAGTACCTATATAATAATGCTTCCTTAAGCTCTTCCCACTCTAAAGGACCTAATTAAACTGGTCTACTATCCTTCCATTGAGTAAACCATAGTTGAGCAACATCTTTCAATTGATATAAAACTAACTCCGTTTTCTCCCTAAAAGTCATTCCCATTGTATATACTATCTGATACACCTTATCCAAGAAAGCTTGGGGAATTTCTCCCACCTTAGACCAAGAAGTAGGGGATTCACTAAACAAGTTCCTCAATCTAGAGGTCATAGTACTCACAATAGCATTAACCCTAGGCCCAATATCTATCTTCACTTGAGTTTCCATATCTCGGGCTAGGGTAAGGAGAGCCTCTCTAATCTTCCCATTAGCCATTTACGAGGGAATCACCGGAACCTCATTACCTTCTTTTTATAATAGGTATTGATCATCTTGCACACTGTTGAGAACTTGCTGGAACTGTGAACTGTCCACCTCGGAGGAAGGAAAGCTCCTCATTCACATCATTCTCTTCACACTCCTAGACGACGTCCTCTCGTATTCATCTTCCTAGAAACCCCAGGATAACATAAAGAAAAGAGAACTTATAACTTTTTACTTGTGAGGTACACATCGGAGTACGCAAAAACATGGAAACGCTATCGTACTAGCCCTCTCCAGAGATGTGTCGTCGATTCCCACCAATTGTCAAACTCTACTAAACATGATTTTTTTTTTGAGACTTTTTGATTACAAAGAATAACTTTGTAACCTGATACTCTTATAATAAAAGTTTTCATCACGACCCTAACCAACACACCCTAGCACGTTATGGTGCCAATCTGGATGCGACACTTCGTCGTCGACCTATCTGAGGTCTACGACAAGTCCTTTATACATTCAATTCCTACATGTATGACACGTAGTGCGGAATTAAAATCTTAATACTAAATAATTTACTTAAATTAATCTGTGTTACAGAAAAGCATAATGAAAAGAGAACCAACAAAGACCCGAAACAGGAAAAAAAAGAGAGATGGGACCGCAGGACAAGCGGTAGGAAACAGAAAAAATTAGAATTGAAGACAGACAGACAGGCACGAAAAAAGGTATGTCCGACATAACCCACCTGCAAGTGTGCACAGTCAACGCTGAAAACAAAGCGTATGGGAAAAACCAGCGACCATTGACGTAGCGCACGGAATGCGGGTTGATCGATGCCCCTCTAACCACACCAGCTACCAAACTATACTAGCGACACGCTAACGAGCCAAGCTATAGCACGGACTCACCTCGAACATCACAATCCTTCAAACAGGAATCTAGAGGAACTCAAAAACCCACAAAACACAGGGCTCACAACAAAACACAAAAAAAACTAACTGCAGAAAACTTTCCTAAACCCCGGTTCCACTAAACTGACCCCACCCGCTATTCACAACACTGCTCCCGCAAGATCCTAACCACGCCGCAAACAAACCCAAAACTAACAGACGTCCCACCCAAGATTCCCCCCTGCACCCTCCCACGCCAAAGACCAGACACACGAACCTACACCCTACTGCCAACCCACCCTCCCTCCTAAAAAAATCTCAAAGTCGCCATCTTAGACATACGAACATGGAAAATATCTAAGTCTATTACAATACTTCAATAAGGGAAAATAAACATCAAGATGTCCTCGGATCGAGTGAGGACATACAAAACTCTTTGGTTGAATCAACACTAATCCAAGATTCAACTTCGAGAATTCTTTCAAACGCCACCTACACCATTAAAGATATATAAAATTCATGGATTTAGTACAAATAGTTGTACTAAGTATGGCGTACACATAAAATCATGAAAAACAAACGTTCGTATAAAACATGCTCTTTTTTTTATTAAGACGTTTTGTCCTAATGTAATACAATCATTTACACCGTTAGCAACCATAACAGATATCATCATAATGCATTTTTACTATTAAAGATATTACCGTGATTAGTTTAACCTACATTCTTCTCACCGAAATTTATCTAGAATAAACTATTCTGTTATTCGTTCATTAATTCCCACCTCGGTTAATCTAAGATTACAACATAGGTGACAAGAAGAGAACCCCATACAACCCTCTTAAAATCTTACCTAAGCAAACTCACAGCTACCCAGATGAGCACGTTCATTATCATACGTTAAGCTAAAGATGTGATCCTTCATTAGGTTCAATTAGAGATAATCATTCATTAAAGACTTCACGTATGGACGTTGGAAATACTAGTGGTCTCATATACTAATATCTCCAAGTCTAGTCGTGCAATGTCTAATAGCATCCCTTACACTACGTCTAACTTCTACAAATTACCCAAAACACTAGCATGTATCCAACTTATGAAATATGGCAACAATCGACATAGACCATACTACAATCGACATAGACCATACTAGCTAGGCATTGAATCTGGAGTTTCAAAAACCTAATCCGATGAATGTTCTACTTGCCAAGGGTTAAAATAAACTCCCATGTAGGAAATGTTGAAGGAATATGATGGTCTTTTCGGTACTAAGCTACCATTCTAAGTAGAGCTTGTCCATTAACTCTGACCTAATTATCAGGTAGAGTTGCAAACCATAACATATTCGTTTGGTGCTAGCCTTTGTTCTCATAGAGTAATTTCAATCTAAGGGACATATGAAAAGGTACCATCTCTTAGTCATTACCTAATAATAATGTACCTACAAAATATGGGTCCACTAGGGCTTCCATTTGATGGTATGTAAGGATATCTCATTCTTAACCTTCATTCTATGGAAGATTCCTCATATTAGTCATGCCTAGAAGGGCACCATCTTACGTCTATCGATCGTAGATTTTCGTTAAACATTCTTCATTACACATACAATACAAAGTTGCATAAGCCTACTAAGTTAAGATATTCCTATTAATCATATACATGTATCAAGTAAGGGACACTAGTCTACCATAAAAAGACAAAACATACTTTACTTTATTTTATAGACATACAATTCTTTCAAGCACTTAGGAATGACCCTTACAATCATTTTGTCACCCTATATATTACTATAACATTATCAATATAATCATCATAGACTCATATTGTTAGGTAGGCATAATCATTTATCAATTTTAAGGCTACACACACAAAAACATAGTTATAGTCCACATGATCACATAATATCGATAGAAGAGAACATACTTTCACGTAACTAGCATGTAGATAGAATGATTCATACTTTTTTCAATAAATCAAATTAGCAAATCTCATCATACATCAAGTCGTGCTGACAAACCATATGTCAAAACGCGAATGTATAAACCATACTAATGGAACTAGGTCAATTTCAACACAGACTTAAAAATCTTAAGACCAATTAGACATCAACTTCACGTAATCTTATACATTAACAAGCCCATAGAAAGCCATAAGGCAGCAAGAGAGTAATCATTAAGTCATAAGTATAGGAATCGATCACTTAAACCCATTAAATAATCAAAATAGGAATGTGCATGCTGCATGGATTATAGTATCTAAGCTTTAAAACATTCGCATTAATTTAAATTTAATTCTAAAGCATTGATTCAAACCCTTTTTATGCAAGAACCGATGGCTAGAATCATAAAATTGGACAAATCATGTTTTTGATCATCTTTGAAAAATAATTGGAATTGACTCATTGAAGAAAGAGATTTAAAGGACGAATAAACATACCTTATATATGAAGAATCCACGAAATATTTGTTGGAAACTTCAAAACCTCAGTCTTCTTCCTAAAGCTTTTTCTAGTTCTTTGATGGAGTTTGGAAAAGAGAGAAGTCTTGTGTTTCCGGTTTTGTACATGTAATTCATATCTAAAATTGACTTAATATGTATATATAGATGTCACATAGGTTACCCTAAAGACCTCCCACTTAAATTACCTTAAATGCCTCTCCTTATTCGAATACCACATAGGGAAAACATTTAATCAAACCTAATTCGTGTTTTTACCATGATTTTTAATTAATAAATTTTTCAATTTAATTAATTAAGCCGGACTATGGATAATGAATAGTGCTACCTATTTCTTATGATCATAACAAACCTTTGCACCATCCTAGGTGTTATTCATTGACTTAATTGAAATCTCGAACGAAATTGCTTGGGGTTCGGTTGTTCTATTTAAAATGTATTTATTAAGTTTGTCATTTAATTAATGAATTTACGTAGGTTTAAATTAGTAAAGTACCCCAGGCGTTTGAGACCATAAACCAACCTTGGACAATTCTAGGTTAAGTACTGGTTTTTCTTACTTGACTCTTACCCAATATCTGGAAATTGCTTGGGGGTTTTGTTTTTTCCATTTTAGAAATTAATTAATAAGTTGATGAATTAATTAATTAAGACTAGGAATGTACTAAAGTACCTCTACGTTTTAGGACCATAATAACCTTTTGGACCATCTAGGTAGGTACTAGGATGTTCTTTAGTTAGGGTATCATGTGGGTCTCCTAGTTGGGTATAATAGGGATTTCTGGGCAAACCATAGTGTTCGTTAATTTTAGTTGGGCTAATAGGTTAGTTTACGTTAGTTATGGATGTTTAAAGTTAGGACCTCGAGAAAGTTAGGGAGATTGGCCCCTATGAGATACCTACACGCCTGAACCCTAACCACCCTAACTATTGGTGGGGGTATCTATGGCTGTTTGTATGTAGCACATGTGCTGCACTCTGTTTCCATGTACTTTCCCCAACCTTGCTCTCTGGAAAGTTCACTCCTTTTCCAAGAATCCTCACTATGTCCTTGGGCACAACTTAATCTATATGATCATTTTAAATGGTTATGTGCTATGGTATATAGGCTCAACACTTGGATGCCTCGTACCTAATGTGTTTACTTTTGATCACAAATTTTTTAGCCCTAAGGTATTTCATGTAAGTATAATCCTCTAAACAGTCTTCGGATTGCGCAGGAACTTGAGCATAAACAGGATCTTAATAATAGCAATTGGAACATCAAAGTGTATTTTCAGTTACTTGCTGATATTTAAAAGTTGGCTAACGCCCTTAAGCCAATATTCTTCAATATGCCCAATATTAATAAATATTGGTCATTGGGATGCCTATGTACCTCCATACCTATTCTTAAGAAATATTTGGCTCTTCAATAGACAAACATTTGCAGGAATGTTACATCAACAATAACAATGAAATTCGAAACAAGACGACTGTGAAACAAAGTTACATGAAGAAGAAGAAACCACTCCCAATAGAATAAGGGAAATGCAAAATAAAGAGAGAAAACCAAAGGGAAAACAAGAGGGACCAAAGTGAACACCAAAGAAAACTTATAAACCAAACAAGAACACATATTTGGATTGATGAAACCTCTCCTACATCTATGACATATGTGAAACCAATACAGAGAATACAAAGTTAATAGTTAGGGAAAAACAAGGCACAGGGTAAGGCCATAGTCATCTCTCTGTTTCCCGAAAAAAATTTGGATATGGCTCCATAAAAGTGAAATTACCTTCATAAAAAAAGAGTTAGAACTTGAGGTTGTTAAGTATTGAAACATGTCATGAAACTGGATGATCAAGCAAAATAGATTAACAATGATAAGACACGCAAGGATACGATTAGTAATCCACCGAAAAGCTAAACATCATTTTTCCAATAAAACCATACCCGTTAGAGTATGAAAGAACTAACATTGATAATTTTGGTGGGAATAGAATGAAGTTGTAGGCAAGAAAACCAAAGTGGGAACTCGCAAGAAAGCTACAAATACTCAATTAAAAGATGACAAGTGAATTTTATGAATGGAAGGAGTAGGTTGCTCGATATTAATTAAAATAGCATTGACGAGTTGATGGTTGAAGATGAGGAACAACTGGCAAGTACTTGAAAAACTTGACTAAGAAGCAACAATAAGATTGACAATGATCACAATGATGATGAACCAGATTCCAAGATGAATGGGCTGATATAACATCTTCAGAGGGAGAAGAAGAAGAAAATACTTAAAAGAAATCATCTGATGAGGAAGCAAGAAATCAAGAAAAAGAAATGAGCATCAACATCAAACAAAAAGATATCGATGGAGCTATTCAAGGAACAGGAAATCAAGCTAAAGATTGTTCCAATGAATATGAAACAAGCAGGATAAGTCAAAAGGATAATACTAATGCTAATGCAAGAAAAAAAAAAAGGAAAATTACAAAAAACTCCTAAATTTTGTTTTCATGATTAGTAATCTCAATTGGAATAGTAGAGGCATGAAGTCTCATGCTTCTACTTCAAGTCTCAAGGTCTCTTTAGTAGCTATTCAAGAACATTTCATGGAAGATACTAAAATTGAAATGTATGCCAAATGTTTTGGTATGCAAAACTGTTTTTCAAACTGTAATAACAAGATCTGGATATTTTGGAAACATGAACTTAACTGTATAATCTATGCTAGTGACAACCAAATCAAAACTTCTAAGATTCAAAGTGAGGAACATGCTCTCTTTCTCTCCATTGTTTTTGCTAAATTAAAATCCTCTTGTAGGGAAGATCGTTAGATGTACATGAGATCTCTTTCCTCCATAATCAACAATCCTTGGGCTTTCACAGGTGATTTCAATAGTATTTTAAGTAGGGAAGAAATCTAGGGGGCATACCACATACGCTAGGCAAAAGTATGGGCTTCATGGAATGTCTAAATGACTGTGCACTTTATGACATTGGATATACATATAGTGACTTTACTTGGTGTAATGAAAGAAGTTGTAAGGACATCATTTACAAAAGATTAGACAGAATGGTTTGCAACACTACATGGACTGGATGTTTGTAACACTCAGAAAGTCCATGACCTAAAACTAGAGTATCAAATGTTCAAAATAAGGTTGGTAAACTGGTTTTAAGACCTAAAATAATGCAAATCATCATTTTGGAGTTTAGAGTAAATAAAAAACGCAACGAACTTCCATGACCTCGGAGGGACCAGTTGGTTAAATAGGTCTAGTGGTGCCTTGACATGTTTTCAATGGGGTTTTTAGAAGTCCAAGAAGTTTAATGAAATTTTGTAGAAAAGTGTTGTAATGTTCTAAAAAATTACATGTCTAGTGAAGAGCCTAATAGGTCTTTAAGAATGCGTATTGAGGGTGCATAGGCATCCTTATACCCAATATTGAGAAATATTGGCATTAATATATAAAAATTGGAATAAGGAGTATTTGTACAATTCTATATAATGCCCAAATAATTTAACAATTGGCCATGATTAGAAAAATATAGTTTTTAAAAAGGGTTCTTAGTCAATTTTTCTAACATTAATAGCTTTGCTTCACGAAATGGACTTGCAATAAAGTTAAAGACCTAAAGTGCTTTTTCCTTTTTTAAACTCACAAATTAGGTACGAGGGGTGTCAAGTGTCAAGTCAAGCCTAGGTACCATAGCACATAATCATTTAAAATGATCATGTAGATTAAGCAGTGTCCAAGGACATAGTGAGGATTCTTGGAACAATAAGTAAAGACTCCCAAATGAACCATAAATAATAGTTATTTAGGAAAGTACGAGCAACCCATGTGCAAGCGCATATGCATTCACATGGGGGGGGGGATTGTCCAAGAGAAGACCACCCTAAACCAAAAATTGTTTGGGTAGGTAGGAGGAATGGGGGGGGGGTTGGGGGGAAGGCGGGCACATGGGTTCCACCCATGTGAGGCCTACATCTCTAATAATTTAGACCCAACCTACTGCATTAAATTAACTAACTAAACATATTTACAACAAAAAATAAATTTAATCAGTACACCGACAAATTCTAAGCCTTAATGGGTGACACAACCTAGTAACTAATTAAAGAGAAACTAGTACCCAACCTAGAATTGTCCAAAGGCTTGGTTATGGGCTAAAAACTTACAGATATCAATATTACCCTAAGTTATTTAATTAATTTAAGGTATTCATCTTAATTAGGTAATTTAAAAGTTGCACAAAACAGAAATACAACACAATTTCCAGTTTTCGGTTTTAAGAAAAGAAAAAAAGAAACCTTAGTACCAATCTAGGATTGTCCAAATGGTTAGTTATGGTTATAACGAATTAAGGGTACTTTAATAATTACCTAGGTCACTTAATTAATTAAATTATCCATTTAACTAATTAAATTATAGGGGTCAAACAAAAATTCATACACTAACCTAGTATAACTCAAGAAACTACTAGTACATAACCTAGGATGGTCCAAAAGGGTTAGTTATTGTTCCAATGTCTTAGGGGTACTTTGTGCTACAAATAGTTCCAAAAATATTTTTAAATTATTCCATTTTATAATAATTTAAAGGTAAAAACGAAATTTCTTAGGATAATTTAGATTTGATGAATGTTGGGTTTTCTAGTTCTAGTCAATCTTAGGAGAGGAATTTTTAGTAATTTACTTAAGCTCATTTAATGTGAACTTATAGACTTAGTGAATGAGTCCAATATAAGTTCCTAAACCCAAAAATCACTATTAAACACTATAGAGAAACAACGCTAAAATGAATGAAAGAAAGAGGCAGAAGTTCATAGGACGTTCTAGGCAGAGTCAGGTTTCTCCCCCAAAGTTCTCATTCAAGGACGTCTTCATAGATTAGTCTACATAGGATATTATGGCTTTCGCTCTTTGAATTAATTCTCCAAGACTAGGGTGTTCCCCAAAGTTATGGTCGAACTTCCCTCCTTCCCTAGTATCCTGTATGATTTCATGTGCTATAGATAATCTTAATCCAGTTTTGGTTATATGGTCTGGATGATCTTAATGGTAGGGTTCTTATTATTAAGTGTGGAATGAACCATGACTTTAACTCATATGTGGCTAAAGGTTTCTTACATGAATTAAAGAACGATCTATGTCTAAGTTATATCTGAAAATATTTGTGTTGATGTGTGACATCTTAATGCATACTTACTGTTAATGTGACTTTATGAAGATGCTATATTCATCAAATGTGCATAAGATATTGTCCAATATGTTTAAAAACGTTATGCTTAAAGTCATGAACTAATATTTGATTGGAAGATCTCCATGAATCTATACTTGAGTAAG
Source organism: Solanum habrochaites (assembly GCA_027704765.1). Classification (NCBI taxonomy): domain Eukaryota; kingdom Viridiplantae; phylum Streptophyta; class Magnoliopsida; order Solanales; family Solanaceae; genus Solanum; species Solanum habrochaites. Next base: position 22,300,815 of record JAKWJA010002499.1, on the reverse strand, counting down.
TTGCCTACCTTATGCCATCAAAAAGGATAACAGTACACTATCCAAAAGGGATGAATGGAAATGGAAATAATATTATGTTATATAATTAAAATATTGGCTAATGGTTCATAAATATAAAACTAAACATGAAGGAATGTAAAATGGGCCTATGCCAACAAAGATGGTTATGTAACCCTTTCCATAATTGTTTAGCCAATACTAAATCATATGCCAATCATATGTAGCACAAAACAGGAAAATACATCATCAGTGCTATCTAAAGTTAATTAAATGAATTCAGATTAAAGGGCATGCCCTTCATTGGGCAACTACCCAAACATGCTTTAAAAAGGAATGAAACCTGAACATATGTAACTCAGTGAATGAAGTGCTCATCGTCCATAAACGACGATATGGAGTCTACTAAATGAAAAAGTAAGAAGTAACATGAGTTAATGAAAGATAAAATAAAGATTGTAAGTTAAGAAAGTGAAAAAAAATAAGGTGTTATTTTAAAACAAAGTGATATTAAGCCTCACTTTCCACTAACGGTACATGTTAAAAATACACATTAATGAAGGTGTTAGAAACACGTGTAGACAGTTCTCATTAATGTAAAGATGTTATGTAGGACAATTCACATTTAATCAATGTAAAGAAAGAATAGAAGTCATCAATAGAGTAAGTTAAATCATAATTAGAAGCAAGCTTCCTCATAAAGTTTGAGTTAACTCTAAAAATAAAAAGCAAATGAAAGGAGCAAGGCACCGCTACGCTAGTATGAGCTGGCTTGCACGGCGTAAGTTCAGAGACGAGGCTAACACGAGGGTGGTAGTAGTACTATGAGGAATTAATTTTAGTTTCCAGTTTCCACCTAAGAGAGCTCGGTTATGTTCCGATCTCACTTGGCTACGTAGATCACCTCTTTTCGGTGTGGTAATACATTAGAGTTCAGTTTATTCTCAATGGTCTATATCGGTTAATGCTGAAAATATGTTCTTGAGTTACTATGCAGTGAGCTAATTCCTTTTTCAGTATGGAGTGATACTTTATACAAGATTTCGCCTAGTAGGGAGGGAATCACCCATTTTTAGTGTGGGGTAGACAATGGATTTCAAGATCAGTGATCAGATTCATTTGAACCATGTGAATCCCCCTTTTCAGTGGGGGAGAGAAAATATTTCATGTAGCTTGCGTTACATTACTTCTATGATGTCTCTAAGAAAGAAAGAAAGAAAGAAAGATGATGGGAAAGTATGTTGCAAAGTGAAATATGGAAGGTAAGAGGCATTAAGATTGTTAAATTTGTCAAAAAAAGGGCCCAAAAATTTTTTTTTATAAATAACAATGAAGTTTCAACAAATAATAGGCAAAGGCAAATAAGACTGTCTTATAATGACTTCTTATATTATGTCAATATAGAGGAGTTAAAACATAATAGCAAATAAAAGCTTTGTAATTTCCCTAACATAAAAATGATGAAATAAGTGGCATAGCCTATAGAGACTGGCTTATGAAGTGTTAATGAATACATAATGTAATGAATGACTCATTGTAAGGATAGTGAAATCATTCCTTAGTTCTTGGATTACTTACTTGATTTATTGTGGGTGTGACTAAAATGAATCATTGAACTTGTAAGTAAAGCATAGAATTAAAGGAATTATTTAAATACACAACAACAAGAAGAAAAAGACTTAAAAACAAACTGAGTATACAAAGAGGAGCTCTCGGGTTCAAGAGGATAAAAATCTCAAATCTTCGCCCGAGTTGTTCTAAAATTATATTGATTATACTAATTTCCTTTAATCATATAGAAAAGGAGTTGTTTGCTTTGAATACATTAAAATACATCATATTAATTTGACATTCACAACTAACGATTTAGGAAAGTCTAGTGATTATACTTTCCAGAAATGGCATGTTGTTTGGGAAAAGGTTTCCTTGATCATGCATAGCCTTATTTGTATGTGTGCATACACCCATACTTAGTACAAGTCGTGTACTAACCCATACAATTTACTATTTTGATAGGTTCAGGTCAGAGGGCAGATTGAAGTCATTGCAGCGGTTTGGACATCAACGCCCTCCACACCATTTGGTAAGTAATCTTAATTTCGAGGATGCTACAGTTTTAGTCTAGCCTAGTAGTAGACATATTTATTGGATGTTGTCCCTAGAGTTTATTTAATACTTTAATTTTGGAGCTTTGTAATAATGTCGTATTGAGCAAACTTAATTATGATATATCCATCTTCTATTTCGAATTTATTCTTTATGATAGATTTTTGTTTTTTACTTTGAGCTTAGTATATGATGTAACTATGTAATAACATAATGAAGTCTATGTATACCTCATAAATTTAAAAAGTTTTAAATTTTCTGCTAAAATTAACCATATGAATGTGATGAATACAAGAAGTGGCTTGTCTGCGACCTCTGAGAGGTCAACGACAGTGGTTGCGATTCAAATATTAAAATTCGGGTCGTAACAGGTGTTAAACATGTACTAGAGTGTGTTTAGGTTTGAAAAACTTGGGTAAGATTCCCCAAGGTCTACCGTAGGGGTATTTGAGAAGGACCCTTCCAATTTGACCCAAAAGCTTTCAAATGATGGTAGCAACCTAAGATTCCAAATGGGACTGGAACTGTCATCAAGGCGATGAGGCGGCGCCAATGGCTCTTGTTAGTTGGAACGTTAGTCATTTTTCAAAAAGGCCTCCACAAACAGTCTCTCTGTCACCAACGACGGACGCATACAGGTTGGTGCAGTGGGGGTTACGACGACTGACAAAACCGTAGGTCGGGGTTTGTAGGTCATGTCTATTATGGGATGCCAATATATTTAAAGTCATTTAGTTAGTAGTTAGTTAGGCGGATTAAGTTAGGAATTTAAGGGTGTTTATTTTGTTATTTAAGAGACCTATTAAAGTCCTAACCACTCATAAAACTAATCTAACACTTTTTCAATTTGAAAAACTCAACGATTTTCATTCTCTACTTTCTCTCTCCAGTAGAAGACAAAGTCAAAAGGGCTTAAGTCTACAGGAACTTCATTTTATTCTAATCAATGTTAAATACTAAACATGTGGGGAACTCTTACCTTTGGGGGAATCCGTTTGCCACCAAGGGGTTCTTAAAAGTTTGAATTCCACTTCTTTCAATTTGATTTTCTAAAATTTGAAAAAAGATGGTTTCATTCTTAATAAAATTGATGGTTCAAATAGTATTGTCTTGATTATTATTTTGATATTAGAATTATCTATTATGGATTATGGTTAAAGTTAGGTTAGTTGTTTTTGTTAGGACCTAGTCCATAGAAATGATAGCAGTAAGTAAGCCTCCTATTCCTTAACCCTTAGGTGATGAATTGGTATTTAATTGGTTAGTGATGATGCAATTGACTTAGGTCTTGTGGAAATACTATTACCGTGATGATTTAAGCCCTATTAATGAGAATATTGTTGGTTGATGGTAAGACCATGGAAGAATACTTGTGAAGGTGAATTGGTAATATCTATGATCTTGAATCTTTTCTTGAATTGCGATTTCCTGTACTTGATGATGGTATTCAATTGAAGTGTTAATAGTGATTCGGTTGTATACGTGATGGTTTAGACGATATGTAGTTGAAAGTTTGAATATATGGATTTTGAAGATTGTGATTAAGGTCTGATGATAGTTAAGGTTGATGTGATTCACTTATGTGCCTTAATATTGACACGATGATGGTATGTGTAAATTCTCCATATGAGGGTTTTATTGAAAGGAAGGTCTCATAAAGTCATTAATGAGTAGCTAATGATTAATATATAAAAGGGGTTAGTTCCTATTATGACTATAGTAAGTATGATTACTAATAAAAGGCTTAAAGATATTTCAAAAATGAACTACCGAGTGAACTAGTAGTGAGGAATATTCAATTCCCAAGTAGGGAAGGATAGGTAAAAACTACGCTAATGAGATTAATATTACAATGCCACTTTCATTAAAGGGTGTTACTCTTCTCTTAGTTCTTGAACTATGTGCCCCATAGGAAATACTCAGCTAGTGTTCCACCGGAATGTTATGTCATATTTGGTACTACCTTGGCAAGTAGTACCTTCTTTCGCGTGTAGGGTTTCAATAGAGGAATTCCAGATTATTCAGTGGTCTATGCGGTTAATGAACTGTTCCCAAAGTAAAATGAAGTAAATAAAGTGAACTATTAACTTAAGGGGCTTGACTTATCTAGGTGGGTATGGGACGGTACTAAACTTTGACTATTTTAACTTGAGGGAAGTCCTAGGAGGATGCTATTAGTTCTTATAAAGTAAAGTACTGCATATGTTGACTTTACATGTTGATGATCCTCTATGATGTTGTTTCATTATTTTTGAACATTTTATTGGTCTATATTGCTAACATGATGCTGTATACTCTTAATGTGTGATCTATTGAATTTAGACATTATTGGTATACTTTGTTTGGTTATGGTTTTGAGTGCGTAAGGAATTTACTTGGTCATTGCACTTGATGCTTTGTAAGTAGTTAGGAGTAAGGGTCTTGCCAGAACCTTTTGTAATGTTATGAACTCTGGTACAATGATTTTTGTTATAAACAGACAGTTGGCGTTCTTTGGTTATGTTTTCCTAATATTCTACTACACATGTTGACTTGATCAATTTGATTATGTTGGTCTTGTGTTGAATATAGTCTTATTATAAGGAATATATAAATGTTAACTTATATGTTGTCTTGGTTGTGCATAAATTATTTTAAAAAGGTAAATTAGCATAGTTTTTAAAAAATGTCCTTTTAACTTTATTTAAATGTTTATGTGCATATGTTTCGATACATAGTACAAGTGGTGCACTAACCCATAGTTCTATATTTCAACAATTATGTAGGTTTTGGTCATTGAGTTTTTAGTAGGACGATTGAAGAAGACAGCAATCCTATTCCCCAAGTATTGGTAGTTACTCATGTTCGGGGATGTTACCTTGTTCCAAATTTTAGCTTTAAAGTTGTATTATGTTAAAGACATTGTTCATTCCTCTTTCATTCTCTTGTTGATGTAAGCCTATATTGGCATATTGACTTTTAGTAGGTAAGTCCAAGATTTCTATTCGTTTAGATGGTTCAATATGAGACTAAGCATTAGACTAATTCTTATATAATGATTATGTTTTCTAATCGTGAAGCCTATGTAATCTTACTATGTGACTAGTCTATGTAAACTCCATACATGGTATGTGAGAGTTCTATGTAAACCTCACAGTATAGATGTATGTATGAAAAGTTTAACTCTTTCATAGTTGAGCCTATAATTTGTGATGACGATGTAAGAGGTATTCTTAGTCCTCTCTGATGATGACGATGTCAATTACGTCTAGGGATTGCTCCTCGATCGTGACAAACATAGTATCTGAGAATGAGGTCAAAGAAATCTTAGGATTGATGTTTATTTGAACTACGTCTACTTAGAATCTTTTTCATGGGTGTAAAGCGCTTCACACTTATTAATGAGAGACTATGTGACTCCTAGGAATTCTCACTTATTTGTAATCTTAAAAGTCGTGCCTTATGAGTGGTAACACTATCTTTCCTTCTTTTTTCTATTCCTTTTATAGTGGATATAGTATATGAATACAAGACATGGAGCGGCAAGATGACTGGAGAAAGATTTGGCTAATGTGGGTGTTCCTCCCCAAGATAACCAAGTCCCTCCACAAGTTCAAGATCTGGTCATTCCTCCACCTATGACGAATTAAGAAATAAGATAAGAATTTTTTAGTTTGGCTCAAGCAATGACTGCCCAAGCACAAACAGTAGCATCTCAAGCCTGATCCATGATAGCTTAAGCCAATCGGGAGGTTGGACCTCAATTCAACAAAATGCTAGAACTACGTCTTCCCACTTGAGAGACTTCATGAGGATGAACCCTTCAATGTTTTATGGGTCGGAAGTGAATGAAGATCCTAGAGGACTTCATTGATGAGGTCTGCATATCTTCATGGCCTTGGGGTGACTTCAAAATTAACAAGGACGAGTTAGCTGTAAAAACCAATGATGTTAGTCAAACATGTACACCAATGAGAGATAATAGGACTTGAGAGCGGGTCATATCACTTGGGAGGTGTTTAGAAGGAAGTTACTTGATATTTTTTGTTGTGAGAAAAGGAAGCTGAAAACTGGAATAATTAATCAACCTTCATCCCTGAGTTATGAGGGTGTAAGAAACTCTTGAAATTTACTAAGTTGTGCATATTCTCTTTATTCGTGCTCACCCAAGGGATGAGATTATCTTTTATACAGGAGGGTCAATTATTTGTTGAAAACGAAAAGTGTCGTCGGCGATGCTCAATGACAATATGGATATTTTCTAGGTGGAGGGTTCCATCTAAAACAAGTTGAAGAGATAGAATCCAAGAGGAAGAATAAATAGTTTAAAAAGGGCCAATGTCGGATGAGGAGGGGGGGGGGGGGGGGGGGGGGGGCGGGGGGATACTTCTAAGGTGGCTTGACGTTCAAGACAAACATAGGGTCAATAAGATGGTTTCACCAAGTTCTTTCCCATGTTTCCCAAGGGCTCGTGATGATAGGGTGTCTAACACTAGGTTCCAAAACAAAAAAACACAAACCAACCCACCACCCCCCACCACCCCCCCCCCAAACAAAAAAAAACAAAAAAGAAAACAATAACAACACCAAAAACTAAAACATATAAAAAACAAAACAAAAAAAAAGACAAAAAAAAAACACAAAAGAACCACATAAACAAAAAAATCCACCCCTAACAAAACACACCAACATAAAAACAAAAAAAAAACAAAACAGCACATACAAAAAGAAAAAACCAAAAAAAACAAGAAAACACACACCATCAAAAAAAAAAGAATAACAAACAAAAAACAAAAAAACACAAAAAACACAAAAAAAAAACAAAAAAACAAACAAAAAAAAAAGGAGGTTGTTTTTTGGGGGGGGGGGGGGGGGGGGGGGGGGGGGGGGGGGGGGGGGGGGGGGGGGGGGGGGGGGGGGGGGGGGGGGGGGGGGGTGGGGGGGGGGGGGGGGGGGGGGGGGGGGGGGGGTGGGGGCGGGGTGGGGGGGGGGGGGGGGGGGGGGGGGGGGGGGGGGGGGGATGGGGGGGGGGGGGGGGGGGGGGGGGGGGGGCGGGGGGGGGGGGCGGGCGGGGGGGGGTGGGGGGGGGGGGGGGGGGGGGGGGGGGGGGGGGGGTGGGGGGGGGGGGGGGGGGGGGGGGGGGGGGGGGGGGGGGGGGGGGGGGGGGGGGGGGGGGGGGGGGGGGGTGGGGGGGGGGGGGGTGGGGGGGGGGGGGGGGGGGGGGGGGGGGGGGCCCATCCCCAAACCCAACCCGCCTCCCCCACCCCCCCATCACCCCCCCCCCCCAAAAAAAAACAAAAAAAAAAAAAACAAAAAAACCAAAAAAAAAGGAAAGCGGAAATTCACCTAGTAAGAAACCAATTGTTCAAAGTGTGGTAAGAAGCATAGGGGAGGTCTAGGGGGACGCGAGAATGCTGTGCTTGTGTTAAGAGTGGCCATAAGGATAGACATTCCCCTTAAGATAAAGAATACGAGAAAAAGGCGTAGTTAAAGAGCAAACAAGTGCTACCTACTCTCAAAGATCCAAAAGACAAACAATTTTATTCTCTCCTATGTAGGGGGAGCAGAGAGTTCCGATGTGGTACCCTAGTTACAAGTCTTCTCTATTGATTGTATGCTTAACTTGATCCGGTGCTACCTATTATTGGTAACTTTCTCTTAGAAAAAAAGATTAAATGGTAAAAAATATTTTAATTGAACAATTTCGGTTCCAACACGGTGGGTGACTTCTTTGGGAGGAAGGTCTTTAGGAGTGTCCTAGAGCCTCAATAGAGTTACATTGGGGGATTTGGTAGAACTTCATATAGTTGATTTCGATGTTATTTTGGGAATGGATTAGTTGTATGCTTGTTTTGGTTTATTGATTTCAGATAAGGGTGTCAAGTTAAACTTCAAAATGGAGGGGGTCCCCCCCCCCGCCCCGAAGCGGGACGCGGCCCGGGGACCCAGGGGGCCCCCCCCCCATGGTCATAAAGGGAAAAGGGGTCATTCAATTCCTAGAGGTTGTATCATCTATTTTTTGAAAATTGTAGAAAACCTCTCAAGAGTGACTTTACTCATATTATAAGAGTCAAAGATCTTCAAACCGACATTCCTCCTATTGAGTCGATCCGCATAGTGAAGAAATTTTCGGAAGTCTTTCTAATTACTTCTCAGAATTTCTCCCGAATGAGAAATTATTTTTGGTATTGACTTTTACCGGATACGAATCCTAATTAATCCTCCTTATCGGGTGGCTGACGAAATGAAAGATGTTAAAGTCTTCCAACTCAATGAATTACTGATAAAGGTTAAATTCAACCTAGTATTTCTCAATGGGTGCTCCAGTATTGTTGTGAAGAAGAAGGATGTGTCCTTCGATGTGCTACTAAGTTTATTACTTAATAAGGTCACAATTAAGAAAAAAAGTCTCTCTCATCGAATTGAGGACTTGTTTGATCAACTCCAAGAGACAAGGTACTTTTCTAAGATTGACTTGAGATGTGGGTATCACCAACTTAGGGTGAGAGGAGAGGATGTACCTAGAATGTGATTTTGAAGTAGGTATGGTCACTATTGAGTTCCTAGTAGTATCCTTTTGTCTCACTAATACCTCAATGAATTTTATGGACCTTATGAAAAAGGTGTTTCAATATTACCTAGATTTTTTTGTGATTGCCTTCATTGACGTCATCTTGGTATATTCAAAAAATAAGGGTGAACACATGGACCATTTCAGAGAGGTATTGTAAGTCCTTAAGGAACACCAACTATTTTCCAAGTATATCAAGATTGAGTTTTTGTTGAGATCGGTGGCGTTTCTTGGTCATATTATCTCAAGTGAGCGTATAGAGGTCGATCCAAAGAAACTGAAGTGGTTATGAATTGGCTTAGACTATTGACTCACCCGGCCTATGGTTTGTGGGTACTATAGAGGTTCGTGGATGGTTGTGCATCCATTGGCTTCTCCTTTGATCCTTGCTTCATAACAAGTGAAATTTGAGTGGTCGGAGTATGTAAACAGAGACTTCAAAAATTTTGACGATAGGCTTACCTCGCTCCTGTGTGACCTTACCGGAGGGTACCAAAGGCCTTTTGCGTTACATTGTGATTGCATCCTAGAAAAAATAAATGTGTTTAGAGTGTGTTTCTTAGCAACATGGAAAAGTAGTAGCCTTTATGCCTTACAAAATCAAGAGTGCAAGAGAATTAAACTATCCAACTCACGACTGTGATAGTAGACATCGTGTTTGCTTTAAAGAATAGGCAGGCCATAAATTATTGGTATTCATGTGGATGTGTATACGACAAAAAGAGTACTCCAAGTGTTATTAACAAAGGAATTGATCTCCGTCAATGAAGATCGTGGATTGTTGAATGGTCATGACATGATTTTTCTTTAAACATCTCAGACAAATAATTGTGGTGAGCGGACACTTTCAGTCGTATGACCATAAGCAATGTGTCTCATGTGTAAGAAGGCACGAAATACTTAGTGAAAGATGTTCATATAGGTTTGCTATATTGGGGTTTTGTTGGAAGATTCCCCAATTGGTGGTTTTATTGTTCATTATAACTCTGAGTCATCCTTAGTGGTTGAGGTGAAGTCCACACAATATCTTTATCCACTAATGATAGTGTTTAAGGAACCTATACTTAGCAAATTGAATGAGTCATTATCCCAAGGGGGATGGCATTCAAAGGTATCAAAATAGATTATGTATACCATAAGTTAATGATTTGAGGAATAGGTTGTTCGAAGAGGGTCATGTTTCCGATATTCTATCAATTCGGGTTCCACAAAAGTGTATCGGGACCTTACAAAGGTATATTGGTCGGATTGCCTAAAAAGGGACATAGAGGAGTTTCTAGATAGGTATCCAAATTGTCAACAAGTGAAAGACGAGCATGAAAAGCCTAGTGTTCTAATCCAAGATATTGGTGCTCCTACTTGGAAGTGGCAAAAAATCAACATGGATTTTGTAGTTGGATTGCCTCGGACTACGAGGCAAAATAACTCAATTTAGGTGATTGTGTATAGATTGAAAAAATCCGCTGATTTTATCCCCGTCAAGTCCACTTATTCAGCAGAGGTTTAGGCAATAATTTGCATTAATGAGATTGTGAGTCTTCATGGGATTTCTTTGTCCATCATATTACATAGAGGTTATCCATTCCTTATTGTTTTTGGAGGACTTCCCCAAAAAGGGTTGGGTACACAAGTAAAGCTTAGCACTGTTTTTCATCCCCAAACGGATGGTCAAGAGGAGCTTACTATTCAAACTATTGAGGATATGTTAAGAACTTGTGTGATATACTTCAAAGGGAATTGGGATGATCATTTTTCATTGATTGAGTTCTCCTATAACAATAGCTATCTTTCGAATCTTTCAATGGGTCCATTTGAAGCACTCTATGGTAGGAGATGTAGGTCTCTGGTTGGGTGGTTTGCGGTTGGATAGTCTTCACTCCTTGGCCCTGAAATAATCCATTAAGCTTAGGAGAAGGTTCGTGTGATCAGAGATAGGTGAAAAATCCTATAGCGCAAAAGTCACTATGCCCATCAAGATGAGAAGGAGAGACTATATCGAAAGTAGTGATAAGGTTATTTTAATTTTCACCTATGAAAGGTGTGGTGACGCGTTGGAAATAAGGGAAATAAAGTCTCGGAATGTGGATCCATATGAGGTATTGCAAAGGGTTAGAAAGGTTGCATACGAGTGAGTGAAATAGTGAATAGCTTAGGTTATCCTGTATTCCAGGTTTCGTACTTAAGAAGTGTATTGGTGATTCCAGTCCATACTCCTAGTGAAGTGCTTGGTGTGGATTAGGACCTCTCCTATGAAGAGGTGCTAGTAGAAATTTTAAATTGTCAAGTTAAATAATTGGAGGCAACAAAACGGATGGGTAAAATTTCTATTGAGAAACCACCTAGTTAAGAGAGCAACATGGGAGGTCTATGCCGACATGAAGTACCTTTATCCTCATCTTTTCCCTAAATAAGTTAATTGTTCCTATTAATAATGAAAATAATGAATAAATTTGAATTCAACTTTTTTTTAAATATTTACAATTATAGTAAAAGGGTTTATGCTAAAATGAGTTTTTAATGAGAAAAAAATACTCTTTTTCTTAAGTTACACTTATCTGTATATTTGATGTATTGTTGCCTTTATGAGATAGTAATAAGCATGTTGATGTGTTGAAAGAAGTTTTGGCATAAGTGACTTGATAATCATGTTGATATTGAGAAGGAAATTCCTCATGTTGTGATGTTGACTCCTAAATGTGGTAAATTTTAATTTGAGTTGCTATATTTAAATTTCATGTTGCAATGTTGATTTGAATTTACAGTCATGTTGGTATTGTATGTTGTTGGTTGGGCTGCTAGTATTGAGTCTATCTTTCCCTACGAAATATTTTAATGTCATACAAGGAAGAATGATCCTAGAGGGGGATAATGTAACACTCCAAAAGTACATGACTTAAACTAGAGCCTCACATGTTTAACTAAGGTTTTTAACACTTTTTTAAGTCCATAAATTAAGCATATAAATATTTAGGAAGTTTAGAGTCACAAAACATCAAGGAAGCACCATGAGGTCTGGAGACTAGTGAAAAAAATTTAAGGGTGTTGGCAGTGTTCTTGGCATTTCATGGGGTTTTAGAAGTTGAGGTTTCTGAAATTTTGTACAAATGGTTGTTAAACATGTACTAGATTTTGTTTAGGGTTGAAACGTCCAGGTATGATTCCCCAAGTGATACCTTATGGGTCCTTGAGGAGCACCCTTCCAAATTGACCCAAAAGCTGTCAAATGACAGTGGAAACTTATGATCCAAGCGATGGACTGTCGTCTAGAAGACGAGGCCTTGATGGCCTTCGTAGGTGGAGCTTTAGTAATTTTTCAAAAGTGCCCCAAAAATAGGTTCTCCATCGCTAACGATGGACGTACAGTACGGTGGGTGCCGGTGGGCATCGACTGACCTATGGACTATAGGTCGGGGTCTTTAGGTTAGGTATGTTATGGGCTGTCCAATATTAATGAAGTCTAATTAGTTAATTAGTTAGGGTTAATTAGAGGCTAAAGGGTGTTTAGTCTATTTAATAAAAAAACTATAAAAGGCCTAACAATCATTAAACTAACCTAACACTCTTCAATTCCCAAAATTCAAACTATTTTCCTTCTCTCTACTTTCTCTCTCCCCAAAGAAGACTCAATAGAAGACCAAGGTAAATTGGATTACGGATTCAAGAATTAACTTTGTCTCCATCAATCTTCAAGGATTAACAAGGTATGGTATGTCTTCACCTTTGGGATACCTTTCTGCAAAGGGTTCTTTCAAAATGATTTCCAAAAGTTAAGAAAAAGATGGGATTCATCTTAAGTCCGAATTGATGTGTAAAATTGGATTTTTCTGATTGTTTGCTTATATGAATGAATGATAATGGATTATTGTGGAAATTAGGGTAGGTCTTGAGGTAAGACCTATTTGTATAGAAGAGATCATGAACTAGCCTTATCGCCTAACCCAAGTGTGAAGTGATGTTGAAAGTTGTAGTGCTGAGCAATTTGACTTATATCTTGTGTAATTACTATATGTGATGTATTAAATCTGTAATGGATTAATATGGTTGGTTCATGGTAGGACCATGGAAGAAGACTTGAGAAGGTGAGGTGGAAAGAACTATGATCTTAAATCTTTACTTCAATTATGATGACTTATACTTGAGGATGGTATTCAATAGAAGTTTTAATTGTGATTAGGTTATATAGGTGATAGTATGATAAACATAATTTAAATGTCTTGATTATATGTATTGTGAGATTATGATTAAGGTATGATGATATAAGGTTGATTGTGCATCACTTATGTGCTTTACTATGACATGATAATAATAACTTGTTAATCTCACATATGAGGGTTATATTGAAAGGAAGTTATAATGCAATTCCTAATGAGCTAATGATTATGATATACAGGGGGTTAGTTTCCTATGACCTATAATATGTTATGATGATTAATAAAGGCTTAATGACATTTCAAAAAAGGACTCTACATTAGCACCGAGTGAATTAGTAGTTAGGAGTGTCCTTTCCCTAGTAGGGAAGGTTTGTTAACTATATGTTCATGAAATTAGGATGAAAATTCCAATGACATAAAGAGGGCCTCTACTATCAATCCTAGTTTTGAAACATGTCGCCCCTACAGGAATACTAGACTAGTGGAAATCCAGCTTATATGCGATGTCATGTTTGGAATACCGGGCAAGTAGTTTACCTTATTGGGGTCGGATTTCATGAAACCATATTCGACATTGCTCAGTGTGGTCTGCAGTTCCAGCACGTGTTTCCCAAAAAGTTAAAAGAAGTAATAAAGTGAAATCCAACTATGGTGATTGAAGGGGTTGAACTTACTTAGGTTGGCGTATAGGGAATCTACTTATAGATTCACTAATTGTCCTTGAGGAATGTCCTAGGAGGATGTTCTTATGTTCTTATAATGTAAATGATATGCATGTGTTGATTTTACATGTTGATGATCCAATATGATGTTAGTTTCACTAATGAACATGTTATTGATCTATATTGCTTAGCATGATGAGGACTACTCTTAATGCTTTGCTAAATGAATTTAGACACGATTTGTGATCCTCTGTTAAAATTACTTAGTTGAGTGAGGTTATGTGACTTTACTTGGTCATTAAACATGTAAGCTTTGTAAGGGTTTATGAGTAAGGGCCATGCCTATGTTGTAATGTTATGAACTCTTGTACATGCTTGATGTTATAACATGATGTTGGAGTTTATTTGGTTATGGTTTCCTAATATGCTACTGGACATGTTGACTTTATCTTTTTGATGACGTTGCTCTTGTGTTGAATATGGTTTTGTTATAAGGAATATATAAATGTTAACTTATATGTGTTCTTGGTTGTGCATAAGGTTTTCTAAAAATGTAACTTAGCCTGGTTTTGAACAAATTTTCCTTTTAGTATGATTTCAATGATTATTTACATAAGTTTCCATACCTAGTACAAGTGGGGTACTAACCCAAATTTCTATATTTCTACAACTATGTAGGTTGCGGTCATTGTGTTCTTAGAAGGCCGATTGAAAAAGATTTGGATCCTATTTCCCAAGAATCGGTTGGTCCTCATGTTTGGGGATGTTACCTTGTTCCACATTGTAGCTTTAAAGTTGTAATGTCTTAAAGACATTGTTTATTCCTATTTACTTTGGACATTTATGTAAGCCTATATTTGCATGTTTATTTTGTATAGGCTATGTCAAAGATTTGTGCTCATTTAGATAATTCAATATGAAACGAATTAATAGCTTATTCTTATGTATTTATTATGCTATCTAATCGAGAAGCCTATGTAGGATTGGTATGTGACGATTCCATGTAAACTCCATATGTAGTATGCTAGACGTCTATGTAAACCTCACTATATAGATGCATGTATGAAAATTTTTAATTCTTCAGTATTTTTAGCCTATGATATGCAATGACAAACGCTAAGAGGATAGTCTTATTCCTCTCTGAGGACGACTACGCCGGTTACGTCCAGTGGGTTCTCCTCGGTCGAGACATTGTTTATATTATAGTAGTGTGCACCATTGCCTAGAGTAGGATTGATCAAATCCTTTGCTTCTCAAATTTGGCCACACATTAGTGACCCACACACCAAATTATTTAAGTCTTAAATTTTGGGTAACTTTGGATGACTTTCTTGATGTAGTCAAGGAAAAGTGGATTTCTCAATATGATGGAAATATTTTTTGGCAGGTTCATCAAAAAATGAAGATGACTAGTAGAGCTTGGAGTCATTGGTCTAAAACGAAAATTTAAAATTTCTTTAAGAAAACTCAACAACTGGATAAAGAGTTTAAACAAAGTGAAGAAAAGTAAATGAAAACTATGGATCCTATTTACAAAATAAACATGAATAGAATAAAAATTGAGTTGATGACTCATCACAAACATGTACATACCTTTTGGAGACAAACTAATCTCAAATAAAACCTTGAGAGTGATGAGAATACTAGATATTTCACTACATCACTTATATCAAAAGAAACTTCCTCCAAATCCATAGAATTAAAGTAGATGAAAATTAGATTGAGGGGGTTGATAACATTGGATGCTCCTACAGAGTTTACATGATGTTTATGAAGGAAAAACATATGTGTATAACGCTTGTTGCAATCTCCTAATGCATTATCGAGCAAGATAATCAAATATTTATAAGAGACCCTACCACGGAGGAAATCAAAGAAGTTGTTTTTAGTATTAAGCCCAATAGCTCTCCTGACCTGATGGTTTCAGTGGGATTTTCTTGCCAAAAAGCTTGGTGCGCGTAATTGGTGAGACATTACTCGCTTGTCAAAACATTGTTTAAATGGATAAAAATTCCCAANATGTATGAAAAGTATTGCGGAATTAAATCTTTAATACTAAAAATATTACTTAAAATTATCTATTTTATAATAGAACAGAATAATTGAAAGACTAAATCTCAACGTCGCCATCTTAGACATACAACAGGAAAATATCTAAGTTCATTACAGATACTTCAATAATGAAAATCAAACATCCAGATGTCCTCGGATCGAGTTGAGGAATACAAACGCTTTGGTTGAATCAACCAATCCAGATTTCACTTCGAGAATTCTTTCAAACGCCACCTACACCATTAAGAATATATAAAATTCATGGATTAGTAACCAATACTTGACTAAAGTAGGGCGTACACTAAAATCATGAAACCAAACGTTCGATAAAACATGCTGTTTTTGTGTTATACTTCTAGTATAAATGTAAGAACAACATTTAACACTACAAAAATCAAGATATTCTAGCATTTTGCAATAATACAGGACATTACATGATTTGATTTACCTACATCTTTCTCACCAAAATTTATACTAGAATAAACATCTGTTATTCGTTTCATTAATTCCCACACCTAAGGTTATACTAAGATTTTACATAGTCGACAAGAAGAGAACACCATACAACCCTCTTAATCTTCCTAAGCACCTCAAGCTACCTAGATAGAGCACGTTCTATTGATCATCACTAGCTAAAGACGTGTATCATTCATTAAGTAATTAACATATCTTCATTAAAGACTTCACATAATGGACTTGGAAATAACTAGGGTCTCACATACTAATATCTCCAAAGTCTAGTCGTGCAATGTCTAGATAGCATCCCATTACAGTACCTAAACTTCCTACAAATTATCCAACACTAGCATGTATCCAACATGATGAGAATAGACAACAATCAACATAGATCATACTAGCTAGGCATTGAATCTGGAGTTTCCACCTACTCCGATGAGGATGTTCTACTTGCCAAGGGTAGAACTCCCATGTAGGCACATGGTGAAGGAATATGATGGTCTTTTATGTACTCTAGTCTCATTGTCAAGTAGAGCTACATTAACTCTTATCTAATTCTCAAGTAGAGTTGCAAACCATAACATATTCGTTTGGTGCTAGCCTTTGTTCTCATAGAGTAATTTCAATCTAAGGGACATATGAAAAGGTACCATATCTTTATTCATTACCTAATAATACGTACCTACAAATATGGGTCCACTAGGGCTTCCATTTGATGGTCTGTTAAGATATCTCATTTCGTAACCTCTTGCTATGGAAGCTTCCTCATCTAGTCCATGCCTAAAGGTCCCAAAAAAAAAAAAAAACACATCTTACGTCTAGCGATGTAGACTTTCATTAAACATCTTCCTACACATCAATACAAATTTGCATGCTACATAAGTTAAGATATACCTATTAATCATATACATGTATCACAGTAAGGGACCCTAGTCTACCATAAAAAGACAAAACATACTTTACTTTATTTCCTAGACATATACAATGTCTTTCAAGCACCTTAGGAAATGACCCTTACAATCATTTTGTCACCCTATATATTACATAACATTATCAATATAAACATCAAGACTTCATATTGTCAGGTAGTCATAATCCTTATCAATTTTAAGCTCAACACACAAAACATAGTTCTTCCAACATTATACATATATCGAAGAAGAGAAACATACTTTCATTCACGTAACTAGCATGTAGATAGATATGATCATACTTCAATAATCAATTAGACAAATCATCATAATACTTCAAGTAGTGCTGACAAAACCATAATCGTCAACTCGATGTATAAATCATAATACTAAGTGTAACTAGGTCAATTCAACACATACTTAAAAATCTAAGACCAATTAGACATCAATTTCACGTAATCTTTATATCATTAGAAAGCCCATAAGGCAGTACTCATTAATTCATAAGTATAGAGACATGATCACTTAACCCATTAAATAATAAAAATAGGAATTTGCATGGCTTGCATGGATTCATAGTAGCTATAGCTTTAAAACATTGAATTAATTTAAATTTAATTCTAAAGCATTGATTCAAACCCTTTTTATGCAAGAACCGATGGCTAGAATCATAAAATTGGCCAAATCATGTTTTTGATCATCTTTGAAAACAATTTGGAATTGATCATTGGAAGAAAGAGATTGTAAAAGGACGAATAAACATACCTTATATAAATTGAAGAATCCACGAATATTTGTTGGAAACTTCAAAAATGCAGTCTTCTTCCTAAAGCTTTTTTGGCTAGTTTCTTTTGATGAGTGTTGGAAAAGAGAAGCAAGTCTTGTGTTTTCTTTCTGGTTTTGTACGTGTAATTCATATCTAAAATTGACTTAATATGTATATATAGATGTCACATAGGTTACCCTAAAGACCTCCCACTTAAATTACCTTAAATGCCTCTCCTTATTCGACTACAAATAGGAAAACATTTGACCAAACAAAATTCGGGTTTTACCATGATTTTTAATTAATAAATTTTTCAATTTAATTAATTAAGTGACCTATGATAATTAATATTTTACCCCTATTTCTTTATGATCATAACAAACCCTTTGCACCATCCTAGGTTGTCTCTTCATTGACTTAATTGAAATCTCGAAATTGCTTGGTGGTTTCGGTTTTGTCTATTTAAATTTATTAATTAAGTTTCTAATTTAATTAATTAGTTTACGTAGGGTAATTAGTAAAGTACCCCTAAGTCGTTTGGACCATAACCAACCTTTGGACAATTCTAGGTTAAGTACTAGGTTGTTTCTTACTTGACTTAACCAAAATCTGGAAATTGCTTGGTGGTTTTTGTTTTTTCCATTTAAATTAATTAATTAAGTTGATAATTTAATTAATTAAGTAACCTAGGATAATTACTAAAGTACCTCTAAGTTGTTAGGACCATAATAAACCTTTTTGGACCATCCTAGGTTAGGTACTAGGATGCTTCTTTAGTTAGTTATTCATTTGGGTCTCCTAGTTGGGTCATAGGATTTCGGGCACCCTAGTTCGTTAATTTTAGTTGGTAATAGGTTATTTACTTAGTTATGGATGTTAATTAGGACCTAGAGTAAGTTAGGGAGATTGGCCCTATGAGATCCTACACGCCTGCCCCCTAACCACCTTAACCTATTCGGTTGGGGTTATCTCTTGGCTGTTTGTAGCACATGTGCTTGCACATCTGTTTCCATGTACTTTCCCCAACCTTGCTCTCTGGAAAGTTCACTCCTTTTCCAAGAATCCTCACTATGTCCTTGGGCACAACTTAATCTATATGATCATTTTAAATGGTTATGTGCTATGTTTTATAGGCTCAACACTTGGATGCCTCGTACCTAATGTGTTTACTTATTGATCACAAATTTTAGCCTAAGGTATTCATTGTAGTAAAGTCCTAAACATCTGGATGGAGAATTTTTGAGCATCACAGTTTATCTTAATTAGAATTGGTCTAAACCTCAAAGGTGTATTTTTATTTTACTTGCTGATATTTAAAAGTTGGCTAAACACCCTTAAGCCAATATTCTTCAATAATGATGGCCCAATATAATAATATTGAGTCATTGGGATGCCTATGTACCTCCATACCTATTCTTAAGAAATATTTGGCTCTTCAATAGACAAACATTTGCAGGAATGTTACATCAACACGATAACAATGAAATTCGAAACAAGACGACTGTGAAACAAAGTTACATGAAGAAGAAGAAACCACTCCCAATAGAATAAGGGAAATGCAAAATAAAAGAGAGACCAACAAAGGAAAAACAAGAGGACAAAGTGAACCACCAAAGAAACTTATAAACCAACAGAAACATATTTGGAGTTGATGAACCTCATCCTACATCTATGACATATTGTGAAACCAATACAGAGACTACAAATATTAATAGTGAAAACAAGGCACATGGTAAGGCCAATAGTCATCTCTTATTCCCGAAAAAAAAATTGGATATGGCTAAAAGTGACATTTACCCTTCATAAAAAAAAAGAGTTAGAACTTGAGGTTGTTAATATTGAACATGTCAATGAAACTGGTGATCAAGCAAAATAGATTAACAATGATAATAATATGAATGATAGTAATTCGAAAAGCCTCACAACATCAGTTTTCAATAAAACCATACCCATTTAGAGTATGAAAGAACTAACTATTGATAATTTTGGTGTGGAATAGGATGAAGTTGTAGGCAAGAAAACCAAAGTGGGAACTCGCAAGAAAGATAAAACTCAAATTAAAAGATGACAAGTGAATTTTATGAATGAAGAGTAGGTTGTCGATATTAATTAAAATAGCATTGACGAGTTGATGGTTGAAGATGAGTAACAACTGGCAAGTACTTGAAAAACTTGACTAAGAAGCAACAATAAGATTGACAATGATCACAATGATGATGAACCAGATTCCAAGATGAATGGGCTGATATAACATCTTCAGAGGGAGAACAAGAAGAAAATACTTAAAAGAAATCATCTGATGAGGAAGCAAGAAATCAAGAAAAAGAAATGAGCATCAACATCAAACAAAAAGATATCGATGGAGCTATTCAAGGAACAGGAAATCAAGCTAAAGATTGTTCCAATGAATATGAAACGAGCAGGATGAGTCAAAAGGATAATACTAATGCTAATGCAAGAAAAAAAAAGGAAAATCACAAAAAACTCCTAAATTTAGTTTTCATGATTAGTATTCTCAATTGGAATAGTAGAGGCATGAAGTCTCATGCTTCTACTTCAAGTCTCAAGGTCTCTTTAGTAGCTATTCAAGAACATTTCATAGAAGATACTAAAATTTGAACTGTATGCTAAATGTTTTTGTTATGAAAACTAGATTTTCAAACTGTAATAACAAATCTGGATAATTTTGGAAACCTGACCTTAACTGTATAATCTATGGCAGTGACAACCAAATCTAAAAACCTCCTACGATTCAAGTGTAGTAACATGCTCTCTTTTCTCCTCTCCCATTTGTTTTTGTGTGCTGAACTAAATTGAAAATCCTCTTGAGGGAAGATCGTTAGATTACATGAGATCTCTTTTCCTCCATAATCAACTATCCTTTTGTAGGCTTGCACAGGTGATATCCAAAATAAGTATTTTAAGTAGGGAAAGAAATCTAGGAGGGGGCATACCACATACGCTAGGCAAAAGTATGGCCTTCATGGAATGTCTAAATGACTGTGCACTTTATGACATTGGATATACATATAGTGACTTTACTTGGTGTAATGAAAGAAGTTATAAGGACATCATTTACAAAAGATTAGACAGAATGGTTTGCAACACTACATGGACTATATGTTTGTAACACTCAGAAAGTCCATGACCTAAACTAGAGTCTCACATGTTCAAATAAGGTTGGTAACATTGTTTTAAGACCTAAAATAATTCAAATAAATCATTTTGGAAGTTTTAGAGTAAAAACGTCAACGAACTTCCATGACCTCCGTAGACTAGTTAAATAGGTTCTAGTGTGCCTTGACATGTTTCATGGGGTTTTAGAAGTCCAAGTTTAATGAAATTTTGTAGAGAAGTGTTGTAATGTTCTAAAAAATTACATGTCTAGTGAAGAGCCTAATAGGTCTTTAAGAATGCGTATTGAGGGTGCATAGGCATCCTTATACCCAATATTGAGAAATATTGGGCATAATATATAAAATTGGATAAGGAGTATTTGACAATTTCTATATAATGCCCAAATAATTAAAATATTGGCCATATTAAAAAATATAGTTTAAAAGGGTCTTAGTCAATTTTCTAACATTAAATAGCTTCCTCAAGAAATGGACTTGCAATAAAGTCTCAAGATTAAAGTGCTTTTTCCTTTAACTCACAAATTAGGTACGAGGTGTCCAAGTGTCAAGCCTAGGTACCATAGCACATGATCATTTAAAAATGATCATGTAGATTAAGCAGTGCCCAAGGACATAGTGAGGATTCTTGGAACAATAAGTAAAGACTCCCAAATGAACCATAAATAATAGTTATTTAGGAAAGTACGAGCAACCCATGTGCAAGCGCATATGCATTCACATGGGGGGGGGTGAATTGTCCAAGAGAAGACCACCCTAACCAAAATTGTTTTGGGTAGTTAGGAGGAATAGGGGGGGGGAAGGCGTGCACATGGGTTCAACCATGTGAGGCCTACATCTCTAACTAATTCTAGACTCCAACCTACTGCATTAAATAACTAACTAACCTATTACAAACAAAAAATAAATTATCTAGTACACTCGACAATCTAAGACTTAATTGGGTGACACTAACCTAGTAACTAATTAAACAGACAACCTAGTACCAAACCTAGAATTGTCCAAAGGCTTGGTTATGGTCCTAACAACTTACAGATACTAAAGTAATTACCCTAAGTTATTTAATTAATTAATTTATCATCTTAATTAGTTAATTTAAAAGTGCAAAACAGAAAACACACACTAATTTCCAGTTTTCGGTTAAGACAAGAAAAAGACAACCTAGTACCTAATCTAGGATTGTCCAAATGGTTAGTTATGGTTATAACGAATTAAGGGTACTTTAATAATTACCTAGGTCACTTAATTCTTAAAATTATCCAGTTAACTATTAAATTATAGGGGCAACAAAAATTCATACACTAACCTATATAACTCAAGAAACTACTAGTACATACCTAGAGGGTCCAAAAGGGTTAAGCTTATTGTTCCAAATGTTCTTAGGGGTACTTTAGTGACTACATAAGTTTCCCACAATTATTTAAATTATCCATTTAATTCATTAAATTTAAAAGGTCAAACCGAACATTCGTAGGAATATTTTAGATTTGCCTGAGTGTTTGGTGTTTCCCTTGTTCTAGTCAATCTAGAGAGGTTTTTTTATAATTATTAGATATTATTTCATGACTTATTAGACTTATTTTGACTTGAGTTTCAATATAAGTTCCTAAACCCAAAACTCACTATTAAACACTAAGAGAATACAACGCTAAAATGAATGAAAGAAAGAGGCAGAAAGTTCATAGACGTTCTAGGCGATTTCAAGGTTTCTCCAAGTTCTCATTCAAGGAGGTCTTCATAGATTAAGTTCTACATAAGGTATGGCTTTTATCTCCTTGAATTATTTCTCCAAGACTAGGGTTGTTCCCAAAGTTCTTGTCGAACTTCCCTCCTTCCCTAGTATCCTTGTATGATTTTCATGTTGTATAGATTAATCTTAATCATGTTTTTGGTATATGGTTCTGGATGATCTTAATGTGTAGGGTTCTTGATTATTAAGTGTGGAATGAACCATGACTTTAAATCATATGTGGCTAAAGGTTTCTTACATGAATTAAAGAACGATCTATGTCTAAGTTATATCTGAAAATATTTGTGTTGATGTGTGACATCTTAATGCATACTTACTGTTAATGTGACTTTATGAAGATGCTATATTCATCAAATGTGCATAATATATTGTCCAATATGTTTAAAAACGTTATGCTTAAAGTCATGAACTAATATTTGCTTGGAAGATCTCCATGAATCTTTACTTGAGTAAGTTGCCTACCTTATGCCATTAAAAAGGATAACAGTACACTATCCAAAAGGGATGAATGGAAATGGCAATAATATTATGTTATATAATTAAAATATTGGCTAATGGTTCATACATATAAAACTAAACATGAAGGAATGTAAAATGGGCCTATGCCAACAAAGATGGTTATGTAACCCTTTCCATAATTGTTTAGCCAATACTAAATCATATGCCAATCATATGTTGCCAAATTAAGGAAATTACATCACCAGTGCTTTCTCAAGTAATTAAAATAATTCAATACTTCAAGGGCATGCATTCATTGGGAAACTACCGAACAATGACCACATGCTCTAAAAGAATGAACCATGAACATATGTAACTCATTGAATGAAGTGCTCATCGTCCATAAACGACGATATGAGTCTACTAAATGAAAGTAAGCAAGTAACATGAGTAATGAAATAAATAAAGATTTGTAAGTTAAGAAAGTGAAAAAATAAAGTGTTAAAAAAATTGATATCAGCCTCACTTTCACCTAAGGTACTATGTTAAAAATACACATAAATGAAGGTGTTAGAACACGTGAGACCAGTCTCATTAACGCTAAAGATGTTATGTAAGGACAATTCACATTTCATCAATGTAAAGAAAAGGAATAGAAGTCATCAATAGAGTAAGTAAATCATAATCTAGAAGCAAGCTTCCATAACATTTGAGTTAACTCTAAAAGATAAAAAGAAAATGAAAGTGAGCAAAGCACCGATACGCTAGTTATGAGCATCTGCTTGCACGGGTAAGTCTCATGAGACGAGGCTACCAACGAGGTGGATAAGTAGTATCTGAGGAATTAATCTGTAGTTTCCACCTAAGAGAGCTCGGTATGTTCCGATCTCACCTTGCCTACTGAGATCACCTCTTTTCGGTGTGGGTTATACATTAGAGTTCATGTTTATCTCACATGGTCTATATCGGTTAATGCTTAAAAATATGTTCTTGATTTACTATAGCCGTGAACTACTCCTTTTCAGTGCGGAGTGAATACTTGATACAGATTCGCCTTAGCCGGGAATCACCCCTTTTTAGTGTGGGGTAGACAATGGATTTCAAGATCACGTGATCTAGATTCATTTTAACATGTGAATCCCCTCTTCTCAGTGTGGGGAAGAGAAAATATTTCATGTTAGCTTGCGTTACATTACTTCTATGATGTCTCTAAGAAAGAAAGAAAGAAAGAAAGATGATGGAACGTATGTTCAAAGTGAAATATGAAAGTAAGAGCCTAAGCATGTAAATAGCCAATATAAATAACAATGAAGTTTCAACAAATAATAGGCAAAGGCAAATAAGATTGTCTTATAATGACCTCTTATATTATTTCAATATGAGGATTAAAAAACAATAATACAATCAAAGCTTTGTAAGTTCCCTAACATAAAAGATGAAATACATGTGGCAATAGCCTATAATACTGGCTTATGAAGTGTTAAGACTACATAATGTAATGATGACTCATTGTAAGGATAGCAAAATCATTCCTTAGTTCTTGGATTACTTACTTGATTTATTGTGGTTATGTGACTAAACTGAATCATGAACTTGGTAAGTACAGCTATAATTAAAGGAATTATTTCCAATACACAACACACGAAGAAAAAGACTTGAAAAACAAACGAGTATACAAAAGATGAGCTCTGGGTTCAAAAGAGATAAAATCTCAAATCTTCCGCCCGAGTGTTCTAAAATTATATTGGATTATCTATTTTCCTTTAATCATATGAAAGGAGTTGTTTGCTTTGAATACATTAAAATACATCATATTAATTTGAACATTCACACTAACGATTTAGGAAAGTCTAGTGATTATACTTTCCAGACTGCATGTTTTGTTTTGGGAAAAGCTTTCCTTGATCATGCATAGCTTCATTGTGTATGTGTGCATACCCATACTTAGTACAACAAGTCGTGTACAACCATACATTTACTAGTTTTATAGGTTCAAAGGTCAAGGAGCAGATTGAAGGTCATTGCAGCGTGGTTTGGACATCAACTCCCTCCACACAGTTGGTAGTAATCTTAATTTCGAGATGCTAAAGTTTGTAGTCCTAGCCTAGTAATAGACATATTTATTGATGTTGTCCCTATCGTTTCTGTCATACTTTACTTTTGGATCTTTGTATAATGTCGTATGGCAAACTCTTATGATTTAGTCCATCTTCTATTTTCAAATTGATTCTTTAATGATAGCTTTTTGTTCGTTACTTTGAGCTTAGTATATGATGTACCTGAATGTAAATAATAATGAAGTCTATGTATACCTCATAAATTAAAACGTTTCTAATTTTCTGCAAAAATTAACCATCGTATGTTATGATACAAGAAGTGGCTTTCATGCGACCTCTGGAGGTCCAACTTACTCTGGTTGCGATTCAAATATAAAATTCAGGTCGTACAGGTGTTAAACATTATTAGAGTGTGTTTTAAGAGTTTTGAAAAACTTGGTATATTCCCCCAGGTCTACCGTAGGGTATTTGAGAAGGACCCTTCCAATTTGACCCAAAAGCTTTCAAATGATGGTAGCAACCTAAGATCCAAATGACTGACTGTCATCAAGGCGATGAGGCGCCAATGGCCTCCGTAGTTGGATCGTTAGTCATTTTTCAAAAAGGCCCCAAAAACAGTCTCTCTATCACCAACGACGGACGCACTACAGTTGGTGCAGGTGGGTATCGACTGACTTACAAACCGTAGGTCGGGGTCTTGTAGGTCATGTCTATTATGGGATGTCCAATATTATTAAAGTCATTTAGTTAGTTAGTTAGTTAGGGGATTAATTAGAATTTAAGGGTGTTTATTTTAGTTATTTAAGAGACTATTAAAGTCCTCACACTCATTAAACTAATCTAACACTTTTCAATTCTGAAAACTCAAGATTTTTTCCTTCTCTCTACTTTCTCTCTCCCAGTAGAATACAAAGGTCAAAAGGCTTAAGTCTACAAGAACTTCATTTTATCTCAATCAATTTTAAAATATTAACAATGTGTGGGAACTCTTCACCTTTGGGACTCTTTTGCACAAGGGGTTCTTACAAATTGAATTCCACTTCTTTCAATTTGATTTCTAAAATTTGAAAAAAAGATGGGTTTCATTCTTAATCAAAAATTGATGTTTCAAATTGTATTGTTCTTGATTTATTATTATTATTATTATGAATTATCTATTATGGATTATGGTTAAATTAGGTTAGTTGTTTTTGTTAGACCTAGTTCCATAGAAGATAGCAGTAATTAACCTATTTCCTTAACCTTAGGTGATGAATTGGTATTTAATTGGTTAGTATGATGCAATTGACTTAGGTCTTGTGTTAAATAATATTACGTGATGATATTAAGCCCTATTAATTGATGAATATTGTTGGTTGATGGTAAGACCATGGAAGAATACTTGTGAAGGTGAATTGGTAATATCTATGATCTTGAATCTTTTCTTGAATTGCGATTGCTTATACTTGATGATGGTATTCAATTGAAGTGTTAATAGTGATTAGGTTGTATACGTGATGGTATGACGAATGTAGTTGAAATGTCTTGACTATATGGATTGTGAGATTGTGCTTCAGGTTGAGATATCAGGTTGGGGGGGGGGGATTGTGAATCACTTATGTGCCTTAATATGCCATTGCTGATCTTGTGGTAAATCTCACATATGAGGGTTTTATTGAAAAAGGAAGTTCTCATGAATGCATAATGGCTATGATTTATGATATAAGGGGTTAGTTCTCCTAGACCTAAGACTAAGTTATGAATTACTATAAAGGCGTAAACAAGATATTTCAAAAATGAACTCTAGCTTAGAACCGAGTGAACTAGTAGTGAGGAATATTCATTCCCAAGTAGGGAAGGTAGGTAAAACTACATGCTAATGAGATTAATATTACAATGCCACTTTCATAAAAAGGGTTTCTACTATATCTCTTAGTTCTTGAACTATGTTGCCCCCATAGGAATACTAGCTAGTGGATCCACCTGGAATGTTATGTTCATGTTTTAGTACTACCTTGGCAAGTAGTCTACCTTCTTTCGGTGTAGGGTTTAACTACATGGAATTCCACATTATCTCATGTGGTCTATGTCGGTTAATGCAACTGTTCCCAAAAGTAAAAATGAAGTAATAAAGTGAACTCTAACTTAAGGGGCTTGACTTAGTCTTGGTAGGGGTATGGGACTGTACCTATAAATTTGACTATTTTACCTTGAGGGAAGTCCTAGGAGGATGCTATTATGTTCTTAAAAAGTAAATTACATGCATATGTTGACTTTACATGTTGATGATCCTATATGATGTTAGTTTCACTTATGAACATTTTATTGGTCTATATTGCTAAACATGATGCTGTCTACTCTTAATGTTGTGATATATGAATTTAGACATTATTTGTGATACTTTATTTGGTTTACTTGGTTGAGTGAGGTCATAGGACTTTACTTGGTCATTGCACTTGTATGCTTTGTAAGCAGTTATGAGTAAGGGTCTTGCATATTTTGTAATGTTATGAACTCTTGTACATGATTTGTTGTTATAACATGACGTTGGAGTTTCTTTGGTTATGTTTTCCTAATATTCTACTACACATGTTGACTTGATCAATTTTGATATGTTGTCTTGTTGTTAATATAGTCTTTATTATAAGACTAATAAATGTGACTTATATTTGTTTTGGTTGTGCCTAAATTATTTTCAAGGTAACTTACATCTTTTTAAAATGGTCCTTCTAACTTATTTCAATGTTTATGTGCATATGTTTCGATACATAGTACAAGTGGTGCCTAACCCATAGTTCTATATTTCACAATTATTTAGTTTTTTGGTCTGAGTTTTGTAGGACGATGAAAGACATCAATCCTATTCCCCAAGTATTGGTAGTTACTCATGTTCGGGGATGTTACGTTGTTCCAAATTTTAGCTTTAAAGTTGTATTATGTTAAAGACATTGTTCATTCCTCTTTCATTCTCTTGTTGATGTAAGCCTATATTGGCATATTGACTTTTAGTAGGTAAGTCCAAGATTTCTATTTGTTTAGATGGTTCAATATGAGACTAAGCATTAGACTAATTCTTATATAATGATTATGTTTTCTAATCGTGAAGCCTATGTAATCTTACTATGTGACTAGTCTATGTAAACTCCATACGTAGTATGTGAGAGTTCTATGTAAACCTCACAGTATAGATGTATGTATGAAAAGTTTTAACTCTTTCATATTTTGAGCCTATAATTTGTGATGACGAATGCTAAGAGGCTATTCTTAGTCCTCTCCGATGATGACGATGTCGATTACGTCTAGGGATTGCTCCTCGGTCGTGACAAACATAGTATCTGAGAATGAGGTCAAAGAAATCTTAGGATTGATGTCTATTTGAACTACGTCTACTTAGAATCTTTTTCATGGGTGTAAAGCGCTTCACACTTATTAAATAGATACTATGTCACTCCTAGGAATTCTCACTTATTTGTAATCTTAAAAGTCGTGCCTTATGAGTGGTAACACTATCTTTCCCTCTTTTTTCTATTCCTTTTATAGTGGATATAGTATATGAATACAAGACGTGGAGCGGCAAGATGACTGGAGAAGATTCGGCTAATGTGGGTGTTTCCTCCCCAGATAACCAGGTCCCTCCCCAAGTTCAGATCTGGTCATTCCTTCCACCATGAAAATTAGAATAAGATTTACCAAGAATTTTTTTAGTTTGGCTCAAGCAAATGACTGCCAGCGCAAACAGTACATCTCAGCCTGATCCATGTGGGCTTAAGCCAATCGGGAGGTTGGACCTCATTCAAACAGAAATGTAGAACTACGTCTTCCCACTTGAGAGACTTCATGAGGATGAACCCTTCAATGTTTTATGGGTCGGAAGTGAATGAAGATCCTAGAGACTTCATTGATGAGGTCTGCAATATTCTTCATGCCTTGGGGTTGACTTCAAATTAAAAGGACGAGTTAGCTTTTTACCAAACCAATGATGTAGCTCAAACATGGTACACCCAATGGAGAGATAATACGGACTTGAGAGCGGGTCCTATCACTTAGGAGGTGTTTAGAAGGAATTTACTTGATTATTTTTTTGTTGTGGAGAAAAGGAAGCTGAAACTGGAATAATTCATCAACCTTCATCCATGAGTTATGAGTGTGCAAGAATACTCCTTGAAATTTACTAAGTTGTCCAATATTCTCCTTTATTCGTGTCTAACCCAAGGGATGAGATTATTCTCTTTATCACAGGAGTGTCAAATTATTTTGTTGAAAAGTGTCGTTCGGCGATGCTCAATGACAATATGGATATTTCTAGGTTGATGGTTCATGTAAAACAAGTTGAAGAGACTAGAATCAAGAGGAAGAATAAAGAGTTTAAAAGGGCCAAGTCTGATGAGGGAGGTACTTCCAAGGGTTCGGCTTGAGGTTCAAGACAAACCTAGGGTCAATAAGATGGTTTCCAACCAAGTTCTTTCCATGTTTCCCAAGGCTCGTGATGATAGGGTGTCTAACCCTATGTCCCACAATGCAGGAAGCGGAAATTCACCTAGTAAGAAACCAAATTGTTCCAAGTGTGGTAAGAAGCATTAGGGTGAGTGTCTAGGTGGGACGGAGAATTGCTTTGTCTGTGTTAAGAGTGGCCATAAGGATAGATATTCCCTTAATATAAAGAGTCAAGAGAAAAGGAGTAGTTAAGCTCAAAACAGTGCTACTACTCTCAAAGATCCAAAGACAAACAATTTTTATTCTCTCCTATCTAGGGGTGAGCAAGAGGAGTCTTCCGATGTGGTAACCATAAGTTACAAGTCTTCTCTATTGATGTGTATGATTAACTTGATCCCGGTGCTACCTTATTATTTGTAACTCTTCTAGTAGAAAAAAAGATTAATGTTTAACAAATATTTTAATTGAACCATTTTCGGTTCCAACACTGGTGGATGACTTCTTTGTGGATGGAAGAGTCTTTAGGAGTTGTCCTATATCCTTTCCAATAGAGTTACATTGGTGGATTTGGTAGAACTTCATATAGTTGATTTAGATGTTATTTTTGGAATGGATTAGTTGCATGCTTGTTTTGGTTTTATTGATCTCAGATAAGGGTAGTCAAGTTAAACTTTCAAAATGAGCCTGTCATAAAGTGGAAAAGGGGTAATTCAATTCCTAGAGGTTGTATCATCTCTTTTTTGAAAACTTGTAAAATAATCTCTAAAGAGTGCCTTTACTATATTATAAGAGTCAAAGATCTTCAAACCGACATTCCTCCTATTGAGTCGGTCCGCATAGTGAAGAAATTTTCGGAAGTCTTTCTAATTACGTCTCAGAATTCCTCCCGAATGAGAAATTATTTTTGGTATTGACTTATTACCGGATACGAATCCTAATTTAATTCCTCCTTATCGGGTGGCTCCGACCGAAATTGAAAGAGTTGAAGTCTCAACTCAATGATTTACTAGATAAAGGTTTAATTCAACCTAGTATTTCTCCATGGGGTGCTCCAGTATTGTTTGTGAAGAAGAAGGATGTGTCCTTAGGATGTGCACTAAGTATTATTTACTTAATAAGGTCACCATTAAGAAAAAATGTCTTCTGTCTCGAATTGAGGACTTGTTTGATCACTCACGAGACAAGGTATTTCCTAGATTGAACATGAGATGTGGGTAATCACCAAAAAAAAAAAACTTAGGTGGAGAGGAGAGGATGTACCTAGAATGTGATTTTGAAGTAGGTATGGTCACTATGAGTTCCTAGTAGTATCCTTTTGTCTCACTAATACCTCAATGAATTTTATGGACCTTATGAAAAGGGTGTTTCAATATTACCTAGATTTTTTTGTGATTACCTTCATTGACGTCATCTTGTATATTCAAAAAAATAAGGGTGACCACATAGACCATTTCCAGAGAGGTATTATAGTCTTAAGGAAACACCAACTATTTTCCACGTAATATCAAGAATTGATTTTGGTTAGGATCGGTGTCTTTTCTTCTTTGTCCATATTATCTCCAGTGAGCGTATAGAGGTCGATCAAGAAAACCATTGGTTTATGTAAATTGGCTTAGACTATTGACTCCACCCCGGCATTATTGGGGGGTTTGTTAGTCCTATAAGGTTCGTGGATGTTTTGCATCCTTGTCTTCTCCTTGACTACCGTTGATTTCAAAAACAAGGTGAATTTGAGTGGTCGGAGGTATGTGAAAAGAGCTTCAAAATTTTGAAAGATAGGCTTACCTCAGCTCCTGTGTTGACCTTACCAGAGGGTACCAAAGGCTTTATGGTACATTGTGATGCATCTCTAGTGTGTTTCGAGTGTGTTCTTATGCAACATGGGAAAGTAGTAGACTATGCCTCTACAAAAGTCAAGGTGCAAGAGAAGAACTATCCAACTCACGACTTTGAATTAGTAGACATAGTGTTTGCTTTAAAAATATGCAGGCATAAATTGTATGGTATTCATGTGGATGTGTATACCGACCAAAAGAGTCTCCAATGTGTATTTACACAAAAGGATTTGAATCTCCGTCAATGAAGATGGTGGAATTGTTGAATGGTCATGACATGATTTTTCTTTAACATCTCAGCAAAGCTAATGTGGTAGCGGACACTTTCAGTCGTATGACCATAAGCAATGTGTCTCATGTGTAAGAAGGCACGAAATACTTAGTGAAAGATGTTCATATAGGGTTGGCTATATGGGGTTTTGTTTGAAGATTCCCCAATTTGGGGTGTGTTTTATTGTTAGGGGCATATAGCCTCTGAGTCATCCTTATGGTTGAGGGGAAGTCCACACAATATCTTTAATATTCCACTAATGAAGTGTTGAAGGAAACCTATACCTACAATTGAATGAGTCCTCATCCCCCAAGGGGGATGGCAGTCAAAGGTAAAATCAAATAGATTATGTATCCAATAAGTTAATGATTTGAGAATAAAGGTTTTTGTTCGAAGAGGGTCCATGTTCCGATATTCTTAGTCAATTTCGGGTTCCACCAATTGTATCGGGGACCTTACAAAGGTATATGGTCGGATTGCCTAAAACGGAGCATTAGAGGAGTTTCTAGATAGGTATCCGAATTGTCAACAAGTGAAAGACGAGCCAATGAAGCCTAGGGTTCTAATCCAAGATATTGGGTGCTCTCTCTTGGAATGGCAAAAACACATTGATTTTTGTAGTTGGATTGCCTCGGACTACGAGGCAAAATAACTCAATTTAGGTGATAGTGTATAGATTGAAAAAAATCCACTGATTTTATCCCCGTCAAGTCCACTTACTCAGCAGAGGTTTATGCAATAATTTACATTAATGAGATTGTGAGTCTTCATGGGATTCCTTTGTCCATCATATTAGATAGAGGTTATCAATTCCTTATTGTTTTTGGAGGACTTCCCCAAAAAGGTTTGGGTACACAAGTAAATCTTAGCACTGTTTTTCATCCCCAAACGGATGGTCAAGAGGAGCTTACTATTAAAACTGTTTGAGATAGTTAAAACTTGTGTATATACTTCAAAGGAATTGGGATGATCATTTTTCATTGATTAGTTCTCCCTATAACAATAGCTATCTGCGAATCTTTCAATGGGATCCATTTGAAGCATCTCATGGTAGGGAATGTAGGTCGCTGGTTTTGGGGGTTGGTTTTGAGGTTTGGATAGTCTTCACTCCTTGGCCCTGAAATAATCCATTAAGCTTAGGAGAAGGTTCGTGTGATAAGCGATAGGTTGATAAAATCCTATAGTCGGCAAAAGTCCTATGCCATCAATATGAGAAGAGATCCTAATATTCGAAGTAGGTGATAAGGTTTATTTGAATTTTTCACCTATGAAAGGTGTGGTGACGTTTGGAAATAAGGGAAATATAAGTCATCGGCATGTGGATCCCTATGAGGTATTGCAAAGGGTTAGAAAGGTTGCATACGAGTTGAGATTAACTAGTGAACTAGCTTAGGTTCATCCTGTATTTCAGGTTTCCGTACTTAAGAAGTGTATTGGTGATTCCGTGTCCATACTTCCTATTGAAGTTCTTGGGGTGGATTAGGACCTCTCCTATGAAGAGGTGCTAGTAGAAATTTTAAATTGTCAAGTTAAAAAATTGAGGAAACAAAAAAGTGACCTTGGTAAAATTTCTATTGAGAAACCACCTAGTTAAGAGAGCAACATGGGAGGTCTATGCCGACATAATACCTTTATCCTCATATTTTCCCTAAATAAGTTAATTGTTCCTATTAATATGAAATAAGAATAAATTTGAATTCAACTTTTTTAAAATATTTACAATTATAGTAAAAGGGTTTATGCTAAAATGAGTTTTTAATGAGAAAAAAATACTCTTTTTCTTAAGTTACACTTATCTGTATATTTGATGTATTGTTGCCTTTATGAGATAGTAATTATCATGTTGATGTGTTGAAAGAAGTTTTGGCATAAGTGACTTGATAATCATGTTGATATTGAGAAGGAAATTCCTCATGTTGTGATGTTGACTCCTAAATGTGGTAAATTTTAATTTGAGTACTATATTTGAAATTTTCATGTTGGCAATGTTTGAATGAATTTTACACTCATTTGGTATTGTATGTTTATTAGTGTGTTTGGGCTGCTATATTTGAGTCTTCTTTCCCTAGCGAACGATTTTAATGTCATACAAAGAAGAATGATCCTAGAGGGGGATAATGTAACACTCCAAAAGTACATGACTTAAACTAGAGCCTCACATGTTTAACTAAGGTTTTTAACACTGTTTTAAGGCCATAAATTAATGCATATAAATCATTTAGGAAGTTTTAGAGTCAAAACATCAAGGAATCACCATGATGTCTGGAGACTAGTGAAATAGGTGCTAGTGTTCCTTGGCATGTTTCATGGAGTTTTAGAAGTTGGAGTTTCTTGAAATTTTGTACAAATGTGTTAAACATGTATTAGATTTTGTTTAGGTTTGAAACGTCCAGGTATGATTCCCCAAGGGATACCTTATGGGTCCTTGAGGAGCACGCTTCCAAATTGACCCAAAAGCTGTCAAATGACAGTGGCAACTTATGATCCACGCGATGGACTGATCGTCTAGAAAGACTAGGCCTTGATGGGCCTTCCGTAGGTGAGCTTTAGTAATTTTTCACAGCGCCCCAAAAATAGGTTTCTCCGTCGTAACGGATGGACGTAACAAGTACGTGGGTGCCGTGGCAGCGACTGACCTATTGCCCATAGGTCGGGGTCCTTTAGGTAGGTTATGGTTATGGGCTGTCCATATTAATGAAGTCTAATTTAGTTATATAGTTAGGGTTAATTAGAGGTTTTCAAGGGTGTTTAGTTCCTATTTAATAAAAAAACTAATGAAAAGGCCTAACAATCAAACTAACTACACTCTTTCAATTCCCCAAAATTCAAACTATTTCCTTCTCCCTACTTCTCTCTCCCCAAAGAGACTCAAATAGAAGACAATGTAATTGGAATACGGATGCAAGGAATTTCCACTTTGTCCTCCATCATCTTCAAGATTAACAAGGTATGGTATCTATTCACCTTTGGGATACCTTTCTGCAAAGGGTTCTTTCAAAATGATTTCCAAAAGTTAAGAAAAAGATGGGTTTCATTCTTAATCCGAACTTGATGTTTAAAATTGTATTTTTCTTGATTTGTTTTGATTATTATGAATGAATTATAATGGATTATTTGTGAATTAGGGTAGGTCTTGATGTAAGACCTATTTGTATAGATGAGATCATGAACTGGCCTTATTTTGCTAACCCAAGGTGATGAATTGATGTTGAATTGGTTAGTGATGATGCAACTGACTTATATCTTGTGTTAATTACTATTATGTGATGTTATTAATCCTGTTAATGGATGAATATGGTTGGTTCATGGTAGGACCATGGAAGAAGACTTGAGAAGGTGATGTGGAAAGAACTATGATCTTAAATCTTTACTTCAATTGTGATGACTTATACTTGAGGATGGTATTCAATAGAAGTTTTAATTGTGATTAGGTTATATAGGTGATATTAGATAACAATAATTCCAATGGCCTTGATTATATGTATTGTGAGATTATGATTAAGTATGACGATCTAAGGTTGAGTGTGGCATCACCTTATGTGCTTTATAATTACTATGACATGATAATAATAACTTGTAATCTCACATATGAGGGTTATATTGGACAGGAAGTTCAATAACTGCAATTCCTAATGAGCTAATGATTATGAATCTACAGGGGGTTGTTTTCCTATTACCTATAATATGTTATGATGATTAAATAAAGGCTTAATGCAGTTCAAAAAAAGGAACTCTACATTAAGCAACCAGTTAATTAGTATTAGGATGTCCCTTTCCCTTGTATGGAAAGTTTTTTGTTACTATATGTTCATGAAATTAGGATTAAAATTCCAATGACATAAAGAGGGCCTCTACTATAACTCCTAGTTCTTGAACTATGTCGCCCCTACAGGAATACTAGCTAGTGGATCCACCTAGAATGCTATGTTCATGTTTTTGTACTACCTGGGCAAGTAGTTTACCTTATTTTGGTGTAGGATTTCATGAAACCATATTCGACATTTGCTCATGTGGTCTATGTCAGTTAAAGCAAGTGTTTCCAAAAGTTAAAATGAAGTAATAAAGTGAAATCCAACTATGGTGATTGAAGGGGTTTGACTTACTCTAGGTTGGGGTATAGGACTCTACTTACAGATTTCACTAATTGTCCTTAAGGAATGTCCTAGGAGGATGTTCTTATGTTCTTATAATGTAAATGATAAGCATGTGTTGATTTTACATGCTGATGATCCAATATGATGTTAGTTTCATCACTATTAACATGTTATTGATCTTATTTGCTAGCATGATGAGGACTACTCTTAATGCTTTGCTAAATGAATTTAGACACGATTTGTGATCCTCTGGTAAAATTACTTAGTTGAGTGAGGTTATGGGACTTTACTTGGTCATTAAACATGTAAGCTTTGTAAGGGTTTATGAGTAAGGGACATGCCTATGTTGTAATGTTATGAACTCTTGTACATGCTTGATGTTATAACATGATGTTGGAGTTTATTTGGTTATGGTTTCCTAACATGATGTTGGAGTTTATTTGCTCTTGTGTTGAATATGGTTTTGTTATAAGGAATATATAAATGTTAACTTATATGTGTTCTTGGTTGTGCATAAGGTTTTCTAAAAATGTAACTTAGCCTGGTTTTGGAAAAATGTTCCTTTTAGCATGATTTCAATGATTATTTTCATAAGTTTCCATACCTAGTACAAGTGGGGTACTAACCCAAATTTCTATATTTCTACAACTATGTAGGTTGCGGTCATTGTGTTCTTAGAAGGCCGATTGAAAAAGATTTGGATCCTATTTCCCAAGAATCGGTTGGTCCTCATGTTTGGGGATGTTGCCTTGTTCCACATTGTAGCTTTAAAGTTGTAATGTTCTTAAAGACATTGTTTTATTCCTCTTTACTTTGAGTTTTTTTCCTCTTTACTTTTGGACATTTATGTAGCCTAATATTGCATGTTTCATTTTGTATAGGCTATGTCAAAGATTTGTGCTCATTTAGATAATTCAATATGAAACGAATTAATAACTTATTCTTATGTATTTATTATGATTTCTAATCGAGAAGCCTATGTAGGATTGGTATGTGAGGATTCCATGTAAACTCCATATGTAGTATGCTAGACGTCTATGTAAACCTCACTATATAGATGCATGTATGAAAAATTTTAATTCTTCAGCATTTTTAGCCTATGATATGCAATGACAAATGCTAAGAGGATAGTCTTATTCCTCTCTGAGGACGACTACGCCGGTTACGTCCAGTGGGTTCTCCTCGGTCGTGACATTGTTTCTATTATAGTAGTGTGCACAATTTTCCTAGAGTAGGATTTGATCATAATCCTTTGCTTATCAAATTTGGCAACATTAGTGACCATCACACCAAATTTATTTTAAATTCTTAAATTTTTGGACTAACTTTGATGACTTTTTCTTGAGGTAAGTCAGGACAAGTGGATTTCTTCCTCAATATTATGGAAATTTTTTTTGCAGCATCAAAAAATGAAAGATGACTAGTAGAGCTTGAGTCATTGGTCTAAAACGAAAATTAAAATTTCTTTAAGAAAACTCAACAACTGGATAAAGAGTTTGAACAAAGTGAAGAAAAGTAAATGAAAACTATGGATCCTATTTACAAAATAAACATGAATAGAATAAAAATTGAATTGATGACTCATCACAAACATGTACATACCTTTTGGAGACAAACTAATCTCAAATAAAACCTTGAGAGTGATGAGAATACTAGATACTTTCACTACATCACTTATATCAAAAGAAACTTCCTCCAGATACATAGAATTAACGTAGATGAAAATTAGATTGAGGGGGTTGATAACATTGGCATTGCTCCTACAGAGTTTACCATGAACTGTTTTCTGAAGGAAAACGTATGGTGTATAATAGCTTGTTGGACGTCATCCCTAATTGCATTATCGAGCAAGATAATCAAATATTTATAAGAGACCCTACCACGGAGGAAATCAAAGAAGTTGTTTTTAGTATTAAGCCCAATAGCTCTCCTGGAACCTTGATGGTTTCAGTGGGATTTTCTTCCAAAAAGCTTGGTGCGTAATTGGTGAAGACATTACTCAGCTTGTCAAAACAT
Organism: Solanum habrochaites; assembly: GCA_027704765.1. NCBI lineage: Eukaryota > Viridiplantae > Streptophyta > Magnoliopsida > Solanales > Solanaceae > Solanum > Solanum habrochaites. The sequence continues at coordinate 22,263,156 of JAKWJA010002499.1, read as the reverse complement.
TGTTAAATGGATAACAAATTCCCAAGTACTTCACAAGTAGTTGTTTGATTCTCATTCCGAAAATTGAGTCTCCTCATCCTTCTCTAAATTCAAACTAATCAGTCTTAATAATGTTACTGAGAAAGTTATATATAAAATATTTAATCACAATCTCACTCATATTCTTCCTAAGATCATATCCCTCAATCAAAGTGGTTTCATTAAGGGTAGACCTATAGGAGAGAATGTTCTTATGGATCAATAAATCATTCATGAGATCAAGACCAAAAATAAATTGGGGGGGGGGGGGGGCAATATTATATTCAAGATTGACATGAATAAAGCGTACAATTAGCATTATATCTACTATGGACATATCTTAAAGCCTTGGAGCAAAATATGGTGGCAATTCAGAACCAAGGAATCCATTTGTACCAGATTTATCGAAGCCAAATATTCAAAAAGAATTCATCCAATGTCTAGGAAAGTAAGTTACAAATACTCAAAATTTGGAAAAGAATGATGAAGATCAAGGAAGAAGTATATCACCTAATCCAATGGAGATTAAATAAAGGAAATTCAAGCTTCTGGTGGGAAACTTGACAATCATTGGTAGACTTCCTCAATTTATTAAAGAATCTACCTCTATTAAAATCCCGTCTCCGATTTTATTCATGATGGCATGTGGAATACTTATAAGATCTGTCAACATCTACCTGTTCACTTAGTTAATTTGATAAAAAAAAAAATACTATAAAATATTTTAATCTAGATGATACTATTTTCTTGAAGGCTAACTCTTATGGAAATTTTAGTAGTAAATCGCTTGGGTTCTTATTAGAAAAAAAGGCAAAGTAAATCTTACTAATAAGATGATTTGGCATAATAAGAACCCTTTTAAAATCAGCTTCTTTTTATGGAAAGTGCTACTTACCAAGGTGGTTGTGGATCTAAATCTCACTAAATTTAAGGTCCACCTACCTTCTAGATGTTCTTTTTTTTTCCAGGATTTATGAAGAAGAAACAGTTGAACACTAATTCTATGAAGGTCACATAGCACAACAAGTATGGAGACATTGTAACAAACTAATATTTGAGATCACCCAGAATCATAATTGTTTTAAAAAACTAAAGAGAAGACATAAAGTGATAATTGAAATTGTCCCGAATTTTCAAAAAGACACTTAAGCTATGCAAACATCCTATTACCCCCTAAACAATCCTTAACTAATATTATTACATCAGTTTTTGTCCATATGGCATGGAGAGTGTATGCACTATCTTAAAGAACGTGAACAAACGAAAAATATGAATATAATTTTATTTTTACAAGTATTTTGCTATAAAATTTATTTTCTTGTTTTCTTATTATTTTAACTTTTTCTCTTTAATATTATTTTTCTTCATTTTTTCTTCAAAAATTCTTGGTCATTTTTCATGTAACTTTTCAATCCCGAATGTCCTTTTTTTATCATAAGTCCACCTCCTTGTGTTTACTATTTATTAGTTTAACTCTCTTCAACTTTAAAAAACTATAATTTAAATATTTTAATTACATTTTCGAACAATTTGATAGCCCACTAGAATTTCATCAAGATGATTGTATTTATTATTTATTTTAAAAATCAAAATTTTTACTAAAATTTTTCATGTTTGGAGAATTCAGACCTCTTATTACAAAATTATCATTCTAGTTTTGATGTTATATGAAATGGAGATGAATGAATTGAAATGATAACCTTCAAATTTATTTTTCTTTTAAAATAAATTAGTTATGTTATTAATATCACAAATACTAGAAAAATTGTATCATTTTGAAAGAAAAAGAATTTGACAGTAAAGAAGAAGAAGGAAGAAAAATGGAGGGGCTAAACTTGACGTAGGGTGTTAAAAGTTGAGGTGAGGTTGGGGCATGTGCCGAAAAACTATCAGATGCCGGGAGGTGTGAAAGATCACTAATTTAATAAAGTGCCCTTAAAATTAAATGCCCTAACATTAACATACCGTACCCACTTCATGCCCCCCGTAACCCGCAAGCGCCCCTTTCTCCCTCTCTCTCTTCTCGCTCTCTCTCTCTCTCTCTATCCTCTCTCTCTCTCTCTCTCTCTCTCTATCTCTCATCCATCTCTCTCTGCAACTCCCCTTTCCCCCTGTCCCCCACTGCCTTGGTGTGTCCCTCCCCACCTGCCCTTTTCCCCTCTCTCTTGGTCGCCCCATCCGTCATACTCTCTTCTCCGCCTTGTTTCGCCTGTACTCCGGTCTCTCCCCTCGTTCAGGTGTCTTTTTAAAAATTTGTGACAACTTCAGGTGTAAACTTTATGTCTTTTCTCAAATAAATATTGACAAACTAGTGGATTTTGATGGATAAGAATCTGGTCCAAAATCTCATCCTTCAAATCCTTCCTAATAATATGGCAAGTGTTGAAAGAAATATACAAGCATAGATATGAAGGCATAGAGGTGAACTTCATGAGTATCACATACAACATCAATAGTCAAATAATTACTTTTGCCCACAAACAGTTCTAAAGCATGAACCCATTCATTGATTGGGAGCGATTTTACAACATCGTCGAAATAGCTAGGGACAAGATCAGTCATATTCTTGTTCTATGGTTAAGACAAAAATTATACTTGCACAAGCTCAACACGGATGGTTTCTCCAAAGAAAATCATGGAATAAGTGCAGGAGTTTGTATAATTAGAGATAATCAAGAAAAGATGAATATTGCTTTCACAGAGGCTTATGGAAGCACCACCACAAAAAATGCAGAGACTCTAGCTACGGAAACAGATATTCACCGGTGTGTCAACAATGGAATTAAGAAATCTGGAGGTTAAGGTTGCTAGTTGATTGTATCCTTAACCTTCATGATACCCCATGGATCTTATGGGATAAAATTATCTTCATCCGGAATCTCCTACAACGACTGGATAATTGGATCCTACAAAATTTATATAGAGAAGGAAACAAGGTGACCGATTACCACGCCAATTGGGTCTTCAGTGCTCTAACAGAACATGGATCACTCATCATCATCCATTGCAAATTGAGGCAAGAGGAGAACTTATTTTTAATAGAATGAGTGTTCCTTCCCTCATAACAATTACAAAAAATAACTCTTTCTCCTTAGATAGAGAATTGTATATAATTTTCACTTTTGGTTTTCCTTAAGGAACTGTTGTGCTGAGGTTTATACATCATTAGCTTATTTTTTTTTAGAGCTTACATAGAAATCCTACTTTGGTATATAGATTAGGGAATGTCCCCCTCTAAGTAGATATTAGGAGTTTTCCCCCCATTTTGTACTTCTTATGGTGTCTAAAAAGTCAAATGTTAGCTTTTTAAAAAAAGTGTGAATAAAAGTTCAATACTATATAATAATCCGGAAATTCATAATTAACTTAATTATATCCCAGAACCCAATTGTCACCTATACAAGCCTTCAATGTATTGCAATAGATTTGAAAGAAATAAAAAAGTCTCAAATGATGTTAATTCTAAAGTAGAACAAAATCATATGTAGGAGTGAAAAGGTCTGCTGAGATAACAATCAGCTACCTTGTAAATCTCCATTGGAAGCCTTGTCTTAGAATATAAGAGAGAGTATCATCATTATTGGAGCTCATAACCTACACGGATGTTACAGAAAGGGGTAATTACCAAACCATACAGTACCCAGCAAGAAAAAACATAAACACAAGTTAAGAATATATAATACAGGTACTCCTACCAACCTAACTGAACCTCCTGAACTACAATATGCATCTAAACAACCTAACCTAAAAATCCACAATTTACGTATTGAAAAAATCAATATTAACTCTATAACAATTACATATCCTTAAACACAATCTAAATATTCATCACTCATAAATTCAATAGAAAGCCACTCACTAGATGAGCAACACTCAACGGTCCTTCCAACCTTCATCAGACTCTCTATTACATCATTAGTTGCCGCCTTTCCGTGGGTAATTTTGGCGGAAACCTCATCCCTAATTTTCTAGAAATTATACCTATACATTCTACAAAGTTTCTTGGTGTGCATTCAGTGGGATTTTGGTCCGCTAAATCCTACTGCATTCGATGCCTTAGAACTACTACTCATGACATGTTTAGACAAAAAGATTCATTTGGGTCATCATTTTTGCCATGTTTTCATTTCTGCTCTTGGTCTGTTTCTATTTTTTTCATTTTCATCCTGAAAATCAAAATTCCTAGTGTACCAAGCACTGTATATCTTCGTCATCCTATCAACGAAGAGTCGACACTATTTCAAAAGGTTGCTACATAATTCCTCCTTAGACAGGATGGTCAATCACACCCCTGTTGAGTGAATCTAGACTCTGGTAGAAATGTTTTAATAATAGGTTGTTTAGGAGTTCATAGTTGGACATTAGAGTAACAACTTATGAAACCTCAACAATGTCTCAAGGACTGGTTCACTGTCCAATCGTTTGAATCCATGAATATTATTTATCAATTCTCTCATCATTGAAGTAGGGAAATATCTTATGTAGAACGCCTTAGTCATGTCTTCCCAAGATGTAATCGAGTCCATTGGTAGGTCATCTAACAATTTTATTGCTTCCCCCATAAAATATGAACGCAACAACAAAATTGGTACTAAGTCCTGTGAAATATTTTTGAACGAAAATGGACCACACACGTCCACAAAATTCTAGATATAGTCATGGAGATCCTCATAAGCTTACCCTCTAAATAAACCCTTCATTTGCATTAGCTTCACATAGTGGTAGTCACATGGAGTGCCACATTTACCATGACCAGAGGAAAACAAATAGCACCTTCACAACCCCATTGAGCTTCATTGACATTGTTTAAGTTATCGATGTAATCCTAATGTCGAAGTTGTCTATAGTGTTGCTCAGTTTCAAGCTCATCACAACACCTATTCAGGAGCATCCAATAAAACACACAAAGCAAAAAAAGTTAGTACATTCACTACAAGCAATATTAGATCACACCTAAACTTCACTACAAGAATTGTTAACACCACTCCCCGGCATCGACATAATTTTTTATAACGCTCAACTATACCTTATCCAATTCTATGTGCAGGCGATCACAATCCAGTATAAACCCAATGAAAAGTATGGGTCGATCCTATAAGGAGTGATACGGTAGGTAATTCAATTATGAATTGAAAGATGTGTTTTAGTTGGTTGATAATTAAACTAATTTGCAGGGGATGACAATTAATGTAAAATAGGGGGATTAGATTTATCAATAAACAACTAGAAAAATAGGGGAACATTTAAGTAGAGAATATCATTGGGGATGTGTTTTGATTATAGCTAATTTTGATATATGAGTGGTTACTATTTAGTGAAAACTTCTGAATCTTAGTGGTTAGGGACTTTAGATTTAATAGTCATCTCTCGACCAACAAGCACGATTCAAGCGAGTTCTCTCGATCCTCGACAAGTATAATAATTATGAATTAAAAATAAGTTATTAATTGAAACCACTTCAAAAAAACAACAAAATCGGTAATTAATAATACCCATAAGCTAATTGAGATAATTAATTACATAATAACACATCCAAGAATGGGGTTTTAGCCACACATAACAATAAGAATTAAAATACTACAAACTATGTTCTCCATGAGTTAGGTAACATAATTGGAGTCTTCACAATGCTTAAAATAAACTTAAAATCAATACCAAACTTAAAATTCTACTCAAAACTCCAAAAAAAGTATTTGGGATCAAAAACTCAAAGTAAGAACTCTCAAACACTCAGAATACTCCCTCAAATTTTCAGAGCTTCTTTTCATCATTTAAAAGTTCACATTCTTCTAGATTTTGAGTTTTAGGACATATCGCTGAAATTATTTGAGCATCACCAACCAGGTCGGTGATGTGACAATTGTCTCTCTTCATCATTTTATTAGTTTGCTTCTTCACCATTCAACTTCTGTAACTTTAGGCAATCATGATCTTTATCACTTATCCATGATGTGGTTCTCCGAAATTCCATTTCCATCGCCTAGTTGGATTTTCCCAAATAATGGCATGTTGTAACCTAGGTCAACTGAAGTGCAACTCGGTGAGTGCTCTTTGTAATCATCAACTTTTTAATTTTTTTTGCTTCTTTATCCTGCTAATGTCCTTACCTTGATATTTTGCCTTAATAGATGCAAATTAGCACATAGTCATCTGTCAAGAGCATAGGATAGGTATTACGGACACTAAAAATATGAATTTTATGCCCTTAGTGAGTAAAAATTTGATAAGTGCCCGAGAATGCTAGATTTGAGTAATTACATAATGAAATAGTCAAATATTTGTGAAAAATGTGAGTTCTCACATCAATTATCAACGACAATGTGCGAACCAAGATATGAACAAGGATTGAGATAATGGTTTGAGAGATATGAGAGGTCGAAATTTGAAAGAAAGAGATGCATTTAAATATTAATATGTTCATCTGTTTGATCGGCAATGACAAAAATACCTAATTGGTCCAGAAGGAAACCGAGCCAAAGAAATGCTCACAAGGATCTTCAATAAGGTTCAAGGATCTGACAAAGTGTTGAAGGACTTGAAAGATGCCTCTTTTACACTTTATCCCAAACGGTGACCTCTCATTCAGTATTTATAAAACAGCTCGTAGACCCAATTGTACTAGATCTATACTCATCTCAAAGGCAAAAGATGTTGCTTATTGACACCGCACTTAAATACAAAAATATATGTTGAGGAAATGAGAACTATATCGTTCCACAATGTTAAATAAGGTGCTTCTTGGGAAGAAATCAAAGTATTGACTTTTGTTTTCGTTCTAGTCTTCTTATGAGCATGAACATGTCGAATGTATATGGTCTATTTAGGTGATATGAGTTCCAAAGAAAGATCTACCAAAGCGCACTATGTGTACTTCATTGGTGTCACCGAATAGACCTTCAAATTTCATGTTCATTCAGACATTTTCAGCGTGCTTAAGCTCCAACAGGTGATTCAGTGAACACGTTCAATGACATTAGTCATAACCACTGAATGCGCCTCATATAAAAAGGTAAAGGGTCTATTCAAATTCATATAGAAAAATCTTAGATATCTTTGAACCCTTTTCTTTCCTTAATCTTGCATTATCTTGTTTGAGTGATTCAGAGTCTTTTTTATGTAATATCTAAGTGAATGGAGTGTGTTTGATTCCTCAACTACTCGACCCACCCCTATTCTCTTGTTATTTTTTAACTTTTGCTTTTATTGAAGTTGGTTTTCAAGAATTGTGGGATTTGACCTTGAAGTTTTATATTGCATATGGTCTTGAAGACATTTGATTATTGTGTGTTTTATTTATTTAGGTATCCCTTTAATGTGCGTATAAAATTATTCCATGAATCAATTGCTAATGTGTTGCCTATAAATTTGTAATCTTGTATGTGTTATTTAAATGTGAAACTGAATTTGCAAATTTGATGGGTTTTGACTTGATTTGATGTGAGTAAAGTCTGAGTAACCAAATTTGATTCAATTGCATGATTTGTCCAATAATAGATAGAGTGATGAATTTCTTAAAAACAAATCATCAATTTGAGTAATACTTTGCAATATTTGGGGGAAGTCTGAGTTTACATATTAAGATAAGAATCTATGTGGGTTATAATGATGTTGGGGAGCTAGTTTTTGTTGTGTATGTTGGGTTTATCTGTAAAACTTAGCAACTCGAGTGAATCTCATGTTCAGAGAGCTTGTCTTAGCTCGCAATGAGGTTAGGCGAATCGCAAAGTAAGGACCAATTTCACTTTTAAGTTAAATATGTGACCTTGGTAACTTTCCCATTTAGAGATCTTGTCTTAGTTTATTGAACCCACTCGGCGAATCTATGAGTAGGAGTGGAAATTACCCTTGATGCCCATTTCTTATTAATTTGCATTATCAATTTAAGGTGACTTGTCTTTTCCCTCTAAAAACCAACTTAAAGAATTACCGAGTTTGAATAGAATCCACCCGTTGTACCTATTCGCTCTGATAATTGCAAATGTCCATTTTAAAAATTTACCCAGAGCTGGCTTATCTTCTTAAAAGATCCGCCTTCCCATTCAACGAGCCTCAGGGCATGTTTGAAATATGATTCTAGTTGACATTTATTTCAGCTACATTCATAAACCCACTCCCCTTCACCCCTTCTCTGTGAAGGCACAATGGCATTTCTATTAATGGACCTTATGAAGCCCCTTATTCCTAAAATGGAACTTCGCATTTTTCAACAAGTGTAGGTAAAAAGCTTCAAAATCACATCACCAAGAATCATAAAAAAGTTCGTTCCATTGTAGTATCACCTCCTCACTTTCTCCACTAATAATGATCTCGCACAACCAGCAGAGAAGGGCTCGTTCTTGAATTAGATGGAACATTAGCGGGGAAGGAGTCTCGACTACAAGACGTGCCTACGCAAAGAATTCTTTATGTGTCAAGGTCTATTAGAGATTTGGCTTCCTTCTCCCCCACCTTTTATCCTTGAAAGATAATCCTGGTGAGAGCTTTACATCATATCCTGGAAGTATAGATAGAAAGGCAAAAAAAGGAGGCATCGACTATGAAATTATGGAAGATTGAATCATTCAAACACATTCTTTTTCGTGTTCTCCCAATCATAGATCCAAGGGAACTAAATAGGCTAAAGGAAGAAGGAGATAAATAACTCTTGGAGAGTGAAGACTCTCAACTGGGGTGATTAATTTCATTGATATCTAATGCTTTTCTGCCATGGTTGGCTGATGTTTTATAGTTGAGAAGATATAATAAAGACATTGTGTCCTGGTATTGGTTTAGGTTTATTCGAAAAACAACATGTTGTCTCAGAATGAGTCTATCATTCGACATCCTAAAGTAGTGCTATTAAGAATTATAATTGAAAAAGAGTACAGTATTGTCGAAACGTGAGCTCTTGGGTGTCTGGAGATGTTGCTTGGCTAAGGCAGAACATACACTTTTTTCCTTCACATTCTCATTAGTCAATGTGTCAGAGATTAAGGATTTTCGTTTTTAGGAGATGTGTAATGTATGGATCACACTACCCTATTCCAGTGACATTAGAAGGATTAATGTTGAGAATTTACTAGGTGATGCAGATTGAAAGAATCCGCCACCACCACATACTATGCATATACTAAATCAAGTTGTTCTAGTATTTGTGGCCAACATACCCGCTCCTTGTGTGGATTAGACAGATATACCTTCTTCTTCTTTTATGCCTTCCCCTATTGTTACTCCTACTACTACTACTACTTTTGTTTTTTGTTGTTTTTATTTTAACTACCCCCACTCTTATTATAAAACCCCCTTAACTCAGACCCTGATATATCAAATAAATAGTCTTACTTACTCGGTAGATGTTAAAGCCAGGAATGTTGAGAATAACTTATTAGGGATAATTGATAACGTTACTCAGAGATCCTTGACTTCTTTGAGAGACATGGTCACTAGGTGTGAGGGGTTAATTGAGAACCATGGATTTAGGTTGTATAACTTCAAAATGAGATTAAAGGCTAAGGATAAGGTCGAGGGTAGTGTTTGTGCACTAGATGTTGTGAGGGGTGAGGTTCTACCGTTCGGGAAGAAGTAGACAGACTTTGGTCTACTATTATTTTGAAATTATGGGGTGAGGTTCACCTACCATATGAACAAGAGTTTTTGCCAAACATGATGCCATACTGTGAGCCTACTTCTATTGTGAAATCTTAGATACATTATAGTGTTTATAATGGTTATGTGGAAGTTTAGAGGCCTGGTGATATATTTTGGCAAAAGATAGAGATGAGCAAAATCTTAGCAGTGATATGGATGAGCATGATATTGCATAGAAATTCATAGAGGTGCAGGAGACTGAGGAGGTGTTTATTCAAGCCACGTTGGAGAGATCCCTCTACGACACTTAACCAGTTGGCACTAGTGGTGTCTCTCCAGACTTCACTATCCTTCTTAGTATTGTGGTAGAAACTAATGCCCCAGTTGATATGACACTACTTCAACTAGTGATTTTAATGCAAGACACTAATACTTGAGTGATGCTTCCCTGACAAAGACTACACATGAGAGTGCTTCACATGCATACACTATTAGGGAAACTTTTTCTGTGTCTCCCATACTTCAATAAATTTGCATTGTGGACGTTGCATATTTCTTTTAGTTGGGTTACAGACTTTCTGACAATATCCACTTTACTTTTTTATTGCTTTTCAACTTTGGATTAGATATTAGTTTACTTTTTTTTTATATTGGAGTGTTTCATTTGGTTTAGTGGATTGTCATTTGCCGTTTTAATTTTCTATCAAGTTTACGACCCCCATAAGTTTTAGAAATTATGAAATACTTGATTTTTCATTGATAATGATTCGAGGATCGATTGTTTTTAAACATAAATGTAATGTATCGCCTTATGAAGTGTTTAATTTTAGAAAGAACTAATTTTGAAAGAGCTAATTTGAGATTTTTTCAAGTTAAGTTCAAGTTGTGAGTTTTGGGTCAAATTCAAAAATTAAATGAATGTTCAAGGAATTATCTTTCCAACGCCACTGAGTTTTCTTAATTTTGAGTTATAATTAGGGAGATATGCCCGTTTGAAATCTTCTTGTCTAGTCAAAGGAAGTAACCCAAATTAATTAGGGGTATTTATATGATATCCCTACTCCATAAGCATAATTTTTTTTATTAATCATTTCGGGGTCAAAACCTATTTGTGTCAGTTTTTTGCAATGCAAAGTACGCTTAGGGTTTTGAGAAGAGTTCAAGAAGAAGAATAGAGGAGAAAAGAAGAATGTTCAAGATTCTTGCTAAGCAAGGATATTTTTTTGGCAAAATTAAGGTATGTAATATCTCAAAATGTTTGATTTGTTCACCCACATGCCAATCATGTAATTTTAATACCGTAATTTCATTCTTAAGGTTGAAGGACTTGAGTTCTTGAAGAGTTTCTTGAAGTTTCGTTCTTAAATCGTGAATGATAAGTTCGATGATTTCTTGAGATGAATGTTAGGAGTTTGAGAGGTTATATCACATTTTTCCGTACTTATGTTGGTTATTCGAATATAATTGAGTTGGAAAGATTTTATTCGATTCTAGACGAATTAGGACAAAAAATCAAAGAAGAAAATTTGTCAAAATATTTTCGAGAGGGGATAGGGTAGCGCTCCCTAAATGCGACATGATGGATTTGGAGGCACACCATAAGCGTGCCACAAATGAGTCTCTAAACTTTAGGGGCTATCACCCCGTGCTAGTAGTGCCCAGGGTCGTGTGCCGCACCCTTTTTTTTTATCGTTTGCTTAGTCTATTTTCTTTCAATTAGTAAATTTACTCCCTTTTAATTCTAACATTTATATATTATTCATAACAAAAATCATAACCCTTAAATTCATAATTTAAATTTAAGGTAGACTTAGGAGTAAAGTCTTGAAATTTCTTTCGGGTCATTTTGAGAAGTGTTTTATAATATTTTACAACTTATTTTAAGGCTTGATTTTGAATGTAAAGAGAGTTGAGTTCCATTTTTCAAAATGAATATACTGGAACTATGTTTTCCCAAGAGTAATTATATTCACATTTAAAACAAGAGGGAATATCGATTTCTGAATGAGTTCATGAGGAGTTTTTGAGCATAATCTCTTTTATGAGAACCTTTTGGGTAATAATCTCAATGATTCAGGATGAGGAATTTTTTTTATCATATGAGATAACTTATATTTTGGGAGCAGCCGGTATAGGGACGAGTTCATATAACTCAAAGACCTCATAAACTATGTAGCCAATGTGGGCAGAAAGATTCATAATCTTTAGATGATTTCCTATTTATTTTCAAAGCATAGAATAGTAGATCCACATAGTTGAGGATGTGTTATACTCTAGCAAGGTATACGGAAGTTTTGGCACTGCGACACTTAATCATCACATAGATTGTAGTGATGGTTGTTAGTTAGAGAATCTCTAAAATTGAGTTATTTTGTATATTTACATACAAACTATGTTATAATTGTATTTTTATATATATTGAGTTGTTATATACTTGTTTAAATTATTTATATAAACAACATCTTTATTGTTATTTTTATGCTGCATCGAGTTGAGTATCCATGAGTTGAGGTTGAGTTGCGGTGAGTGTGTTTCCTTCTTTCCAAGTTCAAGCTTTAATATTATTTCCAGTGTTTCCCTTGCATGATCCAACATTTAATGTACCGATTTCAGTTGGCATGCATCATTTCCTGATGAATATACTGGAGATCAGGGTTATCAACAGTGCTTTGTTGATACCACTTGCAGTTCACGAGTTGTTTGGTGAGCCTCCTTACTTTTGGAGGATCCCTTATTCAGTATTTCATTTGTGTTAGGATAATCGGGGTGTTTTGTCCCAACATCCCTCATAGTATTAGAGTCTTCATAGATACATAATAGTAGTTTAGAAGTTTGTTTCATTTCCTATTGTTAATGTTGTCGACTTTAGTTTCCCTTATGGCCAGTTTGAATATTTTAAATTGTTCTAAGTTAAGTATTTGTGACATTTGATTTCAAACTATATATTTGAGTTTATATATTTTTTAGTAAGTCTTTCGCTGAGAGTTGGTTTATGTCATGGGTTAGCTCGGGGCCAACTATATTTCTCGAGGGATGGGAACATGTAGGGTGTAAGCTCGGGGTATGACAGTTACTATCTTGAATTGTACTCAAAATACACACATTCTATAGTGTTGGTGTTGCGAGAATAAATCAATGTGGTTCCTCTTTTGGGTGATCCGTTTGAATCTTTTGTTGACAAATTGTGTTTTGATGTGAGCTTTGTAATAAACATCACATACACTTTTGATATTTTTGGGATGTGATAAATGAGTGTATTTAAAAGTTTCATGTATGGTGAGGTTTTACTTGAAATTATGTGTCACAAGTCCTACAATTTGCCCTTTTTGTCTAATTTTCTGAACCGTGGGCAATAGTGATATGAGTGAACCTAAATATTCATAATACTTTGTTTACGTTGTGAGGGTGTATGTCTATTTTTGCACCATTTGAGGTTAAACCATTTGTTGAAAAAACCAAGGTAAAACCTCTTGAGCCAAATTATCCTTACCTTCTCACCCAAAATCCTTTTTGAAGAATTATTATGTTTGAATAACAATACCAAAACTCTAACTTAGAGGTGTTAAAATAAAGAAATAATGAATGCAAAGTGAAGGTCAGAGAAAGAGGAATTGAGATTCAACTTTGAAGTTTGGTAAAAAAAGAAGAAAACCCACCTCATAAAAAAAGAAGAAGATAAAGTATCATTGTGATGAAAAATGTTGAAACATGGAAATTAAAAAAAAAGTGATGAATTTAAGGGGATTCAAAATAAAATAAGTGAAAAGTAAATATTTGACTTCTCAATCGGAAAAATATGAAAAGAACTTGAAAAGAGTGAAGATTACTTCAACAATTCTTTGAAAAAGTTATTCATCGAGCCAAATTGACCATACCTTAAACTTCAATGCTATTAAAAGATAGAAGAACCTTAAGATCTTGTATTAACTACGTTGTGTGATGATTAAAAGATATGGGCAAACATATGGAACGAAGATCACATGTATTTCTCTTATAAGAGAGTAAAAGTTGCATTCATTATTTATTTGTAAGTTGACCTGCTTTCTGAGCGCATGAAATCTTTCTTGATTCGAGTTCACTTGAATGCATTTATTGAAATATGGTCTTGCATTAAAAAAGAAGCTAAAATGAGTTTGAGCTTGTATTGAAACCAGCTAGTCATCATTTGATCTTCTTTATATCATGATTGAGTGTTGCATATTTTTTAAAGTTATCTTCTAATTTCACTTGCATGTTATCTCTTATTGAATACTAGTGTATACACCCTTATTAAGATAATTTTGTTCTTGATTTACTTGAGGACAAATAAAAGTTTAAGTTGGGGTTATAAGTGATATATTTGCACTCATTTGAGGTATCAATGCCAAGTTTTGTCTAATTCTAATAATATTTTGATGATTTACATCCATGACGTCTAATGGACAAGGAAAGGATGAATGTTTGAAACAATGGCAAAATAATTGAAGGAAAGTGCAAAACTTACGTTGATGATCTCGCATCAAGAAAGACAGATCGACCAATGAGCATGACTATGCCCAGAGTGGAACTTTACAATTATTGTTTCCATTGAGACAAGTCGGTAAAATCCAATAGGAAATGCGATTCACTGAATGAGAAAGGTGACCTTGCTGACCATCATCAAAAGTGATAATGTATAGAGGAAAATTAAAGGCTCGAAAGGCAAAAACAGGTGGTACACGGTTATTCACTAAACATCAAAAGGTAAACTCAAATAAGATCATGACTGATGTTCAAACACCTAAAGCCTAGATAAAGAGAAGGTGAACTGAAACATGATTGATCACTGAATGAGCTCGACGAGCCAAACTAACGTCGTCCAAAGCGTAGTGTGATGAGTTTTTTAGGCCAAATTTGGGGAGACTAAGATATCTTTAAGGAATGAAAAAGAGGAGTGTTTCATTTATAGTAATAAATAGTACTTTTAAGGGAAACATTTTACCATGCGAAGAAATTTTTTAGTTTTTGGTGGTTTTCAACTTTGATATTGAAATTGACAAATTGAAGTTGAACCTAAAGTGTGCTTTCTTTTAACTGTTCACTGTTACAATAGACTCTTTCGTGGAAGGTATAATTTTTTTTTTTTGTGATGGGTGGATAAATGCAATTATAGTGTTAGTGTTTATTTAAGGTAGTGGGAATTGTGTTATGTTCTATTTTACTGTTATTCATACATGATACTAGGTTCATTGATGGGTTAAAGTTGCTAACTAATTCCTACTTCTGATCTTTGGTCGACATTTAAAAGAGATAGATTGGAGTGGATAACTAGTCTAGTACAAGCAAATTAGGTTTGATGTATGTAACTTGCAAAAAATAGAGGTTATGAGGTGGATCTATTTGCTCTATTTTTGCATCGAATTATAGAATAAAGCATGTTATTGGGTTGCTTAGATTGGCATATGATGAGTCAAGGATATTCTATACTAGGATGCTATGAGATTGAAAAATTGTTACTGTTACAGAAGACGACCTAGTCTGTCCATAAATGTTCATCAGTATAGAGAAATACAATTACCCCTATGATGAGTCAAGGATAACCAAATCTTTTTATTAAATTTTTATAATTATCCACAAAATTATTTTTAATACTACAAATGAATGATTTTACAATTAAAATTTCTTGATTAAATTTTCTACGATATACCATTCTCTATGAGATTCGACCTTTGATATTTGTTAGGAATTTTTATTGACTATGACTATTGTCCTTTTTCATTGGTTTTGAAGAAGACATTTGAGCGCTATCATTTCCAGTACTAGCTAGTAATAGTGATTGTTTATGCCATCAACAAATTTTTGATTCTGAGAACAAGGATGAGCAGTTGACGTCCTCGATAAGTTTATCTCCTATACTTATTTAGATCTTCTTTTGCATTTTGAGTCAATCTTTGTTTTGTTAAATTTTTTGAATTGTACTTCTATTTTTTGATAGGTCTGTACTTGTGAATTCTAGGTTCTTAGATTGATCTTTGAACATTGCCTTTTTTTTTTCCGCTTCTTTTACATTTTGTTCTTTAATTTGATTTATGTTTACTTCTACCCTTATAATCATTACTTTTTTTGTGATAAGGTTTGGCTTACCTATTAGCCGATTGTAGTAGGTGTAATCATGACTAACAGAGTTGAATTGTGACAAATTTGTGTCAGAACCTTTGGTTCACTACTCTAACTTGAACATAACTAATACCTTGTAGAGTCTTATGAGTTAGTGCACACACGTATGTATCCTATCTGTGGGAGGCTATAAGGTGTCTTTTAAAATTTTCCCTCTTTTTTGGTTGGCTTCCATGAAATGTTTTTTGTTACTGGTTTCTTGATATCTCACATGTTTTATTCTTTTGGCATGATGACTCACATGCACCGCAATGGCTCGAGGTAGGGATCGACCTCCCTTGTTAGCCAAGGGTACACAACTATCCCCATAGATTTAGAAATATCCAGAGCCTACAATGAACCCTTCAGCAGTTGGGATTCTAGTTTAGCCAATGGGGCCAGGTCTAGCCCAACCACAATCTAGACAAACTATTTCTCGAGTAGGCATTTGCATAAGGAGACTGTCGCCATGCGTAAAAAGATCATAGAGTAACTCGAGCTTTTACCTATGAGGTTTTCTTGGGTTGTGGTTGAGGATGCCTATGAGTTTTTGACTACTTTATGGGTGTCTTCATGGATTGGGCTTTATTATGTCGTGAGGATCTAACTTTGTTTCTTATTAGTTAGATTGGTCAGGTAAGAAGTAATGGGATACCTTCATTCAGACAAGGACAACTTAATCTTTTTTGGTCACTTGGACTGAGTTTTTGAGACCTTTTTAGCTAGGTTCATCCCTGGTAGTATCTAAGATAAAATCTGGGATTAGTCATACATTAGGTTGACATAAAAGGGTTCCATAACAAGTTCATAACCCAATCATATTTACCCTAACAAAGAAGATCCACAGGGATTAACGCTCACACATGTAGACCAATAAGATAATCATGACTTTTCCTAAGGATTAATATGATGTCGTTCCCAGCCAACTAAACTCAAAGTCCCATCTTCTTTTACTTGAAAGGATACAGTTACGACTTACCTTCATCAATTTAACCTTACCCTTAAGTCAAGGTTTGCACATAAGGGACTCTCTAACATCTTTAAAGTCACAATTTAATTCTACCGAATTTAAGGTAGAGTTAAACAACCTATAATCCAGACACTCACATATCATTACATATACACCTCATTAACTGTAGGTAAAATTCAACTAAGACAAGACAAGCACTACTCCTTCACTTTTACACATAATACAAGTCATTCTAGAAACACCTATAAAAACACTTATCTTCTTCAAGTCATCTTATATATAATCTTAAAATAATTAATATACTCCAAATACACTCATAAAGTCAATTAGGACTAACCAAGACTTAACCTAAATATTGTAATCATAATGTCAAAGTCGTAGTCTAACATGATCGCTTAAGGAAACATAAGTATATATGACTATATAACTTCACATGTACATAGATAATGTTATGCTTCACATAATAAAACTACACAAACAGCCACATAACTTCAAGTAGTTTCCAGTAAGGCCATACTCATAATTTATCATAAAGTAAAGTCAACAAGGCCACGTCAATTGCAAATAAAACACATAACACCTCCACCATAAGTGGACCATACCAATCACAATAGAATTGAAGTAAAATTAATATAAAATTAAATAAATTCGGGCAGCTTACCTTTATTCCCTTATTCAGACTTCAATGTAATGCTAAATCGTCTAATTCAACAACACAAGACCCTTAATCAAGGCCATAACCAACAATTCGAGCCATAATATAAAAATCCAATGAAATCTCTATCAATTAAATCTAGGTTTAACAATATAGGATCAATTAGATAATAATTTAATACAATTCTTATATCATTGAAAGCCTATAGAACCTACATAACAATTCATCAATATTAGCTTAATATCAAGTAACCCACATTATAGTCAAAAACTAGGGTTTATCAAAATTCATGGGTTCATAGGTTATTTAGAATAAAGTCATCAATACAATATCAATTATATCATAATTCAATGTTTGGAATTCATTTATGCAAAATCCCATGGTATAATCATGAAATTGGATAATTCACTTTAGAAAACTTTGAAACATGTTGAGAATTGGGATCCTTTATAAAACGATATTTAAGGATAAAAAACCATACATCAAGGAATCTAACTATTTACTTTGATGAATAATTTCGACACGAAAAACCCCTCACCAAGATGCCTCTTCAATTGGGTCTTCGATGGATGTTTTGGAATATTTTCTAAGAGTTTTGCGTTTATGATTTTAAAGAATGAGGTCTTCCATGTGATTATCCTTTATATACATAAAGAAAATACCCAAAATACCTTAATAAAACGTCCATTACTTAAGTTCAAATTGGGGTGAATTGACCAATTCACCCCTAAGTGGACAGTACCACCTACGCAATAAGCCAGGTCGTGTGACTCCTTCCTTGATGGGGCGTCACCAGCTGAACGGGCCATCACATACCTCTGTCGGTGGCAACAGTAGCTGTACAAGCCTCCTATATTCATCTTTGGCTAATTCCCTAAGGACGGGACCCTTTGAGGGGGCGTCACAGTAACGACTGGCCGTTAGACTGCTCCGTCGCCAGGGTCTGCCTGGGACAGCTTACACACTAATTTTGGGTCCTTCCTCAAGGACACTTAGATGGTCATTGGGGATAATTTCATGGAGGTTTCCAACCAAAATACAATATTCTTTATGTTTAAAACCTCTCACATGAATTTCATCCAAAACGAACACTTTAATACTCGACAAAACCAGCCTAGACGTACAAAGTCGACTCAAGGCATATCTTTTGAACACCTTGGACGTTCTTGGTCGTTTAACCTCCAAACTTCACGAAACATTAAACACTACATATACATGATATATTTACTCATTTAAGAAACTTAACACATAATGAAGCCCACATAAACATATAGAATGACAGTTTAGACATTTAAGTGACTTAGTCATCAAACGTCTTTGTCGTCGCCTGACGTTTAACGTCCAACACCCCTAATACTTTAACTATTGACTCTATACAATATATTATAAATATATAGGACCATATAAAATCAATAACAACATGTTAGGATCTAGTTCACCTAGGTCATTTTAAGGGTATTACAACGCATTTCTATTTGGTTTGGATTTTTGAATAATGATCGATGAGTTATAGGGACGCCACAGTATGGACAAATAATTCTACATGGATTTTATGGATTTTTAGTATATGAAACTACTCTTATTATGGGAATACACATATAGTAATGATGTGATAAATAGACACTTTATGGTAACCAACGGTTACACGCTTATGGTATACAACATTATTGAGATGACCAAGAAATTCTCTATCTTTTGGCATAAGGTATATGATAATTTTAATATAATTTGAAAATTTGTATGTGAAAAATTGTTTGGAGTTGACATTTAGCGTGATTCAATATCTATATCTCAATTGGCAAAGTATTATGAGGTTAGAAGTTAATGAAAATATCCTTGGATTAGACCCATAAGGTCATTCTTCAAAGTTTTTGTAATATTACCATTTTATCCTTCCCAATATTACCATGACTAAACTGTAATCATTTTGTGAAGTTTATTATATAAATTTTGTAAAAAAATATTATTTGTGCAAGTTTTAGTTGTTGGAAGGCTTAAGTTGTGAAAATGTTGTTTTCTGCAACAATATGAATTTCTAGTCCCGAAAAGGAATCCATTTATTGATATGCTCAAATTTAATTCCCAAAAAGAAGTATAAGCGGTCGTATAAAGTAAAGAACTCAACTATGAGGTTGGGGTCAATTCCACGAGAAAAATAACTTAGACATAACTTTAACCTACAATTAGTTATATTTAATCATCTTTTGGTAACATCACCTATTCTTCCTTGTTCTTCATTATGTTTGAATAAATACATTGTTAGTTGTATATAATATAATGACCCATAAAGTCATACTTCAAAGTTTTTTAGAATTACTTTTGTATCCCTCTCGATAATACCATGAGTAAACACTAATCATTTTGTCAAGTTGATTTTATAAATTTTGTAAAAAGTTGTTATTTGTGCAAGTTTTAGTTGTTAAAAGGCTTAAGTTGTGAAAATGTTGTTTTCTTCAACAATGTGAATTTCAAGTCCCGTAATGGAATCCATTTATTGATACGCTCAAATTTACCTTTAAAAAAGAAGTATAAGCGGTTGTATCAACCAAAAAACTCAACTATGAGGTTGGGGTCGATCCCAGAGGAAAATAATTTAGACTTAACTTTAACCTACAATTACTTCTATTTAATGAAGTCCTTTCCGAAAATAGGTAATAAAAGGGCAGTTTTATATAACAAAAGGAATTAAATATTTCTAAATAAACAAATAGCAAGTATGAATATTTGATTTATCAAGTGATGAGAGTAACTAGCGCATAAGTGTTCTCCATAGGTTTATAACGCGGTATTTCTAGATATAACAATCCTTTCCTAGTATCTTGCATGCAAAGTTGTAAGTTATGTATCCCTAATTCCCTGGTCCGGCAAATAGTGAATTCCTCCTCAGCACCTTTGGCAAGTTAATGTGTGGTATGATTTACTAAACCTTACCTTTAACCTCTATTAATCATCATAATCGATGTATGGCTTTAGTTGTTACTTCGCACAATCGCCACTAGCACAAGGAATTCTAACTCGTGCACTGTACAACGAGTCAAGAAACTAAAGAAATTACCACACATGCAAGACATATCTAGATTGGTTATTTTAGTTAGTTTTTACATTGTTAAATACCCATGGTTCCCATAACCCTAGTCATGAATTTAGTAACCCAAGTTCATAATTACACAAATCTAGAAAAATCACTTGAATTCGATAAAATAATGCAATAACCAATTCCAAAAAAATAAAGTATTTCCAAAACCCAATATTCAACAACTAATATAACAAATTAGAAAAATAACCAAGAATATAACCACAAAAATGAGGTTTTTATCAGTATTATATAAAAAAAGTCCTAACATAAAAAGGAAATCTATTTAAGGAAAATCAGCCCAAAATGTGTTTGAGTTGGCGATCGGACAGACGAACCGTTGAGGCCACAACGGAGTGTCGACTTTCCGTTGAGAGCACGACAGTCTGTCAATGGCTTCCTTTTCTCCATACTTAGAATCTTTTCAAGTCGGGTACTGATCTACTTTCTATTTACGATGTCAGATGTGCAAGACGGTTCGTCATGGAGGTAACGGTCTGTCGAGAGCCTCCGTAGCCCCACACATAGTCAGAATTCCTCAATATTCCTTCAGGAGCATTACATTCATATGACGATGGCCACCTATAAATCGTAGAGGGGTCAACGGACCGTCGATGGCTCCGTAGGTCGTCACTTCTACAATTTTAGCATAATTCTTCCACGTTTTCATCTTGGACAGATTTCCTGAAAATAAAGAGAAAAATACATAACAACTAATACAAAAAGGCCTTAGACACACACTAAACTTAAGAAAAAAAGACACGGAAAGTACTGTAAAACCACGGTACATCATTTATTCTATTAGTTTTGCCTGGAATTTTGTTTAGGAGAGTTGTAAATTTTATATTCGGCCCCTGTTCTTCACTTTGATCTCTTAAGTTGGAAGCTAAACATATTTTAGTCTTTAGTTGACACTAGGTCAACATTTACAATTAGGATACTCATATGAGATTTTTGAAAATTATGTTGGATTTAGGGGATGAATTTAGGCCCAAAGGAAGTCTAGTATTAATTTTCAAAGCACCTTAGCTTGGTTTGGCCTTTTAAGAGTTATGTTAGTTTGGAAATCACATTCCTCATTTAGTTGTTTAGTTGAGTCTAGAACATCTAGTTTACTTAGGTAACATTTATTTTTTGTGTGTGTACGAAGTTAAGAATGAATCTTGATGGTCAATACAAGGAGTGTGTGTCTCTTGGTAATTTTCTTGGGTGGTATCAAGTGACCTTCCTTTCGTGGGGATTTAGAGGACATACCTCCATGTTCACGATGGAGTTCTGGTGTTCCAAGACTGCTACGGTGTCAATATGTTGCATTCATTGAGAAGCTCATGTACTCATAGACAATTAATCTTGACCAAGTTACAATGTTAACTATAATACCTTGGAACCAAACCATAGAAAATTTTGGAAACAATAAAGGTTCCTAAATCATGATAGGGCCTAGGTCTGATGACTTGCCCGTGGTGGTGAGTTAGAACACACGAGGCCCAGACGTCTGAAATTAGACCCTTCACAGGTGGTGTTCTTGATGACGGACTGTGGTAGCATTTGTAGAGTCTTAGCCTGTAGGGTCAACAAGCTTAGATCGAATCCCCCCCACACACCTAAGTGAGGACCATAATCACCTACAGGTTTGTGATTCTGATGAAGGGTCGTGGGGGCGTCGGTGAAGTCCATCCAATAGATCCCCCGACCTATGCTCTAGATTTCAGCACATTTAATAACGATGGCGACCTTCATGGTCCATGGTCCTCCACACGAGCCCTGTTAGGGGATCGTGAAATAAACTCCAAGGACAAGTAGTTACTAGCAAATGACCATGACCGGTTCCACAGTCCGTGGTTATCCTTGTCAGATCTTTAAGTGGGGTTATTTTTTTCTTTATCCCTATTCGTTGGACTCCTACCTACGTTTCTAAATCCCTAAATTGTGTGGTTTTAGTCTATTTTAGCCTAAAAACATAACCAGAATTTACCTATGTCAAATATTAAAACATAAAAACATTTGAGCATAAAAGAAGAAAGATGCTAAGAAACCCTATTTCAAAAACATAACAAGGTTCTATCAGTTTCATCCCAAAAAAAAAACCATTTCTCTTGAATATCGTCACTAGGTATGTTGGATTTCACTAGACGATTCCATTAATTCATAATAATATTTTGTAGTATTGTTCATTCATGGATTCATGCATAAACTCAGAACCCTAACTCTGCAGTTATTTTAGTTTAGGAATTACACATGCTAGGTCAATAATTCAGTTATATGTATGAACATCCCTCTAATTCGAATGAATTATTCTCAGCATATAAATGTTCGTTCTTTGTTTGCATGTAAGTTTGAGTTATCTTTTATTAAAACATTCAATCATAATGTGTTAATTATTTAATTATATGGGACACTTAATACCGAGTGGACTAGGTTTAGTTACCCTCAACTCCCAGAAATACGTGCCCCATTAAGTCCCCTCTGTGGGCATCATTTCAGTGATCACGCCAGCATGCCTTTATACCTCTTGCAGGGTATTTTAGGTACTCTTGATGGGGCGTATATATCGGACACCACATTTATCTCATAAGGTTTTATGTTGGTCATTAGTAGCTCCCTTATAGTTTAGTCATATTCTATTAGATTAACCAGGTTATCAATATAATCCAATATTCATTCTCAGTATGTTATAAACTTGGTCATTACATTCAATTTAGTCATGTTCAGTATTTGTAGTATCCTTAACATGTTCTGATCATATCATTGCTTTAATGTTGTTTTAGTTATGTTTTTATTCAACTTTATTCTATCCTTCATGATCAGTACCTTTTAAGTAATTATGCATACTTTGTGCTATATCTTCTCATTATGTATGTTTAGGTCCTCAGTAGTCAAATAATATGTAGATTGGTTCTCGATATTCAGTTCAGTAACATTAGTGGTGAGTCCAAATTCATCAAAAACAACTGATATGTTATATTCTAATTTTATTCTTTAGTGTTAACTTTTCTAGATCTATCTGGGCATGTCCCAACATTTTCTAGTAAGAAAAGGCTTTATTTCAAACATAGTTAGATCCAGCTATATTGTAAGAGTTTTTCACTTTTCATTTGTATTCAAACTCTCAGTTTTGATTTATTTAGGTAGTATATGGTATTTCCCAGTATTTAGAGTATCATGTGATTTAGAAAATGCATAGTGTTTTACTGATTTAGTTTACTTTAGTATGCTTATGATATGCCAGCACGGTCAACTTGGGGTCACTTGTGGTCCTAGGTCCAGTGTCCGCGTCTTGGAGATGGACTTGAGGCATGCCAAACTTGGTGTTAGAACACTAGGTTTAAGTGTCCAATGATGTTTGATAATCTTAACGAAGTAGAGTCGTTTTCATACGTGTGGAGTGCACCACATCTAATTATAGGGAGGCTACAAATTATTTCAGGAAAAACTTCAATTTCTTTGTTACTCTTATCGTGCGCAAGGTATCATCGATCCTCACTATGACTTTTTGTTTTGCGGTTCAGATCATGCCTCCTTGTAAAGCTTATGTAAGGAGTGTGAATGCACGTAACTAGGAATGATTGGTTTGAGTTGGCATCTTGCCAATGTAAAGATGTGGCTCACATCTAGTATACTAAGTGGAAAGAGAACAGGGGTAAAGATTCAACTTTTATTACATGGGATTGCTTAAGTGAAACCTTGCAGTGATAGTTTCTTCCCAACAGAGTTCAATGAGGCAAAAAAATTAGAGTTTATGAATTTAAGGCAGGGTTCTATGGAAGTCCAACAATATTGAATCAATTTCACCTAACTCACCCGTATGCTCCTCACATAATTATTGATTCCATGTCTCAAATGAACATGTTCTTATATAAAGTATCCAATCTAGTGAAACAAATTGAACGAGTGCAAGTTACTCGACTCTATGAACATATCTAGGATCATAACTCATGATCATAGGGTTGAGGTGATAAGCTTATAGAAAATGCCAAAGAAAATACGAAGGATAGAACAGGCAACTATGACAATTCTTAACAGAAATCAAAAGGCTAAAAGCGCTCGCAGTTTCAATAGATGTGTTCAACTCCAGAACCTTCATCAGATAATTTTCATTCCTCTATGTTTTGAAATGATCAAAAGGGTTGGGCATCATGCATTAAGACTCAAGTTAGTATTTCAGGAACCAAAACCTACCCAACTTTTCCATAGTGTGGTAAGAACCATCAGGGCGAGTGTCTGAAGGGAAGGAAATATGCTTTGGGTGTGGTCAGTCTGGTCACAAGTTGAAGGATTGTCCTTCTAAACAAGGTCAAGGAGTTAATGATGGAATAACTCAGTCAATAACTTCATCATCCCTCGTAAGTCACCCGACTCAACAAGGTAATTCATTTTGTACAGGTAGCGGTCAGTGCCAAAAGTAGTTATGTGCTCTTCCTACTCTCCAGGATTGGAAAGATTCTCTAAATGTAGTCACTAGTACGTTGTAAGTTTTTCAACTTAGATGTTTATTCTTTGTTAGTGTAACATGGATTATTTTAATTCTCGTAGGTTTTATATAAGCACATTGTTATCATTCATCGCATTCTTATTGGTAAATTTAGCGGAAAATATAAAACTTTCTAGCACAACTTATGTTAGAACATCACTTTGATATATAACGAATCTCACAATACATAGTTAAAGAATATAATCTTTTTTTCCATCCTAGACTCAACATTACTAGAGTACATTAGTGACACGAACCTTACAACAATAATCATAAGTACAATATGGCAACCATGCAATTAAAAGGGACATTTTACTAGAAATCATGAATTATGCATTTTTGAGAAATCTTCATAAAACTTGATGTATTAAGCATCATATTACTTACGTACTTCATTTAGGCATATATCATAGTCATAATATCACATAAAATCACACGTAGCATTTAAGTCACATTTTGACCCATTTTACAGTAACCACAATCTCTTTATAGTGAGTTATTTCCTCTTTACATCGAAGTTCTTCTTATTATAATTTCTTGACATTCCCGAGTAACCATCTAATGACCTTTCTGCAATGTACATATAATATCTCATGACAATATCCATACTCAATCATAACCTTAAGGCCACAAGGAAACCATGCATACAACCTTTTAAGTCAACACCTATACCAATATGACCATTTCATATTATAAGACAAATACGTCACATTAGACTTAGCATAAGACGTCACTCACAATCCTAATATATGTCTAATAGTGTAATGTACATGTGAAGCCCCATAAGCTCACACATATTTAGTTAACCTATCATAAGGTCATAAGCATCATAACATTCACTTCATACATTTACATGACAAGCATAGACACCTTCATTTATGTAAACAAAGACCTTCATAATATAGTCATTAAGACCAAATTATGCACATAAGGATAATACCACTTTATATAGACCCTTACCATGCATTTCATTCACAGCAAGTATACAAGACTACAATGTCATGCATAAGGAACATAAATATAGTCACATGAAATATAAAACCTCCCTAATACTTCCATCAAGAACTACATTTTCAATGCATAGTTAAGTTCATTACTCTCACCTATCCTAAGAAACTTCCTTTAGGTTATCCTAGTTAGAGTCATAGTCATTTTACCCCATGTCATTTTAAATTAGGGTAAAAATGATAAGGACTTTTGTTTGGTGGTGATGGTAGTGTTGTTTTTTATTTTTTTTTAAACTATTTTTTTTTTTGTTTAAACTATTTTTTATTTTCTATTATTTTTCTAGCCTTAACGGACACTAAGACCGTGGGTGATAAATAGGGAATTTTGTATTATAGAGCCTTATACCCATGGAAGGTGCTCTACCTTTCAAAGGTAGAATATTAACACGTGCTAGAATACTAAGTAATAATAATTGCTAGATCCTATGTGGTAAGCATAGTTATGAAACATGGATGTACATGTGGAAACCCTCTTTATAGCAAATGGGTCATTGTAGTAATCCACTATTGGAAACATCACTCTAAGACTTTTGGCTATAACGGCTATCCACCTCGTGAGGACTATGGTGACCTACCTTCCTACAATGGTAAGAGACACCCCTCAAACTTCAAGTTCTCTCGTGCTAAGCTAAGTTCCCTTTATTGAAAGTCTTTATTACATTACTTTATAAAATTAGGATATAGAAGATTCACTCCCCATATGATTACCTCATAGTGTATAGATGATAAGTCCTTTCATCAATCCATATCATGCGAGAAACACTTTCATAAGGACATTGCATATTCAAGCACCTATCTAGTTTAGAGTACTATTGAGAACACCTTTCAAGTGCCCCTATATTGACTAGATCATCATTCATGTGTATGTGTGTATAGAATGTGTGAGCAAGCATTTCACATAACACAATAAGGCCACAGACATATTCATACTTCATTTCGTTCATGCATAGGTGTACAAGTGTAACTATTTGAACAATCATTTCATATAAACACATTATACACTTGGCCAGAATCATGACTTACTATACCATAGACTTTAAATTCAGCATATAATACAGTCATAAACATATATCATTCATATTCTTACACATAAAAGATCAAACCTAGGAACTATCCTATCATGGCACACATGTGCAATGCATAGACAAGTTTCATAAACTTTCCCATACTAGTCCACCTATCAAGTCATAGTAGTGTATGATACATCCCATAACATCCTAGAAGGAAAACATAGCATAAGACATATTTATTCAAGACTCACAATGTCAATACAGTAATATGTAGTCATTATGTACCTATTTTAACTTTACTTCACATATAACATTAAAAGACCTCACCTTAGGCAGCACCTATACATAAACATAATATAACCTTCAAATGCTCATATCAATAGCCATACAACCTAGATCATAGCTAGAATAGCAAACTAGACATAAGTTTCACACTAGGGGTAATCACAAAAATCACATATTCTTAATGCAACTGCCTTCAAGGCTATGTTCACATCACATATATATTGACAATAAAATAAACACCGCCACCATAAGTGGACATACAGCACAATGCCATACAAGGTTTCATCAATTATCAATACTATAAGAGAGTAAAGGGAGAGACGATCTTACCAATTTCTCTTCCTTTGATCATCACTGATGAATAATACTTTTTCATCAACAATTCAAGTAAAGGGAAGTAGATAAGTATACCTTAACTTAGGCGAAATTATACATAAGACACTACAAGATCATGCTACTCACAAGTAGACATACATCACCAATAAACTAAATTAGAGACTGTAAATTTCCTTACAAAAACCCTGATTTGGATCATACCATGATTATACCACATGATTCATAAATAATAGCAATAAAGCAGTAGCTACAAGTTCTTCACATAACAAAATCATTACCATTATGACTATATAACGAGATTATAGTGAATAAATGGGTTTTTTTACAAATAAAATGGAAATAGAGATCAATTCTTCAATAATCAATCCCTATTTGACAAACAATACGTAATTCATCCTCACATGATATCATGGGATTATATAACCATCAATTTAACATAATGGATTCACATAACAATAAAGCTAAAATCAAAATCACAAGGTACTACATAATATATGAGCCTTATACAAATCTTCAAACATTGATCCACATTGATCACTCATCAACAATTCATCATCATCATAATAATTAATTACACCGAATAGGCGGAGATATAAAATATAACATCACCTGAACAGAAATTCGATTACAAAGATCAAATTCACAAAGCCCACACATAGGCTAAAATTAGACTTTGAAGAGAGCATTTGTTGATCATGTAATTGGAGTTAAATTCACGATATAATCAACATATTATCATCAATTAATCATGATAAGCCTTTAAAACGTTCTGAGAAAGAACCGATGGCTAGATTGAAGAAGGAGAAGTTTTATCATGACCTTGTAATAAAAAACAATGAAAGGAACTCTCTAGATGGAAGATTAACTAGACATGAACGATTACAATACATTATTGTAGAATAAAACAACTGAAAATTTATGAAGAACCCATGGTAAATCAAAGCTACAACCTGTTCTTGAGCTTCACCTCCAATGGAGGTTTCTAGAGAAGATATTTGGAGAGAGGGAAGTCTAATTGGAATTAATGATTGGGTATATGCTAGTCACGTTTTTTGATCAGCTAAATATACCTAAAAAAACAAATAAACCAACTAGGGTACGGTTAGCACGTGGATTAAATTTCCATTCACTCCTTTAATGAAACACCATGCATGCAATTGTTGCAGGAAACATAAACGAGAGCAATCGACGGGGAGTCGTCTGGTCGACGAGTTGTCCTGTTTCTTCATCGTTTGCAGCTGAAACTCCATCATGTGGGGTTGATATCACATTTCAAAGTTTTTATCAATGGAGACGGGGTGTTGATTGAAGGCGAGTTGATTGACACTGCCAAGGCAGTGTCTCGAAAGCCTTTGGGTCCTTCTTGAGGGCCTCTTGCGGAGTCCTTGGGGAGTTGTACCCAGACGTTTATAACGTAAATATATACATTAACATTTAAAGTTCCTTCCACATAATTTTAACCCAAGACAAACATTTTCAACACCTTCAAACATGCTAGGTACACTCAAGTCACACACACACACGTCTCAAGGGCTAACTTCCAAATGTCTTGGACTTTCTTGGACTTTTAACCTCCAAACTTCATGAAAGTAAACCTAATGCCTATAAACATAATTATTACTCATATAGGGACTTAATAATCTAATGAAACTCACATAAGCGCATGAAAACACATAAGGCCTTTGTGGTGATTAGAAATCCAACGTCTTGATCGTCCCTTGATGTTTGAGTTCAAATCACTTCTCATCACTCATGAATACTTTAAAACAATTAATTAACAAGTTAAAAATATTATAGGCACAGTGAGGTCTAGCCACCTTAAAATCATTTAGGGGTCTTAAGTTAGATTAGAACTACTCTTTCCTTTGGAACTCTTAGACAAGAAGCAAATTCGATGTTGTCCATAACTTCTTTCCACCTTTTAAGTATACTTACTACAGTAAGTTACCCTGTTATTTCTAGATGGGTTAATAAAAATTTTCATATCACATTCTGTTAGATATTAACGTCAGCAAATCTTATAGAGTTAGAAATGGTAGACTTTTTATATCATTCTAGGCATGGATTTGTTACATTCTTGTTATGCCTCTGTCGATTGTAGAATTAGGAGTGTTCATTTTTTTAGTATACAAAAGAACAAATCTTAGAATGGAAGGTAGTATCTTGACGCCTATGTGTAGTTTTATTTCTTACCTTAAGTCTAGCAATATTATATCTAAGTAGTATCTCACTAAATAAGTTGAGGTTAAGGATTCAAGCTCTGAATTCCCAATTCTTAAGTCGTTCCTAAGTCAAGTATTTCCCCAAATGTTTCCATAATATCTTTTACAGTTCCTCCCGGAAAAAAAAATTTGACTTTGGAATCGATCTCCTAACAGATACTCAACCAATTTCTATTTCTTCTTACAGAATGGCTCCAATAGAGCTTAAGGAATTGAATGACCAGTAGAAAGATCTTCTGGAAAAGGGCTTCATCAGAACAAGTATTTCTCCATGGCATTTTTACTTGTGTTGTTCGTGTAGAAGAAAGATAGTTCACTTAGAATGGGCATTGATTATAGATAGTTGAAAAAGGTCACAATCAAGAATAAGTATCCCATCCCCATGAATGATAACTTGTTTGATAAACTTCGAGGTGCTAGTCATTTCTCAAAGAAAGACCTTAGATCGGGTTATTATTAGCTCTAAGTCAGAGATAGTGACATTATGAAGACAACCTTCAAAACTAAGTATGATCATTAAAATTTGTAGTTATGTCATTTGGACTAACCAATGCTCCTGCAACTTTCATGGATTTTATAAATAGAGTGTTCATGTAGTACTTGGACTTGTTTGTTATCATATTTATTGATAAATGCTTGATGATGTAATAAAACACGTAACTTCTAATGCAAGTATCGATGATCTTATCATAGTATAGTAACCCAACTTAGGGTTGGAGTCATTTCCACAGGGAGTGGTTGTGAGAATTAATAAGAAAGTAGAACTTATTTCTAACTACTTGTAGATAAAATGTTATCGAAAAAAAATTAAATCAAAGAGGGGTGATGCAAGTGTAAATTATTGATGGGTGTTAGTCACAGTTAAGTAAAAATAATGAAATCTACAAAGAAGAGATAAATTAAGAGAGGAGATTTCATGGGATGTGATCGAAACACAGAATAAACAAGATTATTGGTACATGGTTTTGATATATTATTCATAGAGTAATTGCAACTAGGATAGACGTTAAAGGGGATAAGCTATCTCTCGATCAACTTACCCCGTTTCAAATGGGATCCTCTCGGACACCCACTTGACGCATGAAGTACAACCTCCACCTTAACCCACTCACTCTCTTGAGTTGAGTGTGTGGTATTATACTAGGGTTCACTCTCTCGATCTGAACCTTAGGTTGACCCACTCCAACAGACCATCAATTTAGTAGCTTTATTTTCTAGACCTCTCTCTCTCTCTCTCAAGCCGGAAACACATATATGAGATTATATTTGCAACTACAACCTCATTAGATTCATCCATAACTTCTAAAAAAATCACATTAAAACTACGAATACACTACAAACAAGAAAGACGCAACTAATTTACACCATATTCATAATATCACACCCCAAGAATTGGGGTTTTAGCTAGAAAAGAATAAGACATAGAAATTTATACCGAAATGAGCTTGCATTGAAGTGGAAATGAAGATTTAAGTCTTGTTATAGGCCAAGAATGGAGAAATAAGAGACCCAAGTCCAAATCCTTGTAGATGAAACCTGTTGGATCTTCAAGTTCTTCTCCAAAACCCTTTCCAAAATTAGAGTTCAAAAACTTAGATAAATATGGAAAATTTTTAATAATGTTCAATCCTTAACTAAACACTCCACAAGTATTTATAGTTTCAAAGATTAGTTTTGCAGGGGGAAGAGGGGAGAAGACTGTCGTTAGTTTGAATGTGATTTCAAAATCGGGTGATTCAGCCTTCTGTAACTTCATCGTCATCCTGCACTTATACCAAGCAGCATCTTAATGTTTAGGATTATTGGGCGAGAAGGTACTGCTTCGAAGAATTATCCGTGATGCGCTGACTGCTTTTTTTCACCACCGATGTAATCCTTCACTTCATGGCTCAACATATTGTAACAAAAGGCGATCTTCTGGCCAATCGACAATTTATCAAGTGGACTCGACAGTCCTCAAGCCTTCATTTCATTGTTCTTTTCATACTTTTGCACCATTTTCTAAGTAGTGTCCATGATTAGCCTCAAACTCAAGATATTTGAAACTCAAGGTTATTCATTAGTAAATAAAACAAAACAAGCAATTAACGAAACTTTTTCCATCAAAATATAGCCCTAAATGAGTCTAATTTGTGGACTCATCAACACCCCCAACTTAAACGTTTACTAGTCTTCAAGTAAAAATCAAGGCGATCAAATCAAAAAGGATGTCTCAAATATTGATACACAAGATTTATTTATGAATGTACACAACATGACTCAATATATTTATGCACGAATCATTTGTGTAGATAAAGATTCAAGTTGTCATTCAATTCAATGATTATCAAGCTCGCAATACTTGCTTCAAATGCACGTTCAGTCTTAACAAAAGTATTCAATTTATTTTGTACGAATCATGATTCAATTCTCATACACATGATGTATAACCATTTAAATTTTGGGAATCAGATACAATGATCAATCTCATAAAAAGAAACACAATATATGTTTTCACTCATAGGTTTGCTCCTATTTTTTCATTATCATTTGTTTAGCTTTCTCAAGATCAAAAAGGTCTTTTTAAGGCTTCTAATGGAGTTGAGTGCGAAGGTATGATCATTTAGGATTAGAGACTATGATCCTCATGTGGTGCTCAGAACACTTCATTTCCTTTCCTTTAGCAAGTTCATTAGTGCTCACAAGTATCCCTTTATTAACTTTTCCATTGTGCATTGGAGAACCCCTTTACTGTAAATTTTAATGTTATTGTCACAAACTTTTATTTTTTTGCTTTTTATTTTCGTTGTTCATTTTTTTCCAATTTATTATAGAGGTTACAGTTCACACACAAATGGAAGTAGACGAGATCCTTCATGCACTTTATTGACTTGCTTACTCTTTTAACCGCACCCCAACATCGTCTTTTGGCCTAACTTGTCTATTCTATTAAGCAAAAATCAAGAGGATTATGGGTAAAGGGTTAAAAGAGGTTATGTTTTTTCCAAGTTTCATCCAAACGAAGGTAAGGGTCAAGGGGTGTTAAAGAGAGGTTGAAACACTCACAAGGTAGGTCATAAAAGAGGTATATATCAAATTGGCTCACACTATATAAAGGTGCCTAAGATCATATCAAGAAAACTTTACTTAGTCAACAAGACAAACGGGGTAAATTCTAGGTGTTGTCATACATGGTTCAAGTTAAGCTTATCATAGAAGGCATTTGACAGTAACGTCAAACAAGACTCTACACATTTGGTAGTGTTGAACGACCATTAAGAGAAAATGTATTTTAAATTGGCTAATTCATCGGTATTGATCAAAACTGAGAATTAAATTACCCAAGAATATCCACGTTTCAAGTACATACGAGGGGTGGAAAATTAATGAAAATTCTATAATTTATTGGAAGGGTCAAAATCAGTTTTTCAATCATAACCAAAAGGGATCCATAGTTTCAAACATCCTAAAAAAGAAGATAAAACACAATTTCAAACCAAACAACCCAAATAATATCAACAAAACATAAACTTCAGTAGCACAAAAAAGTAGGCCTCATCCCACCACAATTAAAAAGTTATTTTTCCACAAATGCAAGTAACCAAATATCAAAAGGTCATTGATAGAAAGAAACAAAGACGAAGGTAGAGAGGGATTCTGTCTATACAGTAAATTTGTTTGTCTTGGCATCAGTACCCGATGTGCCAGCTTAATGTGGGATGATTTTCTTTGGAGATTATTCTGAATATTTAATGGCAACTGACTTGTTGAAATTGTCCAAGTCATGAGCCGCTAAGAAGGAAAGTATAGCGATGAAGAATCCACATTTCCACGAGGAAATAGTGGAGTCTCGGGGATTAGTCCACGTACTGATACTTTTTGTATATCCGTATCTACAAAACTTCGAGAAAAAGTTAGAAAGTATTTAAACAAAAACATTGAAGTTCAAATGCAGAGAAACTTTGTCAATCTTGTTAGTGAAGCGCTCACCCATTTTATTGATTTGTTGAGTGGAGTGAGTACACGAAAGAAGCGTGCAGACAAAGGGCGAACAAGGCGTATTTCGGCAGAACGCTTAATGCATTCTGTGACTTCAGACTTCTCCCGAAAGTTACAAAATATTTTTTCTTAATTTTCATTAAATTAAACGTGTAATAGGGAATTTAGAAGAACCGTTGAGTGACTTGGAGAGCTTGACCCTGCTCGTAAAATAAACCAATGTGCCTACTTTTGACCCAACTTTCCTCATCCAACCTCACAACCCCCAAAAAAAAAAAAGTTTGCAACACTTAAATTTAGTCTGACACCGTGTGTTACCCATGCACAATCCACTACTATTATCAAATTTGAAGCACAATTATCAAGAATAATTATTTAGTTTAGAACGGGCAAGGTTTGAGAACCTAATTAAGCAAGCAAATAATTAATTCCTACAAAAAGGCCAAAAACATATCAACAAATTAATAGCGATGCATTTGCATATAACATTCAATACAAGAAGTTTAGGGTTCGGAAAAAAACCTTAAATGTCGAAGAGTTGAAATTGAGATGCTAGGTAGAAAACGCAATCCAAATATGAGCACACTCGATAATCAAAACACAATATAGATGCATCAATATTGAACCTAGGTGTGAGTTTGTATAGTTATAGAATGGGGGAGAGTAGAGGAAATTGAAACTTTTAAAACTTTGGCTCGAATATCCATTCTATTTTTGTCCATTCGATGACATTAGTCGTGAGTGCCAAACCACTCAGCACAATGCCAAACAGTCCCACATTCTTCGTCAAGTTTTGTAGAATCCCTTAGTAAATTTGGTAATCCAAACGGTGATAAACATTGGGGTTTCAGAGTTGATTGTTGTTTCGGCAATAATTTATTTAAGAGCGCCAAGTTTTATAGACCTTGATACAAAATTTAGTCGGATCAACCGACGGTGTGATTCGGTTCACCAAACTGTCACAACCCGCACCTATACCCTAGAAGTTAGGGTATTCATAAGTCATGACATGGCGTACTTTACCTCTCAAAGGTCTTGTACAAGCCCTTTCGTATAGTTCATTGAATGTACATATATGAAAAGTAGTGGAGAATTAAAAACTTTTCACAACATTCTAATAGTCTTTATAGATATCTTTCATGTAAAACTATAGGAAATACTAAGTCTCATTTCATCAAATCTTAGATTCAAATTACACTTTGGGACACAAATCATGCAATAGAAATATAGAACTACTAAATCTATCACAATCCTTCAATAAAAAAACTAAAACACATTTATGCCCTCGAGTCAAAAGAGGAAATACTTCAACTTGCTTGAAAGATCCTATAATCCAAGATGAGCTCCCAAAAGCACCTTTACCTATGAATCACTTTGGAGAAACATAAAAGCATGGAATTAGTACAAACATATACACTAGTATGACATAATGCATAAAAATTATGAGAATGGACATTTAATGGAAATATGCTCTTTTTGATTAAAATATCCTAATATAAGCACAATAACAACATTTAACACGTTGCAAACACATAAAATAACACATAAGCAATTTATCACATTTTATGAAATGTTAGACGGAACTATCAAGTGTTACAGTGAACTATTTGCTAACATTACTGTGAATTGATTAAACCTTATAGTGAACCCAATTAGCTTGTAATTCCCTCACTAAAAGCTATCCTAAGACTCACTTCAGAAATACCAAAAGAGACTGCCCATTCACCCTCTCTAGGATTACCGAAATGTTCCTTAAGACAACCTACAATGAGATATATACACTAATAATACACCAAACACATGAACATGAGATTCTCCTACCAAAGGTGATTATAAGGTTAACTTGAGTTAGTTGTGAAGAATCCACCCATAAAATCCCTTCACACACACATAAGAGATCCTTTATATTACCTAGGATAAGATCATTCTCACTTAATACAATATCATAGACATAATATTACATTCTTATTTCCAAAGGTTATTAAAAGACTTACTTAAGTAAATAAATGAAGAACATGTCCATACTTAACCTCTTGAAGAATTATGTAATATATTCCTTAAGACTACTTATGTTTGGATCATGTATAGTTTATCAACCAACTTCCCTAACTAGATTTGTTCTTAAGACTTATCTAGGTAAGATACGAAGTGACAATTTCTATGCCCCCTTCACACCTTAACTAGACAACCCTTAACTACTCTAGAGAGGTACTAATTCATTGAACATTCTTTCTAACTTAATTGATTACTTTCATTGGTTCATTTAAGAGACATTTTCATTACCATAAGGCATTCAAGTAATGGTATTGGAGAATCCCTAGGGACTCATAACTAATATATTCGAAGCCTAAAGGTGCAATGTCTATGTAGCATCCCATATCACCACCTAAACTTCATAAATTTTTCAAACACTTGTAGAAATCCCATATAATGAGAATAAGCAATAACCGACATAGACCATGGTAGGAAAGCATGGAATCTGGAGTTGTAACCTACTACGATGGAGGGGGTTCCACTTGCAAATGGTAGAACTTGGACACATCCCATGTAGGCACATGGGTAAGGAATATGAAGGGTTTATTTGCACTATATCCTCATTATTTAACTAGATCTACTTCCCTTACCATACTCACTCGATTTTATCCTTTTTCCTCATAAACTAATTAACATTTAAAGGATCGCACGAAGGGTTGCATATCTAGTTCATAACCCAATCATATTCACCATACTAAAGAGGTCCCCTAAGGATGCCTTTCAATGGCGAAGAGTATACCTTAATGACTTTCCTAAGGATGATTTCATGTCGTTCCATCCAACCAATCTTATGTCTACCGTTCATAAAAGAAGGATACCATTACGGCTTTCGAATTCAAGATTTATAACCTTACCACTAGGTTGAAGGTTCCACATAAAGGACCTTCTTAGCAACATTAAATGTCATATGTAATTCATACATAAATGAATAAGAGAATTTAGCATCCTAAGTCAACACATCTCATATACTAATTCATACATGTATCAAGTAAGGTAGACAAATCTACTAAAAATGACAGATAAACTTCACTTAACCACATATAGCATATCATATTCAAGAACCACATAGGCACAACCTTTATCATCTTTAGGTCACCCTACACAATACTATAACATCATCAATATAACCATCACAGACTAACATAGTCAAGTAGGAAGAATCATGCATCAACTCTAAGACTACACACACATAAGGACATAGTCATAGTCTAACATGATCTCGTAACAACATCATTAGAAGAACACATACTTCCACATTATTAACACGTAGGTAGTTATGATCATTCTTCACACCATCAAGTAGACATATAATCATAATACTTCATATAGTGTCAAAAAAGTCATGATCTTCATTATACATAAAGTAACGCTGACAAGGCCAAATCAATCACAATTATAACAAATAACACCACAATTATAAATGGACTATGACAATAAAAACATAATTCAAGACCTAATCTATATAAAATAAAGATCATTAGGGAAGCGTACCACCACTCCATTCTCTCCACTTCAATCAATAGTTAATCCGTTCAATACAATAACAACAAGCCTTTACCCATGGCCATGATCATCAATTCAATATATAAATAATAATGCTCATTGAATATAAGTGAATTCAATATAGATTTATCAATCTAATACAACCTATACATTGTTGACACCCAATTTTGGCCTAACATTTTTAAAAATTCATAATTTTGGGCAACAATGCTAAGCCCGTCATTTGAGCCCATTTTGTGTTTTTTATTTAAGTTATTAATTAGGACAAAAAGGTGAGGGGAATTAATTTTCAGAAAAGAAAAGAAAGAAAACCAAATATAAAAAAAAAAAAAGCTCTCCTTTCTCTTCTCTGCCCTTCCCCTTTTCCCCATGCTCGCACATTTTCCCCATTCCCGGCTTCCGTTTCAACATTCCCCTTCCTAGTCCCCGAACTGTAACGCATTCACTCTTCGTTTGTTCCCGGGTATTCCACCTCGGTGTCCTCTCCTTGCGTTATATCCTCCATTCTCTCTTTCTCCGATGAAACCAGCGAGAGAAGCAGCCAGCGCCGGCGAGGACAAGCAGAAACAACCTACAACAACAGCTCCAATAATCGTCAGCAAGAGCTGGACGGCGTCCAGCAAGGCAGCAGCTCAAACCAACAATATACTCAGAAGAGCTCGAAACAACAACCAAATCATTGAAACGGACCCCGCGGAATAGGTAATCTTTCATGTCTTTATTTATATTTGCCTCGATGTTCTAGATCTGGCCGGAGAGTTTAAACTCTGGCAACTGTCTCTTCCATTTTTATGTTCTCCTGTGAGTGAAGTTTATTTTTTTTTTCTATCTTCTTGGTCGTGTTCTACTCTTTTCCATTTAGTTTGTTGTTGTTATTATTATTTTAATTTTGATGGGCTACACAAGTTTATTTTATTTTATTATTTATTGTATTTTTGTTTAGCATGAAGGGTTGCTTGTTAGCTTCTCATTTCTATGGCTTTTAAGTTTTTATTTTGTGAGATTTTGATATTTTTAAGAAGCATAGTCTCTGTTTGTTGGTAAAATTCATTTGTTTGTTATTGTTTTCCCTTTATTCTATCAGCAACATAGTTTTGTCATTGTTTATTGTCTAATATAATGTTTATATTATCATTTTTATTACACCATAAAGTTTATTAAAGTTTGTTTTGCATTATGATAATAGTTTTTAGTTTCATCTTCATTATTATTATATTAGTAAGACCATTTCATATTGATTTGTTTAGTTAGTCAGTTTTTGCTGAATCTATTTTTTTTAATATGACTCTATTCTTAATTCAGTTAGACTTATTTCATTAGTAAAAGTTACAAAAAAAATACTCAAGTTAAGTTAAGGGTTGTTTTTTATTTAAATTAGCCTTTGTTTCTAATCTTTTAAATTAAGCTTGGGAAGAGTGTAGAGTAGAAAGTAGAGAGGAGATATGTTAATCATTTATTTAGTGTTATTTTGTTATTTTTTGTTATTATAATTAGTTATGGTGTTGGCATCTCATTATTTTTATCTAGTTATTGTCTTTGAGATTTGTTGGGTTTATTTTATATATTTTGATGGATGTGCACATAAATTTAATTCAATTTCATCTAGGTTGTTACGTTGTCTCTTTATTGCCATTGCGTTATCTTGATTATTTTGTATAGGTTAGCCATTAAATTAATCTTATTAGTTGAAATGGGCCAATGAAAATAATATCCCTCGGGTTTAGAGGCCTTTCCATTGTAAAAGATGGAAATTTTTAGTTTAAGTTCATATAAATTGTTTGTTAAATTGTTAAAATGGCTAATGAGAAAACTCTCCGTCGGTTTTGGAGGCCTTCCCATTTTAAAAGACGGAAAATTAGTTAAGTTCATATTATTTGTTTTGTTAAATGGCCGATGAAAAAAACACTCCGTCGGTTTTGGAGGCCTCCCCAATATTAAAAGATGAAAAATTTTAATTTAATTTTATATATTTTAGTTGTTGAAATTGGACGAAGAAGAAATTACCGTCGATTTCAATGTCTTCCATGTTAATAAGATGGATTTTTATTGTTAAGTTATTATTTGAGTTATTCATTTTTATTTATATTTATTTGGCACTAACTCTTTTACTAAGTGTTTTTATAGGTACACAGAGGTGCTTCTCCTTGAAATTATTCGAAAAAGTTCGAATTATATTTTTATTTCGTTATTTTGTGAATATTGACGTTACGCAAAATTTAGGCCGATAATTATTATTTTATTTTGTATATGCATGTTTATTATATCTGTACCTTATTATATACGCGTCTCAATTTGAAAAAAAAAATGAATCATCGGGAACCACCAATTGGGGATTCGAAGGGTGCCTAACCCCTTCATTGCGATAACTTGAAACCCCTTAGCTAATCACTTTGGTTCGAGATTCATAATTGGTTTCCTAGTTTTCCTAAAAATTAGGTGGCGACTCTTTTAAAATCGTTTATTTTTAAAAATTTGTTAAATGAATTAGATTATTATTTGAGTTTCTGCGACGTTTCGCCCTATTTTGACATAATAGGGATGTAAGCAGAATGCGGACGCTGCTGGGAGAATGAGTTAGAGGTTTAACCAATATTAAAATTTCATTTTTTCAAATTGCGGAAATTTTTTGTTCACATTATGATGTATAGCTTGTATTTTATTATTTCGCCTTATTATTTGTACATTGTATTTATTCATTATTTATTTTATTTTTCTGTATATTATCATGCATTTTCATGGCATAATTCCCGTCAAATTGACAAATGGTTTGCATTTAGGACCAAGGAAGTTACGTTGGCTTACCACGACTTCCTTGAGGCAAAAACACCTCACAGGTCTTAATCTTTGGAAGTAATAAATGAATAGTTGGGGGCTTGCGGGTCATCCACATCGTATAGCTTCACCTGTTGTCTGTCCGACTCGATGTAACCATCATTTCTAAACCAATTCTAGCACCCGAGGATAGAGCAAAACATTCCCGAATTTAGGCATACTAAACTAAGTGACCCAACACCCAAGGCGTGTTGTGCCCATGTAGAAGAACCACCTTGAGTTCCATAATGGCTGCTAGCTAAAAGGACAGACCATTAATTTGTGTGTAATTTTATGGATGTGTATAGTCGTTTGGACATACCACTGTCCATCTGAAATTAGGAAGGTTATTTTAATAGTTTTAGTTTCCTTTTGTTCAAGCTCGATTTTCAGGGCAGAAAACTATCATTCCATCAAAAAGTGGACAATCGGAGATAAGAAGAATTTCAAAAGGAAGATCCTTCGACAAAGTCTTCGAATAGGATGGTACCCATAGTGGGATTGAAATATTTGAAAAAAAAATTCCTTTTTCTTTTCCCCTAATTTCATAATCTATTTCCATTTATTCATAAAATTGTACTAAGTGTTTGGGAGCTATGAAAGTGTCAAAGGCGTAATACATCCTACAAATATATTAGGTCTACCCTTATGCTGAAAAGGGTAACATATTGTATAGGACGCGCAATAATTGCTTTGTATACTATTTGATATGTTTCAGTTTTGTTTAATTAAAATGGTATTTATGTGTTTTATTATTATTTGTGTGATATTTTGCATTATTCAGATTACAGGAACAACATTTTACATTTGAGTTCTTCTTACAGCGAAAAAACTAACTGATATTCAAATCAGATTTCATTATTTGTCAAAAATTCTCAAAAGACAAGAGGATTAGCGAAATTTAGAGTCCTTGCATTTCTCAAGTATATCAAGTCACAACGAAAAACAGGAAGTATTGTGCTATGAGGTCGCACCCACTATTTTGATTTTCATGATGGTCCTACTCTCCACATATTTCTAATCTTTGGTCGTAATACAGTCCCCGACAGCATTCGGGGATGATTAACCATGTCTGCATCTCGTGCAATTGGGAGGAGAAAAAGATCAAGAAACATCCAAAAAGAGTACAAACAAACTTACTGTAGCAATTGTAGGGTAATTCAACAGACAGTATAAATATTGACAAATTAAGAGGCTTAAAAACATATGGTACGGGAAAAAAAAAAAACACTTCAGACTACAAATTTTAGTGGTGCAGACATTAGGGGAATTTCTTTGAGCGTCTAAATCTTTAAATTATTATATGCCTTATCTGGCCGAATAGCGTACCGTGATTCTCATTTTGGGGAGATTTTAAAAACGTAGGCAACCCTTCTTGTGAGTCCGGTATTATCTTTTTTAAAAAAAATAGTTTGTGTATATTTTCCAAAGTCATTATCTGCACGAAACTACGCGTACCTGATTCAATTTCGTGAGATAGTGAGATAGTAGGAACCCCTCTAGGGTTCGGTATGATCTTTTTCAAAAAAAAGGGTAAAAAGATTTTTAAAATTAGTTTGTGTATTAGTTTCCAAGTCATATTCTGCACGAACTACGCGTACCGATTCTCATTTAAGTGAGATCGTAGGCAACCCCTCTAGGGTTCGGTTTATTATCTTATTTTCAAAAAAAAAATTGGGTTTGTAAAAGGATTTTTTTAAAAAATGATTGGGCATATTTTCAAATTCATATCTGCACGAAAACTACACGCACCTGGATTCCTCATTTCGGAGATTACGTGGCAACCCATCTAGGGTCAGGTATTATGTTTTTCAAACCAAAAAAAGCGGGTTAAAAGATTTTTAAAAAAATAGTTTTGCATATTTTCCACGTCATATCTGCACGAAAACTACGCGTACCTGATTTCTCATTTGGTGAGAGACGTAGGGAGGGAACCCTTCTAGGGTTCGGTATATCTTTTCAAAATAAAAAAGAGCGGTAAAAAGATTTTTAAAAAATAGTTTGTGAATATTTCCAAGGGTTCAATCTGCAGAAACTACGCCTACATGATTCTCATGTTAATGAGATACGTAGGCAAACCCTTCTTGGTTAATATTATCTTCTCCAAAAAAAAAAAAAAAAATTATAATTTAAAAATAGCTTGTGCAGTATTTTAAAAGTTATATCTGCAACGGAACTACACGTACCTGATTCTCATTTCGCTGAGATATGTAGGCAGGGATTCGTTCGGTATATCTTTTTCAAAATAAAAAAGAGGGTTTAAAAAAGATTTTTAAAAAAATAGTTTGTGCATATTTCCAAGTCATATCTGCCAGAAATACGCGTAACTGATTCTTCATGTTAATGAGATACGTAGGCAACCCTTCTTGGGTTCCGGGTATTGTCTTCTTTAAAAAAAATAAAAAAAATGGAAAATAGCTTTGGGCATATTGTTCACAAAGTATATCTGCATGAACTACGCACACCATGATTCTCATGTTAATGAGATACGTAGGCAGCATTCTCGGGTCGATAATATTCTTAAAAAAAATGTTGTACATACGTAAAGAGTCAGTCGTCAGCCGGTTGGGACTATGTAGTTAAGAGCATGAAATATATTTGATATGATTAAAAGACTGACTTTACTGGTTAAAAATAGATTCTTGTGGTTACCTTTTATCTTATACTTTGTGATGCTAGAAAAATTCTCTTGCATGCAATCAAGATAAGAAAAACTAACATTTTGTTTCATGTACATTGTTGTGGTGAGATTTTGACCCAATGGTGCATTGTGGTTACATTGTTTATCTAGACTGACCTGAATGTTTTTCACAAGGCGAAATCAGAGTAATGTTTGGTGTGAGAAAGGATATAGGCCTTTTTTGATTCGATTGTTCCTTTCAAAGCCTACCAAATTACATTATTCCCTTAGTTATCCATTTGGAGCCTGAAACCTTCAATTTGGACAAACCACTTCTTCTTCAACACTTACCCTTTACGTGAAATATCCTCTCATGGCCCAAAACCTCTTTAGTGCACAAAGAATGTGCAAAGTATAAGGGCCGATTCCAGTTTGAAAGTTAAAAAGCAAAGATATTAAGTCTCCCAAACTAAAAAGGAGCAAAGACCTCTACGAGGAAAGAGCGAAAAGGAAAAAGAAGAAAAGTGGAAGAAAAATAAAAGAAAGGTAAAGAATCAAACTTACAGGGTAATGAAAGGAGCGGAAGGAAAAAAATATCCAACAAAAAAGGGAAAGAAAAATTAGTATAATAAAGAAATGAATAAAAGAAAATCTCAACGAATAAGCGAATCACAAAAGAAGAAAAAAAAGAGAAGAAGAGAAAAGCTCAAAACAATGAGAAATTAAAAAAAAAAAAAAGGGGAAAAGCGTCAAAATGAGAATTCAAAGGAAGAATTTGGAAGGTGGGACCGAGCGAACAAGAAGAGGAAGAGGAATCTAAGCCAACGGCGTACAAATTCATTAAGAGCACAAATTATGTGTAACACTCAAGGGGAAATGAAGTCCCTTTTATTCAAGTTATATATTTACCCATCCCTAGCCTACTGTTCAAGCCAATGACAAGTCCTACATAATCTCATTCCAATGTTCTCACATTAGTGAAGGATTTACATAAGGGCAAGAATATGTTATCACAGTTGTGTGTTCGTACTGAAACATTCTGGGAGTGTGAGAGTTGCACTTGAAAAAATTGTCCTTAATCAAATGTTTCAAAATATGTGGGAATGAAAGGACTAACTTTGTCGTGAGGGAACTTGAAACATGAGGATTGCTACAATTCAAAGGATGCTTGGTTGAAACAAGATAACAAGGATTCTTGTTGTGATCCTTAAGTATATTGAGGCAACCGCATTGAAGCTGTAGGAATTACTAAATTCAATCTTTTAAAAAAGGGAAAAAAATTTGAATGGGAGATTTAGCTGCAATCTTAACTGTTGTTACATATCGAGGTGAAGATTTAACGAAATCTCCTCAAATTTTTTTATTAAAAAGAAAAAAAAGAAACAAAAAAAGAAAAACAAATTGTTTTTGAGGTGTTCATTATAAAAAAAATCTTCATTGGATTGCCATCCCAAATTGATGCTTTGTTTTAGGTTTTGAATATAGCAAAAAAGAATACCATTTGCATATTCATCAGTTCAATATTGGCATTTTTCTACTAATAATCTTTCAATCTTTGCAGCACTTCATATGCCACAAGATTGGGAATTACATTTGACCTGATTACTGCCTCAAAAAAGGATATGAGGCGCCACGGCCGATGCTCGGTCATAGACCCCTTTAGTGTTGATATACTTCTCATTACCCTATAAAAACTGGGACAGAATTTTTAAAAAGAGTTCAAAATTAAACAATAGAGATAGCCAAACAAGTCATGATTGAAGATCATTTTGAGATGTGCCAAAATTTTGACTGGGACAGGATAATTTTGAGGAAGGACCTCCAAAATTTGATAAGTACTTGCTAGAAGCTT
The DNA here is from genome assembly GCA_027704765.1 of Solanum habrochaites. NCBI lineage: Eukaryota > Viridiplantae > Streptophyta > Magnoliopsida > Solanales > Solanaceae > Solanum > Solanum habrochaites. The sequence goes on along the minus strand of JAKWJA010002499.1, from coordinate 22,218,630 downwards.
GATAGTAACTACAAAAACATGCCATCATAGTTAATTCATGCATCGAGAAGTCAATGCATGGCATCGAGAGGTTAATATTCATGCATTGAGAGTCAATTCATGCATCGCGAGTTAATATTCATGCATTGAGAGGTAATATCATGCATCGAGAAGTCAATCAGCACTCACTAGTTAATAGGCGCAAGTAGTTAATTCTTGCATGTGAGTTAATATTCATGCATTGTGAGTTAATATTTCATGCATTGCGAGTTAATATTCATGCATCCGAGAAATATTTACCTCGCAAAAAGTTCATGCATAGCGGAAGAAGACTTTATACCTCTTTTAGAAAGTTCAATGGCATCGCGAGAGAGAAAATTTCATACTCCACAGAATGTATACATTGCAAGAAGGATTTCATAACCTTTGTGGAATTTATGCATGCGGGAAGAATCATGCCTGCAGAAGATTCATGCATCGATAAATAATTCATGCATCGACGAGTTTAATTCAGATCACTAGTTAATGTTTATGCATTCGAGAGTCAATTCATGCATACGAGGTTAATATTAGCATCGCGAGTTAATTCATGCATTGCCGAGTTAATAACAATGCATCGAGAGTTAATGCATGCATCGCGAGAGGATTCATACATCGCCAGAAAAATTCATGCATCGCGAGAAGATCATTACCTAAGCAGAAAGAAAGGTATGAAAGTCATGCATTCGCGAGGAAGATTTCATACCTCGCAGAAGAACATGTATGCATCGCAAAGAAGATGTCATACCTTGCGAAATGTATTGCATGGTGGGAGATATCCATTCCCCGTAGAATGAATTCAGCATCGAGAGTCAACGCATGCATCGCGATTTAATTCAGCATCTGATAGTTAATATTCATGCATCGAGCAGAGTCAATTCAGCACATAGTTAAATGCATCGCAGTTAATTACTGCATTGCGAGTTAATATTCTGCATCGGAGTTAATTCATGCATCGGCAAGAAAGATTTCATACCTCGCAAGAGAAAAATTCATGCATCGCAGAAGATTTTCATACCTCGACAGAAAGTTCATACATCGCGAGAAGGATTATATACGTGCAGAAATTATGCATCGCAAGAAGATTCATACCTTGCAGAATTTATGAATTGCGGGGAAAAATATTTATGCCCCCGCAGAAGATTAATGCATCGAGAATCAATTTAAGGCATCGCCATTCATGCATCACTAGTTAATATCATGCATTTGCGATGTTAACATTCAGCATCGGGGATTATTATTCATGCATCGTAACGTTTTATGCATCGCGAGAAGATGGTCAATTCTCGCCAAAATTTTTTTATGCATCACAAGAAGGTTTCATATCTTGCGGAATTGATGCATGCCGACAAGATTTCATCATCGCAAAAATTTTACGCATCGGAGAAGAGTCAATTCCTCGCAAAAAAGTTTACATATGCAAGAGAGATTTCATAACTTGCGGAATTGATACATCGACGGAGAAAATTAATCCCTTGCAAAAATTTTATGCATCTTGAGAAAGACTTCAAGTCCTCGTTTTAAAAGTTTACATATAGAACAAGAAGATTTTATACCTTGCTGAATTTTTGCATCGCGAAGATCAATTCCTCGCAAAAGTTACATATAGCAAGAGATTTCATACCTTGCGGAATTTTTGCATCGCGAGCAAGATTCAATCCCGAAAAAGTACAATCGCAAGAAGATTTCATACCTTGCGGAATTATTTGATCGCGAGAAGATTCCATCCCTCGCAAAATTTATTGCATCGCGAGGAAGATTTAAATCCCCTTCGCAAAATTTTATGCATCGCGGCAGATCCCAGTCCTCACAAAATTTTCTATGCATCGCGAGAAGAGCCCTCCCTCGCAAAATTTTATACATCACGAGAAGAGTCCATCCCTCGGCAAAATTGCGGCATCGCGGAAAGATATTCATGCCCGCAAGCATTCATACGCATTAGAAAAGGGATCGTGCTTCTAAAATGAAATATTATCCTTCAACATTTCAATGACGTTACATGTCGAGGAGAGAAATTAAGTGTCGACCGGTGAAAAACACTGTCTCCAATTTAAATTACATTTTTAAGCGGCACGAGTTTTATCTCAGTCCTTTATCAAGAGCATTCGAACCAAGATGCATATTTTCTGCAAAAAAAATAAGAAAAGATAAAAAAATTCACTATAATATTCATGCATTAAGAGTTAATAGTATGGCTTAGCGGATTTAATATTCATACATCGACGTAAATTTTTATGGCATCGCGAGAAGATGAACGGTCTCACCAAAGTTTAGATATTCCAAAGAAAGATTTCATACCGTGCGGAATTCATGCCATCGCGAGAAGATTTCATCCTCGCAAAAATTTTACGCATCGCGAGAAAATTCAATTCCTCGCAAAAGTTTAATATCGCAAGAAGATTTCATTACTTTGATGGAAATTATTGCATCGCGAGAAGATTTTCATCCCTCGCAAAAATTGCATGCACGCGAGAAGATTAAAGTCCTTGCAAAGGTTTACATATCGCAAGAAGAATTTCATACCTTGCGGGAATTAGGATCGCGAGAAAAGAGTAGAAGAAGATTTGATCCTTGCAAAAGTTATGCATTGTGAGAAAGATCCCATCCCTCGAAAAATTTTATACATCGCGAGAAGATTCAATCCCTCGTAAAATTTGCGCCTCCCGAAAAGATATTAATGCCCCGCAAGCAGGCATGCGTTTGTCAGGAAAAGGGATCGTGCATCTCAAATGAAATATGTTTTATCTTCAACGTCAAACTGACGGTAAAATGTCGAGGAGAGAAAATTAAGTGGCGACACGGTGAAAAATAAGGTCTCCATTTAAATGCATTTAAGCTGAACGAGTTTTATCTCATCTTTGTCAAGAGCATTTGAAAGGATGAATTTCTTCAAACAAAAAGAAATCAAAAAAAAATCAAAAAAAATAAAAAAGGAAAAACAAGGTGGCAAACTACTTCTTTTTTTTTTCTACAAGGACGCAAACGGAATCATAGAACTTTTGAAGGACAGGTCTGGAATGACTTCTCACAACATGCCAACCTTACTTTTCTATTACAAAGGGTTGTCAATTTCGTTGTCCACGATTTCTTGCATCAATCATACACAACGAAAGGGATAGTTGTTGACACCAAATGTTGGCCTAACTTTTTTAAAAATTCATAATTTTGGGCCAGAATGCTAAGCCCGTCATTTGAGGTCATTTTGTGTTTTTCATTTAAGTTATTAACTAGGTCAAAAAGGTGGGGGGAATTAATTTTCAGAAAAGAAAGAAAAACCTTAAAAATAAAACTCTCTCCTCTTCCTCTCTCTCACCTCCCCTTTCCCCCTTTTCTCTCCCTTTTCCCCTTCCCTTCTTCCCGTTTTCCCCTCCCCCTTCCTGTTTCCCTCCCTTTACCGCTTTCCCTCTCCCTTTTTCCCGTTTCTCCCCCTTCCTCTTCCTCTCCTCTCTTCTATCTCCTCCATTCACTCTTTCTACTACAAAGCCAGCGAGAGAAGCAGCCAGCGCCGGCGAGGACAAGCAGAAACAGCCTACAACAACAACTCCAATAACCGTCAGCAAGAGCTGGACGGCGTCCAGCGAGGCAGCAACTCAAACCAACAATATAATCAGAAGAGCTCGAAACAACAACCAAATCATTGAAATGGACCTCGCGGAACAGGCAATCTTTCATGTCTTCATTTATATTTGCCTCGATGTTCTAGATCTGGACGGAGAGTTCAAACTCCGGCCACTGTCTCTTCCATTTTTATGTTCTCCTGTGAGTGAAGTTTATTTTATTTTATTTTTTTCTATCTTCTTGGTCTTGTTCCACTCTTTCCATTTAGTTAGTTGTTGTTATTATTATTTTAATTTTAATGGGCTACACATGTTTATTTTATTTTTATTATGTATTTGTATTTTTTGTTTGGCCATGAAGGGTTGCTTGTTAAATTCTAAGTTCGATGGCTTTTAATGTTTTTATTTTGTGAGATGTTTGATATTTTAAGAGCATTGTCTTGTTGTGGTAAAATTAATTGGTTTTATTATTGTTTTCCCTTTATTCTATCAGCAACATAGTTTTGTCATTGTTTATTGTCTTATATAATGTTTATTTTATCATTTTTATTACACCGTAAAGTTTATTAAAGTTTGTTTTGCATCATGATAATAGTTTTTAGTTTCATCTTTATTATTATATTATATATTATTAAGTACATTTCATCTTGATTTGTTATAGTTAGTCATTTTGCTGATCTATTTTGTTTATATATGACTATTCTTAATTCATTTAGCTTCATTTCATTTAGTAAAAAGTTACAAAAAATACTCAAGTAAGTTACGTGGTTGTTTTTATTTAAATTAGCCTTTGTTTCTAATCTTTTAATTAAGCTTGGGCAGTAGATATGTTAATCATTATTATTAGTGTTATTTTGTTATGTTATTATAATTTAGTTATGGTGTTGGCATCTCATTATTTTTATCTAGTTATTGTCTTTGAGATTTGTTGGGTTTATTTTATATATTTTGATGGATGTGCACATAAATTTAATTCAATTTCATCTAGGTTGTTACGTTGTCTCTTTATTGCCATTAAATTATCTTGATTATTTTGTATAGGTTAGCCTTTAAATTAATCTTATTAGTTAAAATGGGCAAATGAAAAATCTATTCGTCGGGTTTAGAGGTCTTTCCATTTTAAAAGACGGAAATTTTTAGTTTATGATCATATAAATTGTTTGTTAAAATTGTTAAAATGGCCAATGAGAAAACTCTCCGGGGTTTTTTGGAGGCTATCCAATTTAAAAAGCGGAAAATTATTAAGTTTCATATATTTTTTGTATTAAAAATGGCGAGGAAAAAACTTCATAGTTTTGGAGGGCCTACCAATATTAAAAGAAGGAAAATTTGAATTTAATTTTAATATTTTAGTGTTGAAATTGAAATTGGGACGTATGGAAGAAATTATAGTCAATTTTGCAAGGCTCTTCCATTGTTAATAAGAGGATTTTTAATTTTAAGTTAGTATTTGGGGGGGGAGTTCTTCATTTTTATTTATATTTAGTTGGCACTAACTCTGTTAGAAGTGTGTTAAGGACACAGAGATGCTTCTCCTGGAATTATTCGAAAAAAATTGAATTATATTTTTGATTTCGTTTATTTTGTGAAATAACTGACGTTAGACAAACGTTAGGGCCGCATTTTTTTAATTATTGTTTATTTTGTATATTTCATGTTTATTATATTCTGTAAATATTATAATATTCTTCCTAATTTGAAAAAACTGAATTCAGTCGGGCGGAACCACAATTGTGATTTCAAAGGGTGGCCTAACACCTTCCCTTCGGAATAACTGGAACCCCCGTACTAGAATCAAAATGGTTCGTAGATTAATAATTGATTTCCTTTAGTTTTCCTAAAATTAGGGTGGCGACTCTTTTTAAAAAAATCGTTTATTTTTAAAACTTTGTTAAAATTAAATTAAATTATTATTTATTTTTGAGTTGCCGTGATGTTTCGCCCTATTTTGAGAGAGTAGGGATGTAAACATACATCAATTCAATACAACTCTTACATCATTCAAGATCCCATAGAAAACTATATTAGAATTCATAAGCATTAAGAAAAGATCATCGCACCCAAAATATAGTCAATTTGAAGAGATTATGTTTTGCATGGGTTAATGGTTTTTTTAGGTTAGAATCACCTAATTAATATCAATTAAATCACAAATAAATGACCTAAAACATTTTATGCTAAGACGCATGGCTATAATTCAATTTAGAAGATTTCATGTTTTGGATCTTATTTGTAATTTATTGGAATTGACTCATTGAAGAAAGAGATTTCAAGGTTGAAGAACCATATCATAATTTAGAATAAAATCCCACAAGATTGATGGACAAAAACATGGAAATTCTTTTGTCTTTCTTGGAGCTTCAAAACTGAATCAATCGAGGTTTTTTTGGAGAGAAACAATGAAGATATTTTGTTTTGGACTTGAGAGTCATAATTTGAAGGGTGAATTGGGGTTTAAAAAGGTCTAATAACCGCCAATAATTAGCCCCTAAAATACCCAAGACCCTCTGAACTTATAGGATCTTTTAACAAATTCAAACTCAACTTAAATTTTTGGAATTATCGTCCGGAAACATGTCCGCGATGTGGAGCTGTTACCGCATGTTTCTTTTAATTAAATCTTAACCAGTGGAGTCTGCAATACGGAGCAAAAAAATTTTTCTCTTGGTGGACAATGTCCACGACGCGGACTGGCTCACACTAAGTGCATTTTCTGTTGTCTTACGCAACTTGATAGCCCAAGGCGTGGGTCCTCCTCTAGGACCCTTTCGTCGGTTATCGGGGAGTTTTACCCAAACAAATATGATTATACGAGTTTACAACCTCTCACATCAATTACATCAAAAACAAAAAACATAAAACTCGATGAAACATGCCAGGACACACAAGGTCATTTCAAGGCAAACCTTTCGAACGTCATGGGCGTTCTTGGATATTTGACCTCCAAACCTTATGAAACTTGACACACTAACTATAAAAACTATAATTACTCATATAAGGACCTCATAAACTCATGAAACACACATATAGACACATAACAACACATGAGCCGTAGGTGACTAATCGTAGATCCTATTGATCTTCCCTTAACGTTATACTTCCAATGAACCTAATTATTAAGACACTATCTCATTTCAACATTATAACCCATTTTAGGACCTTAGAACCTCGTGAAAAACATGTTATGCTCAAGTTTCACCTAAGTAATTTTTAGAGGTATTAGAATCTCCCCCACTTAGATAATATTCGTCCTCGAATGACACATTTAACTCTCCAAACACTTCCAAGAATAAAGATTCAACTAGCAGCTCAGAACCATACCATATCACACCTTATACAATAGAAATATCTACAAGAAACATCAATTTCACAGAATCAAGAGACTCAAAATACAACAAGAAACAAGAAATAAATCTACTATTGATCATGCCATCAGACTCACTTGCTTTATTCCAAATAGAAAAAAATCATTTTATATTCATTATCATGCTCATATACATCAGTTCTAACCACATTAAAAAAAATTCAAGCAAAGAATGAATTAGCAAATTTTTCAAAAATATTACTTTGAGCAGATTTTCCCTAGCAGAACATACTTCAAAAAACAAAAAAATGCAACTTTTAAGCAATTGATGGTCGAAACATGCTAATATGCAAGATAAAATCATATAAACACATTTCACAACATAACTATAATTTCATGAACTACATAACGCAAGGAATCAATGAAATTCTATTCCAACAAGACTCCCAAATACCATGCACATGCATCATACTACTATGACCATCTAGCCCAGCCACTAAGTGTACTCTCCCATTTAGAAGGAACTCATAACACTAAGGGGTCGTTTGGTAGAGTGTATAAGAACAACAAAATAGAGTGTATTAGTAATACTTGTATTACTATTGCTTGCATTAGTTATGTCTGCATTATTTTTTATGCACTGTTTGGTTTGATGTATTAAAAAAAATAAATCTTGCATAATTTCTATTTGAAAGTGTATGTTTACAAAAATACCCTTTACACTTAATTTCTTTATACACTTCTTTTGCAACAAGGTTCTTTGCTAAAACATCAAAAAAAATTCTTTGCTAAAACATTATCTATTCGTATTCTTCTTCTTTTTCAAATATAGAATTAAAAAGTTGTTAGTATATTGAAATAATATTAAAAAAGAAAAAGAAGAAGATGTCAAACATCTTCACAATTTTGCCACCATATTTTCCAAACTAAAGTTTACTAGAAACATGCTATTTCTTTTCCAGCATGATCACAATTGTAGAATCTTCTATTAGTCATTTACTTATTACTGCATGGCAAAGTACGAAACCAAAGTTGATACACTTAATTGCACGATAAGGGGCGCAATAAATTCTGAAAGAGTCAAAATGGGAATTAAAATAAGCAAAAATTGTTAGAAACGGAAGCATACATCCCTTGACTAAGAAGAGAATACTTTGAGTAGAACTCCTAATTATGACATTTGTTTTATCCAGTCACCAGAGTGTAAGAAATGTTTCGATTCAGAAGCAAGGGAATGTTATAAAATAACAGTGAGTATAGATGCTTCGTTGAATAATAGCTGGGCAGAATCAATTTCTTTCATGCAATAGAAGATCTTTCTCTTGTTCACAAAGAGATAAAAATATTGGTTGGATTACAGTAGCAGCGTAGAGAAGGAACAATAGTTTTATGCCTAAAGATATAAAAATCTGTTAACAGTCTTAAGCAGGTCCTTCCAGCTTCAAAAATCATATTATGGATAAAAGAGCTCCTTTGAACAATGTAAGAGGTCATGAAGACAATTCACATTTTCCTTTCCAACTTTTCATAGACATATGGATGAAGGTGAGAAAGCTATTTTTACATTGGTAACTCTGAACAATATAATGAAGAGATAAAACTACCTCTATTCTTATTTTATGACTGTCATTGACATGGACGACATCACCACAATTTAGATCATTGATAATTTTAGAAGCTAGGTTGAATTCATGTTTTTTCAGCCCTTTTCTCCTAATGTAGAACTTAATAAACTCTAGTGCTTGACCAATCTACTATGCATCCCCCACCCATGATGGACTCACTTGGTGCACATTTATGAGATTTCATATCGAGAACGTCTAAAATTAGAAGAAGTATTCTTTGTCCTTTAATTTCCATTTCAATATTACCTACCAATACTAGAATGCACTAAAAGAACAGTTGTATCTTCATTGCGTGTAACTCCTATCACCTAGATCAGACGATGAGAACTAATTCAATGACCAACAAAAATAAGCTTGAAACAGTGGTGGAGACACCTTGTATCCAATCAACATACCTTTCGCTGAAAATTCACAATGTTTAGATATATATTGTTATAAAGTATTTTTTTGTTGTAAATAACGTGCTTTGATTTTTTTCCTTTGTAGTGGTTATTTAGTTGTTGTAAAGAGCCGTATGCAAATTGGGAACAATAATTTCCACCTCAATATAGATACAAAAAAGATGTGTCAAGATTTTTATTTTGGTTTCCCACTCAGTTATTGTATCATTTGAGTAAAAATTTCTTACCATTAATGTATATAAGTGTATAAAGAATTAATTTATACATATTGATAAATTACATACACATATAACTACTTTGTTACTTTGACATATTTCACTAATTTTAGACTGTTCTTTTATTTATATAAATGAAAACTTGATTATATTTGATATAAATGAAAAATCGTATATTTATGAAATTTTCCTATTTATTTTACCTAATACCCAATCATCTCCAAATTTCTTTCATAATACAAACAAGTAGAATGCTTTACAACATATGTTTCAATCAAAATGTGGAGCATACACTCCTAATTTTGCCTTGTTTTCCAGTTAGTACATCAATTCTCCCCATTTTGACCATTACATTAGCAAAATCATCCTCAAAAAATGTCCCCAAAAATTGACTAAAAATCCCACAATAAGAATCCACAATATTCCTTGTATCTACATCTTCGTATAAACTAGCATCAGATTGTAACACAGCGAACCCACTCTTTACATTTTGTAAAATATTTTGTATTCAAACTCCTCACTACTATCAAGATCCATCGCTAATCTTGACAAGATTACCTCAATTTTTGCTCAACTAGCTTGGCCATGTACACATTTTCCTCGCCGGAATATAATTTTCAATCAAATTCTGAACAAATAGAAGCAAACTTCTTCACCTCTTCTATCACACACATTCATCAACTCATAGAGAAATTAACGATGAAAAAAAAATACCAAACACAGAAATATAAGACAGATTAGAAAACTGTCTTAGTAGCTATATAATGCATTTCAAATTTTCAAAAGTAAATGGCTAGACGAGAATTTGAAGAATTGTAATAACAACTATATAATTGCATTTGCGCTTAGAATTGACACAAGATTTGAGATATTTTGATAAAACTTAGTTACCCAAAAAGATTTAACATGCTCATGCGCACATTACTAATCAAAGATGCCAAAAAAAGCCAATGTTGTCACATTTTGTAAGTGATTTCAAGCAAAAATAACTAAACTAGTGTAGGCGCTTATATCACAAGTTCAGAATATTCACAGTTTATCATGGACACCCATCCACATCATTGTATGACGATCATGTTCACCCATACATAAAAATAATTCCATATTTTTGTTGTTTCTTTAAAAAGAATCATTGCAACTTTAGACGTTGCTCTGTGGGTACAAACTCAAATACAAGGGATTCAAAAACCCCCCAAGAATAGAAATAAATTGACCGCGAAACATCGATCGATCATGATCTCCCATCTTTTCAGTCAGGAACCAATCTTATATCGATTTCATTTACCCTTTTATGGCTTTCTCTTTCGTTATATTAGAAGATGATCTTTTTGAATACTCACCTTGTTTATGACTTTTTTGGGATCCAATATGTTCATTTTCATAACCATAAACATTTTCTCCTTCATTAAATACGCTAGATTTATTGACATTTTCAGCTTCAGTAAATGAACTAGGTTCGATAAAATCATGAGCTATAGAAAATCCACCTTGTCCAATGGCATTTTCAGCTTCTTCAAAACCAACTTTAGAGATATGGTAAGCATTTTCTTCTTCTTCATATTCATCAACAAGATCGACATCAATAGGAAATCTCAAAGTCATGTCATTAGAATGTGGTGGAGCTTGACTCTTTTGAATTTCTTCAGTAGCATCTAAAGGCCCTTTAGCGAACTCTCCTGTTGCTCTATCCTTACCAAAGATTTCTTCCAAATCCTCAAACATTGGCCATTTTCTAACATTCATTTTCCTTGCTTGTGGATTAATCTAGAAAAAATTTTAAAAAAAAGAACAATATGTTATTAATTAATTGTAAAAGGATCTAAAGAGAGGCTAGATGTTACTCTATGTGAGATGATAACAATTTACTTGATCACTAGTTTAAAGGCACATTAACTATGGATGATTAAAGCAACTAATAAGTAAAGTACCATATGAAATAAAAATATATATTTATTACCTTTATAAAGTCAATCCAATGTTTTCGATCGTCAACTATTACAGTTCCATCACTATATGGAAATTCCAATCACCTTAGAGTCTTCAACAAAGCTATATGTCCATAACATCTTTTCCAATATCTCATTTATTTTTTGAGGGTTCACCTTTAAAACCACTTCTTGATAGTTGTGTAATAACACTATTTAACTCCATACAAGTGTTCTGGTTGAAAAGGTTCCATTATCACATCTCCACCATTCATACTCGACACACTCTTTAAAGTCCGTATTAAAGAGTTGGTTTCTTCTTGTAACCAATATCCTTCGTGTTGAAGGTGTTGTGTGCTTAATTTTTTTGAATCTCTTATTTGACGATATTTGGACTATCTTTCGCCTAGAAGAACTTGTGTTAAGATCATCAAAAAAAATCAGAAAGAAACCCCCAAAATATCATAACCGTCAACTAAAACTACACGCATACAACAATAGAGACGTGAAGAGTACATAAGGGTGTGTAATTAAGATCACAAAAACACAGAATTTTTTGGCAATTCAAAAATTTATACTAGGCCAGTTCTAAAGATATAATGTCCAAAAGCGTTCTATGGCTAACAAGTACGCAACATAGTTAAAAATGTAGCAATATGTTAATTGTTTAATCTTTCATTCCATATTGATTGAGCCAACACATCCCTCCAAGTGGTCCACTTCTCCGACGATTAAACAACACCAATATTCTCGTGTTGATACTCCATTTGTTCTTCTATATCAATGTCTAAGGGATCCATTTCCATCTCTTTACGAATGAAATTATGAATCAAACAACAAGAACTAATGATCGTGTTATGAACCTTAACAGAGTAACCATGAGGAACTTCTAACATATGCCCAACGTCCTTTCAAAAAACCAAATGCCCTTTCGATTACATTACGAGTTGTAGCATACCTCATGTTGAAAACCTCTTCTTTACAGCGAGGCGATGGATTATCACCGCGCCAATCCTTTAACAATATCTATAACCTCGATAATGTGAAAGAAATCCTTTTCCATTCGGATATTCTACCTCACACAAATAATAGTTACCTATAATATAAACATATAATTTAATTACTAGTGCCATTTTTTACGACTTAAGTTGAAATAATATAAAAGGCGTACCCTCATGAATTTTCAAACCAGTCCTTTGTACTATAGAATCTCGTAATACACAACGGCAACTGAACCGTCCCATCAAGGTAACACATAAGTAAAATTGAGATTTCTATTATAAACTACCAAAACATTAGTTGATATCTCTCCTTTTCTTTTTCTATATCTTCGTTTGTGTTGGATTGAAACTCTAATGGAAATGTAAGTTCACTCTAGTTCACCTAAACAACCCTTTAAGATAAATTATAGTGTTATCTTAAAATATATAATATTTTTCTAAAACTATTAAAATTGCATATTTTGTGTATAAGTTAAAAAGATGCTAAATGACAATTATAAAAGTATAATTTAGTTACTAGTGCAATTTTATTATCATGTATCTTGAAAACATATAAAAGTCATACCCTCAAGAATTTTCAAACCATTCCTTCGTACTATAGAATTTTGTAATACACAACCATCGGCAGCTGAACCTTCCCATCCAGGTAATACATAAGTAATATTGAGATTTCTATCACAAACACCCAAAACTTAGTTGCTAGTCTTCTTTTATGTAAAGATCTTGATCTGGAGATGGGAAAATCCAAGGGGACTGTAAGTACCTCTAGTTCACCTAACACCTTTAAGTACTTGTGTCATCTTAAAAATATAATATTTTCTAAAACCATAAAATTGTCTATTTTGTAATATAAGTTAAAAGATGCTAACGAAAATTTATCTACCTCAAACAATTTCCATCGATTTTCAGTCTAATCCTCAAGTATGGGTCAGGATTAACAATAGCAATGGAGTTAGTTTGAGAATAGCACTTCAAGCCATTCATTTAAATAGGACTTACTCTCATCCCTACTAACAAAGATCAACCTTGATGGATCTATTTTATACTATGAGACCAGATATTTACAAACATGGATAATGGTTTTGCGAAATGACATACTGTTAATATTCAGTCAAACCTATAATATCCTTAGTTAAGAGAACAAAGTGGAAAGGCATTCTATCCATTCTTAATTATTGATACATACACTACCATTTCATTTAGATATGTGTAAGTGAGAAATGATTTTCGAAAATCGAAAACTCCATACGATATCTACTACGTCTATTTCGACAGCGTTTTTGATAAGATCCTCTGAGATAAAAACGAGAAGCAAGACTTGTTGAAAAACACTACTTCCATAAGAATAATATATTCAATACATTATTAATGGTTGTAGCTCCATCTCTATTTGCCATAAATCTAAGAATGAACACATATAAAGGTTGTAATAGCTATCTATGACGATTAAATTCAATTTCGACATCTAAAGAGTGAATCGATGAGCTCAAGCATATGAATAAATGAGCTAAACCTAAAATTTCATCTTAAATTATGACAAGATGCTTGAGAAATACATATTTAATTGACAGTCATAGTACTACCCTTATGAATTCTATGAGCAAACAACGTTGATGAACAAAAAGGAAGAAAAACATATCTGATTTCATGGACAAAGTACAGAGAAGAGAAAGATTTATGAAACAAGTCTAGGAAAAGGTTTTTTAGAGGGATTGAGGGTACTTTTGTAATTACAGAATCTAATTGCAATCGATACGATACAAGAATTTATTGGTATTAGTAATGCAAAACTGTATACCACAAATATGTGGCATACTAACGCTTGCATTAGTTATACAGGATAAAAAAAGTGAACAAACAAATTTACTAAACACACACCTCATGATGTCTTATTTCCTAATACACTCTACAACGCCCCTAAATAAAAGAAAGAAACTTACCAATCATCATCATCACCTCATATAGCTTTTTTGTCTAGTCCGGAGTGCATGAAACAACTTATTATTTGAGATCATCTTTTGGAAACATTAGGAGCAAATTACTACCATCTATAGTAGGGAAAAATCCTCACTTTGTCTCCAATTTCCATAACCAAAACAACTCCCGTACCTATAAAAAAACCGCAAGTGCACTTTCCAAAAGGAGACACATGTAGGCTGCATTTTGAGAACCACCTCCTTTCTCAAATTTCACCTTAGTACTCCTAGGTTATTCTTGACTTGCATCATTCTTCTTGAACCTAGCATGACTTTGATCACTTCAACCAGTTCTTTTAACGTTTCTAGCAATCCTACCAAGTATAGACTCCTCAATGGATTGAGCATAAACCATGAGATTAGATAGGGTGATATCATCATGTAGCATGGTCATATGACATTATTCTCTCACTAGGTCGATGACCCCACTCACAAACCTACTCATCTCATCCCTAGGGTTAGACACTAAATATGGGGCATAGCTAATCAACATAGATAACTTCAATGAGTATTTCCCGACACTCATATTGCCTTTTTTGAGATTGATAAACACCTTTACCTTCACCTCCCTCCTCTCACGAGGAAAGTAATTTCCTAGAAAAGCTTCTTTAAATTCTTCCCACTCAATAGGACCCAACTCAACTGGGCTATTAACTTTCCATTGAGTGTACGACACTTGAGCAACCTCCCTTAATTGGTACGAAGCTAACTCTGCACTCTCCCTAGAACTCACCCCCATGGAACTCAACACGTTGTACACACCATCTAGAAACTCTTGGGGATCCTCTCCCACATTAGAACCAAGAATTATAGGAGGATTCATTCTCACAAAAACTCTCAATCTAGATGTCATAGTGTTCTCTACAACTTTCACTCTAGGTTCAATACCCCTATTCACATGGGCAGTCAAATCTTGAGCTAAAGTAAGTAAAGCCTCTCTAATATCTCATTAGTAATCTCCAGCGAAACCATTGGAACCTCATCACCTCCACCCACAATAGGGACCTAATTACCTTGAGTAACTTGCTCAACTTGATCAACTTGAGGTGGAATATTCTCATTCACATCATTCTCCTCAACTCCTGACCAGTGTCCTCCTCATATTAACCTCCTATAACACAAGGAAAACAATAAGAAAAGAGTACTCATAACTTTTAGAATACGGCACGACATAACAGTCAAAAATAACAAAAATTATATTGTACTACAACCTCTCGCCCATAGATGTGTCACGACTCTCACCGATGATCAAGACTCTCTAGACGTTACTAGATGATACTTGGATTCCTTAAGACAAATTTCATAAGTCGTGATCAAGTACCACGCTTGTCATGACCCAGACCTATATACTAGAAGTTAGGGTATTCATGAGTCATGACACGACGTACTTTACCTCTCGAAGGTCTTGTACAAGACCTTTCATATCGTTCATCGCATATACATATATAAAAAGTAGTGCGGAATTACAACAATTTTACAACTTTATAATAGTCTTTAATAATCACTTTCATATAAAAAAACATAAGAAATACTAAGTCTCATTACATCAAATCTCAGACTTAAAATACACTTCGGGAAAGTTCCCATACAATAGAAATATAGAACTACTAAGTCTATTACAATCATTCAATAAAAGAATTAAAAGACATCTATGCCCTCGAGTCAAATGAGGACATACTCCAATTGGCTTGAAAGATCATATAATCTGATCTTAGATCACAAAATCACCACACCTATGAATTATTTTGAGATAGTTTAAAGCATGGAATTTGTACAAACACATGTACTAAGTATGACATAATGCATAAAAATAATGAAAAAGGACATTTAATGGAAATATGAGATTTTTGATTAAAATATCATAATATAAGCACAAGAAAACATTGAACACCTTAAAACACATAAGATAACACATAAGACATTTATCATATTTTAGGAAATGTTACACGGAACTATCAAGTGTTATAGTGAACTATCTGCTAAAATTATATTGAATATCTTAAATCTTATAGTGAACCCAATTAGAATGTCATACCCACTGTAAAAGCTATCCTAAAATTTAGTTAAGTAAGACAAAGAGAGACCTCCATACACCCTCTGTAGGCACAACTAAATGATCCTTATGACCACCTATAATGAGATACATACACTTAGAATACACCAAACACATAAACACGAGATTCTCCGACCAAATGTGATTCTAAGGTTAACTTGTGTGAGTTGTCATGCGACCGCCCATACAATCCCTTCACACAAAGTTAAGAGATCCTTTAGATTACCTAGGATTTGATCATTATCACTTAATATAATATCATACACATAATATGAAATTCTCCCTTCCAAAGGTTATCAAAAGACTTGCTTAAATAAATGATTAAGAGAATGTTCATACTTGACCTCTTCAAGAATTACCTAAATAATTCTTAAGAAAAATAAGTTTGGATCATGTCTACTTAATCAAACAAACTTTGCCTAACCAAAGTCATTCTTAAGAACTTATCTGGTAAGGGGACAAAGCGGACCATTCCATTACCCCTAACCCCTAATAGAACATTCTTAAAATACTTAGATAAGTACTTACTCATTTAACATGTTTTCTAACATATGTTACTAATTTCATTAGTTCATTTAAGAGACATATATCATATAAGGACATTCAGGTAATGGTTTTTGAGAAGACCTAGGGATTTACAACTAATATCTTCATAGTCTAAAGGTGCAATGTCTAGGTAGGGTCCCATACCACCACCTACACTTCATAGAGTTCTGAAACACAACTTGGTATCCCATATGATAAGTGTTGAATGCCTTGAATCGGACCCGTGTACAATGTTGTTATATTGGGCCCTTAATTATCTGTCAATTTTGTATGTTGGGCCCATGCCTGTTAGGGCGTAGCTTAGCACTATATATAGACGCTATGGCAAACCCTATTCTGTATTCTGTTTTTGCCTCTCCATATTAAAACTACTCCCTCTCTTCCCCTTGGACGTATCCAATTTAATGGTGAACCACGTAAATCTGTTGTCTTGTTTTTCGCATTTATATTTTCTCGTATTATCTCAAATTCTGCACAACAATAAGAATAGACAATAACTTACATAGATCATGGTAGCAAAGCATGGAATCCAGAGTTTATACCTACTCCTCTGGAATGGGTTTTACTTGCCAATGGTAGAACTTGGAAACATCTCATGTAGGCACAAGGTTAAGGAATATGAAGTGTTTGTTTACACCTTAGCCTCATTATTTAACAAGATCTACTTCCCTTACAATATTATGTCGGTGCTAGCCTTTTTACTAATAGAGTAATTCACATTTAAAGGATAAACTATAAGGGTTCAAAACTATTATATCCCAAATAACATTCACCGCTAACCAAAGAGGTGAGTAAGGGCTTGCATTCAATGACAAAGAGGATAGATTTTAATGATTTCCACGGATGATTACATGAGTTTCCATCAAAAACCAAACTTAAGCCACCATTTATACGAAGGGAACCCTTCAAACTTTCGACTTCAAGGTTCATAACCTGACCACTAGCTGAGGTCCAATAAAGGAACCTTTTGCACACATTCAAGTATCATGACATTCATACATACAGACTCGAGTTCTTTAGCCCTAAGGTCAAGCACTTATATACACATTAACTACATCTATCGTAAAGGAAACCAGTTACTAAACAAGAACAGACATACTTACTTGACCACATATAGCATATAATATTCAAGAACACATAGGCACAACTTATATCTGTAGATCACCCTACACAATACTATCACAATCATCAATAATACCATCACAGGACTCGAGAGTAGTAGAAGAATCATGCTTAACTAAGAAACACACACATAAGGACAGAGTCATAGTAAACATGATTCCTAAAAAATCATGAAGAACACATACTTCCACATTATTAACATGTTGGTATTTATGATCATAATTCACACAATCAAGTACACATATCATCATAATACTTCAAGTAGTGCCGAATAGGTCATGATCTTCATTATACATAAAGTAACGCGATAGGATAACAACCTTCACAATAATAAGACATAACAACGCAACCATAAGTTGACCATAAATACAACAACATAATTAAAGACCTAGATTATATAAAATAAAGAGAATTAGGGCAGCGTACCACCAATTTATTCTCTCCATTTCAATCCATAGCTAATTCATCCAATACAATAACAATATGCCTTTACCCATGGAGATGATCATCAATTAAATACATAAATAATAATAATCAATGAATATAATTAAATTAAATATAGATTTATAAATCTAAGACAGACGATGCATCAATTCAATACAATTCTTACATCATTCAAAATCCCATAGAAATCTACATTAGAATTCATAAGCGTGAAGACAAGATCATCACATCCATAATATAGCCAATTGGAAAAATTATGGTTTGCCATGGGTTTTTTTTTTTTTTTCTTTTTTTTTAGTTTTTTTTTTTTTTTTTTTTTTGGTTAATGAAGATTTTAGGTAAGAAACATAATTAATACTAATTTAATCATAAATCAATTATCTAAAACATTTTATATAAAGAACCATGGCTAGAATTAAATTTACAAGATTTTATGGTTTAGATAATATTTGAAATTAATTGGAATTGAATATTTAAATAAAGAGATTTAAAGGACGAAGAACCATACCTTATGTGTGAAAAAAGTCCCACAAGATTGATCGAGAAAAAATTGGAAAATCTATTTTCTTCCTTGGAGCTTCAAAACTTCATCAATGGAGGTTTTTTCTGGAGAGAAACAATTGAGATATTTACTATGGAGTTGAGGGTTATGATTTGAAAGGTGAATTTTGTTAAAAGGTGTAATAACCGCAAATAATTAACCTCTAAAAATACCCAAAATACCTCTGAACTTATAAGACCTTTCAACTAACTAAAACTCAACTTAATTTTCCAGAAGTATCGTCGGTGAACAAGTTCGTGAAGTGGAGATGTTCCCACATGATTTTTTTAATTAAATTTAAAACAAGTGAAGTCGCGACATGGAGCAACATTTTTGATCTTGGTGGACAAAGTCCGCGACGCGGACTGGCTCCCACTAGTGCAATGGTGATACTTGGGAGGGCTTGCAGCCCAAGCCTGGTCTCCTCTAGGACCCTTTCATTTGTCCTCAGGGAGTTTTACCCTGAATTTTCCACTAAGAATATGATAATATACAAGTTTAGTACCTTCCACAATAATTTAATCGAGAAAACCACATAAAACTCGGTGAAATATGCCATGACACACAAGGTCGTTACAGGGCAAACCTTTCAACATTATGGACGTTTGACCTCCAAACTTCATAAAACTTAACATACTGCCTATAAATAATATAATTAATCATATAAGTATCTCATAATCTCATGACACAGACATATAGTAACATAACAACACATGAGGCACCTAGGTGACTAGTCGTCAAACGTCTTGGTCGTTCCTTGATGTTTTTCTTCCAATGCACCTAAATCTTTAGACACAACCTCATTTTTCCACATTATAAACCATTTTAGTAACTTATATCCTCCTTAAAAAATGTTGGGATCTAGTTTCACTTAAGTCATTTTTAGAGATATTACACAAACAATGCCTTAGTTAACGTCATGGCACGAAGCTAGTCCTTCTCATTCACATTTCATTTTTGGGGTCGCACTTAGTATAACTAGGCAACCATGTGTACTTAGTTATGTGGAAATGAGGCAGTTCGTAGGTCATGATGTTTTCAAGTAGCCGAATAATATATAGAGAGAGTGCAAACCATATGATTCAATATTTTAGTGTTCTCCTTCATTCCTCTAGCCTTCTATCCTTCTCAGTGACCATTTGGAGAATGTTTGTGAGAATCCCTTCAATGTGATTTATCTATTTGTTCTTTGGTTGTCTTTTCTTATGAGAAGTCATGTACTTCCCCTTTTTCTTTTATTAGACCTCCATCTTTGCGATTCTCCTATCCAATTTATCCACCTTAGTTAAAAATGGGGCTAGCATAAATTCCTTCTCATGTTCTCTGTTTTCGTCAACCATGTGGTCTAGAAACTGAGGTGCTATCATGTAGGGTTGCTTTGTAATCCTTCTCGCAATGAGTTTTGTTACACAATCTAAAATTCAAGACGTGTTGTAAAGCCTAACATAGGTGTCATGGGGTCTAAGTACTTTCTTTACGTCCATTTTGTTGAATCTAGGTCATTTAGAATTTTTAAGAACCAAAACATACAAGAACGTCCATGACATCTAGGAAGTTGGTTCAAAGGGGTGTTAGTGTGACTTAGACTATTTGACTAACTTTTAAGAGTTGAAAATGTACGAATATTGGTGGGAGAGTAGGTAATAGGTGTTTGAGTTGATTCATGGTTGAAATTTTTGGGTACGACTCCCCAAGGACAAACGAAGGGCCATTGAGGAGGACTATAGAGTTTGAAGCAACAATGCCTGACAGTTTGCATCGACGGGACAGAAGACGGACCGTGTGTGGACAACGGGGCATCGATGAGACCGTATTCCCATACATAGGCTGTTTGAGAATGTCCCTTCACCCACACAACCTATAAAATCATCGACGGAGTGCAAGGTGCAGGCTACGATTTGTGTGTGGATCGACATGGCGTCAATGCCACTATCGTCCCACACTTAGCCAATTCATGGAATCCAATCGCCTGCACATTCTCTTAACTCATTGAGGGAGTGAAGGATGAGAGGGTAAGGGTCTGTTGACTCACAAATGTCCCACGCCGCAAGTTAGGTGACGCAGTATTTTAGACCTAAAGTTATGATTCCTGTCCTCATGTTAAGGATACTAGTTAGGGGGTTCGGTGCTTAACTACGGGCTTCAGGGAGTGTATAAGTTTTCTCCGCCCCATTCTATACTAATGTAACCATTTCACACGGCAGTCTACTATATACCGAAAACCCTCACATTATCCCCTGTTATGCACCGGTCCTTCCCACTTTTTGTCTCCTCTACTGAATCTTACCTGTGCTAGCATTCCTACTGCCAAGTTGTAGGTTGTGACGCGGATGGATGAACCACGGATTAAAAATACGGACATCTCTGTACATTTGTTCAGACAGGATGTGGTTGCGCCGATGGGAATTGTTCTCCTCTCAACCTGTGTTATTGACTCTTATATGGGTATCAGGGATCACAGATCAACATAGATTTCAGAGTACCCAGCTGTTATTCTTTATGCTATGAGCTTTCCTCAAATAATGTGAACAAATTGTAATTTGTATGAATTGGTTGTTAAGATTTTCTAGGACCTACTAATTGAATATCGTTAAATGTAATTTTCAATTTTTTATGTAATTGTTTGACAGTTGGTCTAACTGAAGAACATGCCATCATTCAATCCCAACCCTAGTAGGATCTTGACATATTAAGTGATTTGATCATTCAATTGATTTGCGTTTTTTTTATTAGATTATTTATATTATGATGTAATTATATGATTAAGGACGAATATGTGCCTATAATGCTATTTCTTACAGTAATTTGAGTTATGAATTGTATGTGAAATTAGCCTATTATCTTGTTCTTAAGATGTGAACTAGTGTTGAATTGGGTTATAGAGATGCAATGGCCTTGTTTATCTTATGTTACTCCCCAAATTTGGTTGAGATTTTTCAATTTGGGGTTTATGGTAATTACCTAATGATAGATTATGAGGAAGACTTTGGTAATCTCTAGAATCTCTAATCTTCATTTCAATTGTGATAATTGCTGTTTTAAGGTCACGATTATTTACGTTAAGTGACCATATACCAGGATTATAGGATGGTATGCTGTTGAAATTGAATGTTTGACTATGTTTGTCAGGTTTATAAGAGTGTACGTGATAAGGATGGTGTGTGAATGAAAACTATTATGTCACTTTGTATTGTTATAAATGCCTAATGTGTCACGTCACTATATTGTTGTGATTAAAAAGGACTTATACCATACAATCTTTACTGGCTGATAATTGATTGATGATTATACAAGTGGTCTAGGACCTATATACTAAACTAATCTCACATGATCGATAATTAAAGGCTTAAAGATATTTCAATAACAGGGACTTAGCTCTAAAACCGAGTGAAACTTGATAATGGGAGGTGAGACTTCTCAAAAAGAGAGACTTCGGCCCCATATTCTATATGGAAATTTTGAACACTTCCCAAAGGAGGCTTCATCCAATGGTCAGATGAGCGGAGGCCAACAAATACCAAGTGGGTTTAAGCAGGGAATATACTATATCTTAGGTGTACCTATGTTGTCCCCATAGCACGACTAGTAAGTGGATCCACCTAGATAGCTACCCTTTGTATTTTGGTTCTACTTTATCAGGACGGTAGACCACTTCCATCAGTGGTGTAATGAGTTTACAAAACCCGGATTCCCTACTTAGTCAGGATGTTCTATGTCGATAGGAAAAGTTGTTCCCAAAAGTACAATTAAAAGTACTGGATTAAAGAACTAAGTACTTGAGAGGCGTTACTACTAGGTAGGGGTATTGTGACTCTACCTCGACTTGCACTAGTTGCCCTGATTGAAGGTTTACGAAATTATCTTATGTAAGCATGTAGAATGAGGTATATGATGAATAATATGTTGATCTACAATGTAAATGTCATATTCTGATGATGATATATCTTTGATATATGTAGTTAGAATATAATGTTGAAGTTGGATATTGGTTTTATGTTTTCCTTATTATGTTTACTTGGTGGTGGCAAGGTTATGGGGCTTGTTTGCTTGTTCGGGCACTTGTTGACTTGATTAGGGATCATGAGTAGTTCTGCTTATTATGATATTGAATTGCACTATTTCATCTATTGAGATCTTCCCTTAATGAGAGGGTTGAAGTAAGTTAAATCATGGTTTCAAGGAAGGTAAGTTGGGATAGTATAATTGTGAGGATAGAAAGAATGTATGGTTAGTGATATTTCTGACTTGCTGACTTGCATTAAGTTGCCTAAAGGGTTAAAGTGCATGTGTTTAAGTTAAATTCCCTTTAGCATGTTTGATTGTATTATGTGCATAATGGTCTATTCTTAGTACAGTGGAGTACTAACCCCAGTTTATCCCTTTTCTAAGCATTTAGGTTCGGTCGTTGAAATTTGGAAGGCGAACATTGTAGAAAGGCTTGGATATTTCTTCATTAAGTGGGGTAGTTCACAACTTTTGAGGGCAATTCCATTATCTAAGTACAGACCATGTATATGCTTAATGACACTTTCATTTCATTCGTTTTCATGACACATAATTTTAGATGGACATATGTGGTCAGGTTTGGTTAATGTAACGGTATATGCCCCATCTTGTGATAACTAATTTAGATGCGGATGGAGATGGACAACGTTGACATATTCTATATGTTAC
The DNA here is from genome assembly GCA_027704765.1 of Solanum habrochaites. Classification (NCBI taxonomy): domain Eukaryota; kingdom Viridiplantae; phylum Streptophyta; class Magnoliopsida; order Solanales; family Solanaceae; genus Solanum; species Solanum habrochaites. Next base: position 22,195,228 of record JAKWJA010002499.1, on the reverse strand, counting down.
ATATATGTATGTGCAATAAAAGTAGAAAGGCTATGTAATCTCTATACTAAGTTAGTTATACCGATATGAATAATACTTATGGGTATGTAGAGGTCTATGTAAACTCAATAAGTGATAAGGAAAGTTTAAAATTTTTCCGTATTTTTCAACCTATAAATGTAATGACATGAGACGAAGAATCTAGTCTTAGTCCTTGAAAAGGAAAACGATGCCGATTACGTCAAGGGGGAAAACCCGGATGTGACAGAGTTGGTCAATCAAAATCTTGTTTCCAAGACAAATGCTTCAATAGAAATAGTCCAGTAGGACTACATCACAAATTCCATCAGTTGGGCCCTAAATTATCAACATTTTGAACCTTGCTCATAATTTATTCATCTTTTTGCCCTTCAATTGCTTCAAGGTTAGTATGTGATATACAGATCTCATTAACTCTAATCGAGGGAACTCCATCAACTTGTGGGTGTTTACTCAATTTATTTACCCACTGCTTCAAAGCAGAACACGACAAAGAAAAATAGAAAGTGAATTAAGTAAAGCTCTAATACTAAGCAAGAACGACAATTTGTCTTAACTATTAATTTTCACGTAACACACTCCGTGATAGCGACACTATTTAGATCTGAGATGTCATCAAATACACAATTTCCAATGGAAGTATCAACAATAGTATAGTAGTCTTACTAAGGGTTAGGGTCATTTCCACAGGGAGTGGTTGTGGGATTGCACTAGACAAGTAAACTAAGTTTCGAAAATCGTCATAAGCTCAAAGGACATTTTCAAATAAAAAACATGAATATGAATGAGATGGTTGAGGGGGGGGGGGGGGGCCAAAAAAAAAAGCATAAATATCGATGGTCGGGTTGCAAGGACAAAGGTAAGTAAAGCAACAAAATTAACTAAAAGAGAGTTAAATCATGAGAGGGGTATTCTTGGAATGTGATAGAAATACAGAATAAACAAGATTATTAGGTACATCCTTTTGATAGATAATTCATAGAGGAATTGGGACTAAGCTAATATTTATGGGGTATAACATCTTTCTCGAGCAACTTACCCCGTTTAATTTTTTTTCTCTTGGACATACACTTGTCGCATGAAGAACAACCTCCGTCTTAACCTTCACACTTTCTCGAGATGGTTGTTTGGTATGAAACTAGGGTTCTTTCTCAGCTGAACCTCATGTCGACCCACTCCCATCGGCCGTTAATTTAGTAATATTAGTTTCTCAACCTCTCTCTCGAACAAGATGGAAATACATATATGACATTGTATTTGAAACTACAACCTCATTATATTATTAACAACTACTAAATGAAATCTATATTTAATTATGAATAAATTATCAGAAAGTAGGACGCAATAACTAATTTACACCTAATTCACAAAATCACACCCAAAGAATTAGGGTTATAGATAGACATAAGCAAGATATAAAAATTTATACCAAAAGGAGTTGCATTAAAGTGGGTATGAAGATTTAAGTCTGTTACATGCAAAGAATTATTAAATCAAAAGAACCAAGTCAAAATCCTTGGGATGAAACCCTTTGAATATGCAAGTTCTTCAAAAAAAAAAATTTCAAACATGGAGCTGAAAAAATAAGATTAAAACAGGCAAATTATATTAATGTTTGATCCTAAGCTAAAACACTCAACAAGTATTTGTAGCTTTCAATGATAAGTGCTGCAGCGAAATTCTCAGTGCAATTAGTCAAAATGCCTATCAAATTGGCGATTCATTCTTTGGTAAATTCATTTCCATCTTGCTCTTAGAAAAATCATATTTTTGTGTTCTGGATCATTGGGAGAGAAACGGAAAGCTTTTGTGGAACTTCTTACACTAAAGACTGATTACTTTTCATACCGATTTTAGTTTTTTCCGTTATGTTCAACAACAATGTAACAAAAGTGTGATTTCTGACCCTGCGCGATTTAAAGTGGAGTCGATGATCTTCAGGAATTCATTTTTTCGTTCTTTTCATCCTTTTTTTTATATTTTTTCCAATTAGTTTCATGGTTTGACTTAAACTCAAGATACTTGAAACTCAAGGTTTTTCATGAGTAATTGATACACAACAAGAAATGAAGGAAATTATTTCCATAAAATACAGTCCTAAATGAGTCCAATTTGTGGATCGTTAATGATATCATCATTTACTATAGAAATGAGAAAGAACATGTGAAACATTTGTGGGTTGTGCTACGAACTCTTGAAGATCACCATTTATTTTCTAAGTTTAGAAGCCGTGAGTTTTGGTTGAAATCTGTTGCTTTCCGTGGGCATATAGTGTCTTGCTAAGGGTTTCATTGGATTCTCATAAAATAAAAGAAGTGAAGCAATGGCCCTACCCTACCTCTCCCACATATATCAGAAGTTTCTTGGGTCTAGAAGGTTATTATAGAAGGTTCGTTGAAGGTTTTTCATCCAAAGCCTCTCCATTTACTAAGTTAACTCAGAAAAGGTCATGTTTCAATGGTCAGATGATTGTGAGAAGAGATTCACAGAACCCAAACCTAGGTTGACTACAACTCATGTTTTGATTCTGCGAGAGGTTTCAGACAATTATGTTATATATTGTCATCCGTTAAGAGTCAGCCTAGGTTTTTTCTTGATTCAACTAGGTAAGGTTATAACTTTTGCTTCCAAACAACTGAAGGTGCTTGAAAAGAACTATCCAACTCATGACTGATCTTGAGCTTGCACCAATGGTTTTGCACTCAAGATTTAGATGCATTACTTGTATGGTGTTCATGTAGATTTGTTAACACACTATAAAAGCCTTCAATATGTTTTCACTTAGAAAGAGTTGAATCTTACCAGAGGATATTGCTTGAGTTTTGCACAATTATGATATAAGTTTGCATTACTTTCTTGGTAAGTCCAAAGTAGTAGCATATGCTCTTAGAGACTATCTATGGGTAGTGTAGAGCATGTTGAGGAAGAAAGAAAGGAAATAAAGAAACTGTTTCACAGTCTTATTCGCTTGTGAGTTTACCTTTTATGAGCGTAGCATGTGATGGTGTTACGGTTCAAAATATGTCAGAATTTTTGTTGGTAGTAGAGGTTAAGGAAAATCAAGACAATAATCAGATACTAGTTAAACTAAAGTATTCAATACATCATCATACGTTTGAGGTTTTCTGCTAAGTGGGAGATGGCGTGCTTCTTTATTATAGTCGATTTATGTGTTGCTAAGGTGGCTGAGTTAAGACAATCGGTCCTTCAAAAAACCCATGAATCCATATATTCTATTCATCCAGGCTCCAATAAGATGTACCGTGATATGCAGGAAGTCTTTTAGTTGAATGACATGGAAAGAGATATATAAACTTTTGTGGCTAAGTGCCCCAATTGCCAACAATTCAAGGTAGAACATCAGAAACTAAGAGGTATGACTCAAGATATCGACATTCCTATTTTTAAGTGGGAAGTGATTAACATGTACTTAATCATTGTTTTACCTTATACTCGCAAACAACATGACTCCAATTGGGTTTTCGTGGAAGAGTTACTATGTTTGTGCACTTTTTGCGGTCAAGAGTATAGATTTCGTCGAATAATACAACACACTCTACATTAATAGTAAGATTACATGAGGTTCCTTTGTATATCATCTAATATATAGTTCCTCAATTTATCTCTCATTTTTTGAAGTAATTTTAGAAGGGTCTTGTATTCAGGATAATCATAGCACAACATTTCATCCGCAGACGGATGGTAGAGTGCACCATTTGTGTCCATGGTTTCCTTGAATCCTCAAATCCTTGAAACTTAGGAGGTTTCATCGGATATTGAGACACAATAATTATTTAAGGACACAATTACTAGTATTAAAATATAGTCCTGAATGAGTCAAACTGTGGACTCATCAATATTCCCATCAGCTTCCCAAGTATCAACAAATTGGTTGCTCCAAAAGACTTTGACTGATGCTACCTCTCTCTTGTTCTCAATTTCAGAAACTGGACATCAAGAGTGTGAACCGAAATATCCTCATAAGATAAGCTATCCTTGATATTAGTATTTTCAGTTTGAATATTTAGAAGTATCGCCCATGAATTTCTTCAACATGAAAATGTGAAATTTCGGATAAGGTGTTGCTAACTATTTTTGTAGATCCAATTCATAAACTACTTTGCCAATCCTCATGTACATATGATAAAGTGCAAATTAATGGGGATTGAGTTTCCCATTCTTACCAAACCTTATAACAACATTCATGGGAGAAAACTTCAAGTATACCTAATCATCTACATCAAACTCTAAATTCCTTCTCTTAACATCATTGTACGAATTCTAACGACTCTGCACCGTTTTTAACCCCTCCTAAATCACTCTCACCTTCTCAATAGATTGATGAAATAAATATGGTCCTATTAACGAATGATCACCAACTTCAAAAGATCCAATAGGATATGTTCATCTTCACCCATAAAGAGCTACATATGAAGCCATTTGGATTCTAGATTTGTATCTATTATTTTAAGGAAATTCCATTAGAGGTAGGTGATTATCCTAACCCCCTTTGAAACGATCACGCACACTCTCAACATATCCTACAATCTTTTAACAGTGCACTGATGATTATAGTAACCAACAAAACTACTTTTGATTCAAGTGTTTACGATCGACAATAATGAAGTAATCCAACTGAAGGTTTGGGTCGTTCCACAATGGAGTGCAGTGAAAATGTGTAGCTAATTAGAGTCTCATTTTAATAAGATGTAGCTAATGAAATTAACGGGTAAAAACAATACAAATTTAGGGGTTACATGAAGATGTCAAATATCACATTGGGGTTTATCATAAGTAGTGAAAAATACCTAAAAATAACAAGAAAACTAAGTGATGAGAGGGGAATTCTTGGGCTGTGATGGAATTACAAATTAATGTAGCTGTTGGGTACATGCTTTTGATAGAAAATTTGTAGAGAAATACTGTTCTAGCTCTAAGATTTAGATGCAAGAGTTCTCTTCTAGAACTTACCCCGTTTAAAAGTGGGCTTCCTTGGACAACCCATTGTGGCATGAAAGACCAGACTTTGCATTTAACCATTCTCTTGAGATTAAGTGTTAGGTAGGGTCTAGAATCACCTTCTAGGTTCGAACGGCATGAGATCCCACCCCCCCCCCCCCACTCCTTAGGCCATCAAGTAATGGGTCTTGTTGCAACTTCTCTGTCGAGAAAACCAAAAACATTAGGATGAACTTGTATTAGAAGCTATAAATACATTATATTAAATCACAAAAACTAGATGAAATCACTATAAAAATAAATTTAATCTACAAACAAACAAGACCAAACAACAATATTAACCCATGTTTCCTAAAGCACGCCCCAAGAACAGGTTTTTTAGCCATAAATAGAGAAACAGAAATTATACCTTCAATGATGTTGAAATCACATGGGTATGAAAAATAAAATCTTTATTTGAGAAAAGAGAAAACAATTAGGAGGACCACTTCAAAAATTAAAAGAGAAGAAACCCTTTCTTCTTTTAGTTTTCAAAATCCTTACAAAAACATGAGAGTAAAACAAAGTACTTAGAAAATATAGTATTGTTTGTCTCTAATTAAGAATTATCCAATAGTGATCGAACTCCGAAAGATGTACAACCCTACTAGTGTTTGTATCTTTAAGATATGTTATGCAGTGGATCATTCAGCAAGTTAAGTTGGAATCACCAATTGACTCCGCGATTAGCCTATTTGTGTAGTCCACCGCCTTTTTGTAAAATGTTTAACATCATTGTGGTTTGTTTCATTGGGAAATGAGATAATTATTGGTGGAACTGCTCGACGACGTATCGAATGCTCCTCTCTTGCGCCTATTATACCCCTTCCTTCAAGGCTCAACACACAAGAACAAAAGGATAAGTTTTCCTCATTGTCGATCCGGCAAGTGGACTCGGATATACTCAGGCTTCCATTTCATCGCTTTCTTCAGCCAATTTGATCCTTTTTATGACGTAGCTTCCATGTTTCCTTAAATCTTTGAATACATGAAACTTAGGAGTTTTCGTCACATATTGAGATAAAAGAAGCATTACAGGAAATTATTTATACTATAATATAGCCTTAAATGAGGTCAAATTGTGGGCTCATCAATACTTCAAACTTAAACTTTTGCTTGTCCTCATGTTGAACTCCAGTTCAGTTGTACAAAAAGGATGTCTCCAACACTCCTACACAAGACTCAATCATGAATTTAAACATAAACAGTAAAACTACTTAGCAAGGATCAATTATTTACTAAAAGATTCAAGTTCTGGTCCACTGTTGTCAAAGATTCTCAAGATTGCATACTTGCTTCAAATACAAGTTCAAGCACAAACATAAGCATTCGAATTCCCCTACATAAATGATGATTCTATTTTGTCACAGAATTTTATAATAAATTTAAATTCCAGGAATCAGATACAACACTCACTCTCAAAAAGAGGAACACAATGCATGCTTTCACACATAAGTTTTCCCTTATTTTTCCAGTCAACAATCGTTTGTAATTTGTTAAAATCAAAATGTTCTTTCTAGGGCTTCTAATGGGGATTAGTATAAAGGTATGCTCATTTAGGCGTAGTGACTAATGGTCCTCATGAATTGTGGTGCTCATAGCTCCTCCTTTCTTCTTCCTTCATCATCTTTGTTAGTGCTCATAAGTCATCCTATTGCTTATTTCCATGGATTTCGTGGAAACCCTATTCCTTTTTTACATTTATTCCAGAACTTTTCTTTTTCATCTATTTTCTTTTAACTTTCTTTTTATTCTTTTTTTTTTGAGGATGATATTCATTTTTCACAACACCATGGGTTAAGGGAGATTTTCTTTGCACTTCTTTCGACTCTTCCTTTTTTGTTTTCACCAGAGCCCCAACTTTGGCTTTTGTCGTAAGTTTCTATTTCAATCAAAAAAATCATTCATGAGTATTCCGGCACTGCTCCCCACCTGGTTAGTATTCATCATGTTCTTCCAACGAATGTTTAGTCACACTCAAGGGGGTGTTCAGATCGGTTCAATTAAACGATAAGGGAGGTCACAATAGAGGTGTGTGTCAAATTGGCTCACACTCTATAAAATTGCCTAAAATCATACCAAGAAAGATCATTACTAAGTTTAATAGACTAAGGGGGAAATTCTAGGTGTTGTCATGAATGGTTCAAGGTAATCTTATCACACAAGGTATCAATACTTACATCGCACAAACTCACTCTGTAAAATTGCCTAATATCATATCAAGAAAGATCATTACTAAGTTTAATAGTCTAAGGGGGAAATTCCAGGTGTTGTCATGAATGGTTCAAGGTAATCTTATCACACAAGGTATCAATACTTACATCGCACAAGACTCCATAGTTTAGCTATTGTGCAAGGTCATCACAAGAGAATCAATTTGACACAGAGCTATTCACAATGAGATGCAATAAATTTAACGTATTGTCCATGAAACTTCATTTGTTCTCATCATAGCCACATATTCATATTTGCTCGATTGATAACATTATTCAAATCATCAGTATTGATTAGAACAAACACTTGAACTTGCAAGAGAACAACAACTTTCAACATAAAAGGTGGCAAATATTTTTAAAAAATGATTTTTTTGGAAAGGTCAAAAATCATTTTGCAACAAAAATCAATACAAAACTATAAGCTTAAAAGGTCGCACAAATCGTATAAAACACTTCACGATAGAAACACCTAAATATAAAATCAAAACAACACTTAATGGTGGTCTCACCCCAACACAAATAAAAACATTTGTCCTCAAATGTAATTAATAAATACCTTGAAGCAAAATATAAAAAAAACAAAATGAGGGAGGAAAAGTCACAGTCAGGGCGAACCAAATAGAAGTTAATCGTGTGTATCGTCCCCGAAGAGGACTTAGGACCAACCCTCGTAGTGTTGGCCATACATTTTTTATAGTTAAATTGCGGAAAATTTAAAATGTTTGTTTAGTTATACAGTGAGGTTTCTTAGACCTCGGTTACGCAATAATAATCTATATTTTGGAATTTTACTCAGACTAATGAAATAGAAGGAAAATAAATCGGCTTCTACTTTTATTTCAGTAATAGTAAGGAACATAATCTCAGAAGTCTTTATAATATGTCCTCATATGAGAAACCACTAAAACGCATACAAAAATAGATGCTTAAACCATTACTTCATGACACAATGAGCCCTAATTATGGCTCATATATCAATCTTTTCAAGTGCAACGAAAGAAACTAGAAGTTTACTAACTAGAACAACATAAAGCTTGATAGTGGTTACCTCAGAAGGTGTGAGGGACCTAGGAACACTTCCGGAATTCCAAGTAGTCTTCAAAGGCCTTTGTATAAGCTCAAATGTCAGGACCTAACCATTTGTAGTAACCATTAAAAGGTGAGTACCACAACATTGTAGAGGTATAAGTATATGCTCATACAACAATCAAATCATGATAAAGAGGACATTTTTTCAAAACATGCTAATTTACTTTGGAAAGTTTCATGCACATCTAAGAACTCATATAAATCAATGATCACATAACTCTTAAGTCAAGGCCATATACAACACAAGACCATCATCATCAAGTATAGTCAAGTCAACATATACAAGAGTTCATAAAATCATAATATAATCAAGACGCTCACCCATAACCCATCATTTAGCCTAAAAGTGCAAAGACCAAGTAAAGCCCCATAACTCTACTCAATCATGTAAACCAAACAAAGGACCATAAGTAATGCCTAACTTAACATAACATAGCATCAAGAGTAATCCTTCTCATACTTTAGCAATATAAACCAACAACATGTTAATAAGTGAAACTAACATCATACTGAGTCAATAACATGTAAAGTCACCATATACATAATAGTCACTTTATAAGGTCATAAGAACATAAGAACCACCTCCTAAGGATTCCCTCAAGGAAAACTAGCGCAAGACATAGGTAGAGTATCATACCCCTACCTAGGCTAAGTCAAACCTATGAGGTCACCCTAGTTAGTGTTTACTTCATTACATCATTTTACTCTCGGGAACACTTGCCTTAGCTGACATACACCACAAGACTATGTTTGGAATCCGGTGTTGTAAAACCTTACACCAATGTAAGGTGGTCTACTGACCAAATTAATACCAAACATGAACATAGCTTCTCGGTTAATCCACTAGCTAGTATTCCTATGGTGCCAACATAGTTTATGGATCTTGGGGGGTTTCATGGTAAATATCACGCTATGACCTTTTCGGGCTATGAGACTATACACCCCGTGAGGACTATGGTGAACCCTACCTTCCATCCTTCGGAAGGTACCACCCCTCATCCTCAAGTTCACTCGATGCTAAGCTAGAGTTCCTTCTGAAATCTCTTTAAGACTGTATTGATCATCATACCTTAGTTTAGGTCATAGGGTCTAGCCCTTATTTAGTCATTATCATAGCTCAATAGGAATTGCATGAGTAATGTCCTTTAATTTCATTAAAATTCTCAGATGTGAGCTTAGCACAATTACATAATCACATTATGATAAGACCCATAGGTAAGTCATCACCATCCTTGTATCATTATATCTTAGTCAACAACTTACAAGTCATAATTAAAGACATTCCAATTCGACAGTATACCAACCCTAATAAATCTTATCATAAGGTATACTTCAATACAAGTTCATCACTAAACACAAGTAATCATAATTGAAGAAAAGGATTGAGATCACAGGACTTACCATAATCTCCTTGAAAATCCATCACCAAGGTTTTGCCATCAGCCATCCAATTCAACCCAATAATGGGTGTAATATCGTAACACTATAGTAATTAACACAATAATGAAGTCAATTGCATCATAACTATTCCAATTAACTTCAATTCATAACTAGGCTTAAGGGTAAAAAGGGCTCATAATGAATACATTAAGAAATAGATTCAATCCCAACAATACATTACCCTAGGCAGTCAATGAATAAATTAGAATAGAAAAAGCAAGTCTAACAATCAATACATTCAATAATTTCCATCAACTCATAACCAAGATCTAAGATTTAGGGAATTCAGGGAAAGGATATGATCTACACGAAATTCCATCTATTAACATCAATTACCCAATAATATATGCTTAATTAGTCATAGGACATCTCAATGAATCGTAATCAACCATTAATTAGAAGTTTAGAACAAACCCCAAAAGAAAGAAAACCCTTGGAAATAGGTGTTTTAGAAATAATTTTTGAGAGGACCTCTCGGGAAATGAATTCCAAGAGTGAAGAACCCATATTTTAACGAATATTAATCCACGAAATTCAAGTGAAATCCTAGAGAAACTGTTCTTCTTGTTCAAGCTTTGTTCTTCCATCAATGGAGGTTGAATAGAGAGAATGTTGAAAGAGGTGTGAGCTTTGGGGTTTTGATTCAGGAATTTCATTTTAGTAGGTAAAATGTGAAAAATTAATCTAAAATCAATATAAAGACCTCCCATGAAATACCCAAAATGCACCTCACTAAAGTTGACCCTTTAATGAGCTACTCTCGTAAGATTTTCAAAATTATTTTTAAGACAGTGGAATTTGAGAATTGCCGGCGAAGCACACTTTATTTTGACCAAGGGCCAACCAAAATAGATATGCGGACACACTCCCCCTATGTGTATTTTGGTTTCTGGTTGGGCAGCTTGCTTGGCCATGTTTTGGGTGTTTTCGTGGACCCCTAAGGTCAACTTTAGTGGGCTAGACTTGGACGTGTTTACTCTAAACATATGGTTTTACCTAGAAAAGTCGTTTTTATAAAATATAGACCTCATACAACACCTTCAAACCTTCCCAAAACCTAAGGGCGTTTCACTAGTTAAATTTTACTATCTTTCGAACGTCATGGACGTCTCTTGATGTCTTGACTCCAAAACTTCAAAAATGGTTTACTAACATTATTTTAGGTCTTATGACAGTGTTATTAACCTTAGAGCAACATGTGAGGCTCTATATAAGGTCTTCGACTTTCGGATTGTTACATTATCCCCCATTTGGAACATTCGTCCCTGAATGACACTAAAATCGTTTGGAAGGAAGGGATAGACTCAAGAGTAGAAGCCCAACCACAACATGTATATTATCAGTCACAAGTCATAGGAGTACTTCACAACTCCACTTAACACATATCAAGTACATTAAACATAGCAACTCAAGTCACCACACATAAAAGTTCAACATTTCATAATACATTATGAGGAACTACCTTCTCAACATCAATATAAGCTCAAAATGACTTTAAGGAGTTATCAAGCTATTCTTCCCAAAGTAGCACCCATAGACCAAGGTCTCAAGAAGACAAAAGATATATTTCACGTAAGTGCAAGTTAACACAAAAAAATTCTTTTATGGTAATTCATTTTGATACTAACTTTACAAAAATATGAACATATTTGATAACAAGAAAAAATTAAATTTATTCAATATTTCTATTATTAATATGAACAACTAACCATAATTATAAAAGATATGAGGATAACGAGACTTCATGTCGACCTTGGCCTCCCATGTTGATCCCTCAACTAGGTGGTTTTTCCATAACACATTTATGGAGGCCACCTCTTTGTTCCTCAACCTCTTCACTTGAAGATCAAGGATTTCTATCGAAAACTCCTCATAGAAGAGGTTCTCTTTTACACCAAGACCTTCGATAGGAATAATGGACTCAGGGTTACCAATGCACTTCTTAAGCAAGGATACATGGGAAACCGGATGAACCAAAGATAGTTCACTAGGAAGTTTCAATTCATATTTAACCTTCCCAACCCTTTGCAAAATTTCATAAGGACCCACATAATGAGGACTTAACTTCCCCTTCTTTCCAAACATAACCATCCCTTTCATGGGAAAATTATAAAAATACATCTTATCACCTTATTCAAATTCAATGTCTCTTTTCTTATGATCGGCATAAGACTTTTGCCAACTATAGGCTGTTTGAAAATGGTTCCTTATGATATGAAGTTCTCTAAGGTCTTATAGATAAAGTTAGGATGAAGAAGTGAAGACTCGCCAACCTCAAATCATCAAATAGGAGATCTACACCTCCTACCATACAAAGCTTCAGAAGGAGCCATAGATATGGATGAATGAAAACTCTTATTATATGAAAAATCCACCAAAGGCAAGTGATCATCCTAATTTACCTTGAAGTCAATGATACAATTTCTAAGTATATCTTCAAGAGTTTGGACAGTACGTTCCGCTTGACCATCAGTTTGAGGATGAAAAGTGGTGCTTAACTTCACTTGAGTACCCAAACCTCTTTGAAATGACCTCCAAAACATAGATGTGAATTGAACACCTCTACCTGATATAATGGAAAAAAGAAACCGCATGAATACTCACTATCTTTTCAATATATATTCTTGCATGATATTCCGCCGAATAAGTGGACTTAACGGGAATAAAATTAGTGGACTTCGTTAATCTATCCACGACCACTCATATAGAATCATATTGACTTCTAATCTGAGGCCACCCAACTACGCAATTGATGTTAACATCTTCCCATTTCAAAGTAGGAACTTGGAGTTCTTGTAGTAAACCACCAATCTATTGGTACTCGGCTTTAACCTATTGGAAATTTGGAAACTTTGGAACAAATTCCGTAATGTCCCTTTTTAAGCCATCCCACTAAAACACTTCTCTAAGATCACGATACATCTTAGTAGAACTTGGATTAATAAATTAAAAGGATCCATGAACTGCCCCAAGAATCTGATTTCTCAAATCATCAGCATTGGGCACACACAATCTCCATCAGTTCGTAGGAACACCCCCCCCCCCTTTGGGATGACTCGTCATCTTTATAAAAACCCATTCTTTTAACTCCATCAATAATGGATCAAGGTGTTGCTTAGACTTCACCTCAACCACAAAAGATGACTCGGATTTATGATGTATCACAACACCACCATTAGGAGAAACTTCAATTCAAACCCCTAAATGATCCAACCTATGATAATATCTCACTAGGTTTCTCTTGGCTTCTTCCACATGGGAGACACTTCCCACGGACAAACGACTTAAAGCGTTCACTTCCACATTAGTATTACCGGGGTTATAGATAACACTAATGTCGTAGTCTTTCAACAACTCTAACCATCTCATTTGCCGGAGATTCAATTCCTTTTCAGTGAATACGTATTGAAGACTTTTATGGTCCGTATACACATCAACATGAACCCTATAGAGATAATGCCTCCGTATCTTCTAGGAAAATACTATATCCTCTAACTCAAGGTGATGATTTGGAGAATTCTTCTCATGAATATTGAGTTTCCTAAAAGCATAGGCTATAACTTTGCCATGTTTCATAAGAACACACCCCAACCAACCTCGAGATACATCACAATAAACTACAAAGACCTTAGTACCTTCTGTTAAAGTCAACCCGGAGTGTAGATCAGCAAATCCTTCAACTTTTTAAAGACAAACATTTTATCTACTAAAGGAGTAACAAATGCCAAAGTAGCACCGAGATCAAGTAAAGAATATCAATCAGTAGAAAAAACTTTAAACATACTGGTCACCACATCAGGAGAAGTCTCTTGCTCACCCGTAGAGCGAAGAGCATAAAAGTGATTCTTCTTTAGACCATCCACATTCGAACCACTTTGTTTAGTTTGCCCAATACCATTTTCTTGACCCTTAAAGTTTGGGAAATGGCTCACCTTGTGTCCACTCTTACCAAAACTAAAGAAATTTCCATACAACTGAGGCAATTACCATAATGCTTCTTGCCACACTATCCACAAATTAACTTCTTGTTTGGTGAACTAGTGCCCCTTCACTTTTGAGGCTTAGGGTTAGAAACTTTATGACCATGAGCCTTAGGGAACTTGAAAGGAACTTGATTAGCAAACCTATTTTTGAACTTAGGCTTTTCTTGGATATCAAGACTACCCTTTTAAGAACCACCATCAAATGACTTTACCCTATTGTCATCTCTACTTTTCCTCGTAACCATTGTATCCTCCATTTGTTGAGCATGAGACAAGAAATGTTTAAATTATCATGTAGCGTAACCAAACGACATTCTTCTTTCAAGTCATCTGACACTCCCGTCACAAAGCAGATCATCTCATCCCTGAAGTCGGAAACAAAAATAGGAGCATACTTTGACAAGTTAGTAAATTTCAAAGAGCAGTCAAGTGCACTCATACCTTCTTGAGGAATGTTGATGAATTATTCCACTTTATCTTCCCTCTTCTCCCGAGGAAAGAATATATCAAGAAAATCCTTCTTGAAAATCTGCCATGTTATCGGTTCACCCCCTAAAGGCTTATTGTCTCTATATTTGAAGTACCAAGTTTGGGCCACATCTTTGAGTTTGTAAGTGTATAACATGGATTTTTTAGGTTTCATCAATGAACTTTTGGTAGTATTTATTCACTTTATACCCATAGAAAGTAGGGGATTCATCCTTGTGAAATCTCTCAAACGGGAGGCCATGGTTCTAACATGTAGGTTTCCTTGGGGTACCACCTCCCGATTAGCTTGGGCCGTCATTGATTGAGCTTCAGTAGTGATGGATTTTCTTGAGTAGTAATGGGTTGGGCCATTGGAGAAAGGCTGCCCTTATTCCCCATCTTACAAGGTCGGAGGATTGGCCAAAACTCGATCATCTTTAGCAACTTCTGCAAGAGGAGGATCTTGATTTCCACGGGGACGAACTCCCGAATTAGCAATATCTTTAACAAGTTTTCATGTGGATGCTCTTTAAGTAATCATACCTATAACCACAATACAAGGTTTAGGTAAAATCAGACACAAAGTATACTCTAGAAGCATGACATAGGATTACAAGAAGATGAGGATTTCGTAAGTATCATATAGCTAAACACTCAAATTATGGATAAGAATCTACACAAACGTGGTTTAATGAGACATAATTCCTAAGAAAATTTAATCTCATGCTCTGATACCAAATTTGCGACATCCTGGGAGCACCCCCTGGAAGTAACCGGTGTAGTCGTCTTCGAATAGGACTAAGACTAAGCTCTTTGCATTCGTCATTACATTTCTTAGGTTAAATTGTGGAAAATTAATAACTTTTTATTTACTTCTACAATGAGTCTTAGTTAGACCTCTCACTTACTTATAATATATATTTAGGGAGTTTACTTAGGCTCCTCACAGTAGGAAGCACTACATAGGCTTTTATTTTTATTTCACATACATAATATAGGAACATAATCTCATAGGATGTTTATAATATGTCTCATATTAGAAACATCTAAAACAAATGCAACAATTGGGATTAACCCATACTTTATTAGAACAAAAAGACTTATATGACTTAATAACAATTGTCTTAAATGAAAACGAAAGAACTAGAAGTCATATAACTAGAAAAATATCAATAACTTTATAGTGGCATCATCATGGGAAGGTGAGGACCTACCGAATACTTGAAGAATATCCAAGTAGTTTTGAAATGCCTTCTATAAGCTCAACGGTCGGACCTTACATTTTTTATTTAACATAAAACATTGGTTAGTACACACTTGTACTAAGTATGAGTATATGCACATAAAACAGTTGAAATCATGCTAAAGAGGACATTTGTTCAAAATATGCTAATTTACTTTGAAAAGCCTCATGCACATCCAAGAACCCATATAAACCAATGATCACATAACTCTTCAGTCACGATAATACACAACACAAGATTAACATCATCATGTATAGTCATGTCAACATATATAAGAGGTCATAATATCATAATATAATAAAGACCCTCACCCATAACCCATCATTTAGCCTACAAGTGCAATGACCAACTAACTTCCCATAACTCTACTCAATCAAGTAAAATAAACAAAGGACCATAAACAATGCCAAAGTTTACATAACATAGCATCAAGAGTAATCATCCCCATACTTTACCAATATGGACCAACAACATGTTCATAAGTGTTACTAACATCATATAGTATCAATAACATGTAAAGTCAACATATACATAATCGTCACTTTATAAGATCATATGAACATAACAACCACCTCCCAAGGATTTCCTCAAGGAAAACTAGTGAAAGGCATAGGTAGAGTCCCATATATGTACTTAGGCTATGTTAAACCTCTTAAGTTAGATAAACCCTATTTAGTATTTACTTCATTAGTTCCTTTTACTTTCGTGAACACTTCCCTTTACTGACATAGACCACAGAACTAAGCAAGGAAACTTGTGTTGTAAAACCTACACTGATGGAAGGTGGTCTACTGACCATTGTAATATCAAACATGAACATAGAATCTAGGTTAATCCTCTAGCCAGTATTCCTATGGTGGCAACATAGTTTATGAAACTTGGGAGACGTCATGAAAATATCACTCTATGCTCTTTTTGGGCTATGAGGTTATCCACCCCGTGAGGACTATGGTGAACCATACTTTCCCTTCTTAGGAAGGCGGCTCCCATCATCTTTAATTTCACTCGATGCTAAGATAGAGTTTCTTCTAAAATGTTTTTAAGATTTTATTGATCATCATAACTTAGTTTAGGTCATAGGGTCTACCCCTTATATTGTCATCATCATAGCTTAATAGAAATTGCATGAGTATTGTACTTTTATTAGAATTCACAGATGTGAGGTTAGAATATTTACATAATCACATTATGATTAGGCATATAGGTAAGTCATCACCATCCTTATATTATTACATCCTAACGAAAAGTCACAAGTCATAATTAAAGAGATTTCAATTCAACATCTACCAACCTTAATCAATCATATCATAAGATATACTTCAATAAAACTTCATGACTAAACACAATTAATCATAATTGAAGTAAAGGATTGAAATGACAAGGCTTACCTTAATCTCTTTCAGAATTCATCATCAAGGTTTTGTCATATACAATAAAATTCAACCCAATAATGGGTGTATTATTATCAACAATAGTAATTAACATAATAATGAAGTCAATTGCATCATCACTATTTTAATTAACTTCAATTCATAACCTAGGGTTAGGCGAAAATGGTTCATCATAAATTCTTCAAGAGATAGATCCTTCACAATAATACATTAACCTAGGAAATCCAGGAATGAATTAGACTAGATAAAACAAGTATAACTATCAATACATTCATCAATTTCCATCAATTCATAACCCAAATCAAAGATTTGGGAATTTGGGGAAAGGACATGATTTACACGAAATTCCATTAATTAAAATCAATTACCCAACAATCTACACTTAATTAGTCATAGGCAATCACAATTAATCATAATTAACCATCAATTTTAAATTTAGAAGAAAAACCTTTAGAATAGAAAAATCCTTGGAATTGGGTATTTAAGAAATAAAATTTGAGAGGATCTCTTGTGGAAAGGAATCCCAAGAGTGAAGAATCCATAAATTAATGAAGATTAATCCATGAAATTCAGTTGAAATCCTATAGAAATTGGTCTTCTTCTTCAAGCTTTGTTCTTCCTTCAATGGAGGTTGAATATAGAGAGAAACTAGAGATAGGTGAGAGCTTTTGGTTTTTGATTTAGGTATTTTATTTGAGTTGATAAAATGTGTAGGAAACTGATATAAATAAATAGTATATTGAACTCCCATTAAATACCCAAAACACTCATCTCTATAGTTGACCCTTTAATGAAGTTAAATTTGAATTCAAATTTTAAGATTTTTGTCGGGGACATAGTCCGCAATGCGAAGCTTCTCCCGCAATATTTTCTAAATTATTTTTCAATATAGTTGAGTCCAAGACCTGCCTTCGACGCATACTTGATTTTTGATCGAGGACCAACGAAGTCTTTAACACGGACACACTCCCCCTATATGTATTTTGTTGCTCTGCTTTTAGCAGCTTGCTTGACCAAGTTTGGGGTCCTTTCTTGGACCCCTAAAGCGACACTTGAGGGGTTGGACCTGGACGTTTTCACTTTAAATATATGGTTTTACCTATATTAAGTCCTTTTATAAGTCTTTGACCTCATGCAACACCTGTAAACCTTCCCGAATCCTAAGGACGTTTTCGTAGTGAAATTTTACTAGCTTTCGAATGTAATAGAAGTTTGTTGATGTCTTGACTACAAAACTTTGTAAATGGTTGATAAAAGTTATTTTAGGACTTTTGACGGTGTTATAAACCTTATATCAACATTTGAGGCTTTAGTAAAGTCTTGGACTTTCAGAGTGTTATAGTAAAAAAGTATCTTGTCTAACTTATCGCTCATCTTTGGGCATCAATGCCTACTGCATCAGCCTAAAATTTCAAAATGGTCCCTCGATTCTTATCATTCTGCTTTTCATGTTGTTTATTTTTCCTCGCCTCTACAATGATATTAGTCGTGATCATATTTTCTAAGACATTGTCTACAAGAATGGATTTTATATCGACGTAGAATCCACATTTCCATGAATGAATAGTGAGGCCAATTGGAAACCTCCTGCTAGAACTTTATCTCTTACTCTCTCTTCTTCCCAAGCACAATTTGAAAACTAAAATACTCTAAAAGCACAAGAATTATAAAGCTAAACCGTTGGTATGATTTTGTGAAGAAGCAAAACTGAGGGAGGGTAACTCAAAAGGGAAAATGTAACAATTTTGCTTGCAAAAGACCATCCAATTTCTGATCATTTGCCGATATTAGTCGATTTCATCTAATCACTCAACAAAATGCCAAATGTTTGGTTCTTTTAGCAATGTTTAACAGTATCTTTAGTTTATGTGAGACTCTTAACGACAATCTTCATGGAGATCGCCGACATGGTTGGTGATGCGCCAATAATTTCTACCAACCTCTGTATTTTACAAGATATAATTTAAAATTCTCTTGAGGCTGATAGCGGAAGAAATTGGTTTGTCCAAACTTTTCTTTGGCTAACCAACTAGAGTAGTTGCTCGCCTTCAAACAATTTTTCCCGAATTTCCCTAACATTAACCGTTACAAAAAACACACTATTATTTCATCAAGATATAAAAAGTAAGTCAAGTGTTTTGTTTTTCCTCCCAAATAGAACCTTAGTTAACGTCATAGCACAAAAAAAGTCCTCTTTATAATCCTAATTCTTAGGGTTATCCATATTATAACCAGGCAAACCCTTTTGTTGTCTCGGATTTAGGTGAGACGAGATATTATCCATCTCGGTTTCTGAGGGTTTGATCGAAAATGAGTGGGAGGTTACAACCGTTTTACTGAGATATGAAACATCTTCCTTTATTTCTTTCAGATTCTCGTCTGACCGTTTAACTTTATTGAGAATATGCAATAGCATATCCTCAGAATGGAAACTTTTCGAATCCTAGAGCTTCTAGATCTAATGGGGAGGCACATATTTATCCTTATCCCTATATTTCTAATTTTGATTCGGTCCCTCCATTCATGATCTCTTTTTTTGTAGCCTTTGTCTCTATCCTAATCTTTAGCTCAACCTTGCCTCGGGTGGTTTAAATGGTATCCACCATTTTGGCTGACCAGAAAGGTAACCACTTATTTATATAATGCGTCAAACATCATTTCCTCTGGGTTTTCACACCCAACCCCCACTATATAACATCTCGAGCAGAAGCACCCATGACACATTTGGATAAAATGTCATGTTGTGTTATAATCATGTCCATATTTTGATATCTCTCATCGTCCTTTTCAATTTTCTTCTTAGTTAGCCTAAATATGTGAGGAGAGACTTGGTATTCATTGTGTACCATGCTCTGTTGAAAGTGTTCATTCAGTCCATAAGTTGTGGTGCTACTGTATGTGGTTTCTGTATAATCCTCTGGGTGAGATTTAGTCATCGACATCTTTGTATACTGAGGCAAAGCTACTATACAAGTATTGAAGGAGGAGGCTATTAGGCAGACCATGAATAGGGCAAAGGAGAACCACATTTTTGTATCGCAACCAAGTTTCATGTAGAGGCTCCCCTTTCGAATACTTAAAGATCTGGGTGCCATCTCCCAAGTGACATCATATTTATAGGAGGGAAAAATCACACTTGAAATGCGTTTACCAATTATTCCTAAGAAGTTATGGATTCTCGTGGCAACTCTACTAGCCATATGCATGTTTCTCCCATTAATGAGAAATGGAATAGCCTCAACAGGACGACATACTAAGAGATATTTTTGAAAAATAATGGTCTTCATACATCTACAAAATTTCGATAATGCTTGTGAGGGTCCTCATAAGCCAATCCACCGAAGAGTCCCTTTAACTACAAGAGTTGTAGCATGGTGCTTGTTATTTGGAATCTTGCATTTCCTTCACCTGGGGTAAACGATTGCTCCAACACCTCCCATAAGATGATGGTCATTGATGTTGGGCTGTTGAACATCGTTAAGAATTCAAATGTTGTCTTCATGGCCCACCTGGCTATCTTTGCTACTATTAACACTCATGCTTCCTTAAATGGTCAACCAAATAAACAAAACTTAACTAAAAGTTATATTACTAAAGCTATGACTAAGCAAGAATAAAAAATCTTGTTTACAAAATTCTTATATAAAACCACTCCCAGGAAGCAGCGCAATTTTGATGCTTATTGTATCCAATGACACTACTTTCAATTCAAATGTTTGTGATCGTCTATAATATAGTAACCTAATCAAGGGTCTGGGTTGTGTCCCAATGGAGTGTTAGTAAACATGTGTAGATAATTAAAATCTAATTCTATTTAGTCGTAGCTAAAGAAATAAACAAGAAACAACATTAAAAATTAAGGGGCTGACACGAAACTGTAAAAAATCAAATTGAGGGGGGGGGGGGAATTGTCCCAACTAGTAAAAAATAGCTACAACTAACAAGAAAACTAAGCAATGAGAGGTGAATTTTTGGAATGTGACCGCAATAAGGATTAATCTAAATTATTGTGTACATGTTTCAATTTAAAATAGGTGGAGAAATTGTGACTAGGCTAAGATTTATAGGGCAAAAATTTCTCTCTCGAGGAACTTACCTCGTTTCAAATATGATCCTCTCCTATACACCCATTGGCCGCTTGAAGACAAGCCTACAGCTTACCCCACTCCCTTTCTCGAGCTTAGTGTTAGGATATGGGACTAGGTCTCACCCTCTCGGGTTGAGCGTCATGTCGACCCACCCATTAGGCCATCAGTCTACATTTCTAGTTTAGCCACTTCTATCTCTCTAAAGACAAAACACATGGGTGAACTGGTATTTTCAACTAATATTCCTAGTAGATATAACAATAACCAGTAGACGAAATCACTATAACACTACATTTAATCTACCAACAAGTAAGACTCAATAACAATATTAACCCATATTTTATAAATCATACCCCAAATATTGGGGGGGTGGTTAGCAGCACATCAAGAAATAGAAATTATACTTTCAATGATGTTTAAATCAAATGTGTATGACAAATGAAATCTTGACTCAAGCAAAAAGAGAAGAATCAAGGAGACCTATATCATAAATTCAAAGAGAAGAAACCCTTTCTTCTTGAAGTCTTCTAAGACATTACAAAATTCTAGAGTAAAGTATAGTACAAAGAAAAAATTATATTGTTTGTATCTAAGTCATAGTTCTCCATTACTAATTGAACTCCCTAGAAACTACAAATCTACTAGTATTTATAGCTTTCAGATTTTGGCTGCAGCAGATCATTCATCTACATTAGTTGTAATCAGCGATTGACTTGAGCAAATCGCCTATTAGTGTAGTCCACCGCCTTCTAGTATATTCTTCAGCATTGCCGTACTTGGGTTCATTGGGCGATAACATATTGCGTCATGGAAGTACTCAGCAATTTGACCCTTTCCTTCAAGGATCAGCACACTAAAAAGGCTAATTATGCCTTAATGTCTATCCTCCATGTGTACTCGGTGATTCTTAGGCTTTCATTTCTTTACTCTCATCAGCCTTTTTTATCCTTTTTACGACATAGTGTCCATGCTTTCCATAAATCTTCAGATACATGAAACTAAGGTGTTTTTATAAGATGTTGAAAAAAGATTCACGATAGGATACTATTTCTACTAAATAAGTGCAAAATGTGAACTTATAAGCACTCTACTTGCCCATTAGTGTGAGAGTGAAAGGCAGTACTTAAGTTCACCTTTGAACCCATTCTTTTCTAAAAAGATTTCAAGAATTGTGCACTAAATTGTGTACAAATATTTGAAATAATGGAGACTTGGACTCCATGAAGTTTTATATTCTCCTGAATATATAACATGGCACAATCATTTGCTAAATGGGTAGTCTTTACGGGTAGAAAATGGGTTGACTTGTTCCTTCTATCCACAATCACCCATATAGAATCATTCTTCCTTATAGACCTTGGAAAGCCTGTGATGAAATCTATATTAATAATATCCCACTTCCATTATAGAAGTTCAATTTTATGAGCTAAACCACCAGCCCTTTAGTGCTCTACATCAATTTGTCGGACATTTTTGCACTTAGAAACAAATTGTGCGATGCCTTTCTTCATATCATTTGACCAGTAGACTCTTCTAAAATCATGAGACATATTTGTGGAACCCAGATGAATGAAATAGCTGGAGTCATAAGCTTCTTCCATGATTCCCTTTTGGAGAACATCCACCATTGGTACCAACAATCTGCCTTGGTATCTCAAGACACCATTTCCCCCTTGTTCAAAATTTAAAACTTTTTTCTTATGAATATTTGCCTTCAATTCAAGCAAAAAATTATCTTGGCCTTACTTGCCTTTTACTTTTAACACTAATGATTACTCAAACCATGCATCACAACTATTCCATCTTTTGTGGAATGAATTAGTCTTACTCCCTGGCGTGAAAGTCTATGCACATGTTTCGCTAACTCTCATTTTTCTTCCTCAATATGAGTTGTACTACCAATAGAAAACCTACTTATGGAATCACCAACAACATTATCCTTACCTGGGTGGTAAAGGATACTTATGTCATAACCGTTGAAAATTCTATTCTAACCACCTCTTTTGTCTAAGACTATGATCTTTCTAGGTAAACACATATTATAAGTTCTTGTGATCACTGAATACATCAACATGGACAACATAAAAATCATGATGCCATATGTTCAAAGAGAAATCTACAACAACCAAGTTTAAGTGATTGGTCTGATAAGTCTTCTCATGAACTTTAACATGTGTGGAGGAATAAGCTATAAATTTTCCATTCTGCATTAATACAAAACCTAAGACTACTCTAGATGAATTACAATACACCACAATACCTTGAGTACCGTATGGTAAGGTAAAAACAAGCACACTAGTCAACCTTTTTTCAATTCCTTAAAACTTTTCTCACAATATTTACACCATTGAAACTTAATTATTTTTAAGTTAAATTTGTCAAAGGGGATGAAATAAATTAGAACCCCTATAGAAATCTTTTATTGTAGACAACAAAACCCAAGAGGCTCCTAATATTTGTTATGCAGGTTGATGTCAATTTTGCACTGCCTCAATTTTTTAAGTATAACCTTTAATTTCTTCTCAAGACACTATGTTGTTTAAGAATACTACATAGTCAAGAATAACTCACTCTTAGAGCACTCTACACATAATTCTCTATGCATCAAAGTCAGGAGAACAATTCTGAAATTACTAGCATGATCTTCTTCATTACAAATAGATATGTATGTTATCAATGATGATGATAACATTTTTATCTAAATAAGGCCTGAAGATTCTATTCATAAGGTCCATGAAAACTGCTGGTGCATTGTTTAAACCAAAGGACATACCAAGAAACTCATAATTACCATATCAGGTTCTAAAAGCGTTCTTTGAAATATGGTTGCCAACTCTAGATGTAGTTTTCTTTTAACAAGGTGGCCACCCTTAAATTGATGAATCATCATGAAACCATGAAGAGGGCTACATATTCCTTTATTGTAACTTGTTCAAAATGTTACGGTAATTTAAATAATTGTGGAAATCAGCCTTTCCTGCCAATTAGGTTAGTACGCCATCCCTATACGTAAACCATCTTTGTCGTCCTCGATGAAGACTAAGACTAGCCTCTTAGCATTAATTAGTAAATTCATAGGTTAAAAATGCAGAAAGTTTAAAACCTTTCTTTTATATCTATCATTGGGTTAACATAGACCTCTCGGATACACATAATGTATTCATATCGAGTATACATAGACCCTTCATATATGAATATTACATAGTATTCTAGTTTTATGGCACACGTACACACACAGACACATACACAGACCACACACACACACACACACACACACATATATATATATATAAGATACATAACATAATCTTAAATAGATATTCGCATCTTAACCATCTAACTAAGAGTGCACTAATTGGGCATAGCCCACACATAAATATAACAAAAGCCACATATACGCAATACAATTTCAGTACTCAAATGAAACTGAATAAACAAAGTGTCTTTAAGACAAATCAACATCCAAATGCTAGAAAGTGGCATTTGTCCTCGAAGTGGTGAGGACTTACCCAACTTGGATAATAAGGATCAATTCTTCTTCGAAATTCGTCAAGAACCCTTCAATGACCAGGACGTAAAATGTTGGGGAAAAAGTGTGAAATGGAGTTAGTAAATTAGTTGTACTAAGTATAGGACCATATGCACACACGACATATAAATCATGCTAAAAAGGTACATTTCATTAAAGCATGCTAATTTTCTTTGAAAAGCATTATGCTCATTAAAGAACTAATACAAGTCAAGAGTATATATTTATTAAGTCAAGACCATGTACATCACAAGACTGACAATATAAAGTCTAGTCAAGTGAACATGAATATCAACATAATTAAGCACATAATCAAGTCAAGTCTATCATCAACTTAAAATATCAACGAGCATGTATAAGAGTTCATCACATCATAATCAAAGCAAGACCATCAGTCATGCACCCTCATGAAGTCTACTAGTGCAATGACTAGGTAAGGCCCCATAACCTCACTTAATAAGTAAATAAATAAGAACCATAAGCAACGCCGAACCTCACATCTATATCATTAATACTAAACATAAATATACTTTAGCAATATAGACCAACCACATGTTCATAAGTGAAACCTGCATCACATAGTGTCATTTGCATGTAAGATCATCGTATACATATCATTTACGTTTATAAACACATAAGAAAATAGGAACATCCTTCTAAGACTTCCCTCAAGACTAAATAGTGGAATGTATAGGTAATGTCCCAAACCCCTACCTAGACTAAGCTAAACATTTCTCTAAGATCATGATACATCTTTGTAGAATCTGGATGAATGGAATAACGGGACCCATGAGCTTCCAATCTAACTCCCAAACAAGACAACCTATGATTATCTTTCACTAGGTCTTTCTTGGATTCTTCTACATGAGACAAACTACCCATGGTCATTTGACTTAGACCATGCACAACCACATTGTCCTTGTCGGTGTAGTAGAGAACACTTATGTAAAAATCTTTCAATAATTCGAACCACCTTGTTTATCAGAGATTCAACTATTTTTTAGTAAACACATATTTAAGAATGTTGTGGTAGATATACATATCAACATGGATACCATAAAAATAATGTCTCCATATTTTCAAGGAAAATATCACGACCTCTAACTCAAAATCATGAGTTGGATAATTCTTCTCATGCACCTTAAGTTGCCTAGAAGCATCGGCTATTACTTTCCCATGTTGCATAACAACACACCCAAAGCCCACTGAGGATGAATGACAATATACCACAACACCTGTGGTATCCTCATGTAAAGTCAACACTAGAGCGGAGGTAAACCTCATTCAAAATTTGGAAGCTTCTTTCACATACCTTCGATCACTCAAGTTTCATAAGTATTTTGTGTTAAGGTAGTCAAAGGAAAAGCAATGGACGTAAAAGAATCCACAAACCTCCTATAATATCCCGCCAGATCAAAAAATCTTCTAATGTCAGTTGAAGTCAATGCTTAGGAAAATTCTTGATCGTCTCAGTTTTCCTTGGATCAACCTCAACTCCCTAACTAGATATGATATGACCAAGAAATTCGACCGACCTCAACCAAAACTCACATTTACTATATTTGGAAAATAGTTGGTTTCCTTAAACACTTGCAACACCACACTCAAATGGTTCACGTGTTCTCCCTATTTTTTCAAATATACCAAGATGTCGAGAATGAAGACAATAACAAATGAATCTAGGTAACTTGAAAACACCTTATTCATAAGGTCCATAAATGCCGCTGGGGCATTAGTGCGACAAAAGGACATTACTAAGAACATATAGTGACTATATCTAGTTCATAATGCCATTTTTGTTATATCCTCACCTCTCACCCTATGTTGGTGATATCCCGATATCAAGTCAATCTTAGAAAAGTAGCTTGCCCCTTGGAGTTGATAAAACATGTCGTGAATCCGTGGGAGAGGATACTTGTTCTTAATGGTGACTTTATTGAGTTAGCAATAATCGATGCACATTCTAAGGGACTCATTCTTCTTCTTAAAAAACAACATTGGAGCACCCCATGGAGAAATAGTACGTCTAATGAAGCCTTTGTATTTTAAGTCCTTTAGTTAATCCTTCAACTCTTTCAATTTGGCTAGAGGCGTCTGATAGAGAGGAGTTGAAATAGGGTTTGTATCCGGAAGCAAGTCAATACCAAAATAAATTTCCTGTTCGAGAGGGGTTCCGGGAATATCATTAGGAAAAACCTCAAGAAATTCCCTTACTACGGGGACTGACTCAATGGGAGGATTATTGAAGTCTAAATCTTTAGACTCTTACAATATGGTATAGACACCCTTTTGAGATCATTTCACAAGCCTAAGAACAAGAAATAATAGGACTTCTAGGTATATTATTTCCCCCCTTCAACTCTACAACGGGTTCACTTGAAAATTGAACTTGACAATTATTGTTCTACAATCAATGGAAGAAAAACAATCATGCAACCAATCCATACGCAAAATAAAAAATCAAATTTGACAATATCAGGTTCTACTAATTCAACATGAGTTACTCTATTGGGAAACATTATTGGACAATTTCTATATATCCTCTTTGCAACAACCGACTCACCTACATGGGTAAATATGATGAAAGGTTCACTTAGAGTATCGGGCAAAATATCAAACTTTCTAGCTATCAAGCGAGTAACGAAAGATATTGTAGCACCCGGATAGAGCAAAGCACATACATCAATAGATAACATTTGTAACATGACGTTCACCACATCGCGAGATATCTCTTGTTCATCTAAGAATTGCATAAAAGGAAATGTTCTTTGGAGAATCTCCATTAGTTACACTTCCTTGAGATTGCTTGCTACCTTTGTCTTGTCCCTTCAAATTAGGTCAATACCTAACCTTGTGGGTACTCTTTTTCCAAACCCATAAAAATTTTCCGTCCTAACAAGGCAAGAACCATATTACTTCTTGCCATACTTTCCACAAGTTGGCTTATTTCTTGGTTAGCTAGTATCTCTTCTATTTTGATTCTTAGGGTTAGACACCTATTATCACGAACCTTTCGAGACTTGGTATGAACTTGATTAGGAAAACTTTTCTTGAACTTAGTCTTGTGATTGAATGTCAAGCTTAACCTTTAAAGAACCACCTTCATAAGACTTTGTCGTCTAGGCCCCTCTACTCTTTCTCTTTATCCCAGTTTCTTCCATTTGTTGACCGTGAAGCAAGAGACGAGAGATATTCATATTATAATTTGTCATAGCCGAATGAAATTCTTCTACGAAGTCATCGGACACCCCCATAAGAAAATGAATCATCTTATCCCTTGGGTTTGAAACCAAGGAAGGAGCATACTTGGACAATTTAGTAAATTTCAAGGAGTAGTCAAGTACACTCATACCTCCTTGACGAAGGTTTACGAATTCTTCCAACTTAGCTTCCCTCATCTTCTAGGAAAGAACCTATGAAGGAAAACCTTCTTGAAGATCTTCCAAGTCACCAGACCACCTCTTAGTACCCTATTATCCCTCCATTGCACATACCTAGTTTGGGCAACATCTTTGAGTTGATAAGTCGCTAACTCGACCTTCTTAGTTAGGGTCACACTCAAAGAGAATCTTATAGACCTGATCGAGGAAATCTTGATGGTCCTCGTCCGACCTTGACCCATAGAACATAGTTGGATTCATTCTAGAAAAGTCTCTCAATTGTAAGGACATAGTGTTAGCATGTTGAGGCACTCTAGGTCCAACCTCTTTATTTATTTGGATCGTCATAGCATGAAAATGAGAAGTCACAACATTTTCTTGAGAGGTCATGTTTCTATTCAAAGTAAGAAAGGTTGACCTTTTATCCCCATCGGTCATTGGTGGAGGAGCACCCGAAATTTGATCACTCATAGCAACTTCTTCAAGTGGAGGAACTTATTTGTCATTAGCTCCCACATAAGCCATTTATTCGTCGGCCCTTCTTGCAGCTACTTTTTGATTATTCATGCCTACAACCACCATAAAAGTTTAAGGTTAAAGCATATAATAGTACTCTAGAGGCACGACATAGGAATACAAAAAGATGAGAGTTTCTAAGAATCACAAATCTCGCATTCATAAGTGTGGCACACTTCACAATTATAAATAAGAATACATAGACATGGTTTAATGAGATGTATCTTTAGATATATTCAACCTCAATCTCTTATACAATGTTTTTCACATTCAGGAAGTATCTCTAGACGTAACCGGTGTCGTCGTCCTTGAAGATACTAAGATTAGCCTCTTAGAATTCATCATTATATTCGTAGATTAAAAAATGGAAAATTTAAAATGTTTCTTCTATATCTATCATGAGGTTCACATAGACTTCTCACGTACACATAATGTATTCATATTGCGTATCAATAAAATATTCAATATATACAAATTTAAAAGTGTTCTCTGTTTTAATTATATATATATATAATATATATATATATATATATATATGTATTATTATATATATATATATATATATATATAATATATATATTAATTTATTCTTATAAAACAAGGAGTAATAGTAATTGGGCAATAACCCATACATCAATACAATAAAAAAGCCACAGATGGATATACAATCTTTATCTCAATGAAAGAGATGAACAAAGTTATCTTAAGACTAATCACATCCAAATGTTCGAAGTAATCATTTGTGGTAGAAGTGGTGAGGACCTACCCAACATGGAGAATTTGTATCCAAATCTTCTTCAAAAGTTTTCAAGAACCCTTCAAGAACCAGAATCTAAAATGTCGGAGGAAAAGGAAGAAATGGGATTAGCACGTCACTTGTACTAAGTATAAGTGTAATACCTCAAAAATGACATAGGTGAAGCAAGATCCTAACATGGTTTTCATGAGGGTATAAGGTCCTAAATTGGATTATAATGTGTATTGAGTTAGTGTGTAGAGTTTTATGTGCACTGGAATCAAACGTCAAAGGACGACCAAAACGTTCCACGACTAAGTCATCTATGTGCCTCATGTGTGGTTATGTTCCTATATGTGTGTTTCAAGATTGAAGAAGGTAATTTTATGAGTTATTATATTACTTATAGTCAGTGTGTAAATTTTCATAAAGTTTGGAGGTCAAATGTCCAAGAACGTCCATGACGTCTAAAAGGTTTGCCTTGAAACGACCTTGTGTGTCTTGGCATGTTTAATTGTGTTTTACGTGTTTATTTTGGATGAAATTGATTTGGGATGTCCTAAACTCGTATAATAACATATTAGTGTTGGAAACGTCTGGGATAAAGTCCCCAAGGACCATCCAAGGGTTTTTGAAAAAGGACCTTTCTTTCAGCAAAAGCTGTCGTGACCAGGCCCCAATCGACTGAGGCAAACGACGACTTGTGGGCAGTCAATGCCCCGTCGATGGATTTCATGGGTCAAAAATTATCCTAGATATCGTAATATCGCAAAGGAAACTCTCTGAACCAAACGATGAGTTGCCACGACGGTCCACTTGTGGACAAACATTCCGTCGATTGGTAAGTTGTTGGTGGACAGTCTTCTGTGCAGGTTTAATATAAATGCAAGTGTGAATTGGTAAATTTACCCAACGTCCAAATAAGATAAAGGGAGGTTATTTAGGTGTATTTAATGTATTTTAAGTGGGTTTATAAGTCCTGAATGCCTAGATTAAATCATTCTTCCAAATCAAAACCCCAAAATCTCAAAGAAATTCTATAGATATCCATTGAAGAAAAAGCTCAAGGAAGATCTTGGATTGGAAATTTGAGTGGTGATTATTCATCAAATTGGTGGATTAACATCACTAAGGTATGGTTTTAATCCTTTAAACTCTATTCATCAACGAGCCCAACATTCAAGAGTTATCTAAAGTTCTCAAAAATGAACTTGTCCAATTTTATTATCTATCCATGGGTTTTTTGCATTAAAGGTTTTTTCAATATTTCAATCATTTAAATTAATTTTTTGTAATTAACTTCTTTCCCACCCCCCTTTTTTCTCCTTCAACCTTTTCTTTTCTCGTTTTTCCCCCCTTTCCCTTCACCTTTTCCCCTTTTTTTTTTTCCTCTTTTTTTTCACCCTTTTTTTTGTCCTTTTTTTCTTTTCTTTTTTTTTTCCCCCGCCCCTCCTTTTTTCCCCTCACTTAACTACTCCTCTCCCTCCTTTTTCCACCCCCCTTCTTTTCCTTTTTCCTTTTACCTTTTTTGTTCTTCTTTTCCTCCTCCCCCCATTTCCCTTGTTTTTCTTCCCCCCCATCTGTTTTTTTTCCTTTTTTTTCTCCCCTTTTCCTTTTCCCCTTTCCCCCCCCTTTTTTTTTTTTATTTTCCTCCTCTCTTCTTCCCCTACTGAACCTTCCCCCATTTTTCCCGATAACCTCAAATCAATTATACAATAATATATAATAATGGGATCTAATGGCTTCACAATCAATAACTACTCCAATCCTTCTAATCTCCCTTTTTCTTCTGTTTTTCCCTTTTTTCCCCTCCCATTTACGCCTCTTGCTTGCCTTGTTTTACTCCTCGCTTTCTTTTTCCCCTCCTTCCCCACCCTTCCCCACATTTCATTGCTGAACTCTAGGTTTTGACTACTTTATGGGTTAAGTGATATTGACTAAATGCTTATGAATTTTAGTGTAGTTTTCTATGGGCTATTGAATGATGTAATAATATTATTTATTTGATGTATATGTTGAATAAGATTGATAAATCTACATTTAATTGATCTATATTCATTGAGTATTATGGTTTTAGTAAAGAATTTATGTTCATGGCCATGGTTAAGGGCCTTATGGTATTGATTTTGATGATTTAGCTATGAATTGGATTGGTAAGAACGGATTGGTGGTACGGTGCCCTAATTCTTTTCATTTTAAATAACTAAGATCTTGTTTAATGTTGTTATTGGTATGTTCCTCTTATGGTGGTGGTGCTATGTGAATGATATGGCCTTTTTGGCGTTACTTTATGTATTGTGAAGATCATGGCCTTGTCGGCACTTACTTGAAGTATTATGATGATTAGTGTGTGATTTATGTGAAGTGTGATCATATCTATCTAAATGTGAGTAATGTGAAAGTATGTGTTTCTTCTATTGTTATTAGTAGATCATGTTAGACTATAACTATATGTTTAGTTGTGTAGTTTTAGAGTTGATGATGATTATTCTTACTTGACTATATTAGTCTATGATGTTTATGTTGATGATGTTATAGTAGTGTATATAATGACCTAAATATGAAAATGGTTATTCCTATGTACTTCTAGAATGATATTCAATATGTGGTATAGTAAAGTATGTTGTGTCTTGTTTTAGTTGACTTGTGTGCCTTGCTTGATACATATATGAATGTGAATATGAGACATGTTGACTTAGGATGCTAAATAGTCTTAGTATTGAATGTATGAATGATATGATACCTTGAATGATGTTAAGAATGTCCTTCATATGAAACGTTGAACCTAGTGGTAAGGTTATAAACCTAGATGTCGAAAGTTGTAGCGGTATTCTTTTACTAATAAATGATGTACTTAAAGTTTGTTGGTTGTAACGACATCACATCATCCTTATTAAAGTCATTATGATCTACATTTTTCTCCATTGTAAGGTAGCCCTAGGGGACCTCTTTGGTAGGGTGAATGTGATTGGGTTATAAACTTGATATGGAACCTCTTTGTATAAACCTTTAGGTGAATTACTAAATGAGAATAAAGGCTATAAATGAGTAAGTATGGATTGACAAGTAGATCTAGTGAAGAACGATACTAGACTAGAAAGTAAGCCCTTCATATTCCTTAACCATATGCCTCCATGGGATGTGTCCAACTTCTACCATTTGCAAGTAAAACACCCTCCATTAGAGTATGTTATAGCTTCGGATTCCATACTTTTCTATCATGGTCTATGTTGATTATTTCCTATTGTGATCATGTGGGATACCATCTATTATCGGAAAAGTTATATGAAGTTTAGTTTGTGGTATAGGTCGCTATCTAGACGTTGCACAATAGGATTTGAACATGTTAGTGAGAGTCCCTAGGTCATATTTAAGACCACTAACTGAATGTCCTTGTATGATGAATTAGCCTTAAATGAACTAAGGAAAGTAATGACTTATGTTAAAAAGTATGTTAAATTAATAAGTACATATCTACTGTAATTAAGGGTTGTCTAGTTAAGGTATGAAGGGGGCAGAGGAATGGTCACTTCGTATCTTACCTAAATAAGTCTTAAGAATGACTCTAGTTAGATAAGTTCTTTGATTATATAGACAAGATACAACTTAGGTAGTATTAAGGATTTCTTAGGTAATCTTTAAAAGGTCAAACATGGACATTATCATCTTTATTTACTTGAGTAAGTCTTTTGATAATTTTTGGGAGGTGAATGTCGTATTCTATGAACGTGATTGAGTTAAATGAGAATGATCTTCTCCTAGGTAGTCTAAAGTATCTTTTAAGTGTGTATTAAAGGTATTGTATGGGCAGTCGCTTCACAACTCACTCATGTAAACTTTCGAATAGCCTTCGGTAGGAGAATCTCATGTTCATGTGATAGGTGTATTGTAAGAATCTCTCATTATTAGTGGTCTTAAGGATAATCTAAGTGTGCCTAGAGAGGGTGTATGGGTGATCTCTCATTGTATTACTTAAGTGAGTCTTAGGATAGCTTTTAACGAGGGAATTACATGTTATAAAGTGTATAAGGTGAAATTAAGAAAATTCACTATAAAAGTGAATTAAGCCCTTCATATTCCTTAACCATGTGCCTATATGGGATGTGTCCAAGTTCTACCATTGGCAAGTACAACACCCTCCATCAGAGTAGGTTATAACTCCGGATTCCATGTTTAGCTATCATGGTCTATGTCCGTTATTGACTATTATCATCATATCAGATACATACTAGTATTGGAGAAGCTCTATGACTTTCCATTAAGAATGAACTTACGTTAAGAAAGTAATTTTAAATAATTAAAGTACCTTACCTGAGTAATTCAGTTGTTATAAAATTAAAGTATGAAGGGCATATAAATGATCACATTTGATCTTACGTAGATAAATCTTAAGAATGATTGTAGTTAAAAATGTTGTTTGATTATGTAGACAAGATCCAAACTTAGGTATTCTTAAGGATTACCTAGGAAATCTTAAAGAGGTCAAATATGGAGATTATCTTCTTGATTTACATGAGTAGGTATTTTGATAACCTTTGGGAGGTTAATGTCATGTTCTATGAATGATACTGAACTAAGTCATAACGATCTTATCCTATGTAGTGTAAAGGATACCTTAAAGAAATGTGAAATAGATTGTATGGGCTGGTCGCTTCAAAACTCAGTCAAGGGAACCTTGGATTCACCTTTGGTAAGAGAATGTCATGTTCATATGATAGGTGTATTGTAAATGTGTATATCTCATTATAGGTGGTCTTAAGAATCATTTAGGTGTGCCTAGAGAGGATGTATGGGCGGTCTCTGTTTTTGTTACTTAAGTGAGTCTTATGATAACTTTTAGCAAGCAAATTACATGATACAAAGTGTCTAAGGTGAAATTAAGAAACTTCACAGTAACAGTGAAGGAGTTCACTGTAGAGTGAATTAGCTCATTGTAAAGTTGTGCTTAAAAATGCGACAAATCGATTAAGTGACTTCTTATGTGTTTCAAAGTTGTTAAATATTGTTCGTATGCTTATAATATGATATTTAAATCAAAAGATGCATAATTCAAATAATGTCTATTTTGATGATTTTTATGAATTATTACATACTTAGTACATGTGTTTATACTAATTCCATAATTTTATCTATATATAAAGTGATTCATAGGTGAAGGTGCTTTTGGATAGATAGGCTTGGATTAGAACTTAGTTCAAACAAGTTGAAGTATGTCCCAATTTGACTCGATGGCATTGATGTATTTTATTTATCTTATTTAAATATTGTAATAGACTTAGTAGTACTATAATTCTATTGTGTATTGACCGTGTCCCAAGTACTCTTGTGTCAAAGATTTGATTAAATGAAACTTTGCATTTCCTATGAGTTTCATATGAAATATTAGAAAACAATATTGTAAATTTTTTTTAAAAGTATTTTACTCCGCACTATCTTTTCTAAAGTTTATTATGCGATTGACCTGTATAACAAAAAATGCTTGTACAAGACTCCGAAGGTAAAGTATGAGGTTGCAATCAGAGAGTTGCA
This sequence comes from Solanum habrochaites, assembly GCA_027704765.1. NCBI lineage: Eukaryota > Viridiplantae > Streptophyta > Magnoliopsida > Solanales > Solanaceae > Solanum > Solanum habrochaites. Next base: position 22,160,603 of record JAKWJA010002499.1, on the reverse strand, counting down.
CAATTTCTATGTGTAGTCGTGAATGTTACAGCTTTGTATTAGAGCATAGGTTATGAAATGGTATAGACAATCAACAAAGCTTCATCAAGTCACATCTAGAAGAGTGTTGACCATCGCGTGAGCACGACCACATCTATGATGCGGGAGAGACTAATATAAGACGATTAGAGTTTTCCTTTCGGTCTACTCTATGTTTACGTAGCGAGTAAAAGTTATGAATACTCTTTTCTTATGTTTTCCCTTGTGTTTATCGGATTATGAATACTAAAAGGATGGCCACTAGAAGGTTCGAAGAGGGAAGGGAGAATGAGGACATTCCTTCTCAAGTTGACCAAGTCCCTCAAGGTGCTCAAGGTGAACAAGTCCTTATTGTGGGTGGAGGTAATGATGCTCCTGTGGTTCCTATGGAAATGACTAATGGGGAGATTAGAGAAGCTTTAATTACTTTAGCCCGAGCTTGACACCCTGGGATAGGAGTCTGGTGCTTTAGAGCGAATGTTTTGGGATCACTATGACCAATCTAGATTGAGAGATTTTGTGAGGATGAGGATGATACTCCGTATATTTCTGGATCTAAAGGTGAGGTAAGGGGTAGAAGGATCCAAAGAGTTTTTTTCATATAAGGTGGTATATGGTGTTGAGGGTAATGGGTGGTGGGACTTCTAGGGGAGGAAGCAGAATTAGCTTAGGTATCAAGAGGGGGAGGTTCGCAAAGTGTGGTACACTTAATTGAAAGGGACACTAGTCCAGTTGAGTCGGGTTTCCTATGCGTCGGAAAGGGATATTAAAAAGCTTTTAGGAAAATGACTTCCCTGGTGAGAGGAGGGAGGTTAAGTTAAGGAGGTTATTCATACCTAAAATCAAGGACAATATGTAGTATCGGGAGTACTCTTTTTCTCCATTGTAAGGTAGCCCTAGGGGACCTCTTATGTAGGGTGAATGTGATTGGGTTATAAACTTGATATAGAACCGGTTTGTATAAACCTTTAGGGTGAATTACTAAATGAGAATAAAGGCTAGAACTGAGTGAGTATGGATTAGGAAGTAGATCTATGGAGGAATGTGACTAGAGTAGAAAGAAAGCCCTTCATATTCCTTAGGTTATGTGTTAACATGGATGCGCCCAAGTTCTACCATTGGATAATAAAACACCCTCCATCAGAATAGGTTATAGCTCCGGACTCCATACTTTTCTTTCATGGTCTATGTGGATTATTTCCTATTCTGATCATGTGTTATACCGTCCATTATTGGAGAAGTTATATGAAGTTTAGTTAGTGGTATGGGTCGTTATCTAGACGTTGCACAATAGGATTTGAAATTGTTAGTTACAGTCCATAGGTCATATCCAAGACCACTAAATGAATGTCCTTGTGTTATTAATGATTCTTAAATGAACTAAGGAAAGTAATGACTTAAGTTAAGAAAGTATGTTAAATGAATAAGTACTTATCTACTGTAATTAAAAGGGTTGTCTAGTTAAGGTAAAAAGGGGGAACAGGAATGATCACTTCGTATCTTACCTAAATAAGTCTTAAGAATGACTCTAGTTAGATAAGTTTTTTGATTATATAGACAAGATACAAACTTAGGTAGTATTAAGGATTGGTTAGGTACTCTTGAAGAGGTCAAAACAGGACATATCATATTTATTACTTGAAGTAGGGTCTTTTGATTACTTGGGAGGTGGATGTCATACTCTTGAATATATTGAGTAAATGAGAATGATTATCCTAGGTAGTTAACGGATCTCTTATGTGTTGTATATAGGTATTCATGGGCGGTCGCTTCACAACTCACTCATGTGAACTTTAGGAAAACCTTTGGTAGGGAGGAATCTCAATTCAATGTGATAGTATGTGTTTTAAGCATCATTCATTAGAGGTGGTCTTAAGAATAATCTAAGTGTACCTAGAGAGGGTGTATGGGCGGTCTCTCTTTGTATTACTTAAGTGAGTCTTAGGATAGTTTTTAGCGAGGGAATTACATGCTATAAAGTGTATAAGGTGAAATTAAGAAAATTCACTGTAACAGTGAAGGAGTTTACTGTACAATGAATTATTCACTATAAGGTTGTGCTGAAAAATGTGATAAATCGATTAAATGACTTCTTATGTGTTTTTAAGTTGTTAATGTTGTTTGTATGCTTATAGTATGATATTTGAATAAAAAGATGCATATTTCCAAAAAAATGCCCATTTTCATGATTTTTATGAATTATGTCATACTTAGTACATGTGTTTGTACTGATTCCATTCTTTTTTCTTTCTCTAAAGTTATTCGTAGGTAGTGATTTTGGAGAGCTAAGCGGGATTAGAAATCTTTCAAGAAATGAAGTATTGCTCATTTGGACACCAGGGCATAAGATATTTTATTTATAGTATGAAGTATTTGTATAGACTAGTTTGTTCTACATTTCTATTAGCTGGGTTCGTGCCCAATTACACTTGTGTCTAGATTTGAATGAAAATGAAAATAAAAAGAACTTAGTATTTCCTATTGAGTTTTAATTGTGGAAAGGATTTCAAAGGACTATGCAAATGGTTTGTGAAAAGTTTTCTTCCGCAGTACGTTCATAGTTTATGCGATGAAACGTACATAGTTGTACAAGGACCATGATAGGTCAAATACGCAGTTGCAATTCAAAGAGTGCCAATCTTTTAGGGTGTGGGTCTTTGATGTTACAATAGGAACCTATGCACACCACAACATACAAAAGCATGCTTAAAAATAGGGACATTTCATTAACGCATTGTAATTTACTTTAAAAAGCACTTATGCACTTTCAAGAACAAATAAACCAAATAAGAGTACATATAATTAAAGTCAAAAACCATGGTACATCACAAAAGACCGACAAATACTAAATTCTTATTCATGGAAAACATGCCTAGCAACATAAATTGAGAACAGAATTAAGAAAGACAAAATCTATCATAAAAGTTATAATATAAACGAGCATGTATAAGAGTTCATCACATCATAACCAAAGCAAGACCATCACTCATGCCCTTTATTAAGTCTATTAGTGCAATGACTAGGTAAGGCCCCATAACCTCAGTCCATCAAGTAAATACAATAAGAAGCATTAGCAATGCCATCTTAACATACGTTATCATTAAGAGTAAAAATCATCATACATTAACAATAGATACCAACCACATGGTCATAAGTCAACCAAAATAACATAGTTTCATTAACATGTAAGATCATAATATACATATCATTTACGTTTACAACCACATAAGCACATAAGAACACCCATCTAAGATTTCCTCAAGGCTAACTAGTAGATTGTGTAGGAAGGGTCCCATATCCCTACAAATCCTAAGATAAACCCCTTACGCCATCCTAGTTAGAGTTAACTTATTACTTCATTTTAACTTTTGGGAAAATCTTGCCTTAACATACATAGACCACATGAGCTAATGTTGAATCCGGTGTCCATGGAACCATACACCAAAAGGAGGCGGACTACTTTACAAGGTAGTACAAAAACATGAACATAACATCTATATGGATCCACTAGCTAGTATTCCTATGGGGGTAAGATAGTTCAAAAACTAGGAGGTGCAGTTGGGACCCTCTTTATGATATATGCATTATAGTCTCCAATATCATGAATACATTTGTTATCCTACCTTTAGTATGTTTGAAGGGACACTCCTCACTCTATTTCACTTGGTACTAAGCCGAGGTCCCTTTTGACAATATCTGTAAACTTTGTTTAATCATAGTTAGGTTTATATCATAAGGGTCTATCCCTTATGAAACATATCACGCTCAATAAAGAATTGCATTGGTATTTCTTTTAATTAAAATTTAATTGTACACTTGTGATGTTAGCACATTCACATAAAATCAATATGATAAGGAAAATAGGTAAGTAAGTAATCACCATCGTTAATCATTACATCATAGCCAAAAAATCAAAACATTATTCAAGAAAATTCCAATTCAACATTCATACACAACCTCTAAAAATAACATAGGTATAACTAATACACTTATCACTTAAAAACCACAATAATCTAATTGAAGTAAAGAGTGTGATCCAAAAGACTACCCCAATCCTTCAGGGAAGCCATAATCACGGTTTTACCATCAACCATCCAACAATTCAAACCCAAACGATGGTGGTATGTATGTAATATATAACTCAAATAGTAATTACATAATAATAGTCAAATTAATCACTAAAACACAAATTCACTTACTAGTTAATGCCTAGGGTTAGGGACTTAGGTCAAATCCATGATCTAATTCACAACCTAGGTAAATACCTCAAGAACTGAAAAAATTGAATATTAAAACAATAAACATTAATAATATAATCATAGTTATATAAAGAAATAATAAACAAATCAATGTAAAAATTCAAATTCGTAATATAATATAAACCACTTGAAAAGTCTTTTTTTTTTTAATCAAGGCAAAAGGAAACATTTGGGGGAAAAATTAACGAAGGTAGAACACGATCCCCTTCCTTACATGTGATGATGTTTTAGTAGAAATAGTTTCTATCTACTCAATAGAACCCTCCTTTGCTTGGTGTTTTATGGAGTTTCTTTCATAGAGAGAAAGAAGAATGAAGGAAGAGCAACTAGGGCTTTTGGAATTATGAGAGTTAGGTTTAGTTTAATTAGGCTTGGTTTTTATATATAGGTTTTTAATTAAATTAATTGAACCTTCCATAACCCTTAATTAAAAAACTAAACACTTAAACAAATAAATAAAATTATTAAAACAAAACAGCAAAACAGCGGCAGGACCTACGAGGCCTCAATTCACGGTCCGTAGGTCAACCTACACCCTTACCCCCCTCCGTCCTGCACATCTGTCATTGGTATTAGAGACTTTTCAAAATGGACCTTTGGATAAAATGTCTAAGTGTTGGTTGACGGAGGCATCGAAGCCTCGTTGATCCACCAACACCTAGCCGACTATGGTCGTAGGTGAGCACTGTCAACTTGACAACTTTTTATCAAATTGCGAGGGTCCTCCGCAAGGACCCTTTGGTTGGTCTTTGGTGAGTCATACCCAAAAGTTTCAACTATAAACTAACTAAAGCATGTGTTAGGCACTTTAAAACAAAATTTCATTGAATTCCGACTCCTAAAACCTTGTTAATTAGGGTAAGGCACACAAGCATCTCTTGAACAAGCTTCCAAACGTCGTGGACGTTCCTTGACGTTTTGATTCTAAAACTTCCTAAATGACTTATAAACTATATATTTGACCTTAAAACAGTGTTACAAACTCTTAGAATATCATATTAATCTCTAAAATGAGCTTTAGGAATTTCAGAAGTATTACCATTTTTATCCCACCCCCCCACCCCCCCCCCCCCCCCCCAAGAAACATTTGTTCCGAAAATGATTACTAAACATCATTAAAGGAAGGAATAGGAACTTCAATACTAGCAGACCCTACAAACAACAAACATATCAAACATGAGTTATAATTCAAATCGATATAACCCATGACTTTTTACACAATGTAAACCCACGGACCACCATCCTTAACTCCATAAGGTTTAAACATTCTTAGATGTATTCACTTATGCCAAAGGTTTATTAAACCAATATAAAACATGCTCAATACAAATTTCATGAGGCACCAAATATAACCAAGTATACACATAGTTCAATCAAGTTAGGAAGTGCATTTTCTGGGAAAACTTTTTATATGTCAGTAGGGCATAATTCACCGTAAAACCTCTGTAAGTAAGCACATAGTTCAACATTTTACAACAACATCAAGGAACGTCAAATAAAAACTCATATTTTCACAAGGAGCAACAAGCCTTAGTTATAAATCAATGAGGTTAAAGGACAAAACTCATTTCGGCTCGGCCCGCCCTACGCGCCCATGCCGCCTCCCCTCCCATGTTGCACCCTCAAACTAGGGTGGTTCTTACATACGCCTTTACAGGAAGGCACCTTTGGTCCTCACCTTCAAAATAATGTCTATCAAAGATTTCAACCAGAATCTTTGAATAGGAGAGGTTCTCCTACACAACTAGACCCTTAATAGGAAGAATTGACTTTGGATCACCAATACACTTCTTAAACATGGAAACATGGAACACCGGATGAACCAAAGACAATTCACTAGGTAACCTCAACTCATATGCAACCATAAAAATCTTTTGCAAGATTTCATTGAAACCATAAACGACTTTTGTTTTTCTGGACACTTCAAAAACTTCCATTCTTGCAAAAAAATCTAAATCACCCCGTCATAGGTGAAATTTTTGAGACGGTCATCACCTTATTCAACACTTTTAGGTGTTTTATGTCTCTTGCTCATATAGTCGGATAAATTTTTCCGGTATACAGTTGTTCTTAAAGCGTATTCCTTATTCTATGACCCCTTCTCTCAAAGTTTGGGTCGGGCTATGTATTAATTAAATTTGGGTATCTCTAAGTGAATTTTACTACCCATTTTTCTTTAAAAAACCATCAATTATTTGGTTGCTTATTAACACTGTGTCCTACTAGAAAGGCCTCAAAAGGAGCCATTGATATGGATGAATGGTAAACTTTGTTGTAGAAAAAACTAACCCAAAGGAAAAGGTTTATCCCCACTTCTTTAGAAATAAATTATGAAATCTCAAATAATATCTTTAATAGTTTGAATAGTACGCTCTGCTTGACCATCCGTTTGGGGATGAAAAGCGGTGCTTAGCTTCACCTTGGTACCCAACCCTTTTTGGAATAACCTCCAAAACCTATATGTGAATTTCAAACCTCTATCCAATATGATGGATAACATAATACCATGGCAACACATAATCTCATATATGAAGATTTTATTGCATAATCCTCCGTCGAGTAAGTGGACTTGACGAGAAAAAAATGGGCGGATTTGGTCAACCTATCCACAACCACCCATATGGAGTCATGTTGCTTTTGTATTTAAGGCAACCCTACAACGAAATCCATAGTAATGTGTTTCCACTTCAAAGAGGGAAATTGATTTCTTGAAGTAAACCACTCGACTTTTGGTACTCGGATTTCACTTGTTGATAATTGGGACATTTTGCAAAAAATTCCACTATGTCCCCTTTCAAGCCTTCCCACCAAAACACTTCTCTTAGGTCATGATACATCTTTGTATAACCCGGATGAATGGAATAACGGTACCCATGAGCTTCCGAACGAATCCATTTTCGCAAGTCATCTACATTGGAAACACACAACCTTCCTTGATACCTCAAGACACCATCCCGGCTAGGTAGAATGACTCATTAAGTTTACCAATAAGCGACTCCTTAAACTCCATCAACGTTTGATCTAGGTAATGATTAGACTTCACCTGAACTACCAAAGATGTTTCAGAGTTATGATGGACCATAAAACCACCACTCGGAGAATATTCCAATGTAACACCCAAGCGAGCCAACCTATGAACATCTTTCACAAGGAATTAGTGCTTCTTCTACTGAAGATACACGTAACCATGGTTCATATGACGTATTATCACCTCAAACTATATTATCGGGCCATAAAATATTTAAAATATTCCAACAAGTACTTCTTTCTCGAAGCAGATTCAATATTTTTGAATAAACAATTGGATACCTCTTCGAAGGGGTAATTACACATCTGAATGGGAACCATAACAAATACGCCTCAAATTTTCAATGCAAATTTGAAAAAATACCACGGTTTTCCTAAATCAAAGATATGAGGGCTTAATTCTTTTCATGCACCTTAGGTTTCCTAGGAACATAGGCTATTACTTTCTCATATCGCATAAGAATCTATCTTAAGTCCACTCGGGATGCATCAAAATATACCACAGACAAGTGGTACCCTCCGGTAAAGTCAACACTAGAGCGTAGGTAAGCCTCTCTTTCATGATTTGTATGCTTCTTTCACATGGCTCCAACTAATCAAATTTCATAGACTTTTGGGTTAAGGTACTCAAAGGAGAAGAAATAGACATAAAACCATCCATAAATGTCCTATAATATCCCGCTAGACCCAAAAAGCATGGATCAACCTCAACTCCCTCACTAGTGATGATATGAACAAAAAATACCATCGACCTCAACCAAAAGTCACCTTAACTATACTTGGAATTATAGTTGGTTTTCCTTAAGCATTTGCAACACCACCCTGAAATTCTCCATGTGTTCACCCTCATTTTTTGAATATACCAAGATGTCATCAATTAATACAATGACAAATTGAATTAGGTACCTCAAAAACACCCTATGTCGTGAGGTCATTAAAATGTCGTTTTCAGGTAATTAAGTGAGGACCAAAAGGAAATTACAAGAATTCATTATGACCATAGCTAGTATGGGAATACGCATTTTTGGTTATCTTCACACCGCTCACCTAATTTCGTGATACCGACTCTCAGGCAATCTTAGAAGCGTTAGATTTCCCTTTGTAGTTGATCAAACATGTATTAATCCTAGCGAGAGGATACTTGTCTTGTATCAATGTAAATTTATGAGTTGGCAATAATGATGGCACACTTCTAAGGAACCCATTTTCCTTCTTCTTTCGCAACAACACCCAGAGCAAACCCAATGAGGAAATAACAAGTCTAATGAAGCCTTTGTATTGTAAATCCTTGAGTTGAGTCTTCAACTCTATCAATTCAGCCGGAGCAATCCGATAAGGATGAATTGAAATGGGGTTGGTATCCGGTAGCAAGTTGATGCCAAAATCAATTTTCCGTTCGGGAGGAATTCTAGGAAGATCGTTAGGAAATACCTCCAGAAACTCCTTTACTATGGAGGCTGACTCAATTTGAGAATTATCCGAGTCTTAATCTTTTACTCTTATAATATGTTATAGACATTCTTTTTAGATCATTTTACAAACCTTAAGACAAGAAATAGTACGACCATTATCCACTCTAAAATGGGTTCATTTGGATAATTGAACTTTACAATTCTTGTTCTACAATTAATACAATCAAAATAATCATGCAAAAAATCCATCCCCAAAATGATATCAAAATTGACCATATCAAGTTCCACTAGTTCAACATGAGTAACTCTATTGGGAAACATTATAGGAAAATTTATATTTATCCTCATGGAAACCACTAACTCACCTAGCGTGGAAGATAGCATGAAAAGTTTGTTTAGAATCACAAGCAAAATATCAAACTTTCAGCTATCAAGGGAGTAACAAAAGATAATGTAGCACCCGTATCAACTAAAGCATATACATAAAATAGAGAAGACTTGTAACATACCGGTCACCACATTAGGAGAACTCTCTTGTTTAACCTTAAAGCAGTTTGTACAAAAGTGATTGTTCTATGGAGGATCCGCATTATTACAACTTGGTTGAGCTTGCCCCTTACCTTTGTCTTTCCCCTTCAAATTAGGGCAAGGCAATCACCATATGATTCTTGTTACACATTCCACAAGTTAGCTTTCTGTTTGGTGAGCTAGTACCTCTTCCCTTTTAAGACTTAGGTTTAGACAACATATAATCATGAGCTTTGGGAAATTTGGTAGGAACATGATTATAAAACCACTTCTTGAACCTACGCTTGTCTTAAATGTCAAGCCTACCCTTTGAAGAACTACCTTCATAAGATTTGTACTTCTTCGCCTCCCATCTCTTACGATTTATCGTAGTTTCTTCTACTTTTTGAGAATGAACCATGAGACAAGAGATATTCATATTATAGTGTAGCATATCCGAACGACATTTTTCCACCAAGTACATCGGATACCCCCGTAAGAAAATGACTTATCTTATCCCTTGGGCTTGAAACCATTGATAGAGCATACCTGGACAATTCAGTGAATTTCAAGTAGTAGTAAAGTACACTTATACCTCCTTGATGAAGGTTGATGAATTCTTACACCTTAGCTATCCTCATCTCTCGAGGAAAAAACCTAACAAGGAAAAAGCCTTTTGAAGATCGCTGAAATTCAACGACCCACGCTTCGGGAGTTAGTTTAGCATTGCACATAAAAGTGTGGTCCGCCAATAATTAGAGTTGATAAGCCACTAACTCGTCCTTTTAAGTTAAGGTCACACCCATAGAATTGAGAATTTAATAAACCTTCTTCGAGGAAGAGAAAATCTTGAGTGGTTAGTACCAACGATCTCGGACCCATAAGTTGGTACAGGTTGAGACACTAAAGGGTCAACCTTCCCCCCCCCCCCCCCCATAATTTTGGTAATTGTAATAAAGCTGAACTTGAGAAGTGACACTTTGCTTTAGAGGTCATAGCGGGATGTTAAAGGGAAGGAAGACTTCCTTATATCCCATAGTATTCACTGGATGAGCCCCACCGGGGAAACGTGATCACCTTAAGCAACTTCTTCAAGTGGATGCACTTGGTTTTCATTAGCTCCCACATTGTTCGTTTTTTATTTGTCCCTTCAAGAAAATTCTCTTCAAGTATTCATACCTAAAATCACCATACAACATTTAGGTGAAAGCATATAATAGTACTATAGAGGACACGGAATAGGGAATACCAAGAGGTGAGCGGTTCTTAAGGATCACATTTACGCTCTCATCATAAGTTGTGAAGATTCAACAATTAGACTTAAGAATCTACATAAATTTGGTTTAATTAGACATCTTTTGTAGGGATATTCAACCTCATGCTTTGATACAAAGTTTGTCACATCCGTGAAATACCCCCTACATATAACCGTCGTCGTCGTCGTTGAAAAGGACTAAGACGACCCTCTTTTAATTGATTATTATATTTATACGTTAAAAACGTGAAAAATTTAAAACTTTTCTTCAATATCTATCATGACACCACATTGACCTCTCACATATACATAATATTCATATCAAGTATGCATAAACCCTTCGTATATGAAGATTACATAGTCTTCTACTCTTATGTAACACACACATATATATAAAAAATACATAAAATAGTTTTAAAACAAATATATTATATCATAACCATCTAACACAAGTGTATAGCAATTTGGCATAGCCTATACATGAATACAATAAAATCCACATATATATTATACAATCTTAGTACTCCAAATTTAAAGGGAATGACAAAAAATATCTGGATAAGTAATCAATTATCACAACCGGGGGGAGCACCCCTAGACAAGGAAACATGGCGTACTTGACCTCTCGGGAGGTCTTATCAAGCCCATAGTTATAGTGATCGCATTTCATAGGTTAAGCGGAAAATAAAACAAAACTTGTTATAGACATCATTGTTAGAAACTCAACTTCATATATATTATATAATATTATAAGTACATCTTTAGGACATTAGTCTGTTTTTGACATCCTAGCATCAACATAATTAGAGTACCATTAGGGGACACGGCCCTTTTTTGTTTAACAACATAATCATAAAGTAACCTAATTACAAGACATTAAAACATAATGTTGAATAGGCATCCTGAATCTTAAGGAATTCCTTTTAATTGAGCTTGGAAAGACATAACAAGCTCCTAAATAATAGAGATATCCTTTTAAGAATCCATAAACAACACTTTCATTTAAATAGTAGAGAAGATTGGAGGATGTACAAGAATGAATTAAGTATGGACTACCTGCACAAACAGGCATTTCAAAAGGGGACAATCTTCTTGAAATCATCTTCATGCCTTTTGATAAAATCTACATAAAAAACCTTAGACAATAAGCATTATATAAGTCACATTACTTGATATAGACATATTTTCATGATGAAAAACCAACTATCAATCATACTATTATTTAAGGGGCAATTTTCTGGCCCATGTTTACCGTATGCAGTTTCACATTACAGTGAACTTATTTCTTTTTACAATGATCAGTTTCTTCTTAGTTTCCTTAAACTTGCCAAAACTTAACTTTTAATGATACTTGTGAAATGCATAAACATAAGGCCACACACAAACATCATACATATAAATCTACACAAGACATCACAACCATCATAAAGTGTCGCAACCCACCAATAAAAAACATTAAGTCACGGACCATAAGGACATGACAATGAAACTTTGACAATAGGAATTTAACTTCATTGGAAAAACATTATGGACCTTACTCACAATCCCAATCTAAGCCAAAACTAGTGGAATGTAATGGTGAAGCCTATCGCTCACACCATAAGTCAGGGTAAAAAAGCTCATGAGACCACAAGCCTTAACATACAATTCTTACATCAACTAGCAAGTGAAGACAAACTTCATCAAAAATGGCAAAAAACTTATCACGAAATCAATAGCCTACATTGTGAAGATAATAAAAGGAATCACATATAGAGATCTATTAGGAATAATAATTCATGGGGCACATCTTTATAACAAGTAGACACATTACTACAAAACTCATGCCATTAAGAACATGAAAAACAAAGTAACATTGCATAGGACAAAACACCTTCCCTGAGGGACTTTCACCTATAGAGTCACTTTGCAATGCAGAGCTGTTGAAGATCTCGTACCCCCACCTACACTAAGCAAAATTTTGTGTTGTAGAGCCTTACACCGAGGGATGGTTCTCTACTTAGCCATAGTATAACACTAAAACAAGCTAGCATACTAAATGAAAGAACTTGCTAGATCCTATGTGACAAGCATAGTCTAAGGAACAAAGAGATATGGATTGGACCCTCTCCATGCCTATGATAATTGGAGTCCCCATCTCATGAGAAACCATGACTGAATGTTCCTCAAAAGGAAGTCAACACCTCATGTGGAACAATAGGTGACTTTTCCTCCATGGGAAGTCTACACCTTTTGTAGAACCCGGTGGTGAATCTTCCTCAAACGGAAGCCAAAACCTCTCATTGTCAAGTTCAATCAGTGCTAATGTAAGTTTCCTTTTAAATAAAGTCTTTACTAACGTTACTTTATATTATTAGGTTTAGAAGAGTTAAATACTCATATGCTTAGCTCATAGGTCATGGATGAAAGTCCATCAACCTAAATCATGTGAGAAACCCTTTCACATTGACATAGCATATGTAAGCACGTATCTAGTATAGGGTACAATTGAGCACACCTTTCAAGGGACCTCCATTGACTAGATTATCATACATGTGTGTGTGTAAACTTGTGTGTGAGGAAACCTTTCACGTAACACATTAAGGCAACACATGTTCATACATCAATGGCAGAAAGTATATAGGGTTATACTTATCAGAGCAATCCTTTAATATAAAACAACACCAGACACTATGCTAATTTATACTTCATTAGATAAGAATCCTTTAAAATTTATTCGAATGTAAACTCATATTCCCAGTAACATGTTCCATACATTCCCATGCATGTACTTAGACGGACCAAACCTAGGAACTTCCTATCCAAGGTACACATGTGAAATGCACTAGAAAAGGGTCCATACCCTTAACCCATATCGTATTATACTATTCAAATCATTTCTAATGATGGATCATACTAAAATCATAGAAGTGATAAAATAAGCATTAGAGACATTATTCAAACACTTACTATACCAATACAGAGTAAGATCTCAGTTGAGTCTTGCAGATACAATCTTTACATCATCTGAAGATTATAAGAACCTCATACATAGGCATCATACATACTAAAAAACGCTTTATATAACCAATTTAAATTCCTCATAACCTTAGCATACAAAACCCTAGCTCATAGCTACAATAGGAACCTTGGCATTAGGATCCACCTAGGGTGATCATGACAAAACAAACCACATAAGAATTGCAACAGCCATCAAGGCAAAAAAACCATCAAGGCATGTTTCACATCACATATATATTGGGAAAAAGTAAACAGTTGCCCACCATAAAGTGGACCATAACACAAAATTCCATTACAAAGGACTTTATAAACTACTAAAACAAGGGTAAAGAAAGTAGGATCTACCAAGTTCTCCACCCTTGATCATCCTTGATCAATACTCCTTTTAATTCAAACAATTCATGTAATGGGTAGAAGATACATAGAAGGATAATGTTTAATCATCAAAGACACCATGGCATAATCCATAAAAATCAATCAGCTAAATTAGTTAAAATAATGACCAATATACTAGAAAGTAGAATGACATAGATCATTAACAAATTTCACTTGCATTGATCATCAATCATATTTCATAAACTAACTTATGATCATCATAAACTAACTTATGCTTCATCTACCTTAGAAGTGAGGTCACATCATGTACATAACATTTTCAATATATAGGGTAAAAGAATGTGAATAAATACTTATCATTACTCATATTCTTTGATCTTCAAAAATTCATAAAAAACAATTATGTAAGGAAGTAGATACAATTATCCTTGCAAAAAAGAATCCCACCTTCATGCATTATAGAGTTGATGTTATAGTGAAGGTCATGCATTAACATTCAATAGGAAGTAGGAATCAAATCTTCATTCATCAATCCTAAATAGAACAATAACACATAAATATTCAACAATTCAGGTACTACACAGTCGATATAAGAAATTCAATATGCTAGAATCATAATTCAATTAATACAAAGTCATGATCACAATGCCCATGCATAGGCTAAAATGAGAATTGAAGGGACATGCATTCATCATGCAATTGGATTGAAATCTAGTTTATATTCAGTAAATAATAATCAATTTATCATGATTAAACCTTTGAAAAACCTTTTGAGGAAGAACCAATGGCTAGATTGAAGAAGAAGATATTTCATCATCAACTTGCATTGGAAAACATTGAGAGGAGCTCGCTAGATGGAAGATTAACTAGAGATGAAGGATCACCAAATTTTAAGGTAGAAGAATACCTCTAAAACTTGGTCAAGAACCCATGGAAATCCAACATCCAAGTTGTTCTTGAGCTTCACCTTCAATGGAGATTGTAGAGAGAGTTTGGTTTTGGAGGGAAGTCTAATTTTTGTGAATGTAATTGTGAATGGGGTTTTCACGTTTTTTATCACTTAAATATACCAAAGAATAACAAATAAACCAACTAGGGTCAGTTTAGAACAGGGTGTCGTCTGGTCGATGAGCCATCCTGTTTCTCCATCATTTGGGACTGCAACTGCATCCTTGGAGGCTAAGATCACACATCTAATTTTTGATCAACACCTCCCATCGACGCGGCATCGATTGAAGGTGAGGCTTCAGTTGGGGTTTCAATGATTGGAACAGTTCAAAAGGAAGCATACCTCTCGTGGTGGAAAAACACAGTGACTTGGTAACTTTCTTACAATAGAAGAGACAACGACATAAAGACACATCACAGTTGTCCATATTTGCAAAAGGACACCTAAACTTTTGAAGTTCCCTATCACCCTACTAAACAAACTATATATCGTTGTAAAATTGGGCAATTTTTAACCCATTTTAATCATCGGGTTGTTACACGGACGTTAGGCGGCCGTATGGGACCATTTTCCTTTTATTTACCAGTTTAGTAAAACAGCCACAATGTTTGCATTTTCTTTATTATATTAATTATTAGTCACATTTTTGTATCTCCACAATTTAAAACTCAAAAAAAAAGCCTTTGGTAGCCTAAAATTTTGATTCATAGCAACAAGAAAGAAACGAAAAATATCTGGTGCTCTCCTTTTGATGACTTTCATCATCTTTCCTCAAGAAAATAAGGTAGGAAATTCATATTTTCTCTTTTTTAATTTCCAGTAAAACGTTAAATGGAAAGTGTTTATGGTTGGAATTTCTTCTCAATTTTGTGGTAGTTTTTGATGAAAAATGACAAATGCAATGTTGAATCGTATTGGTAAAAAATGGGAAACTGTAAGAAGGTCGGATTCTAAAACACTTCTACACTTAATACTCCATAAATCAGATAATAAAAAAAAAGTTTGAACGAATCTAGAACCCTAACATGTTGCCCCTCAATCTCCACGAATCTTCACACCTACAAATCAAGAAACGGATCAACAACGATCAACAACGGAACATTGTCAACAACAACATATCATCCACAGCCCCACCGTGTATTTCGTTTGATTTTTTAGGAAAAAGTTGAGAAATGAAATGAAAAGGAATCAGAATTTTCTTTAAAAAAAAAAGGATCGGGTGGTGTTACCTAGAGATGAGCAAAACCACGCGCTTACATAGACGACGGAATGAGTAGTAAAAACTGATCAATTTACAAAGAATACGTTGTTTTTTTGTGGTGTGATCGGACACTTTAAAAAAATTTATGTGTCTTTTATGCAAAATATGGTACAACTTCGATGGTGTCTTTGTGTCTTTTCTCCAAATAGAATTAAAAATGACTTTGTCTATTTTCTGAATGGTAAGTACAAAGCAATAGAAACGTCTAGATATTATAATATTGAAGTTAAATATTATATGGGAAAAAGATAAGAAGTGATAGATATGCAGAAATATGTTTGAAAAGTAGAATTATTCATCATACTCCTACCCCTATTGACCTAAATCTAATGGGAAAAAACAAAGCTTTGAAGGAAATAATGATTGCATTACTTATAATCTTTACCGCAAAAGGGAACAAAAAAAAGTTTTATTTTCATAAAGAAAGCTGTAAAAAAAAATTTGGAAACAATTTATTCCATATGAGAAATTAGAAAACAAGAAAATCCAACTTTAAATATTTTAAAGTGTCTGGTTGTCTAGAAAAAGTCCAAGTTTCTATTCCATAAAGAATTATAATAGGACCTAAGACTGTGGACTGTTAAAAAATTAGACTTAAGTAGTCTAGTGAAAGGTCTAAACGTCCTTGGAAAGGACAAAAGGAGAATACAGTTAATAAGGATATTCATATGTGTAGTAAAGGACAAAGGACATCTAATTCCTTACAATATAATTTTTGTAACATTTCGTGTGTCTAGACTTATTTTTCTGAACATACGGCGTCAATAGAGAGATTGGTTCAATCTTGAGCAATCCTATTGGAAATTGGTTGATATTCCTTGAGAAAACAAACTCTTTGGTTCAAAGTGAATCCTCAAATGGAAAACTAAGTCGATGTAAATGTTGACAAATATAAAGGAATACAAAAACAAGGTTTTGATCTTTTCGACACATATTAGCGAGTAACAAGAATTACATTCATTTGGATTTAAATTGTATTAGATGTGGTACATGACCTCAAAATTCATCAAATGAATGTGAAAACAACTTCTTAATGGAGAATTAGAGGAAGAAATTTACATTGAGCATCCTGAGGGCTTTGTGGTTCCTCATAAAGAAAATAAAGTTTGTGAATTTGTCACATTATGGACTAAATCAAGAAATCAAATGATGACATAAGAAATTTGACGAACCTATGTTGGAAAATTGATTTTAACTAATGATGAAAGTGATAAATGTGTTCACATTAAAATAACAATGTCATTGTTTGTTTGTATATTTGTGATATGTTGATCACTAATTGAGACACTAATTAATGACATAAATTGTACGAAAGTTATGCTAGTAAACAAATTTGATATGAAAAATCATTGAGGTTCTGATGTGATCATAGGTTTAAGAATCATTAGAACTCCATAATGTTTAGCATTGTCACAGTCTCAATGCATTTAAAAGGTAATTCATCATACATTTGGATTTCAATATTATCAAGTCTCCAATAATTGTGAGCTTCTATTTTCAAAAGACTAAATGTGAAAGTTACTCACAATTGAATTGTGCTAGAGTACTGGGAAGTATGAAGCATATGACAAAGTGTGCGCGATTAGTACATGTGCTATTAATGAACTAAGTCGATTCACAAGTGATCCCAATCAAACTCATTAGATGACAATTAAAAGAGTTCTAGAGTACAAAAGAAATACTCAAAACTACATACCCATCATTACTGAAAGGGTATATTGATTGAAATTGGATCACTTGAAAAATAAAGTAAAATCCATGTGTAAATATGCATTTACTCTTGGTAGAATAGCAGTCTCTTGGAGATCTTCCAAAAAAGACATGTATCGCTACATCTACAATGATCTGAGCAAGGTGCTCTATATTAGCTCAGTGATTAAGTTGAAAGACTCTAGAATTTCTCAATATATATATTTTTTGGCCAAAACCATTGGCATCAATATGTATACACTTTGATTGTCAAGATGCAATAGGTTGGCCATGAGGCATATACAATGTATTATAGAAAGTCTTGTCATATAAGATATAGAGATTATAGAATTAGAAAACTTCTCTCTCTAGTGTAATTATCACAATTTACTATGGAAAGTCAAAGGTTAATGTGTTGGATACACTTACAAAAGACCTAACTAGAGAGAAAGTTTATGACTTAGGAAAATTTATTATAGCGGTAATTCTATCTAGCAGACTGGAGGTCCAAGAGAAGGCTTCAGGAGAAAAAATAATTGTGGACTTACGGTTCGACATTTGTCAACAACGAAAAGTATTCACATGGATGAAAAAACAATGCATTAGGGGCAACTAGGATAACAACATTTAACAGTTGTAATAAGTTAATAAAACTTAATGTTTTAATAATTTACTATGTTTTAGAGATTTGACTAAATAGTGTATTTTCACCATACCACATTTAGAAATCACCAATGTTAGTGTGAAGTGTAAGTCGCTTCAAAGAGAATGATTGTGAAAAGCCCATCTCTTGATACACTCATAAAACTAGGTTGTGTTAATGACTGAAACAAACACAACCATTAGAACCATCAACGCTAAAGGATGAATTGTGTGACATGTGGTTATCAAGATATATAAAAAATAACGATTATTCAAAGATATAACATCTACCGATTTACCAAGTATATTTGACATATGTTTACTACGGAAATCTAAGGCAAAACCTACTTATCCACATGAAATTAATCTTGTTTGTAAAGTGCACATACTTTTCCATTTATTTGTCTTTGATTTATTCCCCGTTCATTCGGGGGAGTGGGGTTTTAAAAAGGTTGTGAATGTAAAATAATGATTTGCGACTTTTATATAAAGTTGTAACTTTGTTGGAAAGTCGCCACTTTTATGAGATGTTTTAACTTTTATGACAGTTTCTGACCTTACCGAAAGATTGTGATTCTTCTAAAGGTTTGTGACCTTTCCGGTAAGTCACAATAAGAACCTTTTCACACTACCTTTTTTTTATATAAATTGAGGAATTTCCTCATACTTTAAGAACATAATTTATGGTCCTCTTCAACTATTACTAAATATAGTATTCAAAGCGGAATTCATTGTGAGTAAAATCATTTTATCCTAGGAGGACAAATTTTGTTAACCTCGTATAGTTGGGAGAATAATTTTCTTAAGCGAAACTTTGCATTTAGGGAGATCGATTTTCATTCTTTAAAGAAAATAGTGTAATATTTTTTCTAATTAGTTTATAATTCTATTTTTTCTGGTAGACTTAATTTTATAGTTCTGAAAATACACCCTACACTTTGTAGTTTGTTTCCAAGTTCTTCAAAATTTTGTTCTAAGTATCTTAGGAGAACATGATGATTAACTTTCAAAGATAGAATTTTTACTTTTGACATTTCATTTTCTATTCTGGCACCCCCATTTACTCACCATCCATACTCCCTACCCAATTAGGCGAACTCAGCTTCCTATGCCCTTAATTTTTCCCTTATTCCGCTCCTCTCCCTCCATTTCGCCTTCTCACTCTCCCCTACTTACGTTGAATACATTCTTAAAATTTTTTAAAAAAACAATGGCAAGGCACACCATTTTGACCTTGAAATTCCGAAATTATAGGTTTCTTTTATGTCAATAGATGTAACAAAATTATATTTTTAATGATTTTCTAATTGCAAAACTTGAGTTTCAGAATTTTCTACAGGGGTGGTATAACTACTACATCCTAAAAGACTTTTTAGGGGATATAATTTTCACAGTTGATGGTGATAAGTGGTGGGAGTAGGGAGATTTTGACGAGCCATTACTTCTCCATAAGTGTCTTTAAGGATTTCAGCAGTGTTATATAAAGAAAAAATGCATCAAAGTTTTTCCCATTATTGTAAAACCCACCCCAAAAAATAAACAATAGGTCCAAAAGTAAAACTTACAGGGACTGGATGAGTCTAAATAGTTTTATATCATATAAACTATAGATTAGAAGTGAGTTTTCATATTGGATGTAAATGTCAAGGGAAGATCAAGACGTTCGACGACTAAATGTGTATTTTCTTATTTGTGTTCTAGTGTTCCTTGGCGTGTTTTTATGTGTTGTTTGGAGTCTAAAAGGATTTGAGAGGACCCTAACACGTAGAAGGACATGTTTATAGTCAATAATTACAGCTAAGACTCACCAAGGACCTCTTTAGGGGTCCTTGAGTAGCAATAAACTTGGGCCGACAAGCTGCCCAAGGCAGCAACCTTTTTGTTCTTCAATGAAACAAGTCCGCGTCACGGACAGGGTTCAAAAGGGTCAACTTTTTGGTCCATGTGGGGCTTTTATTTATATTATTGTGCAATGTTTTAATTTTGCACTAAATTTTGTACTTATGTTATGAATGATAGCTAAGAGGCTTGTGGAATACCTCCGTGAGGTCAAGTACGCCGTGTGGCGACACAAGAGTGCTTTAAATTCTAGGGTATACTGCCGGGTCATTACAAACTTTGAATCAGATCATAAGGCTTTTTAATTTGTTTAGGGTCCAAAGTCTCACAAGCCACGTCTAGTGGAGTGTTGTTCATCGGTGTGAGTCACGACACATCGATGGGTGAGAGACTATAAGGCAATAGAAGTTTCACTTTCTTTACTACCCTTGTGTCGTTCCATAGAGCTTAAATCTATATGATAATTCTCTCTTGTTTCCCTTGTCTGTTGATCTTCTAGATATGATTGCTTGGAAGGGGTGTTGCGATCTGGTTTTTAGGGAGAAAGTTGAGGGTTGGGATAGTTATTGTGTTTGGTGAGTTAATGAGACATGGGCAAGGGTGAGGTTGGAAAGATTCTTAGTGGATGCTATATTTGGCTAGGTGTGATCTATGAGAATGGAGGTATTATGATGGGAAATTTTATTGTGGTGTAGTTCTAGCATGATGGGAGTTATATTCATGGAATGAAGAAATTTTTAGGGATAATGAGGTACCTTGTAAGCTATGTGCAATGATAGTAGAAAGCAATGGTATAGATGTGAGGGGTGTTGGAGGATTGTGGCAATTAGTAAGAGTGAAGAGTCCTTCTTGAATGGGTAATGGTTTGTACATGTCCGTGTGTTTGATTGAAGTTCTTTTGTAGGCTTATTCCTAATAAGGAGGAAAGATAGTATCTTTGCCAAGCAAGGTAGTTTTGAGGGTATGCTAGAAAATTTTGGAATTAATTGTAAGAAAGCCCTAAAAAATGAGGATGCTAAAAAGTAATGTTTTTTAATGTGTCCTATCAGCCTAAAAGGCATACCGAAGTAGACGGTTCACAAGATTGATGAGGTACACACCACGCTTCTGAAACCTCTACAACAAAACCAAGGCCAAAACTAATTAGTGAGGTGAGTGAGCTAGGAAAGGTTTGGTCCAAGCCATGTACAAACAACCCGAAGGAAGATGAAGATTTACCAAGAGGAGTGCTTTAGCGGACTTAAAAAGGGGAAATCTCTAAAGTTTGGAGGGTCTAGGGGTAAAACACTGGTTTTTCCAGGCTAAGACGGTAGTATTGTAATTACCTAAGAACTACGTAATTAGTATGGTGGAGGGGCATTTTTGGAAGAAAAGCGCCGAAGAAAAAATTGGCCTTTCAGCAAAATCTTGCTCCCATGGGTTCGCAACCTAGAGGAAGCAAATTAATTTTTAATTGATTTATTTTATTTAATAAAATTAGGGAAAATTAATTAATATTAATTTTATGATTAATTTAAAGTTTAAAATCATTATTTTTATAAAATAAAAATAATATTATTATAATAATAATATAATCATAATAATCATCATAAGAAAATAATGAGGAGTCCCGTTGAACTGTGAGTCCCACATAACTCTCTAATCCCATCAACTAAAACTCATGTTTTTTCTTCTACGCTTATATAACTGAACGTCTGATTTTTTCTAAAAGAATGAACAACAAAATTACAAAGGTTGCACCCAAGAACTGAAGTAAAAAAACAACTTAAAAGAAAATTTAGTCTAAGAATGTAAAGCAAAATAAATTTCTTGATGGGATTCTGCTTGAAATTTTGGTAGTGAGGCTTGGTTTCCTGGTAAATTGGCAGCATTTGAACATGTTTTGAATGACATAATGGTATTGGTGTCTCTCCCGGTATCTTTTCTTCAAGATAATTTTATTTCCCATGAATTCAACGAATCTTGAAACTAGGGTTGTTCCTGTTCTTGTCGAACTCCTTGTTACTAATATCCCTTTGATCTCAATGGGAAATAGGTTAGACATCATGTTGTTTGTTTGTTTGCTGGTAGTTTAAGTATGCACTGTGATTTTCTTGATAATGTGTTCATTATTATGTCTTTGGAATTGTAAGCATGTTATTTTATGCCAGAAGAAAGTATGTGAAATGTGATTTTTGTGCAAATGTTTGTGTAAATAATGATGTGCAAAAGTGGTAAACTGGATTTTATGGTAATTCTTCGCTGAATATAACTATGTAAAGAATATACCTAAATATACATCAAATGATTAATGACACGTCCTATGATTTAATGAACAAATGATGATAATAGGGAGATGAAAATAGTGAAAAAATTTCCAGCATTTGGTAGGTTGGGTTCGGCAAAAATCAAAGTGGTATAAAATGCAATGAAAAATGAATGTACAATAAGTTAAATCACTAAGTGTAAAACCTAATACATCATTACATGAAAGCTACAACAAAAATCAACAAGATATTAAAACAAAAATGGATTGGAGTAGACTAAACCAGTTTGGTGGAAATTGTAGTCTCGGCCAACTTTAAAAAAAATTGACCTTCATTTAATTTTTTTAAAAAAATGTGAGGTCAGATGGTGTTTACCCTATGACCTCACCAAATAAAAATTTCATAAATTCATGAGGAAAATGCAAGTAAAAATAGATGTGGTGAGTGGGGATTGAACCCACAACTTCTTGAATGGATCAGAGAGTTTGGGGAAAAATAAAGGAGAAAATAAATGTGGAGAGTGGGGAATGAACCCACAACCTCTTGGATAGGTTAGAAAATTAATCAGCTAAATTAAAAGAAAAATAATAGTTTGCTCTGGGGGAGGGATTAACCCACTCCTTGAATTAACTCGAATAAGCCGAGAGGAGAAAAAGAAAGGGAAATATTATGGGTTGATGCGGACGAACTAGGGTCTCAAATCTAAAAAATGTCAATATCAAATTTATAAAAATACGACTAATGTTGTCCAAGGGATTCAAAATCGTTTCCCTGGCCCATTCTGTGTTGACACATATACGTAATACGTTAAGCCCCAGATATCAATGAATGATTGCCCTAAAGATCGAAATCACATATCTGGCATATGTACAAAAAATGCCATAAGTCTGGTACACAAATAATATTGGGTAAAAATGAATCACTTAGACAAACTATGAATCAAGCCGCAGGGTTTTCGCATGGTTTGTATCTGTGGACTAATAAAAGTCCTAGCCATAGGTTTAACTGTAAGTGAAGCATAAGGAGTATGTGATAAAAATGATGTAACCCTAGAAGGGTTAAGTAAGAGTGTGAAACACATTAAATTCCAGTGCCATTTGGCATAGGATGAAATGAACATTCACCGTGAAGGGGGATTAATTATGAAAATCAATGATGTTGAAGTTCCCACCATGAATGAGGTACAAAATGATAAGCGGATAATGTGAAAAGATGAGAGCAATCTCAAAAAAATAACCCTAAGTAAATGTTTACAAGAGACGTACTCATCCATGAAAGATGTAAAGTTAAGAAGAGAAGAGCAACCAGTCTATGATTGAACCATCTAATGAAAGTGTTTGAGTTACATTTTCATACTAATTACTAAATGATGAGATTAGAAAAATCATCTAATGAGTTATGATTATGTCATGCCATAGTAGACGCCGCTTCCATGATGTATCAGTTGATGGAATGCAACTTTATAATACGCACCACACCGATATATGCTAGCTTATGAGCGGTGATGCCCGTTTGCGTGCTTCGCGGACAGGGCGGGAGAAGGTTCACATAACTATCATGATCCAAGATGTCAGACATGCCGGTCTTTTTTTTTTTTTGTATGGGTCTCCTTTTATTCCTAACGTTTGTGAACCTATACTGACAATCTAGGGATCTAGCAAGGAGTTAGCCCTTTCCTATATACTGGTAGCTATTTTTGGTCACTTTGGCCGGTGATCCATCTATTTTTGGTGTGGGGTTAAATACTGGATTCATGATGCTCACATAATCTATGTCAGTTAAGTTTAAAGTTCCATAGAAAAGAATGAGGCCAGCCCAAAGAATTATACAGAATGAAATGAACGATACTAAAGGTGAAGGATAGGAAAATCAAGAGTACGTTTAGCTCAAGTAATGACACTAGGTTATTTTGATTCTATTGCAACAGCAACTCGATGAGTTTCAACTACATCCTAGGTATTACTGGTGTTTTGCAAGGGTATATGAAAGAAAGAAAATGAAGTAAGTATGAATTGAATGAAGCAGACATGTGTTGTAAAGAAGGCTCCTATTTGAGGTCCCATATGTTGAGCCCATCATTTTGGGATGTCATTATGTCACGACATGATTCCAAGGTCTCATGGGAATATAAAATAATGATATAAAAAACTATTGTTATAGGATATGTGTAATATATTATGTGATGCTTGCAAAATTGCTTTGAAAAGTTATGAGCCATGTAACTCTCATGGATGAATTGCTATTCTAAATTTGGGCAAGTCCACTACTTGACTTTCATAAATTGCTCGTTAGGAGGAGAGCTTTTTAATCATGATTGTCCTTGGTGTGTGCTTGCCACATACCCAACTTCTTTACAAGTGTTTGTAATAATCCCTACAAACTCTATACGTTTAGGTGTAGGCATAGATGGTGACACTAAAGTTACGACAGGATGCGACTATAGCTATCCGGTGGGAAAGCATTCATCCGGAATTGGTATGGACCTCAAGCTTTTGAGGACGCTTGCCCATTAGAATTCTAAATTAGATATATTATGATTTAGTGGAGTATGTTCTCACTAGCATTTCTTTATCATCTTATTTCAGGACCTTGTATTGGTGACCATTTTTGCAAGATACAACTCTATGGCTCGTACGAACTATTCTTTTTCATTTTATGATCTAATATTAGTTAGTTGATTTGTGAACGTATGAGTTAAATAGACATTATTTATATGACATGTTACGCTAACAAAAATTCATTATTTCTTCTAAAATTAACCTAGATGAAGATAACGAAATCAGTAGTCCCGATGATGTCTGTAGGCTTGCGATTTTATGCGGACGTTTTTGCGAGGTCATAGCTGTCGGTTCGAGGGGTTTCGGACTCCCCGGTCGTCCCCGTGCTGCTACTCCTGGCCCATACAATTCTCCCAATTTTAGGTGCAGGCATCGGTGACGCTAGAGCTTACAGCTCTGCCCTCCGCCTGTTGCGGATGTCTCCCGTTCTTCTCTAGTTTCGCTGTAGGCCTCTCCCTCGGGGGCGCCTGTTCCCCTCGTGGTTCTTTCCCCTTTTTGTCCCCCTTTGTCTTGGGTGTCGTTTGGCCCCAATATGTTTGTTCCGCCCCCGTTGCTGCCCCCTTCCTTTCCTTTGCTCCTCCTTTATTGGATGGTTTCTTTGTGCTGCCTCCTGTGCTTGTTCAGCAGTATTTCTCCATCTCTGTTTCCGACGCCCACGTTTCCCCTTTTCTCCTCCCACTTACCCTAGATGAATTCTAAGGATGACGCTGGCAGGCGTGTCTGCAACCCGGAGAGGTCAACATCCCGGGTCTCGGTGGGGTCCAGCTTTACGGTAGGAGTTCATCTAGCATCGCCTGTTGGTTTCCCCCCCCCCTCCCCCCCCTCCTTTACTGGGTGGCCCCCTCCCGCGGTCCTTTTTCTTGCCCCTGGCGTTTGCGTTATTTTTGAGTTCTGTGGGTGCCTCCGAGTTGTTGCCTACAGGAGCTGTTTCATTTCGTGTGTTTGCTAAGCTTGAATCCATTAAGAGTAGGGTTGGTATTCTTGACTAGGAATGGTGAGTTGTTCGTGCTTGAGTTCATAGAAGTAAGGGTAGCCACGCGGGTCACCTTCGGAGTATAGTGGGAGGGGGAAGGAGACACAGGAAAGAGGATTTGTAGGGTCCTCTTAACAATAATTTATGAGGAATGGGTTACAAGAATAATCAAGGGAAGGTCCGGTATTCTAAGTCATAGTTCGTTATGGATTTTTTGATTTGTTTTAGATGGGTTTACCCTATGTGGGGGAGAATGGGTTGAGTAGAAAGGAGGTTGGTACCCATATATTTTTCTTCTATTCTTACTCAAGCTTGTGACCAAAATTCTTAGTTGTTTGGTTTACTTTGGAGTCTCACATTTAAGTATGATGAGTTTCATGCTCTTGATGGTATCATAATTATATGAGTATATTTGAGGTTAATCTATATTTCTCATGTCACTATGTATCTAATGGTATTTGCTTAATTGCTCACGTTTTGTTTTGATTTTTATGAAACCAAATGTGTAATTTAAAGTTGTTCCAACGGTTTACGCTTTGAAATGTTTGTGCCTCAGCCACTGTCTAATATTGGCGACAGGTCGTTCCGTAGTTCCTCTATAAAGGAAAGGACAAAGGATGAAGGTAAGGGGTCACTGAAATTATGGAGTTCGTTCGAAATTGCTTGTGTTGCTTAAAATGCTTAATGATATGAAGTTCGTATTCCTTGTAAGTTTGCCTGCATTGGTCCACCTGTTATGGACTTGTATCTATGGGTTGCTTCTAGTTGTGTCATTTTAACGTGTGTAGGTGTCATTGAGGAAGAATGTTTATTTAACTGAGGAGGAGATAGTAACGACCCTAAAAATAAAATAGGTCAAATTAGAGCTTCACATATGTCTCATGAGTTAAATATCTGTTAAAGGAATGTAGTTTAGCATTACAAGTTAGTTTGTGATGTTTGGATGTCAAATATCAAGGGACAACCAAGATGTTTGGCGACTAGATGTGTATGTTCTTATTTGTGTTTTAGTGTGCCTTGGCGTGTTTTTATGTGCTATTAGGAGTATACAAGCTTTGGGGATGACCCTAACACCTATAAGGACATGTTTAGGGTCAAAAAATCTGGTTGCAGACTCTCCAAGTACAACTCAAGTGGTCCTTCAGGAGGACCCATCCATGGGCCAACAAGCTGCCCAACGCAGCAACCTTTTTGTTATTCAAAGAAACTAGTCTGCATCACGGATAGGGTTCAACAAGGGGAATGTTTTTGGTCCGTGTGGGGGTCTTATTTATATTGTAGTGAAATGTTTTAATTCCACACTACTTAATTTGTAACGAACGATAGCTAAGAGGCTTGAGCAAGACCTCCGTGAGGTCAAGTACGTCATGTAACGACACAACAGTGCTCTAACTTCTAGGGTATACTTGTGCGTCGTTACAAACTTTTTATCAAAGCATAAGGTTTTTGGAATTATTTTAGAGTCCAAAGTCTCATAAGCCACGTCTAGTAGATTCTTGTTCATGAGAGTGAGTCGCGACACATCCATTGGCAAGAATCTATAAGGTAATAGAAGTTTAAGTTTCTTCACTACTCTTGTGTAGTTCCTTAGATGTTAACTCCACATAATTACTCTCTCTTTTTTCCCTTGTCTTCTGGTCTTCTATAAATGATTTTTTGGAAGGGTAATGTTTAAAGGTTTGAGGGAGAAAAGGTGAGTTTGTACGATTATTGTGGTTTGGTGACTAGATGAGTAGATGTGAAGGTGAGTTTTGACGATTCTTATGTGATTCCATATATGATATGTGTGATCTAAGAGATTGGAGGCATTATGATGGGAAATTGTTTTGTGGTGTAGTTCTAGCTTGATTAGAGTTCTATTAGTAGAATGAAGTACTTTAAGAGATAATGAGTTACATGTCAGCTATGTGCAATAATAGTAGAAAGCTATGGTATAGATGTTAGTGGTGTTGGTGGATTGTGGCAAACCGTAAGAGTGGGAAGTTTCCCTTTTGAGTAATAGTTGGTAGATGTATGTTGGTTTCCAAATAAACCTACCTTAATGGGTGGAAAGATAAAGAGAATTTTTTTTCTTCCATGAGTTTGAGTTATGTGGTGTCTAAGTGTTTAATGAAATAATGTTTTAGAGGTTTTATCTATGCTTGAATCCTAAGAGGTGGGTGTAATGCTAGACTAGAAAGATTTATTGTTATTCTTGATGTTCATAAGTTAACGTTAGTATGAGTTTCCACCATATTAGAGTAATAGTCGGATTTTAAAGTATGACACCTTAGAGATGCTTGGTAAGGGTCTTAACATTAATAAATGAGTTTCATGTCTCCTTATGTTTCATTGATGATTAATGAGTTGCATTCTCTTGATGGTATCATAGTTTCATGAGTAGATTTGTGATTAATATATATTTCTCATGTCACTGTGTACATAATAATAAGATTTGCTTAATTTTTTCAAGTTGCTATGTTTATGAGCCAATGTGTGATTTGAATGTTTTTACATGTTGAGCTTTGAAATTAAGTGATGAGCATGACTATTATTGAATAAGGTAGATTCTTCCATAAATGAAATGTAAATGATGAACTAAGTGTATACTTTGAATTACGGAATTTCTTCCAAATTGCTGTATTTCTTAAAATACTTAATGATATGAAGTTTGAATTCCTTTTAAGTTTTATGCATTGACTATGGATGTTATTACCGTTATGATATGTGTTGTATGCTTCTAGTTGTGTCCTTGAAAGTGTTAAGTATTATTTGAGGACGAATTTTGTTCTAAGTGGGGGAGATTGTAACGACCCTAACAATGAAATACGCAAAACTAGAGCTCCACATATGTTTAATGAGTTAAATATGTTTTAATGTAAATAATTTTATCATTAGAAGTCAGTTTTTGTAGATTGGAAGTCAAACGTTTAGGGACGACCAATATGTTCGACAATTAGACGTATGTGTGAATATGTGTCTTCTAGAGTGCCTTGGCGTGTTTTTATGTGTTTTTTTGAGCCTAAATGTTGTTAGGAGGACCCTAACTTCTAGAATTACATTTTTAGCGTCAAAAATTCTTGTGAAGAATCCCCAAGGACAGCCATAGGGGTCCTTGAGGAGGAGCGAACCTTAGGCCATCAAGTTGCAAAAGGCAGTAGCCTTTTTGTTCTTCAATGAAACTAGTCCGCGTAAAAGACATGGTTCACCAAGGCCATGTTTTTGGTCCATGGTGCGGACTCCACTATCTTTAAATATATTTTAAAAAATCATGTGAGAACAGCTCCGCAACGAATATGTTTCCCGATGATAATTTCCAAAATTTAAGTTAAGTTTGACTTGGTTAAAAAGGTCAAATTGTTGTAGGGGTGTTTTGGATATTTTAAGGGGTATTTATTTTAAGCTAAAGAAACATGTTTATGTTATGTCTTATATGATTAAAGATTTGTAGATGGAGTTATGAATCTGATGTCCCTAGTCAAGGGTAATTCCTAAGGAGAACTAAATAGAAGTAGTAGTATGGGATGCTACTTTCACCTTAAACGAAATGTAACTTGGGGGTTGTCTTGGAGGATAGTTTTTATGTGAAGTTAGTAAATGTAAGTATGCTCTTCTAGTGTCTTAGAAATGAATGTTGACTTGTTATGTTAAATGAAGTACGCTTATACTAGGTAGTCTTAAGGATCAGTTAGGCATGTAGTGAAGAGGCGGTATGGGCGATCTCTTCATGTCTTACCTAGGTGAGCCTTTGGATAACTTTGGATATGAAGGATTCTTTATGATAAATGAGTTCACTGTAAGCATGACTTTGACTTAAGAAAAATGGGAGTTTTAACCTATATTCTAAATGATGATCATGTGATGATTTGTAACTTGATTCATAAAGGTTTTTATCAAAATAACATGACTAGTATGTTTCAGCAAAAATGTCCCCTTTTATATGATTTTGCATAATGCAATACTTCGTACAATGTTTGTAATAACCCCATACTATTCTATATTTTTATAAGTATAAATAGGTGGAAGGAAGTGAAGGCTAGTACAGAGGACCAAAGCGGGGAAATCGACTCTATCATATTGGTATGGCTACCTCATTTTTTCGAGGACAATAGTCTATGTTTCTTTAGTTTTATTCTCCTAAGACTTTTATAAGACTTTTATGTATTTCATTCAATGTAAAGGGTTGTGACCTTAAGATTTTTAAGATGTGTTTTTATGTTGTCTTATGACGATTAGACTTGTTCCTTAGTCTTTTATAATAGAGTTTCTTATTTATATGTTGTGAAAAGTTTTAATTCTACACTACTTTTCACACTTATATAATGAACTAACAGGCTTGTGCAAGATCTTCGTGAGGTCAAGTGCGTAGTGTCGAAATGCAAGAGTGATCACATATAACATTTTCTATTAGTGAACTGAGTCAATTTACTTTGGAGTATTTATGAAATACTTAAAACTATGTCTTGCATTATAACAACATCCATCAATATTGAAATGATATAGTGATGCAAATTGGATCACCGGATAAATGAAGTAAAATAAATGAGTGGGTATGTATTTACTCTTTGTAGAGGATAAGTCTCTTGGAAATATTTCAAAAGAGACATGTATCTCTAGATGTACAATGGTCTTTGAGTTAGTTTCTTTAGATAAGGTCGGTGAATAAGTTGAAAGTCTCCAGAATTTCTTGACAGATATTCTTTTTTTACTCAAATTATTGACTTCAGTATGCATACACTATGATATTAAAGAAGCAATAGGAGGGCATGAAACATGATGTATAACGGAAAGTCTTGTCATACAGGACATAGACATGATACCATTAGAAGACTATTACCTAGTGGAATTATCTTAACTTACTATGTAAAGTCAAAGGATAATGTGTCAGATCCACATACAAAAAAGTCCTAACTAGAGAGAAAGTTGAAAGATCATATATGGGAATTATTTTTGGCTTAGGACAAGTCATCATGGCGGTAACTCTATCTAGCAGACTCGAAATCCCAAGAGCTACATTCAAGGAGAAAAATAACATTGGACTGAAGGTTGTATGTCAACCAAACTCATTCATGCTCATTGAGAAGAAATGCTCCAGGGGGGGAACCAAGGATTACAACATAGGCTTGTTAATGAGTTCTAAAGCTAATGGGTTTTAATGATTTCTAAGTTGTATAGTTAAAAAATAGTGTATCTATGCGAAAAAACAATTAGAAATCACCTATGTCAAAGTGAAGTGTAAGCTACTTAGAAAAAATTGTCAAAAGTCCATCTATCTATACATTGATGAAACCAGGAGTTGTTCATGGCTGAACCAAACACAACAGGTAAAGTGTTAATTGTGTGACATATGATTTTCTAGGTATACACAAAATCTCTACGGTTCAAAGATATCTCATCTACCGATTGACCGAGAATATACGAAATATGTTTACTATGAAAGGTCCTAGGGGAAACCTACTTATCCATTAATCAATTAATTATTGCTTGTAAAGTACATGCGCTTGTCCACTTTTTTGACTTGGAGTCATTCCCCATTAATGTAGGCGATTGTTGGGTTTTAAAAGGTGTGAACAGAAAATAAAGAGTTCTGACTTTTGTGAAAAGTTGTGAATTTTCTAAAGAGGTGCGACTATAATGAAAATGTACGACTTTTATGAGAAGTTGTGATTTTATGAAAAATTGTGACTTTCATAAAAAAATTAACTCTTCTATGAAAAATTATGACTTTTATGAAAAGTTGTGATCTTTCCAAAAAATTGTGACTTTTCCACAGGTTTGTGACCTTTACGGTAAGGCTCAATAATAACTTTTCATACTACCCTTTGTTTTCTATAAATTGAGAAATTTTCTCTCATTTAAAAAACAATTTCTGGACTTTTTCAACTACTTCTAATTCTATTATTCTAAGTGTACTTTAGTGCCTTTGAGTGGTTCACAGACACCAACATTTTTGGTATTAATATATTGGTGATTAAGATCATTCTATCCTGGGAGGACTTATTCCAAATCAAACATCGGATACTAGAGGGAATAATTTTCTTTAAGGGACACTGTGCATTCAATGGTCTTGATATTCTTTTTTTTTCCTGGTTCTAGTACGTGTTAATATTTTAGATTTTTGAATTTTTATGTTCTTATATTCTCCACTGGTTCAATAAACTTTGGTAACTTCATGTTTCAATAAAGTTTGTTGGAATCACTATGATTCTTTAAAGATAGATTCAGAACAATTCTTTTTTAATAAAAAAATTTTTTTTATTATTTTTTTCTAATCTTTTTTTTTATTCTAGTTTTCTATACAGTCAAATTTTCCCATAAGTTCCTCACCCCAAACCCATACGCCCACACCCGTAAACTTTGTTTGGTTTAACACAGATACAAAACATTTAACGTTCTAAGATTTCGTAGGAGTCCCCAGGAGTATAAGATGAATAACAATCTTATGGATATTAGTACACTATTAGTATTTTTTGTATTCTACTGATTAAGAGAATTTATTGTGAAAGTAGAAGATAAATGCATTGCTTTTTCATAATTTGTTGCTTTGTTTAACAAGATCGAAGTGAGAATGTACCATAAATATTGATGACATTCTAGTTAAAGATTACACCAGGGAACCTTCTTATTTATCCAAGGAGGAAAATAGTTTTTAAATTTTAACAATTCATGTCGTATTTGGAAAAATTTTTTGCATATATTATGTTTTGTTGAATGAATTTTCCTTTGTATATAGTGTTGCCTTGAAAATTCACTATGCATATCTTTTTTGATAAATAGAATGTCAAAATATTATACTTGGAAGATTATCGGAAAAGTAAAATATTTCTATATGATAATCTAAGAATATGTTTATTCTTTTTGGAGAAATTTTTTTTTGTATTTTTGTACTCCTTGAGAATTTGATTGTCTCTGATTGTTGTGAAGTAAAAACTTTGTAGTTTTATACCCTGAATAAATTGGACTATGCAATTGATTTGAGAATATAAAATCTTCAGCTACTAATTTTGTGTTGTAATTTTTTGTTTTGAATAACCTTAATTGTTATGTAGAAATAATCTAAATGCTATGTGGTATGTCTATTTGTGATAGAGGAAAAAGACAAGTGACTTGTAGTATGTGATTTTGTGCCTCTATGAAATGAACTTTAACACTATGTAAAAATTGTCCAATGGAATTGAAGCACTGTTATTCTTTTGTAGAATAATATTTTCAAAAGTGGTTTCATGTTGACAATGACACTTTGATAGCATGGGGAAAAATGTATAATATTATTTTAAAATACTTGAAATATAGTTTTGATATCATTTTTAAGATGTTTGGGTTCATTGCGCTATGGTGATTAAAGATCCAACAATTAG
The DNA here is from genome assembly GCA_027704765.1 of Solanum habrochaites. Classification (NCBI taxonomy): domain Eukaryota; kingdom Viridiplantae; phylum Streptophyta; class Magnoliopsida; order Solanales; family Solanaceae; genus Solanum; species Solanum habrochaites. The sequence goes on along the minus strand of JAKWJA010002499.1, from coordinate 22,127,295 downwards.
GCTGTTTTCTAATTTTTTTTGGAGCAAGATTATTCTTAACTTCAATGATACTTTGATTATGTTAGACACACAAAATTATGACGTATATTGGGTTTATGGTTGCTTTAATTTCCTCTTTACGAGTATAGGGTTGACTAGTATAACTCACCATTATAGGTATAAGGTTTCAATATTGTGTTTTTTTAATCAAAAAATCTCCTTAAATATGTTATTTTTAATAAAAAGATATTTCCTATTATATAAAGTATTGCATGACATGATCGTGGTGAATAGTAATTTGTTGTTATATTTTATAAAAGAATATTTCGGACTATATTACTTATTGAACCCGATGAAACTGTTGATTCATGGGGGTTCTAACAATCAAAATTTAAATTAGGAAAGGTCTTCTTAAATAGGATATTTGAAAAGGTCATGGCTCTAAACAATTTTGAAGCATACAAATTAGAAGTTACGATACAAAATTATGACGAAAAAAGCTTTACCTCATGTGAAAGCTTTCAAAACTCAATATTTTATTTCGTTCTTACTTGCTTGAGGCAAACAGTTTATGAGATGGACACTGGGGACAATGTCAAACTACAAAACCTTTGAGGAAAATGACATCAAATTAGAAGTTTTGTCTAACTTTGGAGTGTGCAAACAAAAAAAAACCGTCATGTTTTACGAATCTAAATATGTTTGAGCATTTTATAAATCTGTTTGTAAGGATGACCAATCACCTAGAGTTGATTTATATGAATTATGCCTACGAAGTTAACATTATATCGTGGTGAAATGAATGAATCTCATAAGTTTCTTTGACAGTTGCATTAGAAATGCCTATCTCTATTCGTTGAATGGTAAAGATGAAGCAATAGATATGTGTAGACAATATAATATCAATGTTGCAAATCAGTTTGTAAAAGATAAGAAGTATTACAATGGAGAGTATAAATCTCCTTGTACAAAATTTTTTTTTTGATACTGGAATTATCCAACAAACAGCTGCCCTAATCACCTCAATCTAATGAAAAGATGAAAGTTGAAAGAAATTGTGGATGCATTATTTATAAGTTCGTGTTTACAATAAAACTTGTGTGAAGAAACTATTATACTACAAAGAGAACAACAAAAAGTTGTCTTTTTAGAAAGAAAGCAATTTTATTTGTTCAAGACACAATCTATTCCATTTGAGAAATGAAGGTGAAGGAGCATCCACTTGAAATATTTCAACAGTGTGGGAGGAATTTATAAAAACGCCCAAAATTTCTTCCTAAAATATTCAAATAGGACTACAAACATATGACTATCCATAATACTTGAATAGTCTAGCGAATAGTGTAAATGATTTTGGGAAGAACAAGAAGAGAATGTACTTAATAATTCAGATACATAGGCGTAGTAAATGTCAAAGGATATATACTTCCTTCTAATATGAATATGTAACTTTTCTTGTGTGTTCATCCTTTTGAGAAGCTAGTGTCAATAGTGATATTGGTTCAATCTTGAGCAATGTTATTTGAAGTTGGTTGCTCTTCCTCCAGAAAATAAATCTTTGGGTTGAAGTTAATTCTCAAAAGGAAAATTAAAGTCAATGGAACTACTTAAAAAATAAATCAATACTTTTGGTCAATGTTTTAGATAAAAGCAATTTCTTGATCTTTTCGACATATACTTGCCAATAACTAGAGTTACATTCATTTAAATGTTAATTGTGTTTGTTGTTGTATAAGACCTCCAAATTCATCAAATGGATGTGAAAACAACTCTCTTAAATGGGGAATTGAAGGAAGAAATTTACATGCAACATCCCAAGGGTTTAATGGTTTTTCGTAAATAAAATAAAGTGTGACAAAAACTTGTAAGTTACCTATGGACGTAACAAAGTAAACCAAACCATGACAATAATAAACTGACGTAAAACTTTTGTCAAATGGTTGTTTTAAGGAATAGGGGGAAGATGGTAATGTGCTTCACATAGGTCATTTTTTATTTGTATATTGGTGATATATTGATCATCAATAGAGACAATAATGACATAAATGCTACTAAACGTATCATAGAAAGCATGTTTGGGATTAAATATAATGGAGTTAGTGATGCGATCTTAGTTTTAAGAATCCTTTGAACTTCAGAATGTTTAGCATTTTCTAGGTGCCATTGGGTTGAAAAGGAACTTGACTAGTTCAAACATTTGAATTTAAATATTTTCAAGTGTCCAATAAATGTGAGATTTACATTACTAAAATGTGAAAGCAAAACTGACTCACAATTGGATTATGCTAGAGTACTGGGTAGTATGATGTATATCATGAAGTGTGCGCGATGAGATATAGAATTTGATAAAAATGAACTCATTCGGTTCATGACTAATCCAAATCGAACTCATTAAATTAAAATGAAAAGAGTTTTGGAGTATTTGAAAAATAGTTAAAACTATGTTTTGCATTATAACAATATCTAGTAATATTGAAATGATATAGTGATGCAAATTGGATCACCGGATAAATGAAGTAAAATTGACGAGTGGATAAGTATTTACTTTTGGTAGAGGAGAAAATTCTTGGAAAATTTTCAAAAGACACATGTATTGCTAGATGTACAATGATCTTTGAGCTAGCTTTTTTAGATAAGGTCGGTGAATAAGTTGAAAGACTCAAGAATTTCTTGAGAGATATTTTATTTGGCTCAAACCATTTGCATTAGTATTCATGCACTTTGATAGTCAATATGAAATAGTTAGGTCATGGAGCATAATGTATGATGGAAAGTCTCCTTATACAGGATATAGCCATGATACCGTTAGAAAACTATTATCTAGTAGAATTATAAGAACATACTATGTAAAGTCAAAGGATAATGTGTCGTGTCCACTTATAAAAAAAGGCCTAACTAGAAAGAAAGTTGAAAGATCATCTAAGGTAATGGATTTACGTCTTAAGACATGTCATCATGGAGGTAAATCTATCTAGAAGACTCAACATCCCAAAAGCTACATAAGGAGAAAAATAATGTTGTGAATGACGGTTCGACATTGTCAACAAACTCAATTCATTCTCATGATGAAGACAATGCTGAGGAACAAGGATAAAACATTAAGGCTTGTTAGTGAGTTAATAAAGCATAATGGTTTTAATGATTTTCTATGTTTGGCGGAGTTTAAAAAATAGTGTATCTACGCGATAACACAGTTAGAGATCACCTATGTGAGAGAGAATTGTATGCCGCTTATAATAAGATGATTGTAAAAATCCCATCTCTCTATACACTTGAGAAAACCAACGGAGGGTGTTAATGGATATAAAGGAACCACAACCGCTAAAAACCCCATCAAAAGATAAATGCTAATGTGTGACATATGTTTGTCTAGTATACACAAAAGCTCTATAGTTCAAAGATATTCACCATCTACAATGATCAAGAGTTATCTGACCATATGTGATCTATGGAAAAATGAAAGTACAAGGAAAAACCTACATATCCGTATTGGAATAATTCTTGATTTGTAAAGTACACAGACTTTTCCATTTGGTTGACTTGGAGTCATTCCATCAGCGTGGGATTGTGGGTGTGAAAGGTGTGCAATGGAAAAAGAAGAGTTCGACTTTATGACAGTAGTTGCGCTTTGTGAAGAGTTGTGACCTTTTATGAAAGGTTACGACTTAAAAGTTTTGTTTTATGAAAAGTTAGACTTCTATGAAAAATTGAGATTTTGTGAAAATTAGGACGTTTATGCCAGTTTGTGCTATTTCCTAACGATTTTGACTTTCGAGGGGGGTTTTTACCTTTCGGGTAAGGCGCAATAGAACTTTTTACATTGCACTTTGTTCGGATAAATTTTAGGGATTTCTATCATTCTCAATAGCAATTTATTACTTCATATTAATACTGTAAAATCTAAGTATTCTAAGTGAACTTTACTGCCTTTGAGTGGGCTCGCCGAGATTACAACATTTTGTTATTATTAAATACTGGTGATGAGATATTTTATCATGGGAGGACATATTCCAATCACCTCAATAATAGAGACGGATAATTTTCCTCAAGGGGACACTAAGCATTAAGGGGCTTTGATCTTATTCCTATTTTTTACTGATTTCTAGTAGTGTTACATATTTTAGATTGTCGAATTTTTAGGTTTATGTTTCTCTACTGGTTCATTAAACTTTTGTAACTTCGTGTTTCATTAATGTTTGTTGGAATCACTAAGATTCTTTAAATACAGATTGCGAACTATTCTTTTTTAAGAAAAAAAAATTTCGTATATTTTTTTTAATCTTTTTATGATTCTAGTTTCTCTACTAGTATTAATTTTCTAGTTCCAAAAATGCTCGTAAAATTTGTTGTATATTAACAAGTACAAAAAGTTTTGTTATAAGTATATTAAAAATATAAGATGAACGACACTAGACGAGGAGTTGTGATTAATATCCACTTTTCTACCTTACACACTCTTACAAAAATCTATGTTAGAATTAGATAATTGCAAGATCATTAATAGATGTACAGAACCAAAAGATACATTGGTTTCTTGGAGGCATTTCACACAAAAGAATGAACCTAAATAGAGTACTAAAGCATCGCTACTTATCCTCGATCAAGCATTTAAATGAATTTGCCAAGGAAAATACGCATATAGACCTTACTAGAATCACACATTGGGATACTGGAAAGCAAGTGTCGAGAGACATGAGATACCGTTCTTCTTAAAGTACAAAATTTGAAGGAGGACATGTTGGGTTATCTTAAGAAGTTGGCTGATTTCATGGACAAACCCTTCTCTAAAGTGGAATAAGAGCGAGGTCTACCTCAAGAAAATGTGTCACTCAGAAATTTCAAAAGTTTGAGCAACTTTGAGGTGAATAAGAGTGAGAAATTATGAGAAACCTTTGCTAGAATTAAGCAATCATTAATTTTTTTGAAAAAAGAGAATTGACAATGGAAAAGGTAGTGCACAAAAGAATATTGATAAATTCAGACAAATAAAATGGAGAAATTCTATCTTCGGGATTGTTAACTTTCGCTTACTTCATAAAAGTATAACGACGGAGATTAATGTACACAAAATAATAAGGAAGAAACATAGTTTTAGTTTCTTTTCACTTTTTTTATGAAGTTATTTTTAAAAAAAAAAATTCCATTGACCGTACAATTATTCCGAGATGAAATCTAGGTAAACACCCAATTACAAAATGAGACTTTTTACGTTTACCTTAACCTTAGTTTTTGCTTTTTATGACATGTTCCCTAATGAATCGTGATTTTCCTCCGATGATGTATACATTATAAGCCAAATAAATAATCTCACTTAGAAACCTATGGTATACTCATCCCAAGAGGTGATGGAATCCTTCCGTAACTCAATTAACCATTTAGTAGTTTCACCCATCAAAGAGAATGGAATCAACCTGACACGGATTGATTCTTGTGATATGTTAACGAGAACGGACCACAAACGTCCACAAAACTCCTTATATGCTCATGGGGATCCTCATGAGCCACCCCCAAATAATCGGAGATGAAGCATTGTGCTACTGATGTAGAAGAAAACATTTTCTTCAGCCGGAGGTTGATGAATTGCACAAAGGCAGCCCAATTTAATTGGATCATTTATACCAATCAGATTTCTAATGTCGTCTTGATGTCCAACTTGGATAGCATTACTCTCAGATACGCTAAGTTGTTCTTCTAATAAATACAATCAAGAAAAACTCAAACAAATTTAGTCGATTAAACTATCAGGAAAATTATAATTGAACTTCAATAAAACAATTTCAAACAACACCATTTTCCGACAAAGACACCATTTTAATTAGAGTTTCAAACATACCTCATCCAATTCTAGGTTTACACAATCATTAATCAATATAAAACCCAACAAAGAGTTCAGGTCGAACCCACATGGAATGGAAACGATAAAATATTCAATTAGGAACTACAGACGTCATTTAAAAGCTTATATGAATACTTATATAAAAACAATATACCCAAATATGAATGTGTTATAATGAATGTCGGATGCGGGATATATTTTTTAATAAATAGCTCAAACAACAAATAAAACAAGGAGAAAATAACAATATGGAGAGGAGTTATTTGAATGTTATCGATTACAGTCTAAATTAGGCTTATAAGGGGTAGTAATTAAATTCTTAAGGCGGATTTTCTTGAAAACCTGTGGGTAGGCGGACTTAAAGTGGGAAAACAAAAATAGTTTCCACGAACACATTTGGTTCAGGATTTCTTTTCAAAACAATAAAAAATAAACAAGCCCGACACCTTAAGACATCCACTGTCTGTAGAAATATCGGGTAGGATTAATTTTAAGATTCACTCTCTCGACCTGAAACTATATTAACCCAATAACCACAAATCATTATTCAAATGATTTGGTCCCAAAACATCTTTCTCGATAAGCTAAGAACTCACAATTAGAATTGAGTTTTAACCTAAAATTCATAAGTTAAAACTCATCTAATGATTGAAGAAAAATAGAAAAACAAATTCATAATCAAACAACAATACCCATACGAGAATTCGACAACTAAACATCATACCAAATAATTGGTGTTTTAGCTACATACCATAATAATTGGGAAAAGGTTACCAAATGCATTACCAATGATGTGGGTAAGAATCTCCAAGCCTTCACAATAAATTTTCAAGAATGAAATTCCAAGACCCGCATTTCAAATACCCCAAAATTAAAAAATTTGAACACAAAAATCAAGAGAAAACTGTAAGTCTAGAATGAGATTGGTAATATCTGGGAAAGAACACCTCAAAACAACATTTTAAATCAAATTTATAGTTTCCTAAAAATAATATTGAAAGTCCACTCAGTAGATTAAGTCGCGCCACGTCAAACCGATCGATGATCTTCCATTGCATTTTTTCATCGGCCTTGAGCATCTCAATCCTATAACATTGGCGAATAAAATTTGTAATCATAGAACTGATTGACGATCTATCGACTGACCGTTTCTGCCACAAATTTTGTTCTTCCCTCGATGGCATAAAGTAACTTTGGGCGGCATGAATAAGCCACTCGGCTGTGAAACAAGTTGTCAAAGTAATCTCCAGGATTGCATTTTCTTCACTTCTTCAACCCTTCATTTCTTTTTTGTTCGGTTTTTTCCTTGCCTTGATTTTTAGCCTTCATAGTTGAAAATAAAAACTTTAACATTAATTCAGATCATATAATAGGCATTTGAAGACATTAAAACTACTATAACAAAGTTCTACATGATTCTGAATCTCGTAATCATCATACTACAACAGATAAATAAAAGTAAATATCCATGGTCTTAGAAACACTAGGTCTAAAAAGATATGGAAAATCAAGAAAATGGCTGAATTCTAGGGACCTAGTGGATGAATGTAATCCATTAATAAAATGCCACATAATCGGTGATGAAATTTACTGAAAAATTCTTTGGATTCGGGGATGAAATTTAAAGAACATTGTTTCTTGTTCTTGGTGGGTTTGGTCGAATTTTCCTCTTCTTTTTGCTCCTAGTTTGGATGATTTTACAAGTCTTACTAAGTTATTAGGCTTATATTGAGTAAAACATCATAGTTTAGGCATTAAACAACGTAGTTTAATGGTCCCTACGCCTTTGGAAAATACCTACATGACCGTAACCTAAAATTTTATATAGGCCATCTATGGAGGGATATACGGACATTCTTTTTGATCTCAAACAATCGAGTGATTTGGGGTTCGTGGTATTCCTGACAAGGCTTCGCTAAAATGAGCATGACTTTTTTAGTCGGAGCAAGGATTTTAGCAAACTTGGGGGAGTATGAAAGAGGATTTAATTATCTTTAATTTGATAGGTGATGGTCCACCTAAGTTATTTCGTGCTAAAAGAATCACCATTTAATGCTGACCTAATAATTAATTCTCTCAAATTTGTTGATGAACATCACCTTCAGTAATACCTATGGTCCATAGGTCAATCCACGAACTATAGTTGTCCACCTTGTTTGATCATACATAATCAATATTTTTGCCTTAACGACGGAACCTCACCTACTATCTACGGTTCTACACATGGTATATGGGTTGTTCCGCCGGTACTAGAACCTGTTTTTCTTAAAACTAGGAATTTCTGCATTTTGAGTCTATGGTTGTTTACATGCGCCTTTCACCTCCTTCTTTAGAAAGGCATATCGTTGGATTTACAGAGCACGGTATAATCATGTTGTTAAGCCATGACAAGGTATAGCTTGGGGCCCGCCCTTAAACGTTGACGATGAGTAATCATTTAGGCTTTAGAAAATGGTTTTCAGTTGAACAAACTCCAAGTTATTTTGTAAAGCTTTAAATTATCTAATTCATTTATTTCTTTACATTTAGGTTGAATGCATTATTATCTATTGTAGTCCTTTTTATCAGTATTTGATATTAAACTATTTTACATAGTTGTACATTTAATGTATTGATGTCAGTCGACTGACATCTTTTAATGATGCAAATATTGTTCTTAGGATCCTCAACAAGATTCAGTTGAGATTACTTCTTCTTCTCGCCAGCTTTTGAGTAAGACCTTTTTTTCTTTTTGAGGAATCCAAGTTCAATTAATTGTTACTAGTAGTTCTGCTGAGGAATTGTGGGTCTTATTTTAATAACCTTAAAAATGGATATGCTAAGTAGTTTAACGTCATACGAGAATGCGTTACGGATAACACCCTTTCACCCGGCGGCTTTGTTTTTTTTTTGTGATGCGCCTGTAGAAATGGTTCGTAGAACCAGACTCTTTAACAGTCTTCAACAGTTAAAGCCAAACAATTGATGAGTTAGTTAATCTAGAAAGGTACATCCAATCAGAGCGGGCACACGGATTGAGTCTTGTTTCCGGGGTCTTCTTAAAAAGGGGGGGTATAATCTTAAGTTTGGAGGGTCTGGGGATATTAACCATGGTTTTTTCAGGCGAAGGGTATAGATAATCAATTACCCTAAAATATTTTATAATATGTTAACTGACACGTGGAGGGGCATTTTAGAGGAAGCTCTGAAATGACCATTGAGAAAAATCTTGCTCCACCACGTGTTGGAACCTATGTGGGAGCAATATTTTATTTGATATTTAATTGTGAATTCATTTAATAAATTAATAATTAATGTGGTTGATTTATGAAAAAGGAAAATCAGAGTTGTTTACTATTAATATCAGTTGTATTAATTTTTAACCGTATTGTACTATGTGCCTAACAGTCCCAGCAGCCCTTAGGAAATACTCTCTTCAAATTATCCACTCTCACGTTATATCCATCTCTTCAACACTCTCTTTTACGTTCTCTCTGCTTAAAAAAATAGAATAATAACAAAACAAAAGTTCATCATACTTGAAGAACTTACACACAAATTACAAACAACAAAGCAAAAAGTTATATTCTCATCGGGTATGGTTTGAGATTCGTTGGTGGACTTTTTCCTTGGGGTCAATTTTGTAGCAAGTTGAAGTGTTGAACGATGTGAAATCAGGCATGGTTTTTCTTACTCTTGGACCTTTCCCATAAGACTTTTAAATCTCAGATAAATCTACTCCGAAAACTAGGGTTGTCCCCCCATTTCATGATCCCGTCACTAGCTCCATATGATCTTAGGTTGGGTATGCTTGCTGATAGAATCTAGCGGTACTATAATTTTTGTGATGATCTAGTTTCGAGTATGTGTTCATGATATGGCTTATGTTTGTGTTTTTTGGAAATATGAATGTAGGCATGTGTGTATATGTGCAAGTTTTGATCGTTACTTTGAGTTTGGGCTTGTTAATGTTGATGGCATAAAGATCAGTTGTATTTTATGTGAATAATTGTGTAAACCGTGATGTTCATTTTTTAAGTTTATTTATGTTTTGAGTGAAGAACCTCTTGACTAAAAGTATCATAAAGATGCCCATTAAAGTATGGACAACACAGTTCTACGAAAATTCTCCTAAATATCATGTAAAGGGTTGCGTGGAATGAATGGGCTGCAATAATGTGACAAAATGCCTAGCTTTCTGGAAATTTGTTGCAGCCAGATGCGTGAGTGAAAATTGGGAGAGTGTAAAAATGAACCAGTACATGTGAGGTGTAAGTAGGATGGAGCCCAGACCTCACTACAAGAAAGATGCAAAAATAAAATAAAATAAAAAGGGTGAGGTTGCTACGGGGATTGACCCCGTGGGCCTTATGGAGAATCCCTCCTAACTTAAACTGAAAAAAAGACAGAAAGAAATGAGAGGAGCGGGATTCGAACCCAAATCCTCTCGGCCAACATGGAAATAAGTTAAGGGAAAAGAAAAAAAATTAACGTGGTTGCGGATGTTCGATATAGAATCTCCTAAGTCTGAACATCTAAAAAAGTGAAGGAAAAACAAAAGGGAAAGAAGGAGGAACTTATGGTGTGGGGATTCGATCTTGAGTCTCCCAAACCAGAAATGTAATAAAAAAAAAGTTGAACACACTGCGTGTTGTCCAAGGGTTCGAAATTAGGGTTCCCTTGCCCCAAATTAGGTATTTACACATAAGTCGTACGTGAATATAAATGTTTAAATTGAGGTTGCCCCAATGGGATCGTAAATGGAGATCCGCGCATACACTAAAAGTGGCATAAGTCTTGTACACAGAATCTTAGGAAGATATGAATCACTTAAACGAAACTATGAATGAAAGACTTATGCTGTATGTATAGACTTCATAAGTCAAAACAACGGTTTTACAAAGTATGGAACTATCTGATTACTCTGTGAAATGATGTAACCCTAAATGGGTTCATTAAGGAATCGGAAACACATTAAAAGGCAAGTGTTATTGGCATATATGAAATGAAAATTCACGTAACAAAAGGAGTTGAGTATTATAAGCGAAATTGTGCTAAACGAAATGAAGTGGTGAAAACATTATAAAACGGCAAATGTGTGAAAGATGAGAGAAATCTCTAGAAGAGTGTTCAAATAGGGTAAATGTTACCAAAATGTACTCACTATGACAGTACAACAGTAATGAAGATCCAGTCTCTATGAACACTAATAAAAGTATGAACGTTAATGCATACTTAATACTAATATGAGACGAGACAGTCATCTAATGGTTATAAGGTCTCATGCAGAAGACATATTCCATGATTACGAATTGAATGCACCTGGAACTTCTACTAAGCATTTGAGTCCTAGCTATGGTGAGTGTGACGCTTCCTCAGGAAGGGCGGAGGTTCAAATTAACTATCATGACATGAGACGGTCGCATGCCGGGTATGGGTTCCTTATATCTCCTAGAATTGAACCTTAATGACCCATATAGGGATTTGTAGGGTACTCGAATCCCTCTATACGCTAGCATGTTTCGGGTGGTGTACTTTGGCGTGATTACTCATTTTCGGGGTCGGGCAGACATTGATTTCATAAGCTCAAATGATCTATGTCGGTTAAGGTTTTAAAGTTCCCAAAGATAGAATGAGGCCAGCCTCCTAAGAAAAAACAGAATCGAACATGAACGATACAAGAGGGTTAAGATATGATAATCAAGACGTGAGGCTAGACGTATTTAATGACACTAGTTCTTCTTGGTCATGCAACAACGGAAACACGATTGAGATATTAACACAGCAAGGCTGAATGGTGGTTGCCGCTCGTCAATGAACGAATGAAAATAAGTCGTACGAATGAATGAAGCTGACTCTGTGGTTTGCTAAACAAGCCTCCCTAGTTGAGCGTCCCATATGTGAGCCCTCAATTTTGGAAGTCCTAATGTCAAGTCCATGATTCAATACTCAGGGGCATATGATAAGAAATGATATGAAATATGTGATATGATATGTGCATATGCTTATATGCTGTTTGCACATGATACGTATAAGATGAGTACTCTCAGGCATGGACTTCCTAATCCGAATTTGGAATGTCACAAAAACTTGACTCTCAGTAATCATACATAGGAGAGAGATCTTATTAATCTGGATGTCCTTAGTCTGTGGCTTCATATACCCATACTTAGGTAAACAAGTGTACTAATCCCATCAACTTCTACTCTTAGGTTTTTGTTGCAGGTGCAGTGAACGCTAGAACTTACAAAGACGCCTAAAGTTATCTAGACGTGAGATTTATCAGCTTTGGTAGCCATCATGCTTTCTTCTCACTATTTTATTCTAGCATTAGAATAGACATTAGCAGTGGAGAGTTCTTCTAGTATTTCTTTCCGTATTTTCAGATATGGTATGGTACTATTTTCAACAAACTCTATGTTTTATACGATAATGGGACTATGTCTTTCATTTGATTATCTTTGTATTTAGAGGGTTGTTGGGAAAAATGATTATGAGTTTAAATAGAAAGTATTATGCGAGATCAATTTTTCCATATAACGTTTAACTAACAAAAATTCAAATTTTCCTGCTAAAATTAACCTCGATGAAGTAATGAGACGTATGTAGTTGTGTGCGACCTCTGAGAGGTCAACGACACCGGTCTCGTCTGGGGTATAGATTACGGTCGTGACACTTATCCCAACACTCATCCTTGTATGAATTAGAGGCTTCATAGTGAGACAATTTTGAAGAGTTTTTCAATTAAAATATTTTATTTATAACTTATATTTCATACTCAGTATATTCAACAAAATTATGAGATTCAATAAACTATTTGTAAATGTTTCTTTAAAATTTGATTCTTATGTATGTTGGAGTTAGTTTTCTACTTGTAGTCATCAAGGATGAGGGTTTGCTTTAATTGTAGGAATTGTTTCGAGTGTCGGTCACGTCAAGGATATAGGATTAGGTCGTGTCAAAGTTGGTATGAAAGAATAGAGTTTAAGCTCCTAGGGTGTCTATGTAGTGGTTTCAAAAGGATACTTTTTATTGTTGTGAGGGGCCCATTATTATAAATAAAGGACTACAGACATTTAATAAATATTTTCATTTTTGGTACTCTATATGGTGCAGTACAACTATGTCATAAGGAATTAATGAATTCAAAAGCAAAAGATAATAGTAATCCATTTGATAGAAACTCACAAAACATATTAGACATCAATTGTTAAATTGTTTTGTTGTTCCAATACTATTCATTGTTTCTCAGCTGTGGGGCACTAGGGGGCTTATTTTACATAAACATATGAAAGTGACAGTGAAAGCACAAAGGTTAGTTGCTGAGTAAATTAGGATAAAATAACTACAAGAGTCAATGATTTATTGTTTATTATTGTCCTAAAATTTAATAGTTAAGTTCTTCATTAATATGTTTTTGGAATTTGTATTCATATAGATGAAAGAAATTACCTCTTCCCATTCATCTTACTTGCTTTGTATTCCTCTCCACATCCTTAAAAAAATATTAACAAAAAGATATTTTGAATAATTAATCCTTTTTTATTAGTTTGTTTTGGGTTGAATTTTTCACATTTCAACTTTTTTTCTAGTTTTGACTTGACGCTTAGTTGAACCAAATTAATAAAATTTTTGACTTTTGTAATCTTATGTTGAAAATTTAAAAGATGCACCAAATTATTATTCAAACGTGTGTTTTTGAATATGTCATATGGAATATCAAAACTAAATCTTTGTCATAAAAGGAGAAAAAAAACATATCCCCTCAGTCCAACAATATTTATGTAGTATTGACTTTGCGCACTTACAAAAAAACTATAAATAGAAGGGTTATTTTACTATATTAGACTTCAAATATAATTTATATAATGTCTTGAAAATGATATAGATAAATTACTAAAACTAATAAGAAGAATAAACTAGGAACCAAAATAAATCAATCCATTATTTTCATAAAGTGAACAGGTATTGTTGGTTATCTCAAAATGTTATATTGGACAACTATAGTTGGAAAAAGGGAATATTTTCTAAAATGAACTAAAGAGAAATATAGGACAATCAAATTTAAAATAATAAAGTAATCACTACAATATTTGAGGCATAAAGCCACATAAAATCAAGACAACGCTTGTAACACGTTGCCTAAACCGTTTGGTGCTACACTTTTAGTTTGTAGCTTTTTACCATGATAATATTTTCAACACTAATGAAATGGGCGCTTCAGTAGTGTAGGCTACACTTTATAACCATTGTCAAATCATGATATAATTTTCCATACCTATTTATACAAATGACTACACTTTCAAAGTGAGATATTTTTGTAATTATAAAAACAACATTTATGAGTGTACATTTTCACTAAAATATTTTTTTACCTCCAAAAAATTTAACACTACTTGAAATTTTTATTTGGCCCAAAAAAAATTCATGAATAAAGATAAAATTCTCCAAGTCTCTAAAAGAGATTATAGTTTCCCCAGATCTGAAACTTTATAAGTCTTTTTAAGAACGATTTTTGCCCAAATTAACAGGTATTAGTGGAATCAACTAGTAATGATTTTTAAATAAACAATTGAAGAATGACTTGAAAATACATCTCTGATTTTTTACTATCTTTTGAGATATAGAAATCCCAAATAGAAGCTCTTTGACCTCAATTTTCATGATTTTCTCTTTGTGTGTTTGCCTCATACAAAAGTCCCTTACAATTTTGTCATTGTTCACCAGGGATAGGACAGAACAATGAAGCTAATATCCTAAAGCATTAACACATCTAAAGGGTTTTGTTTGCATAGAATTTATCAAGTAGATCTATATTTAAAAGTATAACTTTGTTGCATCAGGGTTTATTTCGTGGGGTAGATTTTAATTTTCTTGTTTTGTTTAATTTTGTGATTCTAGCTTGCAGTAGTATTACACCCATTGGGTGATTCTTTGTCGTGGGAAATAACCATTAATAAAGCATGAGAATTTAAGTTTTTCCTTTAAATTGATAAGCATATTCAGATTAAAATCATCCATGAGAATGTAGATTTTGATGTAATGCTTATTTGTAGTATGTTGTTTCTGTGCCTTTACTAGCATATGAAATTCAGGCTTCTTAAATTGACTAGAAGGGATTCTGGCTTTTAGTATTATATCATCATGGGAATTTGTTGATTAATTTTATCAAACATGAATAAACAAGTTTGTAAAGAAAACGTGAAATTTTCCCAATTGATTAGTCATAGAAATATATAGAAATTAAAGTTATGTAAAGTGTCCCTGCTATATAAAGCTACAATCTTTAAGGTTGAGCATGTAGACAAATGTTCAAGGTAAATGTGTACCTAAATTTTATTCTCTCTTTAATCCATGTGATCAAGAACTTTGGAAGATGAAATTAGTGAATTCAACTAAGTTGGAAAGTTTATAGGTAATATAGGGTTCCTGGTGAGAGATATGTAGCCCCTTTTAAATATAAATGTATTAACAAAATTAAAAAGTGATATTTGTTGAGTCATGGTTAAAGTATATTTGTTGTATGTGGAGGAATTTAGCCAGTGAAGAACTCTGATGTTAAGAAGTTGTATGTTATAGCAATGAGGTTGTTGAATTGGATGTGTAGGTATACAAAGAGTTATAAAATTATCGAGGGTATTTAACATATTTAGGATAAGGAAGGAGTGAGCTCCATGGTTGACAAGATGAGGGAAATAAGTTTGTGATAAATTGTACTCGTGAAAAGAAGATGCACAAATGTCCAAGTTAGGAGATCTTAGAGGTTCCTTGTCACACCCAAAGTTTACACATTGGACGTGACCGACACTTAGACCATTGCTACCTCCAAGAAAATCCATGATTTGGCTTACTTACTAAGCGAAAGACTTAAAGCATTAATTCAAGAATTAATATACTAACTAACTCAAATGTCTAAACTAAAATCAAAGTATTTTAAAAATAAAAATTCACCTTAGCCAAAATGGCAACTCCGATTTGAAAATAATTATTAACAACATAATGACGAAAGAACTAACATATGACTTAGTATCTATAAAGCCTCTAATAACTGAGATGGATGTTCGGACAGACCCAACAACATCCTAATAAAATAAACTATAAAGCAATTAAAATGGATCCTCTAGAAAGCAAGAAAGCTCACCAACTGACTGTGAACTGCTCACAAGATCAACCGTGTGCTGAAATTCAATACTAGTTACCTGAGTTTTCATCATAAGATGCAAACAACCTGACATCAGTACATTAAGCGTACGAGTATGCGAGTTGGATTGCTAAAACAACATAGTCTTGAAGGAGATACTAAATGAAACATTTACCTTGGATCTTCTTAGCTCATGAATACTTACTAAACTCAAATCAATATAAGCAATTTAAAAGCAAGCGCATAATAAAGAAAATTAGTTTTAAAGCATGTTATAAACTCTGTATGTATGCAAAGATAGAAAATAAGTCTGAGATGTATATAAAAATATAATATAACCTAATGTGTATACTTAATCATAATAAAAAAAACATATCATGCTTCATCTCAAAGTCCACTTATGCAATGGCATAATTGAATTCCCATACCCCAGTCATACTAAGTAGATATTCTTGAGGAACCAGTCAACTACTTCTGTGGGAGTTTCGCTAACTGATAACCACCACTTAATAGATATAGTGATGATACAACAATTTACCTCGCGCTTCCAAGGACCAACCAATAACTTGCCATCTATATAGGAAGCTAACTTAACTTAGTACATCCACTAGCTTAACTTATGTGATCATCAAATTTATGTTGTCGCGATAGATAATTAGATCAACCAATGATTGTTTTCCTATATAGAGAATACATTTAACCGACATCATAACTAATCAATTATTCTAAATTAGAAGAGATTTTGCTAATGAATCAAATCCTAAAACTTAGATGAAAAGATAATAAACTACAATTATATTTTCTATTTCCATCATAGTTTCATAGTTGATAATCTTAGTATTTGGTTTTTATGACGTGGTCCCTAATTGAGCAATAAATTATCGAAGGATACATTTGTGGTTTCACTAGATATTCTTCAGAGCTCCATCTTCATAACAACCATTCTCTCACTTGTCTTTTGTGTGTTCATACTTCATCTTCTAACCAAAAAAGTACATGGAAAATAGAGGTACCATACAGTTGGCCGCACCATTTTCAGCACTCATCACTTCCACAGCTTGCACCATTACGTCACTGATCTTGCTGGCCGGTACAAGACATACAGATTCATTAGCCCTTTCAGGAATGATATTTTTACTTATGACCCTGCTAACGTTGAATACATTCTCAAAACATAATTTGAAAGTTATGGAAAGGTGCACCATTTTCTTGACATCCTAGATTACAATTTTTAAAGTTGGAGTTTTATTTGATTCTGTAAAGATGTAAAAAAGAAAAACTTCTAAAATAGTATTAAGAAAAATCGTGCCTAATGAATAATTACTAAATCCATACCAATATAAGGAAATCTATCTTAAATAGGGTGCCAAATGGTCAGTGAAAATCTTACCAAATAACAAAAATACAAGATTACAATTGATATATAAAATAAAGAAATAAATTTCTTCAAGTATTGGCGCTGATATCTCGCTTTATTTAAGGAGATTCAAGCCAATGCACCAAATGTTTATCACCGGTCTAGCAGTAGTCCTATATACTTGTCCCCTCAAGGATAGAACAACCTTCACAAAGTATAACTCAAAATCTCTGGACAAGAGTTTAATCAAAAGCTCCACAACAAATAACACTTCAGTTCTACTAATAAGAACTCTCTTTTTTGACTATTTTCCCCCTCTATATATATATCTTCTATGTTGTCTGTCCCAAACCAAATGAAGACCACCACTATTTATACTAGAAGAAGTCTTTCTATTAATGAATATGAAGTTACTGTGCAATAAATAATGAAGATAATGTCCTTAGAAGTTGCTTATGTTTTAAGGAATAATGGAGGGAAGAAGAATGAAAATAAAGAGTGTAACAAATGACTCCAACGGCAAACGAACATGATGCCCAATTTTAACATTTATTGTAATGTATCTGCAAGCATTTTATGGCAACTAATTTAATGGCCAATTCATGAGCAATTAGGCAGTATTAAACCAAAATAATGACCAAATTTAATAAGAAAAATAATATTAGAATGCTCCATCATGAAAACTTCTTTTATGAATATAATAAATAGTAAAATTATACTAAAAAAATTCAAATTAGGAAAACATGGAAAAATAATACTTTAACATAAGTTGCAGCCAGCTATATGGATCTACCAATAGCCCATACATTGTATGAAACTGTCAAATCTAGAACGGTAATAGACATTCAAGTAAGTCCTCAAATTGACTTCACATAATTATTCTTTATTTATTCTTACCATATGAATAATCCTAGTTTTATCGATGTAGGATCTTCTCATGAAAGCAATTCAAGATTATATATTCAGAGTTGCCTTCGAAGTTGAGCTAGACAACATGCTGGTTCAAATGATGAAGGCAAAAATTTAATCAATGTAGTTGACGATGCAAGTGCATTTACACTTTGGAAATTTGTTAATATCTGATGGAAGATTAAAAGATTTCTCAATATCGGATAAGAAGCCAAGTTAAGAGGCGATATAAGAACAATTGATGAGTATGTTTATAAGTCGATCAAAAAAAAAACAGACGAGTAAACCAAAAGCTGATCTATCTGTAGGTTAATAGTCTGTTATCTATTACTTTTACTAATGCAGACAGATGCTAGTTAGACATTATAATCTTTTTCCAGTTGTAACAGAAGAAAGAAGACATTTTATCAAGGTTTCTTCAAATAGCTGGAAAAGATCCTAAGTATTTGCGTGATATAATATTGAACTTCATAATAGCAGGCAAAGATACAACAACAACCACCCTTTCTTGGTTTATATATGTCCGATGCAAATATCCTCATGTACTGGAGAATGTAGCACAGGAGATTAAAGAAGCAACAAATGAAAAGCAAGATGCAACATACATAATAGATTTTGCTGCCAATGTAAGTGAAGATTCCCTTGAAAAGATACAATATGTTCATGCAGCAGTGATTGAGACTCTTACACTCTATCCCGCACTTCCTATGGTAATAAAGAATTTTTATTGTATAGATAAGCGGCAAGTAGATATATGCTTTAAAGTTGGGTTTTTTGTTTTTCTTCTTACTGTAGAATGGAAAAATATGTTTTTCTGATGACACCTACCAGATGGATTCTATGGGAACAAAAGGGACAAAGTGTCTTATCGATCATATGCAACGGGAATAATGAAATTTATATGGGGTGATGATCCAGAAGAATATAAACAGAGAGATGGATCGATGGGGATGGTTTCTTTGTAGGAAATATGGAAGAAAAAATAATATCTTTATAAAATGCTCAAGTTTATTATAGGCAACTTAAGGCCACTTGAGATGATTACACTAATCAACTACATCCCTATTATGACTACTCAAAAAAGAACAAAAAGTCTTATGACAGAAGAAGAAAATCGAAAAATACCTAAAAGAGTGTATCACAAATTTACTAGATAAATGTACTACGAATTCGAAAGAGACTTCTTCGAAAACACTAAGAGACATTTCGAAAAAGATCGAAACTTGATGCAGTAAATTCCAGCACTCTCAATTGATTTGCAGTGCTTGTTAACTCCCATGCATCTCGAAGATAGCAAAATTTTCTCTTGGAAGTTGCTTTTGTGCAGATTGTGCAAGTTGTTCTCTGTCTGCCCATATGCAACTGAATTTGCTTTTCTCGTCTGCTTTTACGATAAAAATCGATACTTGATGGAAATATGATTTGATCTTTCATGACTGATCCATTCTTGGCAATTTTCAATTGCTAATTGTTATCACAATACAGAAACAATCACTTTTTTTTGTTTTTACACCTCACCCTCCGTCATTCCCGCAACATATTCTTCTAAGCAAATATGCTTGAGAAGTAGCCTTGGATGATGAAACATATTCGTCTTCGGCAAGGATTGACGAACAACCACCTTGTTTTTTGATAATCAGACCAGAATGCTTGATCCAAATAGAAAGCAACACGAATATACTCTTCATCCATTAGTATTCAACCACTAAACATCAGGAATAACCAATTTAAGTTTGAAATCTCCACCCAAAATTTGTCCATTATCTCATAATCCATTGTTCCTGAAAGTAGCGAATTAGAAACACGATTTGCAGCTACAAAATGCACCTGGCTGGTTCTTGCTGAATCAGGATACATAAACTAGCAAGCAAACAGATATCTGGCCTTGTTGAACAAGATATTCAAACTTCAAATCAAACCCACTAAAAGTGAAATATTACCGTTTAGTTGCTCCACTCATCTTTTTAAATCATCCGCATTGGCTTCTTAACTGGTATGGCCAAAGCACCTGCAATCAATCATTTTTGATTTTTGAAGAAGACTTGAGTTATACTTCCTTTTGAGAAAATGAAAATTCTTCTTTCACTTGAGAGAAACTTCGATGCCTAAGAAATAATTAAGCACCCCAAGATGCACTCATTTCCTAAGCTTGCATCCTTCTTGTTTGAAATTTTGCATCATCTTACATCATTTCCTGTAAAGCTGCCAATATCCAAATAGAAAAAAACAATAGATAAGCTGTCATATTCTTTATATCACATACAAGTGGCTTCAATTTTAATTCTTGAATATGTATTTTTCAGACAGTATGTATCCACTTTATTGTACCAGCTCTTCGATCTTGTTTCCAAGACGTAAAGAGTTGTTTGCATATACAAATTTTTTTTACCCCCTGAACAAAAAATACTTGAGGTTTGATCAACATAAATCTCTTCATCAAGGTTCGATCCAGGAAATGCAGATTTAACATAAGTTGAAATTATCTTCCATTCTTTTGTGCAGAAAACAAACAATTACAGTATCTAATTGTATCAAGGACGAGCAACAGAGAGAAAGTTTCATTAAATAAAGACCTGATTTTGCGTTGAAGCCTTAGCAGCCAACGTTGCTTCTGTGCTTTGAATATCTCCTTCCTGATGAGTTGATTTTGTAAATACAGTGTAGACTTGGAACATTATCTTTCCTAGCAATACCACCAAATATCCAAATATATTATTTTTTGAATCATTCTAATTCTTCCTTTCAATGGCTTTCTTCCCAAACATCCAGCTATTGCTCTTATAATTTACTGGCTAACAACGGAAAAATTACATCATTGATACATGTCAACTCAAACATTTTGGCTTCATCTTGGAGCGGTTCTCATTCATCTGAATCTGGGCTTTATCCCCTTTGAGGACATCTTACCGTTATCATCCTCTTTTGTTTGAGATCGTTGACTGAGTAGGTCGCAAGAGTTTGATCCTCCCAAGGTCATGCTTGAGTTTTTCATCCCAAAAATGAAATCTCTACTAACAACAAGTTTGTGAGTTTGACATCGAAAAAACTATATCCTTTTGCAAAATCACTATAACCAAGAAAGACACCAATTTTGACTTTTCATCAATTTTCTTCTTTTTCTCAGGAGGTATATGAGCAAACAAATACACCCAAAAAAATTTTAAATGACTTACAGAAAGGTTAATTCCAACTCCGATTTCGAACTGGGTATGTCCTTTAGTGCATTTGTTGGACACCTGTTAAGGATGTTTGAAGTGTTGTATGCATGCTTCTGCCCACAAAAACATATTTCGCCACCCTTTCTCATTGTCATTATTTCTGGTTAAGTTTCAAGAACTATTCTATTTCTTTTTCAGATACACCATTTTGTGAGGAGTATACCCTGCTATCGTGGCTTGTGAATGCCTATTTGTACCAAATTCTTCAAATTCTCGACATGTGTACTAACCTCCTCAATATCACTGCAGAATGGTTTTGATGCTGCAAACCTTTTTGCTCTCAACACGGGCCTTACAAATCTTTAATGAGCGCAAAATGCTTCGAGTTTTCTTTCAAGAAATGAACCAAGTTCCATATTGAAGAAATACTCAATTGGAGATTAGAAAAAACCTTTGACTTCAAAGAGGCTGGAGTCTTCATTGTCACACAAATATCGATAGGAATTAGTTTCAAATAGTAACTTGATCCAAGAAACACTTTTGGAAAGGATTCTGTGTTGTATGTTGCTTCCATTAACAATTACATATATACCCCACCTTCACTATGTATCTCAGGAAGGTCTGGTGAACATGTCCTTTGCTTGAGGAAGCTTTAACATGAAAATTCAAGTGACAAAATCTTTGTGACAAAAGCCAAGAATCATCTACAATTTCATTTTTAATGCACTGTAACCAAATTGCAAAGGGAAGTTTCATTTTATCATCTTTACTTTAACAATGAATTGATTTTGCTCAATTTTATCATAAATCCTTCAATAATTATCTTTCAAAGCAAGAGAATAACAAGTTTCCATGAGTTTACAAACACTAAACAAATTTTCTTCCATGTCAGGAACATAAAGATCATCATGAATTCTCTTACCGTTTCCTTTCATGTTGATCGAAATAGTACATTTACCTTTCTAATCAACTGAGACTCCATTCCCCATCTTCACTTTAGTTGTGATGCTATTATTATTTGAGAGAAAAGCCTTTTCATCTCCAGTCATGTGATTACGACAACCACTATAAAACATTTACCATCATTGGATTTAGTTGAAGCATCAAAAAATTTGCTTGCTCCCATTTCTTGTGCCAACATCATTGTCACGTGGCTAAACTTTTAAAAAATTAATTGGGGGCTTTTGCCTTGTGCATACTTTTTTTGCATTGTGATTGTCTTTTTCCAACTTTCAAACAAACTAGAGTTTTTCTCAAGAAATTCAACCTTCTTCGAAAACCATCATTGATCCTGTTCATTTTTGGATCTTGTGACTTGTATTCTCATGATTTTGAGCAATTTGAGAATCTCTTTTTAGACTTGAAAAGTTTTCTATTGGTTGGAAGTTCACGAAAAAACTCGCTTATCATGTATAAGAAATGATCCGATTTGTTATTTGATGGAAACTTAGAAAAGAGGTATTTAGTTTTCTCTCGTGATAACAACAAATGTGACTCAGACTTTTCTGTGACACTAACTAAAATTTTTTTAAAAACTGTTATTCAGAAATTGTATCACTATGATTTCTCAGTTCTTAAACAATATCGATTGACTCTTGTGCAATATTCAATCATTTTTTCAGATTCATATCATCTTTAAAATTTTTAAAAATTATATTCAAAGAGGTTGAAAAGTTTATTAATGCGTACCTTTCGGCCACAATACACCTCAATTTGTTCAAGAAAATCCCAAGCTTCTTTTGGAGTCTCAACGTAGCAATTTTTACAAAATATGCTTTGCGATCCCATGGGATTGGCTCAAGCTTTGCATCTGACGGATAATTAGCCCAATTTTTTTGGAATCTCTGCTATTGTAAGATCAAAATCGTTATCTGTCTCTTCAAAAGCCGTTTGCAACAATAGTCCCCAAACCGTCAGACAATCAAATGTGTTCTCATCTCTTATATTCAGTATTTCAAAACAGCTGTTCAATCAAAAAAATGGAGTAAGAACAACTGAAGAATTAACATCTCATTTGTTTTGGATGACAATATTTCGTCGTCTCACCTAACCAGATTAACATTGAAAACCTTTCTCTAATACCATTTGTAGGAAATATGCGAAGGAAAAAAATAATATCTTTGAAACTTGCTCAGTTTAATTATAGCCTAACGTGAAAGGCCACTTGAGAATGATTACAATCAATCAACACATCATTTTTATACTATCAAAAAAATAGAAAACCAAAAAGCTTGACAACAAAAATAAATAAATTATGTATCACAATTTACTAAATACATGTACTATGAAATTCTAATGAGTCTTCTTGTAAAACTAAGAGACAATTTCAAAAGACTAAACAATGATGCATTAATTTCAACATTCTTCAGATCTGGTGACCCTTCATGTTTACTGATTTCCAGGTTGGTCAAACCATATTATTAGCTTTAATTATCATTTCTTAGAGCCTTAAACGCGACACTATACTCAAATTTTCTTGTGCGTGTATACTATCTTTTTATAACTAGCTAAGCCTATTCTTTTGTTGATAAAACAGGCAGGCCACGGAATTTGCTGTGGAAGGAGTTTGCCAATAGGGAAATGAAGATATTATCTGTTTTTTTTACGTTACTTCATTTTATGGTTGAGTGACAACAAGAATACTTTCAACTACCGAACAATGATTAATCTACATATTGATGGAGGATAGCATGTTCATGTCTGTCACAGTTTATGAAACTAAAAGGATATTACAATAATATGGATATTAGTATTACTTCAATTCTCCCTTAAATGTTGTTTATGACATCAATTTACTAAATTAGTCTATCAAATAACATGAAAATAAAATTTTTGTCTTTTGGATATAGCGTTGTTGCACATTTACATTTAAATTAATCTACATTCCTCCCGCAGGTATTCATGCCATCCCAGTTTGAGATGTTCAGTCGAATAACAAATGTGCCTAGACTTTACGAGAAATTGGTCATAAATTTTAATTCTATTTCTAGCATCATAGACAACCACAGCTGGAGTTGCTCAATTGCATGAACATTAACTTACCCCATTGTTGTTTACTGTTTACGAGTAACCAAAATGCATCTGAAAAGCTTCAATTAGAAGTAAAACAAATAGAAATTCTAAAATACTTCAAAGGATGGGATAACAATGAACACATGCATATGGTAAATTGAGTGAATTAACATCTAAATTTGTATCATTAGTTCGTTTCCTTCAATAAAGACTCCCTGCTCTGGAACATTAGGTCACATAAAGTTATTAGAATCAAGAAGAGACACAATCATAGCTCAAGGTAATAGTCAAATTGTGGATGTGAATAAACACACATTTTACATTAAAAAAAAGTACATGTTGGTTTAATTTTCTGGTGTGTTAAATAATTATTACATATACAAGTTATTATGGATTATACAACTCATTCTTATAAAACGTTGATTGAATGAATTTTGTTTCACGGAAAAAAATGCCTAGTGAAATTTTTTCTGTAAATATAAAGCTTTAATTGAGAGGGATAGATGAAGCAACATAAAGATAAATTTGCAAGGTTTTGGGCCGATACAATAATAATTGTGTACTTATCTAATGATGTGAGATTAAAATTATGAATTAACTTATGTAATAGAGTCTATCCACTTAATTCTTGAGCGCCGGTGTAGGATCAGATCCCAAGATAGTAAGTATATTTTTTTATTAAGAAAGAGAGTATATTTCAAAGATTCAATAACTGTAAAGAAAAATTCTTCCTGTTAAGTCAAAACAATAACAAGCTCCTTCGTCCAGTGCTTAGCGCATGCATTTTTGCTCTGTTAAAGTGTTGGTTTTTTTAAACAATGGTGCATCAAAAGAAGCCTCTGATTATTTCTATTAAGCATTAAAGGGATTTAAACAGACAAATGATAATCTAATCTGCATAACAAAAATTCAAAAAGGCTAAATAATATATCAACAAAATAACCTAATATAAATTTAAAAATTCAAGCATGGCTTTAAAGTAGATTATACTTGTTGGTCTACACGACCAAGATTGTTTAATGTTTATCAGACTTTACTCAAGTGAACCAAGTAGCCTAATGAATTTCAAGAAGATATAAAGACCGTAAAGTATGAACACAATTTTTACGTGGAAACACCCAACTCAAAAGGTGTAAAAACTACATCCTGGTAAAAAACCTCTATAGAATATATCCCAACTTCACTAAATAATTACGAGCCTCAACCAACAAACGATATTATAAAATTTATCTTAACCTAAATATTAACAACTTAAACTCAATTCTACCATACACCTCAAATGTATGTGTTCCCAGTGTCTTCGTGTTGCCCTCAACTTGAAGACTAAGATCCTAAATTCAATTTATAAATCACTTATCTACAAAATATAAAAATAACAAATACTAAGAAAACTTTGTAGATATGTTTTTCTGTATGCTTTGATCATCAATACGTTGAAATCAAGCTGTCAATTGTTTTGCTATGTAAGTGTGCAAGTATAATAGACGCCTCTTAAACTCTTTACGCTTTTGGTTTCTGTAGCTTCTACTGAAGCAACTTTCCTTTGTTTCATAGTTATTTTATTTAGAGTTTTCTTGAAATGAAAGGCTTTTATAAAATAAAAGTCCTTGTTAAAACAATTTCTCTTGAGATGACTTTCACAACGTTCCCATGCATTTCATCATTTATCAAAAAAATGCTTATCCCAACAATATTATCTATATAAATGATTTTGCAGAAACATGGATAGAATCGATGAATTCTTGAATTTTGAGAGCTTATAGCAGCAACAAGCTAACATTTACAAAATTGCAAGGCCTCTTAAATTGAATTGTATTTTGGTGTTGTATTATCCGGTCAAACAGGCTACAAAAGAGATGATACCTATAAAGAACAAACATGACTTCAAAACATATGATGCTTGACATCTAACGACCTCATATATATTGCAGAATATCCCCTATAATTTCATGTTCTATTTCTCACAATCAAATGCATAACAGTAACAATATCTAACCAAATCCTGAACATAAACAAATGAACAACAGTAAAAAGGAAATTTTAATATGATTTTCATATCCGTGATAATTGCATAATTATCTAACTTAGCCTTTTGTTTTAATGACATAGTAAATATGATTTTCATATCCATGATAGTTGATTATATAACTTAGTCTTTTGTTTTAATGACATAGTCCCAAATTGAATAATTATCTGAATATTAGATGGATCATTTGCCATATGCTAACAAAATTCTCCTCTATCTATCAATAGGCAAGTTGGTTCTTGTTTTTTTTTAATCATTTTCATACTCTCGGAAAAATGAGTTCCTCTACTTTACCTTAAAAAAATAACTGCTTATATGAGAATTATGGATTAGAAATTTTCAAAGAAAAGCGCAAACAATACAAAGTTATGACAGTAATACCTGGAAAAAGAGATTTTTATTATCCTAATTTCAATAGCTGTCAATATTAAGTCTTTTGGTATAATTTATCTTTCCAAGATTCATCTCTAGATATGCAACAAAATTTCAAAGCTCAACCCTCTGATACTTTCCTCTGCAGTGTTCCAAAAACAGGCACCACTTGGATTAAAGCCTTAACATTTTCCATTATGACTAGACATAATATCTTACAAATAGCCCTATAATAACAATAAGTATCTAATGCATGTAATAGCAAAGATGAGAACAAACCACCAAATACAATCAAACCGTATAAAATACGAAAATTAATAGAATTTTCTTTTCTCTCAAATCCTAAGTTTGCAAAGGAGGTGTTGCAATTATTATCCCCTCATCTACCTTATACACTCTTACAAAAATCCATATTAGAATAAGATATTTGCAAGATGATTTACAAATATAAAGAAAAAAAAGATAATTTTTATCTTGGTGGCATTTCACACAAAAGATCAAAGATAAATAAAGTACTACAACATTTCTAGTTAGACTCGATGAAGAACTTAAGTGGTTTTTCCAAGGATAATTTGCATATGGACCTTTCTAGGATAATATATTGGGATACTTGGAAGCAAGTGATGAGAGACCTAAACGAAGATTTGAAGGAGGACACGTTGTGTTATGTGAAGAAGTTGGCTGATTTCATGGACAAACCCTTCTCTAAAGAGGAACAAGATCAACTAGTACTTCAAAGATTTGTGTTTACTCAGTAATTTCAATAGTTAAAAGAAATTTTGAGTTTAATAAGAGTGAGAAATTACGAGAAACCTTGCCAGAAATAAGCAACAATCTATATTTTTGATAAGGAGAAATTGGCGATTGCAAAAATTATTTGGCAAAGGATATGGAAAAGTACATTGATCACCTAACGTGGAGAAATTTAAATCATCGGGGTTTTTCATTCGCTTCTTTAGTATAGTAATAAAGAGATTATTGTATACCAAATAACAAGGAAGAAACATAATTTTAATTTCTTTTTTCTTTCA
The DNA here is from genome assembly GCA_027704765.1 of Solanum habrochaites. NCBI lineage: Eukaryota > Viridiplantae > Streptophyta > Magnoliopsida > Solanales > Solanaceae > Solanum > Solanum habrochaites. The sequence continues at coordinate 22,099,495 of JAKWJA010002499.1, read as the reverse complement.
TCATCCTGTTTTTTCTATTCTTTTTAATAAAATAAATAATTTTTCACATACTGTACCATTATTATGAGTTGAAAATCCAGTTAATCAACCCATTACAAAATGGACTTCTGGCGTTTAACCTTAACCTTAGTCTTTGCTTTTTATGACATGGTCCTTCATAAATTGTAATTTTCCTCCCATGATGTATATATTATTGGACAAATAAAGACTCTAACTATGAAAGTTGTGGTATACTCATCCAAAGATGTGATGGAATTCTTCGGTAACTCATACATCAATTTAGTAGCTTCATCCATCAAAGAGAATGAAAATAAACATAGGCGGATTGATTCTTTTGATATGTTCGTAAATGAGAACAGACCACAGACATCCACAAAGTTCCTAATATGCTCATGGGGATCCTCATAAACAAATCCCCCAAAATAATATTTTAAGTTGAGGAGCTGAAGAATGGTGCTAGTGATGAAGAAGACAACAATTCCTTCAGTCGGAGGTAGAAAAATTGCACAAACCAAGCCCAATTGAATTGGATCCTTTACATCGTTCATATTTCCAAAGTCTTCTTGGTGGCCCACATGGATAGCATTACTCACCTTTACGCTAATCTCTTCTTCTACTCAAAACAAACAAAAATTTTGTCGATTCAACTATCAGAGAAATCGCAAGTGAACTTCAATATAGGAATTTCAAACAACCCCTTCCCGGGAATAAACAATTCGATTAGAGTTTAAAAAGACACTGTTAGACAATATTGAACAGAATTGATTAAAATTAAAGGAATACAAACATAAACTGTTGGTTAGAGGAACATTAATACGTTTATTGAATTGAAGTTTAGTGGAGTCTCTCCCACGAGCAATAGGAAGAATAAATAAACAACTCTATCTTCAGGATTCAACTAAGCCAAAAACAGTAGCACTTCAGAATGTGCCTCTTTATCTTGGAATTGGTGATTTTAACCTTTGATCAATGTCTTCACAAGTGTTTTCAAGGGAAAAGACTTTGTTTGAATGCTATCTTTTCAACCAAACGAAACTCAATTTATAGGATTAAAAGGTTTTTGCAAGAAAAAGATCTAATTAATAGAATTTAGTAGGTTATGAATTGGAAACAAAAGGCGTATCTTTCAAAACATAACGTTGAATTAAAAAAAAACTCTTCAAATGTTTTAAACATAGAATTAAAATAAATGAATTTACAACTCACAGTCATGTATTTGTTATTTCAAAACAGATGATTTGTTCAAAATTAATTGAAACAACAACTCTTACAGTTCCTCCCTTGTTTCCAGAAATTTTATCTTGAAGAATCCAAAAAATATTTTGAGACAGTAATTAGCAATAGCACAATAGTGGTGTCTTTGGAATTGAAACCATTAGCTAGTGACGGTTTTTGTAAATCATTGACTATTAGTGAACAAATCTTGAATAAGTGAATCATTGAATGAAGTTATAAAAAAGCACGCATATCACTATGTTCGGAGAAATCGAAATCCTTTGAAACCTTACGGCCCTTGTGGCCGCGGAATCTTTTTAGCCAAGTGCTTTAACATTTTCAAGGATAAAACTATTAACGATCCTCCACTTGCACTTAGTGCGGTGAATTCATCAGATTAACTTGATACTACGATCCAACTAGCTATGATTTTCATTAAGAGAAATTAATTCTCATCCTCCTTACACAAGTATCGCGTAAATCTATCAAGAGTATTCTTAACACTCCATCGTAAACGATTTATAACTTATAGCAGAATATAATCTCATCCTTATCTTCAGAGGAATATCGACAAAAAAATATGAAGAGTTTCCTTACTAACTCCAAACGAGATGGTCTTATAAATTATGAAGAGAAAGAAATCTCAATCATGCACATATACTTATTTCATGTATTTTGAATGAGGAATTTATGATGCTCTTCACAATTGTAACTTTATTGTTTTTCCCTTTGAATCAAAGATTACATAATTAGCTAGGTTAATAAAAGTACAATTAATTTAAACAGGCCTATTCCCATCCCATACAAGTTCACCAAACTCTTTGCTAAACCTTAGACAAAAGGATCCGATAAATTTAAATCTTCGCTTACATATTGAAGCGATCTCCCGGCCTTCCTCCTATAATCTCCCTGACATGATGATGTTTGAGACGAACTTGTCTCGATTGCCATTATAGCGTCACTGAAGCCCGAAATATAGAAGCTTGTGATTATCAAAATAGATAGTTAAAGGTCGTGGTATTGGCTTACTCCATAAAGAAAGATCTATCAACATTAATCGCAAACAATCAACTCTTCTCCAGCAGAAGGCATAGCTATAAATTCGAACTACATGGTTGAAAAGTAATAAAGTCTGCTACTTGATTTCTAAGAGTCGTGCCCATCCAAAGTGAAAATCCAAGTCGTCTTAGCTTTAGAGTATTTTGTATAGGAATTCCAAGAATTATCACTATTCTTCAGAACAATGGGAAATGTAGATAGAATAATGCAGGCCAACATTAAGTGTACCCTTTCATGTATCTTAAAACAAAGGGAAAAATTAGGCTTCCAATGTGCAACTCCGGGATCACTAGTAAAATTGCTCAAGTTCCATACGTTACCAATATATGGAATGTAAAGCAGGGCGTCACATAAGACTCCAACAATCTGAGATTATGTCAGCTGGGTCACGGAGAACATCACTAGAGTTCCGCATTAGTTTGATGTTAGGATCAAATGTGTAGGGCAAGGTTTGTGATCAAATGCACCAAGCTCTTTTTAGATATTCTCAACATAACTTGAATCATGAGTAGAGTCAAGTCATATCACTGATTTATAATGTTTAATACCCAGAATTACATCAGCTTCTCCAAGATCTTTCATTTCAAATTGAGAAGCACAAGAACAAAATTTTGTTCTTTGCTCTTTCAATATCAGTTCAAAGAATCACACATATCATCTAAATAAAGACATTATGACAACACATGATTTTTCTTGAAATTGCTTAAATATTAAATAGCACCACAGTGATTGAGTAGCCATTAGAAATCATACTTTGCTAAATTTCTCATTCCATGTTTTGGAGCTTTTTTGTAAGCCATAGACGAGATTTAAGAAGCTACAAACGGTTGGATTCTTGAAGCCAGGAACGATAAATCTCTTGTTGTTTCATGTAACCTCTTTATAGATATCCATTCAGAAATGCAGTCTTCACAACATTTGATGTATTACCAGACTATGAATTGAGGGCTAAAGTAATCAAGAGTCGAATAGGAGTCTATTCGACAAGGCTCCAGGTCAGATGTATCAAAATATTCACATATCTTGCAATTGAGTAAACGGTACCCACAACTGGCAAACGTAAGAACAATGCTTTGTAAATATCTAAGGTTCCATCAGTTTTAACTTCTTTCAAAGATCCATTACACCCTAGACTTAAATCCAGGAGGGAGTATGATAAAATCCATGTATTGTTGGAACATAATGGAGTGTATTTCCCCATCATCAAGAGATTTACGCCAAATAGGGCATCATGTGAAGACATTGCTTCAGCTAACTTTCAGGATGCCTTTCAACTAAATAGACGTGAAAAATTGGTCAAAAGTCTCTTGGTTTGGCAGATCTTGCACTACGTCTTGGTTTTTAACTTTCTCCAAAAAGGTTTAAAACTATTTTTATTTTTAAGAGTAGCTATAGAGAACTTGTCTTTTGGTTCCAAAGACTCTTTTTCTTAGGAAATATAATGCTCAAAAAAGTTAGCATGCACGAGTACAATAATGGTGTGAGGGCCTTGGTAGTCTGAAGTTTCAAAAATCTATACGCCTAATGGTTTGTGAATAAACCACTAAATACACAATCTAGTCCTCTATATCCAATCATAGTCCCCAATTGTTGATCTTATAATCTAACATGACCAAACAACCCCCTTACTTGTAAAATAAAATTATATTTGGATTGATGCGTCCAAGATCAATGGGATGAATCCAATGTTTACTTGTAACGAATTCAATTTCAACAATAGGACATCCAAAAAATAAGCTTCAGTCCAGAAATTGTAAGTGAATGTGATACCGATCAGAAGCAGGAGAGGTTAACCATGTTCAATGAGAGTTCTATGGGGTTTTTTGCTACACCATTTTGTTGTGGGGTACAAGGATCATAGTCAATTGTTTCGAAGGTCGCTTTTCACAAAAAAGCAAGAAAATTTGATTTTAAAATATGCTCACAACTTCATCAGATCTTAATGGAGGGAAGCGGCAAACTCAATGGAGGTTCAATGGAATTTATAGCGTTTTAAAAGTCTCAAAGGTCTCATCTGTGTTTTTAAAGAAAGACATATGTATTACCTTGAGTAATGGTCAATGATGAAAGTGATAATAAAATATCCTGCCATGACGTGATAACAATCCATCTAACCAAGATCAGTGTGGATTAATCAAAGTGTGGATATCCTATTCAACAGACTTAAAAAGGTTTCTTTGTTCTTAACATTTCTACAAGTATACCCATGCAACATGATCCTTACCAAGTCTTTAATTAATACATTTTCATCATAAGTGAAGGATCTTCTAAAATCACATGACCAAGACGTTCATTGCAATAAATCTAAAGACTCAACAATATAAGCGAAATATTTTCATTTTCAATATTGGTTTGAAACCTGCCCTTTGTAGCATAACCTTTTCCAACAAATTCGCCTTGATTTAGACAAAATAAATTTATCTTCCTCACATAATTTTAAAATCATGCTTCGAAGAGAAGCGTATAGTTGCACCAAGTTCTTTCGAATATCAGGAACATGCAATAGTCTATCAATGTGACATCTTTCCTGAAGTGGAAGTGATTGTAGTTAAACAGTTCCATTTCCCACAAACCTAGCAAGGATGAGTTTTCCATATGCAAAAATTTATCGCCTCCACTAATTCATATGTCGTGAAGAATTTCGATAACGATATATTACGAGTTCACAGTGTCTATCAACATTCCACTTGATCTCCCGCACAAATGCTTCTGTGAACATTGCCACCAGTCATTTTTGGATTGTTATTTGCCTTTTCTTTTTCATTTCACCTTTAGAATTTTACAATCACGGTATAATGAAAACTATTTTTGGACAATGATAACATTCAATCGACTTAAATAAGGAAGTAATACGCTTGAAAATTTTTTACTCTTTTGCCTTCAAAAATTATTATTGGCAGGTTCCTTCGTATCTTTTCTTTCCAACAACATGAACTTTCATGATGAGGCTCTCAAGATGTTAGCGGGTATCAGTGTCTATTGTTCAATTTTAAAGTGTTGCAAAATTGTTCAAGAGTCAAGTCTTACTTGTGTGTAAGAGTTTGCTTTGTACCCTTTCCAAGATGGAGAAGTTTTGAGATAATCGCCCCAATTATGAAAGTTTAATCAAAGTATTGCCAGTTATTAAAAATTTTATTAGCTTAGGTTGAAATCTTGTACTTGTCAGCTGAGACTTGGTCACAACCATTTTGAAACTCCATATAAATTGAAACAGAAAATTTCTTTGAATCGCCTGTTCTGCGAAATGAATAACTTTAAGAGTATTCACAAATTCTATAGCAAATTTACACTAATATAATATTTGATCATAATATTTCATAGTACATTCCTCCAAGACTATAAGTGTTGCATAATAATCATCCTCTTTCCATTTGGCAATTTGTTCTTTAAATTAAAGTAGCCTCTTCCGTTACCACCTCAGAACTAGGAGGCTCCGGACAAGGTTCTCCAGAACATACACTAACTTTAATCGTTTTCGTCTAAAAAAGAATCCATATTTTCACGTCATCTAGAAAAAATTCCATCAAATATTTCAAAATTTATGATTCGGCAAAGAGGAACATGTTCGTTATTGAGGTGGAGCCATAGATACAACTATCTTCAAATTGTTAGAACAAATACTTAAGAATGATAAAATTACAAGGAATACAACAATAACAACTTGCTTGGATTAGAGGCACGCTAATACATTTCTTGAGATAGTTGGAGTCTCGCCCACGAGCAATGGAAACAATAAATACACCAACTCTATTTCGGGATTAAATACTCCAACAAAACAAAGTAGATTCAACAATGTTTCTCTTCTCCTTTCCTTTTGACATTGGGATTTCCTTTTTGATACTATGTCTCACAAAAGTGTATCAAGGGAAAATACTTTTGTTGAATGACGCTTATCTTTTCAAGCAAAAGAACCAAAACCAATTTATAGGACTGAAAAAGTTTAAGCCCAAGAAAAAGATTTTTTAAACTTAATAGGAATTTATTAGGTCATGAATTCGGAAAACAAAAAACTGTATCTTTCACAAAAACACACAAGTTGTCTACATTAAAAAAAACTTCTTGCAAATGTTTATAACTATTGAACAATAAAATAAATGAATGTTAAACTACATTTGGATTTGTTATTTCAAAACGGATATGTAAGTGTTTTAAAAATTAATTGAAACACTAACTCTTACAGACACCTCATCAAATTCTAGGTGTAAACAATCATTAATCAGTATAAAACCCAACGAAGAGTTTAGGTCGAACCCACAAGGAGTGGTACGTGTCGAATATTAAATAGGAAGTACAAACGTTATATAAATTGTTATAGGAGTACTTTTTTAAAAATAATACAAAAAAAATATAAATGTGTCACAACAAATGTTTGATGCAGGGTTTATTTTGCAATAAATAGCTGAAACGATAAATAAAACTAGGGGAAAATAACAATATGGAGAAGTTATTTGAATGCTATCGATTATAGGTTAATTATACTATATGGGTAATTTAAATCTAAGGATGATTTTCCAAAACATTATGGGTAAGTTGGACTTGAAGTGTAACAGTTTTAACTTGCACAACTATTACTTTCGGGTAATTTCTTTCGAACAACAACACTATCAACAAGATAACAAGCTTGTAACCTTAAAACATCCCCTCTCTTGAGCTAGATGGGTAGGATTGAATTTTAGATTCACTCTCTCAACTTGAACCCATATTAACCCAATACCCACAAATCATTATTAAAAAGATTTTCTCCCGAAACATCTTTCTCCAACAAGCTAAAAACTCAAAATTAAAATTGCATTTGCACCTAAAATTCATTAATTAAAACTCAACTAATTATTAAAAAAAATATGAAAACAACAAGTTTATCATCAATTAACAATACCCATACAAGAATTCGAGAAATAAACATCACACCCCAATAATTGCATCTCTAGATACATACCGTAAAAATAGAGAAAAGGTTATCAAATGCATTACCCATAATGTGGGTAAGAGTCTCAAAGACTTTACAATGATTTTCAAGAATAAATTTCCAAGAGCCACTTTTCAAATCCTCCAAAATTAAACAACTTGAACACAAAAATCAAGAGAAAACTCTCTGTCTAGAATGGAAATGGTAATATCATGGACTTGAGCAATTACTGTCAAAACCCATTTAAACGATTTATAGTTCCCAAAATTAATGTGAAACTTTCTCCCTCAGAGATTTGTCTCGCACAAAAATTGATCGTTGATCCGTCAGAGTTCTTTCTCCATTTAACAATTTTGCAATTACTGACTTCGCATCTCGAACCTTATAAATTTGGGATCTACCAAACTTCTTATTTTCGCGGGGGAACTAGATCGGAAGATTGAGGCCGATTTTGACCGTTCCATCAACAAACATCTCGTTCTTCAGTCGAGACGCTGGATGCTCGGAATCTTTTGAGGAAGGTTATGAAAAGTAAGGTGCCCGTGAAACCGAGTTGTCATGCGATCTCCAGGCGATTGCATTTTCTTTACTTCTTGAATTCATAGTTCTGCGGGTAGGGTTGTCCTTGAATATTCTTATTAGCCTTAGTAATTTTTACAGTCAAAACTCAACTATCATATTTAGAGCCACAAATCGGCGTTGGTAGACCACTAATACTAATAAACACAACAGCATGCATTGATTAGAATCTCGTACTCATTATAATACAATAGATATATCACACAAAATATACATTGTCTTAGAATCACTAGGTCGAAAAAAGATATGGAAAATGAAGAAACTGACTGAATTCTAGGGACCTAGAAGATGAATGGAAACCACGAATCAAATTCCTTATAATCGATGATGAAATTTACGGAGAAATTCTTTTAATTTCGGTGCTTAAATTTAAAGAACATTGTTTCTTGTTCTTGGGAGGTTTGGTCTATTTTTTCCTTCTTTTTGCTCCAAGTTTGGATAATTTTTGTTAAAACTAACTAATTTTTAGGATTATATTAAGTAAAAAATGTCGTAGTTTAGGCATTAAACAATGTACTTTAATAGCCCCAATGCCTACGAAAAATGCCTACATGACCCTAATATAAAATTTGATATAAGCCATCCATGGAGGCACGAACCATCGTTTTGACCTCAAACTGTCGAGTGTAGCCGTGGTTAATGGTATGCCTGACAAGTCTTCACTAAAACAAGGATAAATTTTTTACTCAGAGCTGGGATTTTAGCAAACATGGGGGAGTATGAAAGAGGATTTAATTATCTTTAATTTGATAGGTTATGGGCCTCCAAAGTTATTTTTCTAAAAGGATGACCATTTAATGTTGACCCGATAACTAATTCCCTCCAATTTGATGATGAAACTCACCTCCGGTTATACCTATGGTCCGTAGGTCCATCAACAAACTAGAGTGGTCGACCCTAGGTGTAGTCAGACACAATAAATATTTTAACCTTATTGACAAAACATCACATATTATTTGTTGTTCTACCCACGATCCATGGGTGGTTCTGTCAATACTGACTCCTGTTGAATTTCGTCATTCTGAGCATGGAGGTGCTACAACGGGACTCTTCACCTGCATTTATAAGGCATAAAGTTTAATCCATAGTTACAATATCATCATATATCCCCAACAAGGTATAGGTTTGGCCCATGCAACGTGCGGAAGGAGTTGTATCATTGTTATGTTTATAAATGGTTGTCAGTTAGACAAACTGCCTGTCAGTTAGACAAACTGCCTACAAATAAAGTATATTATGAGTTAGAGTGGATATTTATAGATTACTTATTATGTTGATTTTATAGATGAGAGAGTATTTTGTAAAGCTTTAAATTATTTAAATCATTTTTTGCTTTACAATCAAGTTGACTACAGGATGCTATTTGAAATCCTTTCTTCCGTATTTTATATTCATATTAATACATTGAATAAATCGTACATTAGTATAATATGTTCATTCGACCGACATACACTTTTCTCATAGCGATCCTCACACACGAGTCCGTCTAGTTCAGTTCCTTCTACTCCCGCGATTTTGAAGTAGACCTTGCTTTTGGATAACTCCAACTTCAGTGAATTGTTACTAATAGTTATGTTGAGGAATCACGAGTCTTATCCCAACACTCATCCTTGTGTATATTAGAGGCATCATATTTAGACAGTTTTATAGAGTTTTTCAATTAAAAATATTTTGTTTAAAATTATGTGTGATACTCAATATATTAAACGAATTTTTGAGCTTTAATAAATTGTTTGTAAATATTTCTTTAAAATTTGATTCTTATGTATGTTTGAGTCAGTTTTTTACTTGTAGTTAGCAAGGATGAGGGTTAAATTTGAGGGTCGGAATTGTTTTCGATTTTCGGCCACGTCAAGTGTATAGGCTCGCGTCACGACAAACTTGGTATCAATAAATAGAGTTTAAGTTTCCTATTGTGTCAGGGGAGCCATTTAGAAAGGATCTTGTTATTGTGTGAGGGGCCCACTATTATAAATAATGGATTATTGATATTTAAGCAACGGTTTCCTTTTTTGATACTCTAAGTTTTTTACTACAATTATGTCACAAGGGATTAATGAATCTTAGACAGTTTAATAGAGTTTTTCAATTAAAGATATTTTGTTTAAAAATTATGTTTGATACTCAATATATTCAACGAAGTTTTGAGCTTCAATAAATTGTTTGTAAATGTTTCTTTAAAATTTGATGCTTATGTATGCTTGAGTTAGTTTTGTACTTGTAGTTATCAAGGATGAGGGTTAGATTATTTTCGATTGTCGGCCACGTCAAGTGTATAGTCTCGCATCGCCACAAACTTGTTATCAAAAATAGAGTTTAAGTTTCCTATTGTGTAAGGGGAGCCACATTTTAGAAAGGATCTTGTTTATTGTGTGAGGGCCCCACTATTATAAATAATGGATTATTGCATGAATAGAAAACGGTTCCTTTGGTATACTTTAAATCTTTTCTTAAAATTATGTCACAAGGTTATGAATGGACTCTTCAAAACACAAAGAGCCGTAATACTGGATAGAACGCTCCTTAATTACCACCTATTTGACTGTGATTATTAAATAGTTTTGTTGTTCCAATGTTGTTCATTGTTTCTAAGTTTACATAAGAAACGTGACAGTAAAAGGACAAAGGTAGTACATTGAATCAATCAGATCAAAATAACTACAATAGTGAGTGATTTATTGTTTATTGTTGTCTACTTTTAATATGTTAAATGCTTCATTTGTATGTGTTTGGAATTTGTATTCAAATAGATTAAAACAATTACCTCCTCTAATTCATCATACTTGGTTTGTTTTTCCTCTCCGCATCCTTAATAAAAACATTAACAAATAGATATTTTCAATAGTTAATCCTTTTTTATTAGTTTGTCTCAGTTGAATGTTTTTTTCCATTTTAAATTATTTGTCTAGTTTTGATTTGATGCTGAGTTAAACAAAATTAATAAGATTTTTGACTCTTGTAATCTTATATTGACGATGTAAAAAATGTACCGAATTATTCTTTGATCTTGTGATTTTAACTACTGTCCCAGGAAATAAAAATATCTCATTATCGTTAAAACGAAATAAGATCTAACCCCTCTGTCCATTTCCCACCTTGTCTGACTATGACTTGTGCACTAATAAAAAAACACTATCCTTCTATGGGTCATTTTAATATTATTGGCCTTAATATAATTAATACCTGGTCTGCAAATTGCTTAGCACACAACTGCCTCACGAGACGAATATCAGGACTACATTCCAATAATCCATGGTTCATCAAGTGGAGAGGTAGTGTTGGATCTCCAACAGTTTATCGTGAAAAAACCGATCGTTGGACTAAGGAGATTTACCACATTACTTCCTAACATACGCGCACCTCCCAAAGACCCCACAACATGTTGTCGTTGGTCGCTTGCCAGACTCATTACGGTCCCCTTTCGTGTTTGAGCTTGGACAACGGATGAATTATTTTAAACACTAATGAAATGTGTCTTTAAGATAGGTAACCTGTTATAAGCTGTTTTGTCACCATTGTGATATAATAGCAACACCGAGTGTGTGTTTAAGTAAAGGGCCTTCATTTTTCACCATGGGAGAGTGTGTCTACTATCACGCCTGAAGACACGACAAACCTACACAGCTACCAAGTGTGGTTTAATTTTTAACTTGAAGACGTTGTTTTATTCTCTATCCAAAACAATTTAACCCGTCGCATAGAACAATTTAGTATTTGGCACCACACCAAACAAAATTACCATAAAGAACGTTTGTTGCACAGGACGACACTACGCAGCTCGAGAAGAGCGAGTCTCTAAAAGAAAATTTCTGTGCACCTAGATATGATTTTTTGCAAGGATTTTTAAGAAAAATTTTTCCCAATATTAACAGTATTTGTATGTATTAGTCTGAATCAACCAGTAATGATGTTAACCAAACAATGTAATGCATATGATTTTTCAATAATCCTTCTCTACAATTTTCACTATTTTGAGATACAAAAATCCCCCAACCCCGAAGATGGTTTTACCTCAATTTTATGGCAAATTTTCTTTGGTGGTGGCCTCATCGAAAAATCCCATTTTAAACTTTTTGTCGTTGTTACCAGGGACAGGTTACGCTTTTTTGGAAGTGATTAAACTATAGCTACATCACATAAACGGGTTTGGCTTGGCATAGAGTTGACAGGTAGATTATACCGTAAAGAAAAGTTCTAACTTTTGCATCAGCGGGTTATTTCGTGGGTATATTTTTGTTTTCTTGTGTTGTTGATTTTTGGGATTCTAGGTTGTAGTAGAATTACACACATCGGGTGATTCTTTGTCATTGGAAATAGCCATTAATAAAGCATGAGAATTTATGTTTTTCCTTAAATTTATAAGTAGATTCATATAGAAATCGGCAATGAGAATGTAGGTTTTGATGTCATGCATATTTGTAGTATGATGTTTCTGCATGACCTTTACTAGTTTATGGAACTCCAGCTTCTTAAGTTGACTAGAAGGAATCTGTCTTGAAGTAGTATACCATCGTGGGCATTTGTTGATTAATTTAATCAAACTTTAATAAATAAGTTTGTGACGAAAAAGTTAAATTTTCCCAATTGATTGATCGTAGAAACATATAGAAATAAAGTTATCCAAAGTGTCCCTACTATATATAATTACAAGCTCCAAAGTTGAGCAAGTAGAAAAATCCTCAAAGTAAATGTGTGCCTCAATTTTATTCTTTCTGTAGTCCATGTGACCAAGAACTTTGGAAGATAAAATAAGTGAATTTAACTAGTATCGAATGTTTCGAGGTAATATAAGGTCCCTGGAGAGAGATCTGTAATACCTTGTGTACATAAATGTATCAACAAAATTAAATAGTGATCTTTATAGAGTCGTGGTTAAAGTATCCTTGTGGTATGTGGTAGAGTTTTAGCCAGTGAAAATCTCCGATGTTAAGAAGTTTTATGAAGTAGTAATGAGGTTGTTAAGATGGATGTGTGGGTATACAATGCGTGATTAAATTATAAATGAGGATATTTAGGATAAGGAAGGAGTGACCTCCATGATGGACAACATGAGGGAAATAAGGCTGGGATAAATTGTACATGTGAAAAGAAGATGCACAAAATGCAAGTTAGCGTAGCTTTTAAGATATTCATTTCAGCCTACCAAGCCCTAAACATTGGATCGTCTTAACGTCGGCGCATTTTGGTGACACCATTTATTCGAATTTTGGCCCCGTTTTTTTCTTTCCCAAAGCTATAACCAGTGACTTGTCCTAACTTATACGAGCAAGAATAAATCATTAACTTCAGATTATAATGATACTAACGAACAAACTGTCTTCAGAATTCTGAAATCAAAAATGTTTTAAAATAAACATGTATATCGTAGCCACAATGAATAACTAGAATTCTTGAAAATAAAGCTAATAACAGAAATTATGATAAAAGAAAAACTTCTGACTGATATCATGCAAAAACTCAATGGCTGAGATGGATGTTGAGATAGACCTACCACATCATCCTAATTGAACTTAACACAAGAAAGCTTTATGTGAAAAGGGCTCCTCCAGAAACAAGGAGGATCACGTGACATCAACGAGCCCATGAATGTCGATCCTAGTTACCTACGTCTGCATTAATACGATGAAGGCCACAGTTGTGCATCAGGGACCTTGATATAAAGGATGCGAGCTGGAGTGCCATAAAGACAGAGATTAAAATTGGAGATCTGACAAGAAAACATGGTACTTGCGCTCTTATCAACTAATGAATCACTTATTTAACTTCATTTGAAATTAAGAACTAAAAAGCAGTGGCTAATAAAGAAAAGGTGTTTAAGAACATGTTGTAAACTGGTGTTGTATGCAAAGCATGCATTCAAATGAGCTTCTGAATTCTATTGTGAATGAATACGATAATAACTGATGCAATTGTTAATCATAAAAAAAATGGCATCATCTGACTCCTCTAAGTCTATTGTGCCCACACGTAAATGAAGTCCATACACCAATTACATGAGTAGAACCATTTTTGAGGACCCATACAAATACTATGTAAGAGTATTGACACAAAAAACCATCATTTCTGAGCTGTAGTGATGATATAAAACATTATTTCACACTTCCAAGGGCCGACCCATACCTTGCCATTAGTATAGGAAGTTAGCTTAATTTAGTGGATTCACAAGCTTAACTTATGCGATCATCTAAAAAGAATGACATATTAATACCCATGATGGTTACATGGTTTATGGGTACCTGAGTTATTATGAACTCGAATCCCCATATTGGTCAATACTACTCCCAAAAATTTACTTAGCTTGTGTTTTTAAACTTCTTTTTTAGGTTTAGATAATTTCTCCTATTCCTTTAAAAGAATCTCTTGGAATCAAGTCCCTTTTATTAGTGAAAACTCTGGGAATCATAGTGTCCTATGATCCTTAAATTATACCAATTATAAATCTTTGGAATACGAGTTCCTCTACATTTTGTGAAAAAAAAAGTTTCAATATGAACTCTTGACTGTTGAAACAATGTTTGTTAAAATGAGCTAAAATTTCGCTAAAGCTGCTGTATGAAGACTTGAAATGAGACTTAGTTATCATTGATCTGAGAATATTTGTACGTTTTACCATGCAATCTTCTACTAAAGTATTAAACAATGTAACAATTTTTTAAATACTTCTTGAAAGCAACTTATAAGAATATCTAGACTTGGCATAATCCGAAAATTTTCCTTGATATTGAAGACCTAGAATGTGGATTAAGGTGTAATTCCTTGTGTTTGGATGATGTCTATATGTTTGGAAGTCCTTCAGAGTAGTTAGGAAGCAATATGAAGTGTTTCCCCCCTTAGGAAACACAACATTAGAAAAACTCTGAAACAGATCGGAATAACAAATAACTCAGAATAAACTTCCCTACTTAATTGAGGCACCATTCTGAAACACTGCTAGTGCAACGCCCCAGACCGCTTGGCTCTATTGGGCGCGCTCTGGTCAACCTGTTTCCCCCCTACGGTAACAATACTGCTGAATTTTTCCTCTCGTCTCCTGACTATACTCCTTTTTTTAATCACGTTTTTGTGTCTCAAATCTCACTTTAGATTTTTGTTTTCCATTTGTACCCCAATCAAGGATTCTAATCGAACGAATCAAAGAACAACCTAGATGTTTAAAGAATCCTTAAATCCGAATCTCTTGTTCAAGAAGGAGAAAAGCTATTTCAGAACAAGACCCCTTTAAAACTACTTCACAATTCTCACAATATGTTTATGGATGAAAATCATGTTGATCCACTTCAAATATGTTGCATGTGGGTTAATGAAATCCATGTATGGCAAGACTCACAAAAATTTTAGGATCTACCCCTGTAATCCACATTATTCTTCTGAGAACTCGATGATCTTGGCTCATTTTTCATTCTTTTTATGAGCGTTCCTTTTTTCTTACAAAAACCCTAACATTTTTACTCAAAAGTGTAAAAATGACAAAGTTTAGTTTAGACACTTAATAAAATTACAAAAAAGAATTTGGACATAATTGTAGAACAAATACAATACCTTTAAATTGCGGATTTGAATTTTCCTTAAATCCAAACTTACCCATTTCCGAAGGCATTAACTTACTCATACGTACTTGAAATAGCACAACACATGGCGGTGTTGGAAAGGTCATTGAAACGTCTTTCCAACAGTATCTGGAGCTACACGAAACTTATCCTGATATAGGAGTTATAGCCATTTGAAGTTGACCAAAGACTCACTTTTTCCCAACTTGTAGAATATTTCAAGAATTTAATGCTTTCAAAACTGAATATTTCAACTTATAAACTTCTTCCTATCTATTTCAATTAGCAAGATTTTAAAATATCTTCCCCTTGGGAACATTTGTCTTCAAATGAGATTACTTCTAACTAGTCTTATGGTGTAACATCTTACATTTAGCTCAAACACCCAATAAAAAAATATAAAAACAACATGACAGCTGAATATGAGTGGCATGAAAAAGATTAGTAACTTAATTTGGAACTTCTCTGGATTCAAAAGGATATGGTTTCTCTTATTCCTATTTTCTTTAGCTTCTGAAGTATCATATCTACAAACTTATTTCCCTTTTTACCGAATATCATAACACCGTTCACGGATAAAGCTTTCATGCAACTAAATCATCTATCATTGGAACAGACAACCTACATTGATATATCATAACACTATCTCCCTTGTTCAAAAGCCATCACTTTTTGCTTATGAACATTTGCTTTTAATACAAGCTAGATTGAGTCTTGGTCTTGCTCGCCTTTGAATTTTGACACTAATGATGATTTAGACCCATTTATCAGCAATAATTCTCCTTTTGTGGAATTGATTAATTGAACTCCTAATCGTGCAAGTCTATGATCCTTATTTGCTAACTCTTTCTTATGCTCCTCAAAATGGGTGGTACATCCCATATATAACCTTATTTACCTAAGATTAAGCTCTTTCTAATTATACACATGTCGAAAAATCTTGTGATAGGTGAGCACTTCTACATGTAATGCGTAAAGATAATGGCATCATATTTTGAAGAAAATATTACAGCAACCAACTCTAATTCATGGGTTGGGTAATTCTGCTAATGAACTTTCAACTTTGTTGGTGTCATTTTGTATTACGGAAAAGATAGGAAGAGTATTTGGAATGATATCTATGCCGAAGTCTATTTTTATCATCAATTAATGATTCTGGGTAGGTTAATACAACCGTGTTTCACGGTATAAAACTAATACGTTTTCCTAAGTTTAGTGTGTCCAAAAGCCTTTTGTTCTAAATTTTGATATAAGTTTCTCTTTGATTTTGCAGTCAGGAAATCTGTCAAAAGCTGAATGCGAGATATTGAGCGAAAAAATGCAGAAGGACCACTACGGAGCTATGACGGTCCGTCCGTGCCCTGTGACGGTCCGTATGTTGCCACCGAGTGCAACTGCTGAAGGAAGATTGGGAAGCTGACCAAGTGTGTGATTACGAAGCGTGTGACGTCCGTTCTGCAGGTTTCCATCGTGAGTTCAGAGAAGTGTCCCAGTATCCAGATTTCGAGAGATTTATATTTTGGAACGAGACCACCTCGACGGACTGTTGTGCTATGACGGTCCGTCATCTGCCGTCGAGGGGGAATGAAGAAAGCAAGAAGAAAATCCCTCACAAAACAACAACCAAGTATGGGACGATCGATTCCACTCCGGTCCGGTGTTGACCACGACGGTCCGTCGCGGGGTTTCGTCGCCCCACCGCGTTTTGGCAGATTATCCAGCAATTTAGAATTCACTTGTATTAATTAGTTTTTGTTTTTTTTTATAAAATATTTCGAAAACCTCATTTTTGAGGTTTAACACTAAAGTTAGACATCATATTATTAAGACTCTTTGTTTAGTGTTAGACTTTCCGATTATGCTTGATTGCAAGTGAGTTTTGTGTTTAATCAAGCCAACCTTTTGGAATTTTAATTCTTTCTCATTGAGTAGTACTTGAATTCTTATTTATATTTTGAATATTGTGTGGTCTGTCTATGAGTAACTAAACTCCATTAACTAGGGTTGTGGGAACCATAGCCAAATATGATATAACTTCCCCTAGCTAAAATAACAATTCTAGAATAGTGTCTTGCATGTATTAAAAAATTCTATTCGCTTAGATTCTTTTTAATAAACGGATGATCAACGTTCGAACTCGGCCTTACTGCTACTTGCCAGACCAAGGAGGTAGATAATAGGAAGAAGTATTTAACAGATATTAGTGTATAGCTATCTAATGGCCATTATTGGATTGGTATGAGGTAATGAAATTTAGTCAATATCGAATACTATGCTTAATATGAGGTAAATAAGGGTTCGTAAAAGCAACACACGTAGTCGTACTACACCCGGTGCGGAGGGAATATTTTCTAGATGTCGGACCATGGGTTTAGAAATACATAACTTATCACTTTGCATGCAAGATACTAGGAAAAGATTGTTATAGTTTAGAATTATCAAGTTATGACCTGTGGGGAACACGTAAAAGCCCTAGTTCTTTCATTACTTGATTAAAATTCACTTCAAAACTGTTAGTGTCTATTCAAATTCGTTCGTTATTTTTTACTCATTAGGAAATACCATACCCCCCCTTTTTATGTTTTTTACTTCTAAAGAAGTTCACAACACGACAATATATAACAATTTTGCAGTTAAGTCTAGCATTATTTCCTTCCTCCCTCGTGGAAACGATCCTAACCTCACTATTAGGTTATTTACTTGCGCGACCGCTTATACTTCTTATTTGAGAAGTAATTGAGCGTATCCATTTTTGGCTGCCGCTGCCAGGGGCAACTTAGCTTTTTATATTCACTTGAACTTGTATAACTATAGTTTATTTTGAATTTTCCTTGATTTACTTTGTTTTATTGTGTTTTGATTTCTTTTCAGCAACTAATTCTCCTTGTAATGCCAATACAACGGAGAGGAAGAGAACTTGTTTCCCTACGATCAGTTAGAGGTAACACTGTGAAACTATGACCGAATTTTGGGAATAAATGATGAGGATCCGAACCAGAACATCCCACTTCGGTGATGTTTCATGGATAAGAAATTGTTACACGGACCCGATTGCCTCCCGTTTGAACATCAAACAGAGGGCAGAATCCCGCCTCCTGCCTAAGCATAATACAGAGGCTATATAACATAACTGTGCAGATTCGTATGGGCCCCTGGTGTTTTGCCTCCTTTACCCACAGGCCCACTTTTTGTGGTAACTAGTAGTCTATGCAATGCTCACTGCTAGAGGTTTGGTTTTCATGGCTACAAACCTTCTGAGGAGCCACAATGGCCCATATAGCTAATGTAAGGGCAGTGGAAACGTGGTGTGGGGAGGCCTGATTTGGATCTAGATGTAATAGGGCTCAAGTGTTCCCGTCTCTCCTGACGGGATAGGCTGCTATTGTGGGGTTTCGCTGCTCCCCATACAACTCCATCTTTACTTGTAACTAACTGAGGTTGTCTTCTTAGCACGCTACTATCCGGTCTCCAAGAAAACTAAACCAACAAAGACAGAGTGAATAACTTTGTGGCACTACCAGGAGATCATTAGTAGTTTCTTGGTATATTCAACCTTCATCTCTGGAGAGTGTTGTCCAATCACCGTATCGAATGATGAGTCACAGAAGAATACTTCTATAGGGGACAAGATGATACCAACAAAGCTGTGTGTGACCCTATGCAGGTGGATCTTATGGAGAATTGCCTTATGCTGATATCGCTGAAAAATTAGAAAAAATCTCCCGGAATAACAAGCTTGGAGTACTAGGAAGTCCTGATACAGGGAGCAACACCTTCGCATTACAGTCCACTCACAACCAGCCACAGATGAATTCGGAAGAATGGCGCAAATAAGACTGAGCTTGGGTTTGGTACTAAAACAATGCACTAGGGGTGCAGAAAAGATTACTGCAGTAAACTACTTGGCTAAACACCACCTCCAAACGAGAGTGTTATTATGAGTAGGATTCCTATGCAGTAAATGAACAGATGGTGGATTTTCGGACCAAGCGCCCAAGGCCAAATCAGGATAATTGGCGCCAATGTCAAAGGGAAACCAAGTCGGACTATGGTAACTACAATTGTGAGGGTCATTGTGTCGAGATGGAAAACTACAAGAGCGACAACAACTTCAACCAGACACGGTAACTATGGTAATAGAAACGACAGGAATGGACCCTATGTTCCTCCTCAAATCGGAAGTTACTACTCCCCAGATATGGTGGAGGTAGTATTCGCGATTTTTTTAGGATAGGTTGCATAAAATGAATGAGGAGGTTTCGATGCTAGTGTGAGCACAATAAAGAGTTGAGAAATGATTAGGGGTATTGGGCAAAAGTTTGTACCCATGCAGATCAATTAAGCAACTTGAGTTCAATTGGCCGCAATTATCTGCACTGTGAACAAGGCAACCGATCACTCTTCCTAGCAACCATCTGTTACAAACTCCAAAAATGTGGACCTTGTATTGGCAATACTACTCGCGATGGCAAGCAAAACCATTGACCCCACCTAATGCCATCTGTGGAGAAAAAGGTGACAAAAGCATCTGATAAAGTTTGTACAATTTGATGCTGATTAGAGGATAACACTGAAAAGTGCTAAAAGTGCCTAAAAAGGTAACTCCTATTGCTAGGCCACACCACCCCATTTCCTCAAAGATTACTGAAAAGACCTAGGATGGCCAATATCGGCGTTTTAATAACAATGTTGACGCAACTCTCTATCATGTCCCTTTGTAGAAGCCTTAGAACAAATGCCCTGTTACGCCAAATTTACATGAAATCTGGTCACAGGAAGAAAATATTGGGGTCACTTTTGGGATTATGATAGAATGCAGCATTGTAAGGGCTATTGCTACAAAGATCTCTGGCGAAGCAACGAAGATCCGGGTGCGTTCACTATTCCTTGTACAATCTTGATATTACATTCGCAAAGCATTATGTGATCTGGGGGCAAGCATAAATCTCATGCCCGCTCTACTCGATTATCCAAGAACTTTGGTTGGGTGACCGCAAAGCCCACTGCGATGACGCTACTGATGGCTGATCGAACATTAAATGACCTATATGGATTACTCCACGATGTGCCTTAGTAAAAGTTGAGTCATTCATATTTTCGAGCAGATTTTGTTGATCCTTGATTGGCGAGTCTCGATTGAGTGCCCCATTATTATTGGGGGACATTCCTTGCCATGGGAAGGAGCCTTATTAGACCATGGAAAAAGGGGCAGATAATTTTCGTTGAACAATGAGGAGTGACCTTTAATGTTTGTAGATCCATGAGCAGAGTGGTGAGCTCCACCAATCATCGGCATCTCTATATCCTACACATGGGTGAGACATCAAGACCCAAATATAAGAACATCTATTGTAGAAGCATTAGCGGCAGTAATATGACTTTGATAGTGATTGCATTGAAATAGTCTGAGTCATTGTTGGCGGCTCTTAAACCGAGGTGATGTTCGGATTTTGAAAAAAAAAAAAACCCAAAGAAATTTGAGCTTGATATGAAGATCGCGCGTCCCCACCCCGAAACCCTCTAAGAAGAGTCTCCAAAATTAAGAACTAAAAGCTCTCCCTTCCCACCAACCAATCTCAGTATGATTCTTAGAAAAATGGTTACACTTTTGCGGTAAATCATATTGCATCAGACCTGGATGATCACCAAGTTCAAAGTTTTGGTGAAGGTCTAAAAGGTTGCAAAAGAGCTTCTCTTGGGTGGACTATTGCGGCATATTGGGACCCCTCCTGGTATTTTGCTCTCCTACAATCCAACTCTGTCCTATCATAAGCCGAGTATTGAACACCAGAACGCTTAAATCCTTCCTCCTATGGCAAGAGGTCGTAAAAGGAAAATCATTAAATGGTTGGATGCCGGATACTCTACCCAATGCCGATATAGTTGGGTAATGCGCCCGGCTTCAGTTTGTACCTAGAAGGGGGATGACTGTGGTCCCCAACCACGAAAAACATGATCTTGTTCCAATGAGACCGGTTACTTACTTGTTGGATGTTGTGATGATTACCGGAAACTAAACTCATGGACTGAAAAAGACCATTTTCCTATGCCCTTCATGGATCAGATGTTGGATAGACTTTCCGGAAAAGAGTGTTACTATTTCTTGATGGATATTCGGGGTATAATCAGATTTCTATTGCACCAGAAGACTCAAGAGAAAACCACTTTTACTTGTCCATATGAGCCCTTGCCATTCAGATGAAATGTCGTTTGGGTTGTGCAATGCCCCCTCAAAATTTCAGAGATGTATGATTCGATATTTTTCTGACATGTGGGGATACTATAGAGTCTTTATGGTGATTTGTTCTGTGGTTGGTTGATTATTCGAGCGGTGTTTGCCAATTTATCTGAGTCCTTAAAGAGATGTGTAGACTGCAATTTATACTCAATTGGAAAAGTGTCATTTCCTGGTGAAAGAGGGTATTGTGTTGGGTCATCGCATTTCAGAAAAGCGGCATCCAGAGGTTGATCTAGCCAAAGCGAGTACTAGAGCGACCTTCCCCCACCGATTCTGTGAAAGGTGTTGGAAAAGCTTCGGGCAATGGCCGAAGGTTTTTACCGGAATGCTCAAGACTTTTCAAAGATTGCACACCCGTTGTGCAAACTGCGGAGAATATTGTAACTTTTGTTTTGATGAATCTGGTCTTATGGCCATCGGTGACTAAAGAAAATGGGTATCTGCGCCTACATTATTTCCCCCCGTGGAACATCCATTTGAGGTAATGTGCGGTGCTAGTGGTGTAGCTCTTGGTGTAGTACTGGGACAGAGGAAAAACAAAATAATCCTTCACCCCATATACTATGCCTAGTAAAGCCGTAAATGAAGCTCCGAAGAACTAACAGTGACTGAGCAAAGAACTCCATACGTAGTGTTTGCTTTTGAGCAATTTCGCTCCTATTTGCTAGGTCCTAAGTTTATATTGCATACTGACTACTCAGCCATTGAGATATTTGATGCAAAGAAGGATGAAAACCTAGGCTGTTCGTTGTGGTATTACTGCTACAAGAGTTTGATTTGAGTGATGGATAGAAAAAGTAACTGAAAACCAAGTTGCTGAATCACTTATCTCGTCTAGAGGATCGAAGCTTATTATAGAGTTGGGGATAAGACTGACATTGATTATCGTTCCCCGATGAACATGTATAGCCGCTCACAAGAATACTTGATTCCATGGTTTCGCAGATTTTGTGGGAGGGGCGAACTATCTGGATAGTGATTTGTTCCACCAGATTTGTCCTTTCATCAAGAAACAAGGTTCATGTACGATGGAAGAATACTTCTCTGGGATGACTCCATATTTGTATAGGAGTTGTGCCGAACGGGATTATTCGGCTTGTTTGCCAAATGTGAGATGTTTGAGTGTGTTGGAGGAGCATGCCATTCCTCACCCTTTGGTGGACATCACCGTGGTATCCGAACCGCTCATAAGATATACAATGTTGGTTACCTATTGTCCAAGACTCTTCATCAAGATGCTCATGGTTTGCTAAGAGCATGTTGACAGATGCCAACGAGATGGCGGTATTTCAAGAAAGCAAGAGCTCCCTCTAACCCCCATTCTTGTGATTGAGTTATTTGATGTTTGGGTATTGACTTTATGGCCCTTTCATGAGTTCTCATGGGAATGAAGTACATCTAGTATAGTTGATTATGTATTAAATGGGTCGAAGCCATAGCCCTACCTCGCAAACATGAAGGGGGAAGAGTGTCACTGCATTCTTGAAAAATACTATATTCTCCCGTTTGGGCACCCAAGGTACCTTATAGTAAGTGGGCTCCCCTATCCTGCAACAGATTATCAAGGGTTATTGGAGAAATACGTGTTCGCCATAATGTGGCCCTCCGGTACCCAACCCTCAAACTAGTGGCAAGTTTTAAGTCAAATCGGGGAAGATCAAATAAATATTGTCCCAAAACATGAACGCCAGTAGAACGGACATTTGGTCAAGGAGGCCTTGCTGATGCCCTTTGGCCTACCGGCAGCTCATATCAAGCTCCCATAGGTATGTCTCCATACCATTTGTATATGGGAAATCTTGGTCATCTATCTTCCGGTTGAAGTTATAGCATAAAGCCATGTGTCTATGAAAAAGTTAAAATGATTGGAGCGAAGCTGCAGCGCAACGGTTAAATAGGTTAATAACTGATGATTTTTCCTGAAAGCCTATGAAAGCTCAGCCCTACGAGAGTTTAATGGTTTTTTTGGAGATTTGGTGCTTTTATTCATTCCAGATTGGCGCTTGTTTCCAGGCACACTCAAGTCCAAATGGCAGGTCCTTACCACGGTTACCAACTATTCCCTTATGGGCCATTGTTTGAAGTTTGGAACTAAGGAGGGTTTCGGTTTCAAGGTTAACGCGCGCAAAAAAAAATCTAGCTCGGGCATGCTGATCGGCTAATGAGTGGATCGTAAGGCATACTAAGGCGTGAAGGCAAGAAGGAAAAACAATAGCGGAGTCGAGCGATCGGAGAGGAGTTTTGGGGGAGAGGATGAAATGTGGGGAGGTTGTAGGGAGATCGAAGACCTCTTTATGCAGTCTGAGTAAATCAAGTGGCCCCATTCGGCCGCGACATTAATAAGGCGCTTGTTGGGAGGCAACCCAATCTTGTCATTTTTTTAGTAAGGATACGTTTTCTAACTAATGGGTTTTTAAATTCGCAGCACATCACCAGACATTCTGCATAAAACTACTCCGCACGCAGTCAATGACGATATATCGACGGAGCCGTTGCGAATGCTATGGACCGTCCGTATGCATCCGTTCGTCCAGGTACGTTTTTTCTGCTATTTTGAAATTAGGGCACACACGACGGAACCTACGACGGGTCGTCACACCTGTGACGGACCGTCGTCCAGGGAACTGTCCAACGATTAATTAATTCTACCCGACCCGACCCGGCTTGACCCCTTTCAAAATCTGACCGTTGTTTGTGGTTGTTTATTACTCCTCACCCACCCCTCCATATTCACCCCATTACTGTCCTTATTCCTCTCATCTCCCCTCTCTTTTTTTCAACTTCCACATTCCCCCCACTGATCATTTTGCACCCAATATTATCCAAAGCCTTACAATTGATCATACTCTAGTGGAAACTGCTGCTGAAAGGGGGTTTTTTGCCACCTTGGCCACCGAGTACCTTTGCATAATGTTTTTCTTCTCCATTTCTCTACGGTATGTGTCTCGAATTTATAACTCACTTTATCTTGCATTTTTGTTCTCCTAAGTTAGTATTAAGCTTTAGTTTCCTCATAGTATTTTGTTTACTACTTTATACTAATTCTCTTCTGCCCTGCCTAGGTTACAAATGTACGAAATTACCGATGTTTACCACCCTAAGACATCGGTGCTTTTGCATTGTTAGGTTCCTAGGTAGTCGGATAGACACATATAGGTTCCACAACACTCAAGACCATGGGGGTCAATCGGGGATGCTTGGGTACTCCCCCTTTCTTATCACTGCTATTCAGAATGAGACCCAGCCGATGATGGACCGTCGCCACACGACCGGACCGTTGTAGGTCCTTTCCAAAATCCCTATCACGCCCCCTGTCCTCCACGACACTGTGACGGACCGTTTCTTCACTATGGTCCGTCCTGCACAACCGTTTTGGTTTTCAACCCTGATTCCTAAGGGTCTTCATCACTTTTCCATGTGTCGAATTTCATCACATTTCACGGAGACTTTTGACAGACCGTCAATACCCACGACGGTCCGTCCTGCAACGACCAGTCCTGATGTTCAAGACCCCTCTTCTAAGGTCTCTCAAATTTTTCTAAGTGTCCTTACTACGGATCGTCATACCACGACGGTCCTTCGGCAACGCCGTCATGATGGTCAAGACCCCTATGATAAGGTCTCCCATTTTTCTAATTTGCCATGACGGTCACTTACGACGGAAGACGACCGTCTACACCACGACATTGCCGTCCTGCTCGCTGTCATGAAATGTTCCAGAGACCAACCTCCTTCAAGTGGGTTGCTTTCAATAGAAAAAAATTACATAGACTAAGTACAACACACGGACCCCTCACTACCGGGTCCGTCTTAGTCCGAGGCGAGTGACAGCGTCATCGAGTATCGGGCCTTGTGATGATACGAATTCTACCTAAAATCAGTTCACTAACACACTTGGTTGTCAAAAGTCTGTATGTTCGTATGGAGCTGGGCGCTGCTTTGTTGTGCACCACTACTGAGCATGTACCTATTGAGAGGGAAGCTTAATATTGATCCATTTACAGGTATATCTACTGGCACCCAACATAGAAAACCGCACCTACGCCGCGGGCGATCTAATCTGTCGCTCCGCTTCCGCATGGTCCATCCTCGGATGATGACGTGACCCGAGTAAGGTTGCCCCCAGCACTTCCTCCCCTTCCCCTTGCTGCACGGGCCCCTAGAGATACACCCAAGACGGTGGGCGGGTCCTCGTATCACTGCCTCCCAGTCCTGATTAGGTGCACAATGACCGGCCCACCCTTTGTCGCCACAAATGAGGAAGGAGCATTTGGCTCCTTATGGTATCATGGTCCGACGAATTTCTGGCTCCTGCAAAGGTTCCCGCACCCGCCACTCGCTGCAGCTCGGCCTCGTCTGATGAGGCTGAAGTTTTTAGACTCTTACATTCGGCGCACCAGTTCCGGTCTCCCACCCCAGCCCGCTGACCAGCCGAACCGGTATGTGTCGACTGCCAGTTTTTTTCCAATTTTACTCCGACGCCAAGTTCCTCAACGATAGAAGGAGTGATGACGCCGAACACTCACCTTTGCGCGGCTGGTACTTAAGGAGCCTTCCCAGGATTCCTGAGATCGCACAATCTCCTTCATCAATGCATCATTTTGTAATGGACAGCACGTCCGTTGGGCACGTACCAGCGAGGAGATGGTCCTGACGAGTCTCGAGCATTCTACGTAGCGACTCTCCGATCACAGATCGATAGACGTCTGCTCCCTGCTAACAGGCCCCACTGTAGCAGGTTCGATCCGGGGTGTCTGGTCGATTTTTCCTGCCAGCCATCCCGCGGTTTCTATACGACGATAGTGAAGATGCTACCCGGACCCCCATCACTTCCAAGTTTGACTGACCGCTGGCATAGTAAAGGATTGACAGTTCTTGCGTGAGCCGGCACTGAGATGAGACCACCAGAGGTGGATTGCCCTGCACCTGTCAGTAGATGGAGATGGTGCCGATTGGTCACTGAGCCGAAGGGGGCCATCAAGAAGGCCAACTCCATTCACATCACAGTTCTTGTGGATGGTTTTCCCGTCACTACCGTCCCCCCATCAGCCTCTGACAACGTTACCCTAGATCGCGCAGTTTTTTGATGGCTGCGATAATAGCTGGGTTCGAGGTCGACTTTCATGGCTTCACCAGGCAGTCATGCAATGTTAGGGATTCAGTCACACCACCTACCCCCTTTCCGTGCATGATCCTTTTGACCTTTCAGGTCCGCAGGTGTGCCTATATGGGAACCTAGATCCGTTTGAGACCCGCATGGTACCGTTGACGTGGGCCTCATCAAGACGAGGCCAATGATTTGGGCCCCACGGAAGGGCCCGTCCCATCTGCCACCAACTTGCTTAAATTTGTTGGAAAATCTTGCAGATCCGGTAGCCAGGCCCCACAGCTACACAGGCTTCCACTGTACACTACCCGATCGAGTCTATCCGGGGTAGTAGCACACCCGAGCTCCTCTCGCACAGCCCCTCTACGTACCTGGTCCATCTTGCTATGGTCCAAAAATAGAGTCACAAAGGGACCTCTTCTGGCATCATAATCCAACTGTGGATGCAGAAGTCGATTCCGATCTGAAGCGGCGTCTAGAGATAAAGATCAGTCCATTTACAGATCGGAAGAATTGCTGAGGTCAACCAGCGTCTGGATGCCTTTTTAGTTGAGAGTGGTTAGCCCGACCAGCCCCTCCGGTGGTTGTGTCACCTCTTCAGGCTGATGCGATAGTTTCGGGGCAGACATCGATCGATCCTAGAAAGTCGAGGGTGCCGTAGTCTGATGGCCCTTCTATCGAGCCTGCTAGGACACCGTGCTAGCGGCCCTGTTCACTACTTCAGAAATTCCACCACTTCACCTCGAGATACTCCAAGAGGCGTAGGGGTCTAGCAGATAAGGAGGCGGCGCCCAGGAAGAAGGGCCCGGCGATGGAGGCTGCAGGAGAGCCTCACTTGCTGAGGAGAAGGGCGCACCAAATCAATAGCATCCAGTTTTAGCGTCTGGGCGTCTAGCCCCACCTGTAGATATCGCTGGAGGCACTACTGATGGTTCGCTTTTGCTGAGGACATCACTGACGGTGTCCATATTGCACGGACGTGGGTTCTGGGGAACCATACCCACCATCGTGCTGATCAACGGCGCTTTGCCTACATGTTTGCTTCACCTACACTTCTAGTATTTAATTTTTTATGCTTGGGACAATTTCATATTTTTTTTTGTTAGGGGTGGGGTAAATGGAATATGAGTGTTAGGGTGAAGTCTGAGAGCCCATTTCACTATCCTCTTTTGGGGTTGTTCTTGTCCTGTGTTCTTTTTCCCAAAGACTGATTTCCCCCCCCCACTTTTTTCTGTTGACCAAACATGTTTATATCTTTTGTACATAGTTTTAATTCTAGAGCATGAGGCTAAAATGATATCCTGATCAACTGAAAATAATGCATGACTAGGCATAGTAACTGATAATTGTGTGGGCCCTAGCATGAAATAGAGTTACACCATTGTATTACCCTAAGTCTTTAATTCGGACTAGGTGTCTATAATCTGTTATAGTGGATGATATTCCAAGTGAGTGTGAGGAAATTTTTAAATAGTCCCTATGGGTACTTAGCTAGAACTTTCCTGGATAGTCCTGGTAAAAGTAAGTTATAAATAGACAATTAGGAAAGGATCATAGGCCCTTATTCAGAAAGACCATTTTCTAGCTAATAAAAGAAATCTATGCAAGGATTTATATCCTTCTTTTGATCCAATACTCTGAGCTAAATTAGACCTTTCCCTTTTTACCCAACTGATCTTTTCGGAACATGTGTTGGGGCCCTGGTTCCCTCCTTGGGACATGTGCACCTCAGCTTTGCCAAAAGCATAAGTTGAGGGTGCCTAATGCATCAAACACTTCGTTTTTGGCCATGCCCCAACTTTGGTATTGTGTACCTGACTCATGGCACATGCCATGAGTTGGGGTGGGCTATTATGAGGATGATCGGAAAGTGGGTTGGAAATATAAAAAGATAGAGAGAACAAAATTAAGTTGACTCAAAATTAGTGAAAGAAAGCCATAAAAAGAAAAATATACAAGACTTCACAACAAAAAATAAGAGTCACTTACACAAATGCAGAAAGAAGAGAACATTGAGCAAAGTGAAATATGAGAACTGGGCGAGATCAAATGATAGAAAATGAAGGTTTAGCCGATTTCTCAGGAGGGCAAAAAGGTCACTATGTATACCTAAAAATGTCCCCACCTGACCCTGAGCCTATTTACAACTAAAAAAACCCTCTAGTGGATCCAAGGGTTGATAGAAACTTAATGAGTGAAAATAAGGCAAGCTTATGGCAATAGGTATGAATGAGTGTGACTTTGTTCTGATAGCGAGTGGTGAAATGTAATCCTTAAACTCCAACTGAATCATTGTGTGAAAAATGAGGATTTTGTTCTAAAGTGATGACATAGTTTGCAATACCAGAATTGTTAGCACTCTGTGAGAATTGAAGAGATAGGTGTTTAATGCATGGTGATTCTGTGTCATGTTCGTTATCCCACAAAACTTCAGCATAATATGATAGCATGCATAGATTTTATGAGATAAATCGGGATTGATACCAAATGAGTGCAAAGATAAAACCTGGATATCTGATTGTAACAGGATTGTGTAGTGAGTCATAGTGTGTCGCTTGAGGACAACAACGATTTTAAGTTGAGGGTGGTTTGATATACCGTGTTCACGGTAAATTAATACTTTTTCCCTTAAGTTTAGTGGTCCAAAAGCCTTTTTGCGTTCCTAATTTTGATAATCGTTTCTCTTTGTTTTGCAGGAAATCTGTCCAAAGATGATGCAGAGATTTTGAGCTAAACAATGCAGAAGATAACCACCTACGGATGATTATGACGGTACGTCGTGCAAACTGTGACTGTCCGTAGGTGGCAGTGTAGTTGGTCAGACTGCTGAAGGAGATGGGGAATTCTTACCAAGTGTGGGAAACGAAGCTTGTGACGGTCCGTCATGGCTGATGACGTCCGTTTCTGCCGTTCATCATGAGTCAGAGAATTGATCCCGTTAACCCAGATTCCAGAGTTGAAGTATTTTGGGGGGGAAAACGAAGACCCTCGAGCGGACCGTTGTCCTATGAGGTCCGTCATACTTGCCGTCGATGGGATGAAAGAAGGAGCCAAAGAAATTACCCCAAGTATGGGACGACGAGTCCACGACGTGTCGTCACGTTTGTCCTCGACCCTAGCCGCGTTTTTGGCAGATTTCCGCAATTTAAATTCTTGTTTAATTAGGTTTTTGATTTTTTTTTAATAAATTTCGAAAAACCTCCATTTTTGAGGTTTTAGACACCAATATTTAGACATCATATTATTAGACTCTTTGTATTGTGTTAGAACTTTCGGATTATCATTGATTGCAAGTGATTTTTGGTGATGTAATCAAGCCACCTTTTGGATTTTTCTTCTTTCTCATTGAAAGTGAGTACATGAATTCTTTATTTAATATAGTTTGAATATTGTGTTATGCAATTGAGTAACTAAACTCATAACTTGTTGCGGGAACCAGAGGAAAATACAATGAGATAAACCCTAGCTAAATAACAATTCTAGATAGTGTCTTGCCTGTATTAATAATTCATTCGCTTATAAGTCTTGTTTAACGGATGATCACAACGTTCGACACTCACCTTAATGCTACTTCTGGACCAAGGAGGTAGATAATGGAAAAGAATTATTAACATAGATTTAGTGTATACTATCGAATAGTCTATATTGATTGGGGTACGAGTAATAACTTAGTCCAAATATCACATACGATGCTAATATGCAGGTGGAAATATAAGGGTTAGGAAAGCACACACTAGCCGACCAAGGTGCGGAGTGAATTTTCTAGATGCCGGACCAAGTATTTAGAAATACATAACTTATCACTTTGCATGCAAGAACTAAGGAAAGAATTGTTTGTTAGAATTATCAAGTTATGAACCTGTGGGGAACACGTAAACCTAGTTACTTTGATTATTGATTACAACCAACTCAAACCTATTAATTGCTCTTTCACATTCGTTATTATTTTTACTCATTAGAAAATACCAACCCCCCTGTTTTAATTTTTTTACTTTCTAAAGAATCATCACCGAACCAATATTATACCAAGTTGAAGTTAAGTCCTAGCTATTATTCCTCGTGGGAACGATCCCAACATCATCTTGTTTGGGTTATTACTTGACGCGACCGCTTACTTCTTATTTGAGAATAAGTTTGAGCGTATCATAGGTCTTAGAACATACTTATGCAAAACTCTTTTACTACTAAACTAAACGACTGACAATGATTCATATAAACACTATGTTAGGTAGTGGAGCCTGAGTAATTTATAGGTTTTCCTATTTATTATCTATTTTAGGCTTTCTATTATTCGCTATTTTAGGTTTTCCTATTTATTTCTCTGTCCCAAAAAGACTCTGATTTATTAAATAAAATACCGCC